>OW618052.2:1390325-2608047 GCA_939531255.2 Thera britannica
CATCCAAGTGCGAGTCGGACTCGCCCATGATGGGTTCCGTAGCATAAAGTAACATAATATAAAGGTTCTTGTAGTTCGCCGAAAGGTAAATTGCCCCCCCCCCCCCCTCTAACTTCTAAAATAAGAGAAAGATAAACTTTTTTCCACTTTGGAAGTGTCTCTCGCGCAAACTATTCAGTTTATAAAAAAACAATATTAGAAACCTCAACATCATTTTTGAAGACCTATCCATAGATACCCCACACGTGGGTGGTGGTGGGTTCGACGAAAAAAAAATTTTTGAGTTTCAGTTTTAAGTATGGGGACCCCCAAAATTTATAGTTTTTTTTCTATTTTTGTGGTTCACAGAATACATCTACTCACCAAGTTTCATCAGTCTAGCTTTTATGGTTTCGGAGAAAAATGGCTGTGACACGGCCGTACAGACAGACAGACAGACAGACATGACGAATCTATAAGGGTTCCGTTTTTGCCATTTGGCTACGGAACCCTAAAAACACATTTTCAAACATTTCCACACGCATAAGGACATGTTGGCGAGTCTGATAAAGGTAGTTGTTTAGAAAATGAGGGGTTTCATTGACAGTTGATACTTAGCGTGTGTTTATTTAATTTTAATTGTAGAGCTACGAATCTTTAGAGACGTAAAATAGTAGACAGGTTTGGCGCCCTCGCTACGCTCTGGCGTCAAACCTGTCTCGGGATTCAAAAACGTGACTTTCAATCCTCAGGTTACAATGTACTATTAATATATTTTCATCCCCCCCTTTGGGAAAGGGTATTTTTACTCTTTGATATCTAAGTGCAAAAGCCGTTTTTATCCGCTAGAGGACAAAGTAAATTGAATGTAGAATTCAAAACATCATTAAACCTAATTACTTCAAACTCCATGGTGCCGAAGTTATAATGCAACCTTTTTAAAAATTAATAATAAAAAATAATTCCTTTCCTTTATTATTTTGTCAAAAATTTAGACTCGGAACCGACTTGGTGTATTTTTTTTTGCTCGTCATTTTTTTTTACATTTAGTCATTTTCTCACTGATATGGTGGTCAAAATCAAGGACGCGGTTAAAAAGCAACTTTGGACTCTTGTTTAATAACTATTTTCATTGTTAATTTTAACAATTTATTTATACTTAGTAGGTGAGTTTAGGTGCCAGTTCCACGCGACCAAGCCTCAACAGACAACAAACTACGGCTTGGTTCCTACCGTTTTGTGTTTTTAAGTTACGTACCTACAATAAATTGTTTTCTACTCTACTTTTTCTAAGCTCTATATCACTAATTCGAACAAAATTCTATACAATTAGTTAATACTTACGCTTCGTCGTCGGTAGGGTGGAAATGTTTGGGGTTACTCCCTACGACCCCTTAATTTATAGCTCCGAGTTGTTTTGAGTTTTTGATCGATTGAACTAGCCTAAGCATTGATCTGTTCCCATCGCTTAGAGTTTTGTTTCTTTCTCCGGTCCGGTCGCGAAGTTATTAAAATAAAATAAATATAAATCTATAAACATAGACTCACACGTGAATTGGAAAAGCCATATCCAAAAAATAAGGTCCAAACTGTCCAGTTTTACATATGCCCTTAGGGAACTTAGAAAAGCAACAGACCTACAAACTTCAACAACTGCTTATTATGCCTATGCATTCGCTTGGCTCACAAATGGCATTATCCTTTGGGGTAATAGTGTTGATGTCCATGATCTCTTTATTCTACAAAAGTCATGCGTTCGTACCCTTGCCAATATAAAGCTTCCGGAAAGCTGCCAAGAACATTTTCGTAGCCTAAAAATTTTAACGTTAACCAGCATCTACATATTCGAAGCTTGCAAGTTTGTAAGAAAATACCCACAATTTTTCGTAAAAAAAACTGACCTGCCACGGCGTTACCTAACTCTAAATTAAAAATACACAGTTCCGGTCCAACAACAATGGCATCAAAAATTTATAATAAAATCCCCGAACAAATAAAAGACGTAGAAAAGGATAGGACATTCGAATATAGATTAAAGGACTTATTGATAAAAAAATGCTATTATAATTTAAATGACTTTTTCAATGATACACTGCCTGCGTTATAATACTAATTGAATTGACTTCATAATATAAAAATAACAAATAGCTTTTAATTTATCTATTTTTTCAGACTTCGGCCCGCTTCCACTCCAGATATTGCTATGCCCTGAACATTAGGGCCTATTATGTATTTACCATTTTTAACTTTAAGACCTCACCATGTAACATAATAATTGCAATAAATAATATGAGTATGAGTATGAGTATGAGTATGAGTAAAACAATCTGAGTCCAGAGATTCATTCAAGAGATTGGTACGAGAGCATCTTCTCAACAATCTAAACTAACTGCTCCATTCCTATCTAGTTTGACTTTGTTACCTATAAGTAGTTACTATTTTGTTACAATATATAAGTATGTTATTATTATTCATAACTTTAAGTATATTTATAGTATGTATATTTATGGTATTATATAATTATAATTTATATATATATTAAGTAAGTACCTATGTATTTTATTATGCAATTGAAATCATGTTTTTAATATACTTAGTAGATTCAACTAAGTCCCATTATTTCTTTACTCAAAAACACGCCACACCATCTTTTTGCACGCCCAGGAAGACTGGTAGAAAATGCTGTTAGCATTAAGTCCTCCTAGCACATAAGTTTGTGTTTAAAGTTTTAAATAAATAAATAAAATAAATAAATATTGTAGGCAATCCACACACTATCTAGCCACAAACTAAACAGAGCTTGTACTACGGGAACAAGATAGCTGAAAGCCCGGGGCCCAAGGCAACCATTTTTTGATATTTTCTGTTTCATTTCTCTCTAATTGTATGAACGTACTCGGCAAGTTCGGCAAGTTTATCATGCGCACTTGATGTGCGGGCAGGTTTTTCCAGGTAAGCGGTCAACGTCACCCATAGACACCAACAACAACAACGTTTGTAATATTAGTATTAAGATTCCCTAACTCTCTCGAACTAAGCCATCACCCCCTTCTCCACAACCACCGTGTAGATGTGAAAGCTTGGATGGTTGTTTGTTACTCAATAACGCCAGAACAACTGAACGAATCTGGATGAAAACCCACTACATCACATCTATCTTCACGACATACATTTTTAGGGTTCCGTAGCCAAATGGCAAAAACGGAACCCTTATAGATTCGTCATGTCTGTCTGTCTGTCTGTCTGTCTGTCTGTCTGTCTGTCTGTCTGTCTGTCTGTCTGTCCGGCCGTGTCACAGCCATTTTTCTCCAAAACCATAAGAGCTAGACTGATGAAACTTGGTGAGTAGATGTATTCTGTAAACCGCATTAAGGTTTTTACACAAAAATAGAAAAAAAACTATAAATTTTGGGGGTCCCCATACTTGAAACTGAAACTCAAAATTTTTTTTTTCATTGAACCCATACGTGTGGGGTATCTATGGATAGGTCTTTAAAAATGATGTCGAGGTTTCTAATATCGTTTTTTTCTAAACTGAATAGTTTGCGTGAGAGACACTTCCAAAGTGGAAAAAAGTTGGTCCCCCCCCCTCTAACTTCTAAAATAAGAGAATGATAAATCCAAAAAAAATATATGTTGTAAATTACTATGCAAACTTCCAACGATATTTGGTTTGAACGAGATCTAGTCAGTAGTTTTTTTTTTTACGTCATAAATCGTAAACCGCAATTTACCTTTCGACGAACTACAAAAACCTTTAAATTAAGTTAATTGATGCTACGGAACCCTTCATGGGCGAGTCCGACTCGCACTTGGCTGCTTTTTTGTTATTGGTGAGGATCGAACCCACGACCTACCTATCTATAAGGTAGAGCTACTACCAACTGAGCCGAGAGGCCAGTCGAAAACATACAATAAGCACAAGGATAATATATGACGTAAGAAGCATCCATTCCATTTTCAAAAGCTCCACATATTATGACGTTCCGTTACACGCAGTAAATCTCAAGTGAATTAATTACAGCAGTCGGGGTGGCCAGTGTAAGTTGAGCTGCGGTTTAGAGACCCCACACTGCGAGGGTAGAATACTCACTGTCAAATCTCTTTTTAAATTTAAGAGCTAAACTCTTGTCAGGGTTTTGATGCAGTTTTCTCCAATTAAGTCTTTCGAATGCGGCCTCCTTGACTTCCTTATACGACATGACAGCGACCTTTTCTTTTTTCTGGCTCATGTAACTTATTCTTGGCCTTCCTCTTCCCCGTTTTACTTTTAACTTTTTTCGCTCGGAGGCTATAAGCGACAAGCTGTCAAAGTCATAAATGTATTTATTCGATGGTATCACAAGGATCACTTTGAAACGTCTTAAAGCTTGGTGAGTCTAGGTGCCAGTTCTACGCGGTGAAGCCTAGACTGTCCATCAACTTATGCTGCTGAATGTACTCGCTCCAAATCGAGGGTAGCTCTTCAAAAGATGGCCACTTCGTCATATCGGCGCATTAGCGAAACGGAAGCCACGCCCCTTCCGGCGGGCTGTCACCGTGACAGCGCGCCAAATTGTTACCGCAAATTATTTATTGCCCAAAATGCTTCCGGTAAGAAAACTGAAAAAGATGGACAGATAAATAAATGTATTTATTTATTTAATCAGAATTATTCTTATAGCATTAACATACTACCTACTAAGTAGGGGCATGACTAAAATACCAGTTGCCCCTGACGCTATATAAAAAAGTAACTGGCTGTCTATTGTAGAAGACAATTGATGCAAAGGCCTGTTTACTTTTTTTATTAAAATACTTCAAAATATTACCAATAGTTAGATAGATACATAATTATTTATTGCACAAAACAAAAAAGGCACCGTTATTATAGGCGAACTTAGTACTAGAACTTCTCTTCCAATATTAACAGACAAACAAAAATAAATATAGCATATTATATCTACAGGTATTATGAATTTTCTTTTCTACCTAACAAGAAGATATCTATAGGTTTGTCTCTATAGATATAAGTTCGAAAACTTGTGTCAAGTGCACGAAAGGCGTCTTTTTGAGGTGCTCTATAAATCCTTTCACCACATTGGTTCAAATAAGTAGTGACATGACAAGAAGGAGAAAGTTTTGAGCCTAACTTTTGAAACTATCATGGTATTTTAACATTATTTTTATAAACAACTGGAATTTTGTAAGATTTTGATCATCCGTCATCATAAATATCCCGTTGTTCATAAAAATAGTCTTGAGCTTATACCAAATTTTTATTTCATTTCATCTGTAAAATAAAATTACCATAACTAGAAAACAAACTTTCGTACAAACCTCTTTGCGTACTGCAAGGGTACGAAGTGTGAAACCTACTTACCATTTCGCGCCATTGTGTAGCATTTCGGCTTCTGTCAAATGCATTTCACTCTCAAGGGACTGTCAAAAACGTCAAAATGACAAGCGTTCTATTTTCGAACGGCAATGAATTTGATTTGCGGCGCGAATCGAGAAAATGTAAGAGCGTTATAGGAAATTAGTCTTTATTAAGTTGGAGTAGAGTGGATTATGGATTTGGCTTTTCTTTTTCACAATATTTGATGCGTAGTGTTGTGCGTGTGTTCCGAATTCAAACATTTCGAATAGCAATAGAAATAAAAAAAATAAAAAAATGAGTATTGATAATGCCTGTCACTTTTCAATATTTAAAATGGCGTAGACCTTGCATCTACGCCGTAGAGCTCGCGTAGACATTCCGTAGACATCTCTTGAAAATTATATCAAATGGCTTAATTTATGGCCTGCACAGTGCACACACTAAAGGCCTGCGCACACCTAGTTCTCTGGCGGTAGTGATCAGTGAAACGCTGTCAAATATCACTGTCAGATTTGAAATTTGACAGCGTTTCACTGATCGCTACCGCCGCGAACTAGAGGTGCGCAGGCCTTTATAAAATAGTTTTTTTTTATACAACTTACTAATGAAACAAGCGTATGGCCCACCTGATGTTAGGTGGTAACCATCGCCTATAACAAAGCATTGTCTCGTAATTCACGCACGTCAGTAACGTGCCCTACGATGCACTACCCTGCGTCCATTAACTTGAGGCATACAGATGTTCAGCCTCACGTGCCAGTAACACCGGCACCCACACCCTTCAAACCTGTACACAGCGATGTTGCTTCACGGCAGGAATAGGCATCTTGTATCCCCTTTTTTTCGGTATACACTCTATGTAGTATTACCCCATCACTAGCCGATTAGTTAAGGCGATAAGTGCACTCAACTAGGGATGTAACATGACGAATTATTTGAATCAAGTGAATTTGCATTTTTTATTGCAAAATGTGAGTATTTTTCTATGTTTGTTTTCCTGCCTTTAATCAAGCTTTTTTAGGCTTTGATTTTGATTGTGAAGAGCAACTCTTGAACTTACCCTATAGTATTCAACTTTCCTGTTACTTTTTCGGTATAAAAAGTATTTCCTGGTTCTAAAATACCTCTCCACCAGTTTTGAGCCAAATCAGTTCAGCCGTTCTTAAGTTATAAGTAGTGTAACCAACAAGACTTTCTTTTGTACATATAGATACCTAATTCTAAACATGGTCTTCTTCAGACAATGATAATTATGGTACCTATAAAGTTTTCATTTGAGCCTTTCAAAACACTCTCAAACTAATTTTGATTAAAACCAACAAACAATTTTAATGGCGCCAATTATTGCCATCTGTATTAATAAACAAACAAAATCTTGGCCGAATACGACAGTCATTTGCCGTAATGAAAGAAAATTAGAGAAAACAAAATTTAAACTTCGAACCCCATTACGACCAATGAGAGCCGCCAGACTTGATTGCTGGGCGTGACTGCGCTCATTACTCACTGAAACGCAACCTCAAACGTACACCCATCTCTTTCTCTCAATCGAGATCAGAAGAGTCGAGCTAAGATTTGAATATAGAACGCCAAGTTTGAACGCGTATACAGCGTGATGTTATTTAATTTTATGCTTCATAATTATTTTGAATAAGATTGTACTGAATTTATGTGGGGGGGAGGTAATGGACCGTCAAAATGGGGTATGGACCGATGCTTTTCGAAGCTAAATTACTCGTTGGGATATTATATTTTGTTGTAATTTGATATAGCGATGATACTTCGCGCTTTTGTATGATTAAGAGTTTATTGTCGTGGGACATAGCTTTTGAATGAAATTACTTCAAACTGTGAGTTTTTTTAACTTTATGATTTAGTCTTCCTATTGTGGCTAAGTAGTAGCCTTTCAAATGTATTTGCTCGTAACTAAGTAGCGAATGAGGGCATGATACACGTGGTTCTTGTCTTGCTTCGTAGCCCTGTTACGAAATAGGAACTGCATGACAGACCTTTTTGTGACGTGACAACGTCTTATAACTCGATGGAGCCGGCTGCACGCACGAAAAAACATGACTCATGCGGCGTTACCTCGCTCTGAGGCGTTCCATTTAAGGCTTGAAGTGCAAGCGAGAGCGCGGGACGAGCGACAAAGATGCACAATCGGCCTCTGCGTTCGGCAGCGTTCGAAATCTGTTTCTCTCATAATTGAGTGAGCGATGCGTCCGCGTGGACAGCTGTATGACGTTGTCACGTTCAACTATCGTCAGTAAACGGACTTTTTAGACAGCCGTTGCTTAGTTCATAACTGGGCTATGAATAGTTTAGAGTATTTTATCAGCTAGGTATCTGAAAACTCATAAAGGCAAACGCCACTTTTTTTCGAAACTATAAGAACTAATAGATACTGTTGAAACTTGGTAAGTAGATGTATTCTGTGAACTGCATTAATATTTTCATACAAAAATAGAAAGAAAAAAATAGCAAGTAATTCCGCTCCCTGTGGTGGTCCGCAAAATAAAAGTTGAAGCGCTTAGCGGTGGTATCTACAGTAAAAGACATTAAATATTAATTCGAGATACACATTCGACACGCGATGTGAGAATGGAGCACGAGACCGGACTGATAAGGAGATCTGTCACTTCGCTGTCAGAGTCGAATCTATTCGCGAGGTGGCGTCTGGCGTCTGAAGTAAATACTAAATACCTACCTACTTATAACTACTTATAAATGACAATGTAAGTATAGTGGCGGTATGAAAATGTTCGTCAGTTTTCAACTTGATTCGTTCAACGTATCGCGAGCACTAATTACCTTTTGAAACTGAATAGACAGAATACACCGATAAGTTAACGTCACAAATTATGTCAAAATGTGTTCATGATCAGGGCACTGGTGCAAGCGAAAACCGACTCTAAAGTGACGAACATTTTCATACCGCGATTGTACATAGATATAGTAAACTTTACTTGGAAAAGCAGTTAAAAATGAAAATAAAAGTTGATGGATAAAAAAATAAATCACAGAAAAATTACCCGAATTCAATCATATTAATTTATTCCAAATTAAAACACAATACATTTGTGTTTGAATTTCAACTTAAACTATGATTTACATTTTCTAAAATAATCACAATTATTGTATATAATTAAGCAATAAATAAGTACCTGTGTAAAACAAGTTGCTAATAACTAATTTAGATAATGATATGCTCTCAATAAAAATAATGTTTAATAACATTGTTTAAGTCTTAAAATTAAACCATCGTTTATAAAAGCATAATTCAAATCAATTTTTTTACAATAAAAAAAGAAAAAAATATACAAGTGTTTTTTTATGCAACTAGGTGATAGAACAAGCATACGGCCTACCCGAAGCTAAGTGGTAACGTGCCCTACGATTGCACTGCCCTGCGTCCATCAACTTGAGGCATACAGATGTTCAGCCTCTCGTGCCAGTAATGTGACCGGCACCCACACCCTTCAAACCGAAACACAGCGATGTTGCTTCACGGAAGGAATAGGCATGGTGGTGTACGCACCCCCACGAGACACACAAAGAGCTCTACGACTACATACTTTAGTTTACTATAAGCAAATGTATAATATGTACCTACCTATGTATATGAAGTAGCTTTGTCATAGAATAGCCATCTTAACCAAACTTCTCACAAAACCCAAACTTCACAATCTCATACAAAAATTCCTAAAGAAAACTTCTAAATAAGCAACAACCAGAAAAATCAAATAACTTATCCCCCTTACTTACAAAAGTTTCTCAAGAGATATAATAAGTCTTATATGAGTCATTTATCTTAGCAGTCCGCTTAGTCTGTTGCCATCTCTATTTGTTGACATGAAAGTGACAGAGACAAGAGACTTTAATAAGCCTCTAAAAAGTTAGTGTGGTTTTATTAAAAAAATATTTAAAAAATTTGTTTATTCAGATGTCACAAGATGACATCTGAATAAACAAAACTGATTTATGAATGAGAAGGTCAGTGTATAAAGACTCTCAGCTCAGGTGGTAGTAGGTCTCCCTTCTGCGGCGTAGGTCGTTCGATCCCCACCGAGAACAAATATTTGTTTGGTGAACGCAGGTGTTTGTTCTCTGGTTCCGGAAGAAGTCCACTGCTCGACATAGGTCTCCTTATATGATTTCAGAAGAAGAAGAAGAAGATATTATGATTTCAGGAAGAACAATAATTATGAGCCCTTTCCATTCACTGACTTCTCACGATCTTAACAATATCGTCGGTTCATCGGGCGTCCTATATTCGTCATCCGGGAAGCGTAAAGAGTTTTTGTGAATGAGTACACTTAGAATACAATATAACACCCAGACAGAGAACAAACATCTGTGTTCACCACACAAATAACTATGAGGTGAGATTGCGGTCAAACGCAAGCAATAAGTAAAAAACAAAAAAAAAATATCCATGGAGATCGAACCACAACCTACGGCGCAGAAGGCAGAGCTACAACCAAATGAGCTGAGAGGCCAGTCATAAGATGAAGCAGGCTTATAAGTAAGAGGGTTAGTCAGTAACTTATTTGTCTTTCAATAAATCATTGCTAGCAAACCAGGAAATGGCCACAATCAATTTAGTACCGCACTTATGATGTATTCTGTGGACGGGGTTCGCTAATGACCGCTAGTCGCCAAGAGACGAGGGGTTGTTTAAACGGACGAGTGGACTAGCAAATGATATGATTTCTTTTTAGCTCTGAAATAAAGAAAACAGTCCTTTGCATCTATTGAAGACTTATACAGCGTTAGGGGCAACTGGTGATAACTCAAACCCTACTTGCGCGGTGCTATAGCGCTTGGGACAGGATTTTATATATAATAGGCTTGCCCAGCACCTAAACCATCTTGGTAGCTTAGTCGGCCTAATCCACAGGAAAGACATGGTCAATACGCAGGTCAAGCATGATTTATTTTCAATTCCGAAGTATTTACTAGTATTTTCCTAGATTATCTTTAATGATTACTAGTCGCCAAGAGACGAAGGGTTGTTTAAATGAACGAGTGGACTAGCACGTTACATGATTTCTTTTTAGTTTCAAAGTATATAGTATTTTCCTAGATTGTTAGCACTTAAAAAACCGACTTCAAGGCCAAACTATTAAACCGATTTTGGTAATATTTCAATTGGACCAATTATAAAAAAGTAATTAACGCTTGCAATTGCAATTAGTGTCAAATATCGCACTGTCATTAGTTCGCGGCAGTGTGTTCAGATGTTATGCAAAATTCTATGTTGAAACCGATCGCTATCGCCATCGTAGGTCGTCTACATGTGCACAAGGCTTTACTTGACATCATGCTGAAACTTTGAACATACGTAGCTTATTTTCGAGCATTTAGACTTCATGTATATCTATAAAGTTATACTACTCGTGAGAAAATAGTTTTCGGTTTTTTTCAGTAACTTAAGAAACATTTACATTAAGAAAATAAATCAACACATTAGCTTATTTTTAAGTATTTTGGGGATGACTAAACATTTTGCAATCATCCAAACAATACCAAAAGTTAATATTTTGGCATAAAAAACTTAAAAGGTCCGACTAAACGAGGCACAAACCGATGAATTTATCCGGAGTGCTGACACTGCCAAAACATGATCACCACCAATTACCAGTGTACACTGAGTCTACAAATACCACTATCTGCGTCTCTTTCTTACGTACCCTAACGACTTATTGCTGTCTCGCTCTGCCGTCAGAAAATTGGTCTTAATCATTTTTGACTCAGTAACAAAAGACTCTACTTACAAACCAGAAAAAAAGGAAATGAATTTTCTAATCTCAAAAATAAGGTTCTTTTTTCTGTTTTGCCAACTAAACGTGGACTAAAATAACAGTCGCTTGAAACACCACCTCTATTTACCTTAAAATAAAGTTCTAAATACCATAATTTGATCAGGGAGATATGGTTTTATCGCGCAAGAGGTTGAGATAATCACAGTGGTAATAGGTCAATGGTAACAAGGCTTATATTCGCTCGGCCAGAAAGAGCTATTAATAAAATAAAATAACGTTTCGACTACACCCCGTATGGGCGTGACCGAATGTTGTGGGTAAAGAAGTGAGTACAACGCGAACGGTCCTCGCGCGCTCACGTCTTCGCGCCAAAACCCAAGTGACATTGACAGTGACAACTATATTCTTTTTTACCTAATTTTGTACTAAAACTTTTTTGCGACAGACCTACTTGTATAAAAAAGCTACGATACGAATGTTTATACATACAGCGTGTTTTAAGTGTTTGACTGAACAGTGTGTGTGAAAAAGTGAAAAATGGAATCTGAAATCGTGGAAACGCAAACAAAGAAAATTCCTAAGCCGTTTTCGATTGAATCCCTCATAGGAAATGCGACAAGAAAATCACCAGAAATAGATATAGAAAACAACACAGATTCTCGGACATCAGAAGACGATGAGACTGAAAGACTGAACGGATTGAATAGAATGAGATATTACCTCAATGCGCCGTTTATGCAGCAAAATGGTGGTTTCCCGTTCCTTCTGGGTTATCCCGAGCCGTGGCTGAGGATGCTAAATCCAGTGCAGAGAGAAGAGATAAGGGAAGAAGAGAAAAGAGAGAGTCCTGTTAGTGTTGGCAGCGAGATGGAGAGTGATGGTGGAGAGGATAACACTCAAGGTAACTTTTCATCATTTTCCTGTCCATATCCCACGCTGCATGTGGTCGGCACAGCAGATTTTCTTCCTCCACTCGCCTCTATGATTTGTCATCTCAGTGCTGCTCACTCTTTTCTTGCTCATGTCATCTTTGACACAGTCCATCCATCTTTTCTTTATTCTACTTCTTCTATAACCACCATCCACATCCATATCTAACACTTTTCTCGTATTGACTTGCATCCCTCTGCATCTTGTCTGTCACAGAATTTATAAAAAAATATTAGAATTATTATTATTACTATTTTTTATTAGATTAAAATAAATTTGATATATTAAATATAATTAATAATTGGCATTGCACAACCCCGCACTTTTTCTACGTTTTCCGTATATCGTAGCTGTCGAGGCTTCTACGATGAGGTCGTCGATGAATTACTCAAGGAAATCTGCCATTCACTCTTCGAATAAAAGCAATAAAATAAAATTGAAAAATTCCGAGATATGAGAGGAGAGATCCGAGATGAGCCGAGAATTAGGCTCCAGGTGAGATTGTGGTCAAGCGTTAGGCTATAAATTGAAAAAAAGCATGCCCTCGATTTATAAAAAAACAATAACTGCATATTTATCTCTTTCATTTTTTTTTTACTTTTGAAGGAAATGGACCCAGATGATTAAAATAAATGTGGCAAACTCCTCAGTAGTTACTTAGGAACTTTTTGCTAACCATAGTTTTTTATCGAACGTTTCGGTCTATTTTCAAAATTCATAATTTCTAGGCAGGCGTAACAACAGAACAACCAAGCGTAGGTAATCAGTTGTTTTTCAGTTTCGCGTTAAACGCTCATTGAAGTCTCATCTCATTTACTCGTATAAATTTTACACAAAGAAGCATTTTTAACCATTTATGATGATAGCAATTACTTTATAGACCGATCATGTAACTTTTGTTGCAATGGTTTCAATCCAAATCTTATTGAAACTGACAATTTTCGAACTAATACGTGATCGCAACTTGACAGTTTCAATAATGAAACCATTGCAACAAAAGTTACATGATCGGCCTGTTGACCAATCAATTTTAAATTATGTCGAAACAATAGTCTCCTCGATACAGGCTTAGCCTAGTGAGGGAACTGACAGATATTCTGTTGGTTATTTTAAATTTCTCTGAGAAAATTATATGATTATTTCTATTTTTTATATTCCTAGTAGTTAATCTTACTGCTTTTGATTTAATCTGTGTGGATGTAATTATTAGGAGTTCTCTGAAATAAACATTTTTATTATTTTATCAATACTTTTAAGTAGTGCTGTGTTTTTTAATTAATTATGCCTTTCGCCAGAAGGAAGTTTTTTAAAGGAAGAGCGCGCCTCACCTAAAAATACGTCCAAAAAATACATTCAATAGCAAAAATCACGTTTCTTTATTGAGCGATACTAAACACTTCAAAACGTTTTGAAAATATCCCCAAGCAGATGTCACATAATCAGTTACCACCTATTTCACGGTACAGATGCAGTAATGCCGTGAAATTAGATCGTAACAGCTCCAAATGTCAAAGATCTGTGGCTAATTTGATATTTGACGTTTGAGAGTTGTCAAATTGTTGCTTTTGTAGTTTTTTTGCGGGTGCAAATATCTTATGCGTTCCGCACATTTTCTTCTGAATTAGATGGCATCTGTCTATTTTGAAACAATTATGACAGTGTCAAGATACATTAAAATAGTTTTTAGTCAAATAAGTCAATAGACAAGTCAGCTGTCATTGGCTTTGAGGAAAAAGATGGCGGTTTTCTTCAAACCCATCGGAACACTTTCAATCACGTAATAAACTTTTATTCCAACTGCTTAGATAAGTAATGTTGGTTAAAATACCACTGAAATTACCCAAAGAACTCAAAATAACACCAGAAAAACAATTCAAATGAAAAATCTAATTGACTTCCCAAAATGACAGAAAACGAATCCTTGCGCACATCTAGATGTGCATTCTGCTGTAACCATCAGAGAAACGCTGTCAATTATGATAGCGATATTTGACAGTGTTTCAATGATCGCCATCACCATCGCCTAGATGTGCGCAGGCCTTCACAGTTTGTTATGCATTTTTTTATTGATTTGTGCCGGTTTTTAACTGAAAACAAACTTCGATAACTTTTTGGTAGATTAGAGATTGAAACTAACCTCTGCTGAAACAGTCCAGTAGGGCCTACCATGAGCTCTGTCTGGCTCTGTCTCTGGCTCTGGTATTGAGTCTGAGTTTTGACTAAATAAATCCTACGTCAAAACGTCACACAAACAGTATAATGTACTGGTGAGCACTCACACAGACTCAAAACCAGAACCAGAGACAAAGCCAGACAGAGCTCATGGTAGACCTACAGTATTTTCTTCAGTCGTTGCAAAATATGAGCGTATTTTTGTATTAATTTAAATACTAAAACTCACACAATGATCGCTACAAATATCGCATTACCGACGGCTGCTTGACTCCGCAATGCATTGCAAATGCGATTTCACGCACCCTAGGCCCCCTAGGGGAATAGGGTGTGATGTCGACTTACAAACAAATAAATAGAAAATAACATTAATAATAAATAAATATTGTACTTAGACAATCCGCACAACACTGTCTAGCCCCAATCTGCATAACTTCGTCATTTGTGAGCCGATTTGAAAAAATATTTTTTTATCTGAAAGGTACTGCTTTCAGATTGGTCCCATTTTAATTTTATTAAAATCGATGTTGCCATTTTTTTTAAATATTTTTTTTATTGTTTGTAACTGCATGCCTCCGTCATTTATGAACCGATTTAGAAAATTATTTTTTTATTTGGAAGGTTATTCTTACGTCCAGATTGTCCCAAACAAATTTGATTAAAATCGGTTTAGCCGTTTGACAATGAAGTCGGTTTCTAAAGTTTTTTAAACTTATAATTAGGATATACAGGGTGTGGGACGTAGATGATGAGAGAGAGATAGATGATGAGATGTAGACTTATGGGACACCCTATATCATACTAATATTATAAAATATACGAAAGTTTGTAAGTATGGATAAGTAAGATCTTTCGAAACATATCTCTATCATCCATATTCCTATCATCCAGGATGGATGATTCGAAAGATCAGCGCAGTGTGTAGATACAGTTAGTGTGGTGTGTCGTAATATGAACGTGGACATTTCTAATTCTGAAGACCAAGTGAGGGTAGTTGCAACTGAGACTGCCTCCGCTTCTCGACAGTAACTCCAATGAACTCCAGTCTCCCCGCGACCACGGCTGTTGTAACACGGTTGAAACTTCGAGAATTAATAAAAGTAATCGCGATAAATACCCGTTTGTTCCATATAATGGAGCTCAAAATAATGTTAAAACTGATGCGACTACATTTTGATTGAAACAAAAGAAACGCAATCACCCCACTGCATTTCTATCGAAATTCCAACTTTGCCGAGATTAGGATTGGAATAAGTGTTATTCCTAGTGATTAAAGCAGTTGGCAGTACCAACATAATAGCAAAAATAAAAAAGCAGCCAAGTGCGAGTCGGACTCGCCCATGAAGGGTTCCGTAGCATCAAATAACATAATATAAAGGTTTTTGTAGTTTGTTGAAAGGTAAATTGCGGTTTACGATTTATGACGTATAAAAAAAAAAGTACTGACTAGATCTCGTTCAAACCAAATATCGTTGGAAGTTTGCATAGTAATGTACAACATATATTTTTTTTCGTTTTATCATTCTCTTATTTTAGAAGTTAGAGGGGGGGGACCAACTTTTTTTCACTTTGGAAGTGTCTCTCGCGCAAAATATTCAGTTTAGAAAAAAACGATGTTAGAAACCTCAACATCATTTTTGAAGACCTATCCATAGATACCCCACACGTATGGGTTCGATGATAAAAAATTTTTTGAGTTTCAGTTTCAAGTATGGGGACCCCAAAAATTTATAGTTTTTTTTCTATTTTTGTGTAAAAACCTTAATGCGGTTCACAGAATACATCTACTCACCAAGTTTCATCAGTCTAGCTCTTATGGTTTCGGAGAAAAATGGCTGTGACACGGCCGGACAGACAGACAGACATGACGAATCTATAAGGGTTCCGTTTTTGCCATTTGGCTACGGAACCCTAAAAACATGTCAAACAGCAACAAATATATTCTTAGACGTACAACATCACAGAAAAATTAAATCAATATCTCCCCCACGGCATTTCGTTCAAGGAAAACTCGGTGTGAAAATCAAAACGATTTAAATACGTGAGCTCCATTTAGTGCTGTACATTTCATCGATAAATATCGATATCGATAATGCATCGCGTCCACTCCATTTAACTTCACCGCGCAATTCGAATGCGTTCCGAATTTGAAATTTTAAAATTCCGAACGCGCGACTTTTGCGGGAACTCTGTGCTCTATGCGTAATATTTACACTTACTGTTGTGTCAAGCGAAAACTAACTTTATTAGTACGACATAAAGCTTGGAGTTGTTTCCGAGCTGTATTGGCGCTTATTATGAATTCATTGGGTGATGTCGATAACTGTCAATCGAAGTTCGAGCGGCCATAAGAAATAAATGTATTATTTGTTAAAGGGATACTTTTATGGCTTTCGTGGAAGCTGTGGCGTATTGCCTTTTAATATCGCTGTAATGGGCTGAGTAAACGTTTAATGGGCGTATTATCTTAAAACTATATGGAATGTGATGTCGGTTACAGGCGAAACCATACCGAGTATAGTTACTTCTAGTTACTAACAGCCGTTTCCAATTTCTGCCGTTTTTAGGGTTCCGTAGCCAAATGGCAAAAACGGAACCCTTATAGATACAACATATATTTTTTTAGTGTTATCATTCTCTTATTTTAGAAGTTAGAGGGGGGGGGGGCAACTTTTTTCCACTTTGGAAGTGTCTCTCGCACAAACTATTCAGTTTAGAAAAAAACTATATTAAAAACCACAACATCATTTTTGAAGACATACCCCACACGTATGGGTTCGATGAAAAAAAAATGTTTATTGTTATTGGGCACAAACTTCCCATATTGCCCTTTTATTATACGTCCGGTACGAACAAACTGTGAAAACTGTACCTACCTAGCCATAGTCAATAAGATCTTCTCTGTACAACATGCAATAAATATTTCTGATTTCTGAATCATTGCGCTACAGTAATATAATATTGATTTGTAAATATTTCACAATAAAGGCTTATAAATTATGTATTTCAATACACACTTACCTAATAAATATTACGTTACGTTGCGTTACTAATCTATTGATTAATTGTTTTTTGCCTGGAAATGAGAGAAGAGCCGGAAAAAGATAAAAATGATACTTGGATGGAAACTGTTTTAAAATTTTTCCCATCTTAAGCTGCAAGTATTCAAGCCATGTCTCGGGAACAAGAAATAAATAAATAATGTGGACAACACACACAGCATTGTCTAGCCCCAAACTAAGCAGAGCTTGTACTATGGGAACCAGATAGCTGATAAAATACATAAATACATATTTTTTTGTAAATACATTCTTAGATACAATATATAACGCCCAGACAGAGAACAAACATCTGCCTTAACCACACAAATATTTGTTTTCAATGGGGATTGCACCCACGACCTACGGCGCAGAAGGCAGAGCTACTACCAACTGAGTCATACGTCATTCATTGGTAAATCGATCTGGGACCTAATTCTCGGGCCGATCTCGATCATTTTGTAATTTTATTTTATTGCTTCTTTTCACAACCCCGTACTTTTTCTACGTTTTCCGTATATCGTAGCTGTCGAGGCTTCTACGATGAGGTCATCGATGAATTACTCAAGGAAATCATCCATTCTCTCTTCGAAAACAAGCAATAAAATAATATTGCAAAATGATCCGAGATGAGCCGAGAATTAGGCTCCTGAGCTGAGAGGCCAGTCGTTAGAGAGTTAGCTTTGTCTACTCCCAAAAGAGAAGATATAAAACTACTTATGTGACGAACTGATTTGTTTTTTTATACGAAACCGCATCAAAATCCACATTGAATTTTCCCTTCATTTCTTCCCCCATATTCCCGCGATCATTACCGCTAAATGACGGTCCGGCAGTAAACAGTTTCGCTAAAACAGTCCCATGGCGTGTCTCGGATCAAAGTGTCGATAAAAAGCGATTGCGTCGTCGAGCTGCGTCAGCGCCCCGCCCTACGGTGGTCACTGAATGAAATTAAAAAGAAAGAATAAAAGAAAAAAAATCGGCTGTCTGTAAAGTCAGTTTACTTTCGATAGTTGAACGTGACAACGTCATACAGCTGTCCACGCGGACGCATCGCTCACTCAAGTAGGAGAGAGACAGATGTCGAACGCTACCGATTGTGCCTCTTTGTCGCTCGTTCCGCGCTCTCGCTTGCACTTCAAGCCTTAAATGGAACGCCTCAGAGCGAGGTAACGCCGCATGTGTCATGTTTTTTTGTGCGTGCAGCCGGCTCCATCGAATTAAAGACGGTAGGTCTACAGTTGGTTTCTTCTTTCTGATGCAAAGGTCTGATGATAAAGAAATGAAATCCAAAAGTTGTCAGTCGGAGTCAAGTCAATCGATTGTCATTGTGTCCGTCAGCGCCTTCCGTCACACAGGCCGCCCCGCCCCGCATTTGTCGTTATTTGAGGGAGCTCTCACTCGGCTTATTTGTAGATCGGTACAGCTCATCATCATTTTTATTTTTTATTTTTATTTCTTTAATTAATTAGAACGGTCTTGAGACCAATTAGGTACTCTAATTAATAGGTATTTACATTTCCATAATTTAACAGGTAATTTACAATTCTAATACATAATTAATTTAACATTAAAGTAAATTATTACAAAAAAAAGTTTAGCATGTCAAATTAGGTCAAATCTATCTTTCGTTGAATAAAATAATAATAACAAAATAATTATAAGTTTAAAAAACTTGAGAAACCGACTTCATTGTCAAACGGCTAAACCAAATCAAATTTAAATCAAATCTGATTTTAATCAAATTTGTTTGGGACAATCTGGACGTAAGAATAACCAAATAAAAAAAATAATTTTCTAAATCGGTTCATAAATGACGGAGGCATGCAGTTACAAACATTAAAAAAAAAAATTTAAAAAAAATGGCAACACCGATTTTAATAAAATTAAAATGGGACCAATCTGGAAGCAGTACCTTTCAGATAAAAAAATAATTTTTCAAATCGGCTCACAAATGACGAAGTTATGCGGTAACAAACATTAAAAAAAAATAAAAAAAAAAAACATACAACCGAATTGAGAACCTCCTCCTTTTTGATTGGAAGTCGGTTAATAAAAACAAAAACAGTCACAAATAACATGGATAACAACAAAATAATAAGGATAATGTCAAGTTATAATAACCAAGTAATAATAATTGAAATGCTAACAAAAAATTAAATACTGTCTGTCTCACAGTACTTGAGGCATCATTAGTCTTATCGTTCTGTTGGCAGAGATATCGTTAGGCGAAACATCTTATGCCTCAAGTTGATGGACGCAGGGCAGTGCATCGGAGGGCACGATCCTGACGTGCTTGATCTACGACGCTATGCTTTGTTATAGGGTTACCACTTAACATCAGGTCATGGGATTTTTCCATTAGCTAGTTGTATAAAAAAAAAGATGTAGGAAATATATTTTCACTAGCGACCGCCCGCTGCTTCGCTCGCCTCGTTCCCGTAAATTTTTCGGGATTTAGAGAATTCTATGCCCGTTTTCTGGTTTTAAACCACCTTGCCAGCAAATTTCAGCCAAATCGGTTAAGCCGCTTCTTGAGTTATAAATTGTCATATTATTATGTGTTTTTCCAGATTATATCTATATCTGTGCTAAATTTTATCCAGATCATAAGCGTTAGTTTTATTATGGTGGCTACCGTGCCGTTGTAGCAAATGCTCAGCGGTTAACCTTTTTTGCCGTCATTTAATTTAAGTTGAACTGTACCTTTTCATTTTACGTTGACGCAAAAAAAATAATTGTTTCTATAAATATTTCAAAAATGTTGCTTACTCAAACCCTCCTCAATTTCAATTTCAATTTATTTATTCCAGGACAATAATATATCGTATTCGAATGTCTTTTAATCTAGGTACTTAAAAATACACTGACAAATAATAATATAACAAACAAATTAATTCATATTTTGCCTCTACAGGCAATGACTCAGAACCTGACCAAGATGACAGCACCGACAACACACGCGAGTCCAAAGCCCGCCGCCGTCGCACCGCCTTCACGTCGGAACAGCTGCTCGAGCTGGAGAGGGAATTCCACGCGAAGAAGTACCTCAGTCTCACTGAGCGGTCGCAGATTGCAGCAGCGCTGAAGCTCAGTGAAGTACAGGTAAGAAGTTAATCAAAAGGGTCTTGAGAGGCGCATGAAATTCTTCTTCTGGTTATTTAAAAGCAGTGCTCTTGTCGGCGTAATGTATGATTCTTTTCTCCAGGTATTTCTTTTGAGGGCAACTTCCTTGACCTCCCTAGACGATATGACAGCAAACTTTGCTTTTTTTTGGCTAGTTTTCATGTTTCTTCGATGATATCTATACTAATATTATAAAGAGGAAAGATTTGTACCTATTTTTGTATGTTTGTAATGAATTGGCTCAAAAAGTACTGGGCCGATTTAAAAAATTCTTTCACCAATAGAATGCTACATTCTTCCAATTTGACTTAGGCTAGATTCCATTTTGAAAAAAATTAGGGATCCTTGGTAAAATTTGAACAATGAATCAGAATCAGAATCAGAATCAGAATCATTTATTGACAAAGATAGTACACCCTAACAATAAATTGCTATGTGTCCCAAAACCTTGGCTCGTCAAACGTAATTAATTAACAATTTAGTTCTGAACTACTCTTAAAGGTAGGTACCATAAAATATTAAATATAAACCTTAAAACATAATGCGCTGTAAAGAGGCGACTTTGTCAGTTTGTACAAAAAATAAAATTAAGAAGTTGAAAGGACAGAGTTTACACAAAAAGTCAACGTTGCACACTTAATAATATTATATACATAGAGTAAAATTCATATTAGTCACCCTCAAAGTGGGTATAGTCATTACTTAAAAACTCCTTTATGGTGTACACTGTCTTGTATAACAGAAGGATTTTGACTTTATTGATGAAACTCTGGTAGTTTTCAATTGATTTTACTTTTTGAGGTAATTTATTATATAATTTAATCCCCATTATTCTTGGAAGTTTTTTAGACATGCTAAGCCTATGATATATTGCTGTTAGGCGCGATGGATTTCTTACATGATTAATGTTGTCTTTTCTGGTGTTGTAGTTTTTCAGGTTTATCCTAACATATTTTATTATTTCCAATATATATACTGACACTGATGTTAGAATCTGCAGTCCTTTAAATAAATCTCTGCATGAATCTCTGAAATGGGCCCTCACCAATACCCGAATAGCTCGTTTTTGCATTTTTAAAATGCGTTCGTAGTCTGTTGAGTTGCCCCATAGAATTATGCCATATGTCATTATTGAATGAACGTAGGAGTAATATATTTCCTTCAAATTGGTATCTGATGTCATAGACCTCAATTGTTTTAAAGCATAAATTCCTGTGGCCATTTTTTTACTTGTTATGTCTATATGATTCTTCCATGATAGCACTGAATCCAACTCAAAACCCAGTAACCTCACAAAATTTGTACTATTCACTGTATTTCCGCTGAGTAGAGGTACTGGTGTTTGAATCTGTTTTGAGGAAACAGCATTGAAGAACATAATGCTGGTTTTATCTTCATTGAGCTTTAAGCCATTAATAGTAAACCAGTTCCATAGCTCATTAATTGTTTGTCCTATTTTGTTTAGTAGTTCTTTCTTTGAGTTCGCCGATACTATAATTGTTGTGTCATCTGCATATTGGATTAGTTCACCCTCTATTTTGACATTTGATATGTCATTTAAGAACATAAGGAAAAGGGTATTACCCAAAGAAGATCCCTGTGGGACGCCTATATTGCAATTTTGAGGTGCCGATCTGAAACGCTTTCCATCTATCTTAATTTCAACGGTCTGAACTCTCTTTTCGAGGAACGATTGTAAAAGCTTTGAACTATTTCCTCTGATTCCATACACTTTGAGTTTTTCTACGAGAAGCTCATGGTTAACGGAATCAAAAGCTTTTGATAAATCCAGGAAAATGCCAGCAACCCTTTTCTTATTTTCTAAATGCTCCACAATACTTTCTATGCATTTTTGAGTGGCTGATGTTGTAGACCTACTTGGTCTGTAAGCATGTTGGCAGTCCGACAATAAATGGTTGTTACTCATATGTTTCATAATCGTTTCTGACATTATAGATTCTACTAACTTAGATATGGTAGGCACTATAGTGATAGGTCTATAATTGTTTACATCTGAAGTTTCACCTTTGCCTTTATATAAAGGGATCAGTCTAGATTTTTTTAGATAATCTGGATAGTTATTTGACAAAAGTATGTTATTTAAAAGGAAATAGAAATGATCAAACAACTGGTACATCAATTCGCATAAAAGGTTACCAGATATATCATATATGTCTTTTGTATCTGAATTGTTAATTTTAATTTTAATTACTTGAAATAGGTGTTTTTTTGATATGCTGTTAAATTGGAGTTCTTCTTGTTCAGTTATGTAGTTTTTTACAAACATTATTGCCTTGTCGTGATTGGGCGGGTTGGTTATTTGAAGATTTTGTCCAATTTCTATGAAATGATCGTTTATGTGATCTGCTATGTATTGGTTCGCGATCTTTTCCTTAGTTGCACTATTCGTCAAATCCCATGTCCATTCCTTAACATTATTATTTGTATCCTCCTTAATTATGTCCCACACCTCTTTTTTTGGGTTCTTTGATTGTTTTATCCGATTTTCTACATATTCTTTTTTGTGCTTCTTAACCAAATCGTTTCTATAATTCACCTTTTCCTCAATACAGCGCTTGGAAATTCTGTCCGGGTATTGTCTTTGCATTAAGTGCAGGTCGTTTATGTCTTGTTGAATTTTAATTATATCATTTGTCATCCATCTGCAATTTCTTCTTATTTTATAATTCCTAAGAACGACAGGAAAATAAACATTCATTTTAGCTAGCACCTTGCTCATAAAATTATTAAAAGTGTCAATATTGTATTCATTAAATATGTTTTCCCAATCATAGGAAAGAATAGCCGTACAAAACTCATGTATTTTGGGCTCACTAAATACTCGAGTTTCGATTAGCCTTCTTTTTGGTATGCTATGTAGCAATCGTACCTCAGCAAGCTGTGCATAGTGATCCGATACGCCCATTGGCAGAGATTTTACGCTAATATCCTGGGATGTTATGTTTGTTACTACACAATCAATCGATGTACCAGCATCCGGTCTAGTTATAAAATTAGCAATATTTTTAAATCCATTGGGCAGCAATATATCATTCAAGCTGTTTTTGTTGGAAGAATCTACCAAAAAATCTACATTCCAGTCTCCCATCAATAATACTTTTTTGTTCACCTTCATAGATAACAATTCGAAAAGTTTGATTAGAATATTTAACATCGTTTGAAAGTTACCATTTCCTGTTCTATACATGCCTATAATCAGCATACTGTCCGATTCACCTATAAATTCTATAGCGGTTAATTCACATTCATATTCAGTACATAAGTTGTCTATAGGAGAATATTTCTTAAATTTTAGGTAGGAACTAATAAAAATAGACACACCACCATGGATGCGTTTATTTCTTACGAAGTGACTAGCGTGAGTATAGCCTTGTATCACAATAATATCAACATCTTCCGGCGTAAGAAATGTTTCACTGAGAATTAGAACGTCCGGTTTTATGGAGTCCACTATACCCTGTAAAACTAATATTTTATTTCTCATACTTCGACAGTTCTGATGAAGTACTTTCAGACCTTTGTTTAGGTCGTCGTTCTTTGGAATAGACGTCTGTCTAAAAAATCCTTCGATTTAAGCATCGCTACACTAGACACGTTATCATCATCATTTGCATCTAACCTACAGTCGGCGGTCAAACTCAAACCATTGTTGCTAGTACATTTTTTTGATTCAGTGTTTGTTATTGTAATCAAGTTAGTATACTTGTGTGTATATTCGTACCTTGAATTCTGTATTATTTTATTTCTTAGATATTTAGTAAAATCAGTCATAATAACGTTTTTCCAATTAACAATATTCTTATTATTATAGCTATTAATGTCAATTATTTTCATTCCTGTAGAGTGGTTAGCTAATTTGTGTAATTGTACATTCATTTCAAATATATTCTCATTGGTTTTCCTATTTTTTAAAGTAGGTTTCAGATAGGGGACCGTAGTAATTTGCAACTTAAGTTTTTTAGAGTTACACACATCTCTAACGTATCTAACAATTTCAATCTTATATTGATAAATATCAGAGGCTATTACAATCACATCATCTCCCTCGCATAGTGAATTAGTTAAGCTCACAATAGTTTTTACTATCTCCCTCAGAGGAGCGCGCGGCTTACACAACGCGAATACAGAATCATATTCAGTACTGGTGTCTCTAATACTTTCAGCGAGTGCTTTCCCATAGATGTCACATACTATAAGCATTTTTCGTTGTTTCGTATGTGCTTTTGCAGTCATGCATGGGTCGTCATTATTCCTCGGCGTATCCTTATCTGGCGGGCTTCCTTTTATGTCCATTTCAGCAAGTTTGGCATAATCTTCTTTTTGCGATGGTAAATCCTTAATAATTGGTTTATCGGTTTGTCCTGTGTTTGTAGTTGCATTTGGTTTCCTTTTCAAATTCGTCTTGGTTTTTTTAAGTTTTGTGCACTTTTCATCGTTTGATTTTCTACTGGCGTTCTCTTTCGTACTACTTATTACTTTTTGTGCATTTTTTTTGTTGTGTGCTGTTTGTTTGGTGATTTTTGGTAACTATCTTCATGTTATCAATATTCGGTTTACCCTTTCTAAGTTCAATATTTTCTTTCTGTAGAGCAATAATTTGTATTTTTAAGCAATCCATTTTGTCATTCAGTGCCTTCGCACTCTGATCTGCCTGACCTTGTATGCTATGTTGTAATTGTTCAAACAGCACAGCGTTATTTTCGTGCATGCGTATTATTGTCAGGGCTTCTTCATATTGACTTATTTCTTCCGATTTTTGTTCAATGTATTCTTTTAGTTTATTTCTGTCAGTTTTTGTTTCCTGCAACTCTATTTCTGTCTCCGCTAAAGCTGTTTTAAGTGAGGAGTTTTGGGTAAGAAGATTTTTATAATCTTCTGAACACTCATCATGTTCTTTTATCAATTTTATGTTAAGTTCCTGAGCTGCTTGTAGCTCTGTAGACAAACTTCTAACTTGCTGCTGCAATGCAGATTTGGTTCGAGTTAGCGGCATTTTCTTTGTATGCTCTAAGTCATAAAATTGTAAGCATACAAGTAAGAAAGGTGCAGGTCTTAGTCGTTTGAACTGTAGATGCAGCACTCACATCCGATATATTTTTATTAGTGTTAATACGCTTTAGGTATTACTGATAAAATTTAGGCATTCTTCAAAATTAACTTGTGGCCCCACTATGTCCTTTAAAATCATCCACAATAAAATAAAAGAACAAAAATGGAACAATAAATATTTCTGTGTGGAGATTTGAAGTCGCTTCCGTCTTATTCCAAGGCGTATATTCAACCAACTGAGCCAGAGGTGCGTTAATGAGCGTGGTGAAATTACGAGTTTTGTTTTGCACAGTCTATTATACGTAGACGTATTCAAGGTCAACCGGTAAGACTGGATACTGTCACACACAGAGCAATATTTTTGAATTGTATGCCGCCGATTCGAACGTTAAGGATGACTCATCTTTGTTTACCTTGTTCTCTTTGATTGCGGTTAAGAATCTATTTTGTGGTTTTATTTAGCTCTGGTATTAGTGAAAATTCTTACTTACGGTTGTCCAAATTATTTCATGCACAGAAACTCTTTTTTTTATCATTTATATTGTGAATAAACGCTCAACTTTTTTGTCACTTGTACTGTCAGATAAACATTTCAATTGCACTACTATTCGAAGATATTTTATGGAGATAACACTTGTACATAGGAGTTGTACTTTATTTTATGTGTGGATAATGGTTATTACGTAAATGAACGTTTCTAACAATAAAAAATAACAAATAAACACAGAGGCGATGTAACTCGTGCTAATGTAACAAGATGATCGAATGTAACCGAAGGTGTAGAAAAATGAGTCTTAAAATGTCTTTCGTCGAATGCGCTGCCGAAACTATTAGCGATAGAACAAAATAGTGTACAACAATATTGTCTACCCCGTGCGAAGCCGGGACGGGCTGCTAGTTTCTGATAAAGCTGTCATGTCGTAGGTACATGTTGGCCAATCATGTTTCCTCTTCTGTTCTCAACAACTTTTATGAGGGCTTATTCCTCGTCGACTCTACTTAATACTTCTACGTTCGTTACTCTTGAAAGTATTCCACAGTTAAAATCTTTAAAGCTGCTGAAACATCTAATATCGCCGTCAGACATCGCGTTTCACTGATCACTACCACAGAGCGATTAGATCCCCACCAGACCCCAGACAATGCTTACAACACTGCCTTCACGTCAAAGCAGCTTCTCAAGCTGGAGAAGGAATTCTATAATTAGCTATTCAAATACTATAAGCGTTATTAATTATTAATTAATTGCACTCAAACTCCGCAATGTAGCGAGTAGAGCATCGCGCTGAACTAAAACTAGAAGTTTATTGGCAACATAAAAATCGATAAGAAAAATGGACAGCAATAGCGATCTGATTTAATCAAAAAGCAACAATTTTGATGGTTGTTTTATCGCCTGCTTTCTTCTACAAACGGTAGTAATGAATTTAACTTATTCGCGCTTAAAACACTTTAATTTAATTACAGGTAAAAATCTGGTTCCAAAATCGTCGAGCGAAATGGAAACGCGTGAAGGCTGGCCTTGCTTCCGGCAGCCACACGGGCAAAGGCAGCTCTGGAACTAAGATTGTAGTACCCATCCCCGTCCACGTCAACCGGTTCGCAGTCAGAACCCAACACCACCAAATGGAGAAACAGAACCTGCAGTACCGATTAGATAGAACCCAGCCATTACCTGGCAGTCTAATGCAATCGCAAACCTCAGCGTTTTTGAACACGTCTAAAATGAACGAGAATCGATTGGCGGAATCTAGGTTGAATACTGATATATCGAGTCCGATCTTACAAGGGCGCAACACTATTTATGATAGCATGTCTGGTAGGTTGGCAACACTGGGTCATGCCAATGCTGCCAACTTGAGACTATACCCGAACCAAAATGGCCGACTGAGCTAAGTCAAACATATTTTTTAGATGCATTTCAACCTGTAAAACTTGGTGTGAACTGTGAAGTTAGTCGTTTGTGCCTAATCAGCGAATGGATCAGCTTCTACGCCGTAGGCCGTGGGTTCGAACCCCACCGAGAACAAATATTTGTGTGTTCACCGCATAGATGTTTGTTCTATGGGCTTAAATCGTATTCTAAGTATTGTATTTACAAAAAAAATATTCAAGAATTGTACCAGCTATCTGATTCCCATCGTGTCAGCTCTGCTTAGTTTGGGGTTAGATAGCTCTGTGTGAATTATTCATAATAGACAATAAGGAATATTCGACAAACGGCTAACTTCACTCGCGCCGAGCTATGCTTGTTGAACCGTAGGTAAGTTTAATTGTAAATATTGTTAGTCTGTAGATATAACGCCCAATGTACATTAGTATTAATTATATTTCTATATTAAAATGTGTGATTACCAAAATGCGATTCTATTTTATTGAACTGAATATCCCCGCCTCACAAAGTCGTAGTAGAGAGAGATCAGTAGTAGTAGAGCTCTTTTTGAGTCTTGTGGGGGTGCGTACTACCACCATGCCTATTCCTGTCGTGAAGCAACATCGCTGTGTACAGGTTTGAAGGGTGTGGGTGTCGGTGACATTACTGGCACGGCAGGCTGATCAATCTGTATGCCTTAAGTTGATGGACGCAGGGCAGAGCATCGTAGGTCAAGTTCCTAACGTGAGTGATCTTCGAGACAATGCTTCGTTAAAGGCGATGGAAGTTGTAATAAAAAAAAACTCTTATTGACTTTGAGGAGAAAACTTGAGAAAATCGAGTAAACTTTGTCTATCTTTTCAGTGCCGCGATAATAAAGCTCTACATATTTTTTTGTACTATTCTTAAATATTTCTCAGAGAGAACTGATTATTTCAAAGAAATTTATTTTCTTCGCCAATAATAGATTGTTTTAATAGTTATCTGTTAAAAATATATACCTCAGAAAAAACTTTGTCTATGCATGATGTATGTATTTATGTCTGGTGACATTACCAAAGAGTACAGTTATGGAGGGAGGACATTACTGGCCATTTTGTTACCAACATTGCAAAAAAAATATTTTCTAGTTTATCGCCAGTTAAACACAGGCAGCTGCAGATAATGTCTTGCTAATCTGTGGGCGGAGTGGCGTGACAAACTATGCGTGAGGTGGGCGTGAACCTTTATTACCTTTATTGTAGTTTGTGATATTATTGTATGTTATACATTAACGTTGCTTTGTAAAGGCCTGCGCACACCTAGGTCGCTGGCGATAGCGATCAGTGAAACGCTGTCAAATAACGCTGTCAAATTTGACAGCGTTTCACTGATCGCTGACGGCAGCGACTTGGGTGTGCGCATACCTTTAAACCGGCTACCAACGACGTGCTGAATCTCATCATCATCATCATTGGCCTGTAGAATTTCACAAATAAGCCTCTACATCTTTCAATCATCGTTTTAGGTTTCCTCACTATGTTTTCCTTTACCGTTTGAATATAAAACAAACAGAAAATTCACGGTCGCGTTAGTGCCGAACAGTCTCTAAGAGTCATTCATCGAGTGTGATTAGGATCCGATGGCGCAGCGGTCAGTGCAGCCCCGTACCAAGGAGAAAGTCGCGGGTTCAAATCCCGCTCGGCTCTTAACTTTTGGGACTTTATAAAAATCTTTGTGATTTCCATAATAAACACTATAAAATCAATATAAAAAAGAAAATTGTTCAATAAATTGGTATGGCTGGTATTATCGTAGTTGAAAGAATTGGTTATCTCGTTTATAAAAGTTGCTTATTTTGATGACAGCTGCAGTTTTAATGATTGCTAATCTGTGGGCGGGTCTGTGACATGTGACATACGTGACAAATGTGTGCAGTGGGCGTGGACCTTTACCATTGTACAGATTACCTCACTAATGGGACCGTATGTGCGATTCTGTTGCGATAATTGTAAAAGGATCATACAAAAAAGCAGCCAAGTGCGAGTCGGACTCGCCCATGAAGGGTTCCGTAGCACGACGAACTACAAAAACCTTTATATTATGTTACTTAATGTAACATAATAAGGTTCTTGTAGTTCGTCGAAAGGTAAATTGCGGTTTACGGTTTATGACGTATAAAAAAAAAACTACTGACTAGATTTCGTTCAAACCAAAAATCGTTGGAAGTTTGCATAGTAATGTACAACATATATTTTTTTTAGTTTTATCATTCTCTTACTTTAGAAGTTAGAGGGGGGGGGACCAACTTTTTTCCACTTTGGAAGTGTCTCTCGCGCAAACTATTCAGTTTAGAAAAAAACGATATTAGAAACCTCAACATCATTTTTGAAGACCTATTCATAGATACCCCACACGTATGGGTTCAATGAAAAAAAAATTTTTGAGTTTCAGTTTCAAGTATGGGGACCCCCGAAATTTATAGTTTTTTTTTTATTTTTATGTAAAAAACTTAATGCGGTTCACAGAATACATCTACTCGCCAAGTTTCATCAGTCTAGCTCTTACGGTTTCGGAGAAAAATGGCTGTGACATACGGACGGACGGACAGACAGACAGACAGACAGACAGACAGACAGACAGACATGACGAATCTATAAGGGTTCCGTTTTTGCCATTTGGCTACGGAACCCTAAAAACGGTAGGAAACAAGCCGTAGTTAGTTGCCTGTTCTTCGAGGCTTGTTCGCGTGGAACTGGCATCTAGACTCACCTAGATTTAAGACGTTTCAAAGGGATGATTCCATTGAATAAAGAAATATCTGATTTTGAATAGTTTATTTATAAAAATCTGGAGAATTACCAACGCTATTTTTACTAATTTTTTTTTTTTTTTTTATAACACGAAAACCGTCATCTACGCATTACGACACTATTTTATTCTCCCGACTAGTGATGAGTCTAGTTGCCCAGTCACAGTAGAGATGTCCTATTGCCAAAACCAGCTAACACTATCCAGCATTTTCATTTCTTATTTTTATATGCTGTGTAGATAACTTCTCACTAAGTGAAGAGGCACCACACTGGAACTTCACTTTAGATTGTTTTTGATTTGTAAAAGGTTTATACAAAAAAAACAGTAGGAACCGAGCCGTAGTTTGTTGCCTGTTCTTGCTTCGGCTTGGTCGCGTGGAACTGGCACCTAGACTCATCTAGCTTTAAGACGTTTCAAAGTGATTCTTGCCATTCAACTGAATAAATACACTCTTCATTTGATTTGATTTGATTCATCTATTTGTGTTTTAAGCTTTTAGACGTTGAGTTACGAGTACGCCATAGAAAAAAAGCTCCCATTGAACTTAAAACTTCACGCCTCTAGCACAATAGAATCTCACAAATCACTGCACTAATCCGACCGAATGAGCACCCTATAGCTATAACACAATTATAATGGATATCGGTGCCCGTCAAAAGGTACAGACACACCCTCAGGGACCGACCACCCGGGAATAAGAGGGTTGAAAATTACTGACAAGATTTTAGCACAAAATCTCTCTGTGGCGCTCTGGAAATCCTTTCATCACACTGGTTAGAAAAGACTGGTGACACGATGAGAAGAAGAAGCACAAAATATAGGTGTAACTCTTGGGGCGCTATTCTCGGGCTGACCGTGATTTTGCTTTGATTCAATGCCCCTTAAAAACACATTGGCGTTGCACAACCCCGCACTTTTTCTACGTTTTCTGTTTATAGATAGTGCAATTCACGAAGACGCGGGGAGTTTGCTCCGAGCGGCAGTCGCGAACCGTAGTCTATTCATTGTAGTGTGCGTGTGCACTCATAGGTAATTAGTGTGTACCGATAACACTCAAACATTGACGGAAGCTTGCACACATATACTATAAACGGTTAGGAGGAATAGTGGGGCGCGCCTTCGTGGATTGCACTATCTATATCGTTGCTGTCGAGGCTTTTACTTTTGCTGATGAGGTCGTTGGTGAATTACTCAAGGAAATCATCCATTCTCTCTTCGAAAAGAAGCAATAAAATAAAATTGCAAAATGATCGAGATAGGCCCGAGAATTAGGCCCCTGATCACCGGATTTGATGGCGTTCATTTCCGCTAAAATAAATAAATAAATATTGTAAACAATCAACACACCATAATTTTTTTATTTGGAACAAACATCTACGTTCACCGCAAAAATAATTGTTTTCGGAGGGGATCGAACCCACGAACTACGGCGCAGAAGGCAGAGCTACTCCAACTGAGCTGAGAGGCCTGAGGCGTTTGTTCTGTTCTGTTAAACATTTCTGTTGACCGAACTACTAGTCTTTTTCCCACTAGTTCTGTTACGAAAAACATACCCCATAAAACAGAACTACTGGGATTATGTCCTTACCTAGTACTCTAGGTATAATTAATGTTTATAGTAAAAGTTTCGCTTACTTATTGGCTAGATGGCGCTGTATGTCTACCAAAATTTGTTTATTTTTTTATAATTCGTAAATCGAATCATAAGTTTAATTCGCAAATCTACCCTCACAAACCAATTCATCAGACATTACAAAGTTAAGCTCCATTTATTTATGGCCATTATTTCATTAGCACCCCCAAACTACCCCAACCCCAGCCACAGACTATTAGATGTCATCTATAGAGTGATCTGCGTGTCGTTTTAAATCTATTCTCGTGTTTGTGATGCAAATGTTGAGAGCTTTTGACGTTGTAGAGATGGGGTAAAATGATAGAAAAGAGTTATCGATAGTCTTGTTCTTAAATAATAATTATTATTGTTGTAGACAATTTACACAACACTATCTAGCTCCAAATAAAGCAGTGCTTGTACTATGAGAACCAGATAGCTGATTATACTTATCTAAACATTTTTTTTCAATACACTTTAACACCCAGACAGAGAAGAAACATCTGCGTTTACCACACAAATATTCTTTCACGGTGGGGATCGAACCCAAGACCTACGGCGCAGAAGGCAGAACTACTACCAACTGAGTTGAGAGACCAGCCAAGCTGAGTGGCATTATGGTACTTTCAATATCAATCTAAAACAAACCAGTAAAATAAAATAAACATGAGTTATAGCTGACATTTCACACTATCTAGCCCCAGACTAAGCAAAGCTTGTACTATAAGAACCAGGTAGTAAAATTTAATAGTATTCATATAATCATCCTGCCCTGCTGTTCCAGCAACACGGCTCGATTGAATGATCGCTGAATCCACGTTCCATTTTCAAAATATTCTAACAAAAATTGACAACTCACATCGAATTCAGCGATCGCTTGAGTGATTTGTGTTGCTTGAATTGTACCCCTGGTATCCCCTCACTAGCCGGAAAGCCAACATTTGAAGCGCGAAATTCATGCCGCTGCTCCCTCGACATTCGAAATTCGAACGCAAATCTACTGGCTGTTAGCACAGTAAATAATATTCATAAACAGTAATTCGACTACAGTAGCACGGAAAAACAACTTTTTAATACAGTTGCTCAAAAAGTGGCGTATTGCAGGGACGTATAGCGTTCGGGATGTGGGCTACACGCGTGCTTTTTTTTTACCTTTCCCGCACTAGTGCTTTTTCTTTCCCAACTGTCAAAATAATGTCTAAAAAGAAAAACCAACCATGAAGTTTTTACTAAAAAAATTCATCGAAGTTTTTATGATTCATGCAAATACGTATTATTTATAAAAAGAAGCTACTAATTTGTTTCATTAACAGATTTAATGATTTGATTGAATGAGTTATGTTAGGTTTCATTTCATTTCATCTCATTAAATTTCATTTTCAATTCATATCAATAAAAAAAATCTACCGAAGACTTGGCTGTATGGGTATAGTTCCCTTTGCCTTCCAGAATGGGTGAAGAAAAAAAAAATCTCTGCTTATATTCTACGGTTGGCGCCATTTTTCAGAAATTTTCCTTGCGAGTTTATTTGTTTGTTGCACAAAATGAGTAATTTCGACCCTAGTTTTTTTGAATTAACACCACCGGAACTCAGTATAATTGCACAAAATGCTTCGGAGAACATTTTACCGGAAAAGTCAAAAAGTCGCTACATGCATACATACGACGAACTTATTGCGTGGAGAGAAGAGAAAAAAGCAAATGGTTTTTTATTATTTTATTAAATTACTTCATTTTTTCGCAACTGTATTAAAAAAAAGTCGTTCAGTACACGTGCGGAACCGTCATTGCAACTTGTTCCGACTGTCAACCCTCGCCTTCGGCTCGGGTAGACATTTGTCGGAACTCTTTGCAATGACAGCCTTTCCGCACTTGTAATGAAATATACTATTCACACGTCACTGTCACCTCTTCGGCAAGGATCGACATGGATCGCCTGCTTGACGAAATTTAAATCTGACTTTAATGCATGAATTTACAAAAAACATGTGATTTTTTTACCATAAACCCTATGGCGCCTCTAAACACGCATTTAGAATACCAATACAAATAAATGTACTAATGTTAGACAAATAAATTATTTGTGGTGTGCATTGTTCTTTTTTGTGAAGAATCTTGGCGCCCCGTTCCATTTTTTAGTAAAAAATTAATATTTATCAAGTTATTGTGATGTTTTTGAGTAAATCCGCCGGAATCACGTTTTTTAAAGTAACGCCTTTTCTTACGTGATCAAAATTTTATTTTTTAGATTGTAAATAAAATTGAATAATGAGGCTATGGCCAAATTTATCTTCTAACAAAGCATTTTTAACACAGTCACAATTTTTTTATACAACTTGCTGATGGAAATGGAACATGCATATGGCCCACCTGATGTTAAGTGGTAACCATCGCCTATAACAACGCATTGTCTCGTAGGTCACGCACATCAGGAACGTGCCCCACGATCCACGTTGCGTCCATCAACTTGAGGCATACAGATGTTCAGCCTCACGTGCCAGCAATGTCACCGGCACCCACACCCTTCAAACCTGTACACAGCGATGTTGCTTCACGACAGGAATAGGCATGGTGGTAGTACGCACCCCCACGAGACACACACAAAGAGCTCTACTACTAATACTAGATCCTTTTGACGGATGACTAAAGCCATGTGCGCAAGGCTTTAGTCATCCGTCAAAAGGATCTAGTAGTAGTAGAGCTCTAAGCGTTCTGCAGTGGCGATCAGTGAAACGCGATCAAATATGACAGCGATATTTTACAGCTTTTCATTGATTGCCACCGCAGCTCTATTTTTGACAATTAACTAATTTAAATTTATGCTTGCAAAGATTTAGTTGAACAACTATCAAATATTTTTTTCTTTAATTGGGCGACTATATAGTCATCCGTGAAATCGGGCCTAAATAGATACCTAGCTTGTTTGAGTACATAAAAAAAGGAATGATTTAACTTAATACCTATGTATTTAAAAATATACCTAGCTACATGTATGAAGAATGTTATGAGAGTGAATGAAGCGAAAGAGGTGTGTCAGGAGTCAGGATCGTAGTAAGTGGAAATCCGTGATCTCTACCTACCCCCATGGGATAAGGCGTGATTTTATGTATGTCTGTATATGCCTAGGGTTTCTTTCTAGAAGACATAACTCTAAGAATGGGTTCCATTCTTCTCAAGAAAGTAATGACTCAATCACATCATTCAATTTTCTACAAATCAGTTCATTCCATCTTGTCACGAGCTTAATCATAATCATAGATTACGAATTCAGTAAACAAACCTCTTTGTCGGCTCATAATCTATGCAACGGACGTTGTCTATGGTCCTATTTCTTTTTAATTTCTTTACAATGCCGCCGTTCGTGGAAGTATTGGACAGCGATCGTGCATCGATTCTGAAGTTTGACATGTCGTTGACGGTTGCACACACACACACATGCAGATTGGCAGTTGGACGAATTTATTGCTTGAGCTTCATTCAGCTATCATCATCATCATTTACTTGTTAATTTACACTTCATGTGGGGTTTGCGCAAAAGGTTTTCATTCTCCACTCTCCTCTATTAGCCGTCATTTAAGCAGTCACTCTTTTCTTACCCATGTCATCTTTCACACAATCCATCCTTGTTTTCATTGGCCTACCTCTACTTCTGTACCCATCTACATTCATATGTAACACTCTTCTCGTTACATGACATTCTTTTCTTCGCATGACATGCCCGTACCACGCTAACCTATTGCTTTAGCTTGTGTATTGACTTGAGATAATCTCCTAATCACAAATAATAGCTTGCATTAACATTTTGTCAAAAAGCAGTTATTACTTTACTAATCATAGGTACATAATATGCCTGAAGACGAAAGTTTTCAACCAGTGCGTCCTACCTGTAATGATCTATGTAGCCGAAGCGTGGACATCAACAGTAGAATCGGTCCACAAACTGAAAGTCGCTCAGCGAGCTATGGAGAGGGCTATGCTCGGAGTCTCTCTGAAGGAAATACGGAACGAGGTTATCCGACAGAGAACCAAGATAGTCGACATAGCTCAAAGGATTAGTATAAGCTGAAGTGGCAGTGGGCCGGTCATGTTTGCCGTAGAACAGACAATCGCTGGAGCAAACAAATACTAGAGTGGAGACCGCGTTTAGGTAAGCGTAGTGTAGGACGCCCTCCGGCATGGTGGGGCGACGATCTGCGAAATTTAGCAAGCACTGGAAGAGAAGAGCCGAAGACCGGGCTCAGTGACGCGTCTTGGGAGAGACCTACGTCCATGGACTGATATATAGGTTGATGATAATATTGAAACCTACAAATTAACATTCACAAAGCCTCTCAAATCAAAGGTATTCTATAAAGTAGATAAATAGCCTAATCTGCATGAGGAATAGATAAAATGTGACGATTTTGATAGAGCTTGCGTTAAGCCTTGATTTGTGTGACAATCAGTTTTGATGGCATCCGTTTACAAATTGTTATTTTTATTAAGATCCCGTTGTGTCCCACTGCAAGGCAAAGGCTATTCCTTTCCTTCTCTCAATTCGTTTCTGATTTGGCTTTGGGCTACTGTAGACAAATCCTTATGGTAGATTTTGTCCATCTTCGCCGTTGCAAATACATTTGACAGATAAAACATCAAGTGATGTAGCCGTGGTCTATGGCTAGATCTCGTTACTTGAACTTCAATCAAACGAATATAAAAAGCAAATGATTTGATCTATAACAAAATACTTACCAAGTTTAGTGTTAAGCTCTATTTAAGCTTCTATTTCTTATTTGAGGTAGAGGTCGACCGGAAAAAAGATGGGAAGACAATCATATTCAAGGAGAAAGCGGGTTCTAACTGGATGACAAAGGCCAGAAACAGAGATTTGTGGAAAGAAATGGGGAAGGCCTACGCCAAGGAGGCGACTTCTACTCTAAATTAAATTAGAAATATAAGTATAGTATTAAGTAAATAAACATAATATATGCATAAGAAATAAGTAGTAAAAATTAAAAATTGACAAAAATTTAAGCGTGTTATAAAATTCGTGTAAAAAGTAGTAGGTAGAAAACTACGATTTGATAAAAAAATACAAATGTAGAGGAAAGTAGTCTATGGTTTTTCATATTTAAACTTATGGAAAGTTCGCGCGCGGGTAATTCCATTACCAAGTCAAACTATGCCGAATATCATAATAAGTATCTACCCAATTTTATAATAATATGTAATTATTTTTAATAGCACCTATTCATTTAATATTCATGGGCTACTACCAAACATTCATTCAATAATTGATTGTTAATGGAAGCCCACAATATCCTGTAGGCCTGTCACAAGCTCTGTCTGGCTCTGTCTCTGGCTCTTTGAGTCTGTGTGAGTGTTGACTAAATAAATCCTACGTCGAAACGTCACACACATTATAATACACTGGTGAGCAGTCACACAGACAAATCAGAACAACCAACCAACTGGCTCTGATTTTGTCAAAGTACTAGACACAACAACAAAGTACAACAACACAAACAACAAAGTAGACAAAGTACTAGTAACTAGAGCCAGAGATAGAGCCAGACAGAGCTTGTGGAAGGCTAACTGCCAAGGAATGACTCACCTTCCTTAGCCATGGATGGAAAGTCGTTATCGATATGATAACATTTTTATATTTCCGTACTTCCAAATGCCTGTCTGTCTGCCTTTTGTGTAAGTAGCCATTTTGACATCGCTCAACGGATTTGAGTGAAATTTTGTATGAATTTAGCATTGCTATTCACCGTGGTAATGCCGCCAGCGTCTTGGGGACGCTCCCGTCTGGTACTGATTTGGATTACTATTTTTATGAAACAACGGGATATTTACCATGATTAAATTTTTGTGAGTTTTGACTTCCGATATTTCGGCACAGTTGCATGCACCATGATCACGGTTGAACTGAAGTCTACGAGTAAAGGAAATGTTATTGGCAGACAAATCGATCTACCCTCTTTCGCACTCTTTTATTGGTTTCGACACTAACTATTGGTTCCACTCTCACTTTTTTATCGATTTTGACACACAACACTGACGGTATCAGGACGCGTAATAGATGGTAACATACAGGCATGTCCCTTAATTTTACCATAAAAAAGCAGCCAAGTGCGAGTTGGACTCGCCCATGAAGGGTTCCGTAGCATCAATTAACATAATATAAAAGTTTTTGTAGTTCGTTGAAAGGTAAATTGCGGTTTACGATTTATGACGTATAAAAAAAAAACTACTGACTAGATCTCGTTCAAACCAAATATCGTTGGAAGTTTGCATAGTAATGTACAACATATATTTTTTTTGGATTTATCATTCTCTTATTTTAGAAGTTAGAGGGGGGGGGACCAACTTTTTTCCACTTTGGAAGTGTCTCTCGCGCAAACTATTCAGTTTAGAAAAAAACGATATTAGAAACCTCAACATCATTTTTGAAGACCTATCCTTAGATACCCCACACGTATGGGTTCGATGAAAAAACAATTTTTGAGTTTCAGTTTCAAGTATGGGGACCCCCAAAATTTATAGTTAAAAAAAAAACTATATTAGAAACCTCAACATAATTTTTGAAGACCTATCCATAGATACCCCACACGAATGGGTTCGATGAAAAAAAAATTTTTGAGTTTCAGTTTCAAGTATGGTGACCCCCAAAATCTATAGTTTTTTTTCTATTTTTGTGTAAAAACCTTAATGCGGTTCACAGAATACATCTACTCACCAAGTTTCATCAGTCTAGCTCTTATGGTTTCGGAGAAAAATGGCTGTGACACGGCCGGACAGACAGACAGACAGACAGACAGACAGACAGACAGACAGACATGACGAATCTATAAGGGTTCCGTTTTTGCCATTTGGCTACGGAACCCTAAAAAGTTACCTAATAAAATTGATTATATTTCAAAAATTAATTTAGCCCCAAACTAAGCAGAGCTTGTACGATGAGAACCTGATAGCTGATATAATACCTAAATACATTTTTTTTGTAGTTATACATGCTTAGAGTACCTACAATAAAACACCCATAGGTAGGTACATGGCTGGGTTTTAACCCACGACCTTAGGACGGAGCCGCTACCACTAGCCCCCCAGTTCTCTTTAGTAACAATAACAGTTTATATTTATTGGCTTAGGTTACTATACATGTGTGAATAGGCCTTTATATCCGTGTAAATAAGCCTTTATGTGCACCTAATGTGAAACAATTGGAATCATAATAGGCTTGTGTAAGTATGCTCCATTGCCAAACCTGTCTTGTTTATGCTAAACGGTTAACGATACCATCATTATTGTCTATGGTCTATGGCGCAGAGTTCCAATTTCAAAATGCAGATTGGGGACAGAAAGAAGCGGAGTAGTGTGGCTCTACATCTATAAAATAAAGTCGTTTTAGTTCCACTATCTAAACGCAAGAACGGCTGAACCGATTTGCTGAAAATTGGCAAAATTCGGAAAATTTTTATCATCCGCACTTGATGTGCGGGCTGGTTTTTCCGCAAGTAGGCCGCTGGTGGGCCCTTTTTGAGTGACCCTTGACACATGTTGCTCGAACTTTATTAGGTTCTACGACACGCCGGTTTCCTCTATATGTTTTCCTTCACCGTTTTGAGAGTACTGGCATAGTGCACATAAATGTTACTACAATTTGATGTTGAATAACATGGCTACTGAACAAAAGGCGAAATGGCAAACCCTGGAGGAGGCCTTTGTTCATAGACAACCCAACCTATGTACCGCCGGTGTCATATTAGGACAAACATTTGCTAGTAATTAAGATTATAAGTTACGTTATGCAATACTGTTTTTAAGGTGTAGTGAAAGCTTATTTTAATTTATTTTTAACCGACTTCCAATAAAAAAGGAGGAGGTTCTCAAATCGGTTGTATTTTTTTTTTATGTTTGGGACCGCATAACTTCGTCATTTGTGAGCCGATTTGAAAAAATATTTTTTTATCTGAAAGGTACTGCTTCCAGATTGGTTTTATTTTAATTTTATTAAAATCGGAGTAGCCATTTTATTTAAATATTTTTTTGATGTTTGTAACTGATTAGAAATTTATTTTTTTATTTGGAAGGTTATTCTTACGTCCAGATTGTCCCAAACAAATTTCATTAAAATCGGTTTAGCCGTTTGGCAATGAAGTCGGTTTCTCAAGTTTTTTAAACTTATAATTATTATTTTATAAGCTACTTCACACATTTCTTTGTTCAGAACAATCAATCTCCTCAGAGCAACGAACAACAAATTGGTTCAATGACGACGCACAAATCGCACAACGGCTAAATAATGTTATTTACATAATTGTTTTGTCACTTTCCACTTAACTATTTATTGGTTCTTGTTTTTATTTTAATAGTTACAGCCTTTTCTCAAACCTTCTTAGAGATAAATCGAAATTGCCGTACTGGCCAAATACATGCGAGCAGCGGCCGGTAAAGGTTGCTATTCAGCGTGGCAATGCCGCCAGCGTCTTGGGGACGCTTCCGTCTGGCACTGATTTGGATCAGTTAAGCTATCTCTATAGGTGATCACATGCCACTATATTTTTATCCACGTATTTCCAGAAATTCTACTGGGTGCCCATATTAAACCTATTGCTGGCGATCGACTCGAAATGCTTTCGCGTTCGACCGTTTGAGCACCCCTGTACCCCAAGTCCCAGTGCATTTACAACATTTCGTTACCAAATGTTGTTTTCGTTTCGCCTATTTGTCTCTCTCTTTTGCATGGAAAAATGATGAGACAACAACTCTAACTACGTAAAGTATTTTTGCTGTCTATTCTTTTCTCCATACAAAAGACAGAGACACGTAGGCGAAACGAAAACAACATTTGGTAACGAAATGTGGTAGCAAAACTCGGACTTCGGGTACTGATCTAGAGTATAGTACGCTTTCTTTATTAGATCTTTAAACTGTGTGTCCTGCCCAATTCCATACCGCATGGTAATCCACCTAGTAACAGGAAAGTGTTGATGACTTCATTGATGAATGCTTTAAAATGCACACAGTGCGTCAATGACGAGCTCCCGGAAGCAGTAGCTTAATGTCTTGCACACCTGGCCGATAATAAAGTATTACTACTATTTTATGATCAGTTAAAGAACGAATAAATTTAAGGTTGAGGGCTTAGACAAACGTAGTGTAGACTGTAAGACGCCCTCAGTTTAGGAGCGACAACTTAGATGGCAAGAACTGAATACCGGGCTCAGTGGCGCGTCTTGGGAGAGACCTACAAGTCTCTCTCTGATGCGCCACTAGAGATCCACAAGTCGTCTCTCACCGTTCTATTCAACATTATACTGAGCTGAAAGCAGTTGACAAAACACTTACTAATGTACTAATGGCATGTTTTTGATCAGTGTTGCCCAGTGTCAAGTGACACACAAATAAAACACACACATACACATAAACAAAATACAATACACATAAATTAAATCGTTTTTAGTCAAGTCAAGTCAGTCGAAAAACAAGTCGCCCTATTTAGCTTTGATAAAAAGTTATAAAGAAAATATGACCCTCATAATAATATGATATATATGAAATATGAATTAGAGGTGATATTTTCTTTATCAATAAGTTTCTGAAAAAAAGGAAAACATACGAGCACGTATATAGCAAATCTGGATTTTATGAGAAAAAAGCAGCCAAGTGCGAGTCGGACTCGCCCATGAAGGGTTCCGTAGCACGACGAACTACAAGAACCTGTATATTATGTTACTTGATGTAACATAATAAGGTTCTTGTAGTTCGTAGAAAGGTAAATTGCGGTTTACGGTTTATGACGTATAAAAAAAAAACTGCTGACTAGATCTCGTTCAAACCAAAAATCGTTGGAAGTTTACATAGTAATGTACAACATATATTTTTTTTAGTATTATCATTCTCTTACTTTAGAAGTTAGAGGGGGGGGGACCAACTTTTTTCCACTTTGGAAGTGTCTCTCGCGCAAACTATTCAGTTTAGAAAAAAACGATATTAGAAACCTCAACATCATTTTTGAAGACCTATTCATAGATACCCCACACGTATGGGTTCGATGAAAAAAAAAATTTTGAGTTTCAGTTTCAAGTATGGGGACCCCTGAAATTTACAGTTTTTTTTTTATTTTTATGTAAAAATATTTATGCGGTTCACAGAATACATCTACTCGCCAAGTTTCATCAGTCTAGCTCTTACGGTTTCGGAGAAAAATGGCTGTGACATACGGACGGACAGACAGACAGACAGACAGACAGACAGACAGACAGACAGACAGACAGACAGACAGACAGACATGACGAATCTATAAGGGTTCCGTTTTTGCCATTTGGCTACGGAACCCTAAAAATGGTTACTCTAGAGGCATTATCCAGGGAGGAAATAGGGGACTACATTTGTATGGAGAGTCGCCTGTGTGATTCCCTCTTAAAACAAAAATAATTCGAAGAATTCATTGCTATGTACCTACCTAGACATTCTCCTCCCTACCTACCCATTAGAATGCTTAGTAACTATAAACCTAGCCGGTGCTTATGTACCAACATCAAAGAAAAATATTATTCAATTTGTCGCTATTAAAAACCAATATCCCCTCATAAAATGTATTTCTAGAATTCGATTACTAATCGATCACTGAATTATTCGTTTGCAGATCACGTAGCGCCAGAGTTTCTCAAACTTTGTGTACAAACTTTTGGATAAATAAGTAGGCCGTTAATAAGTAGGTTGGTATGGGCATACTTACAATCTAAATTCTACAGGTGTAAAAATACCGTAATTTGATTGGATCTTCTTCTATGGACACTCGATTTCAATCTAATTCTAAAAAATTAATAGATACATAGGCACCGGTTAATTTTTTGTACCTACCATTTTCCTAGGTAAATAGTTTGCTTGTCTCTTATTTTTATTTACCTACTTAATTTTAGTAATTCTCAAAGTAAACTGAGTATCAGTTAGATCGAAGGCGGGTGATTGGTATTAAATAAAAAGTTTGAGAGCCATACAAAGCAATCAATGAATGCAACATTATTTTGCATACAATCGCTCGCATTCGGCGGCAACTGAAGTAATTTTATTGTCCGCCATATTCGTTCTGTTTCGCGCCATTTAGTCGGTTTGTCTATGGTCTGTCTAATGTAGAACAATGGATTGAGTGACCAATTAATAAAATAATTAGCATTGTTCTAATTGATATGGCCAGATTTATTGGGTAATATAGGATAATAATGTATTAATTTTATTATTGTATTAATTGTTTATTATAACATTAGGCAAATAGATACAGGGTGAAAAAGTACCTACCTCTCCAGAAAACTAAAGGTGCCCATATCGATCAAGACAAAATGTCCTAATTTTATGGTCGTGTCTTCTTTGCGCTTTATGGCACCAGTCCGTCATTTTGACAGGCAACCTTGCTAATATGAATTCAGCTTGCCATGGCACAATACTCTATGGAAGCATGTTGATTGAGTATAGGGTTAACGAAAGAAGCTTTTTTAATGGCATAAAACTACACGTTTTATGGAAGCATGTTGATTATGGGTTTATTGACATTAATAATTTTTCATAACCACAAACATTAACTTATCATAAAAATGTTAGTCATCGATAATTCCTAATTCAAATTCAATAATTTCCGTTTTCCGAAAACAATGCTAGCGGGCGGGGTCGATTAGCATAATAAAGAGATTTGTTCACGCGCGAGAGATGGGACCGGACGCTGGCGATAACTACCGATAGCACCAAAAAGGTTTCAACTTTCAAGGATCAGTAAGGCTAAGGAGTAATCAGTAAGGAGTTTTTAATACATGAGTAAAAGAAACTTGAAAAACTGGCATTGTAGATAGCGCTGACTGAACTGACATAGAGACGGACTTGTCAGTTGTCATTACATTTACATAATAACCACCACAGAGCACCAAACACGCTTTTGCTTACGCAAAGTAGAGAGAGTATGATGACGTATTACTAAGAGAACCAGTGTCGCCAAACTCATACACGTAAAAACAAACACACATAGAAATAAAAGTTACGATTGGTCGAAAAGAAACGTTAAAAAGGACCTAAAACCAAAAAAATAATTTAATTGATAATAAACCTTAAAGCTATCGTGACATGGTTCTAAACTTAATAAAATAAACAGTGCTAAAATAAAATTCTATTTGCCAAGAGATGGCACTTCTCATTCAGTATTTTTTTCTTTTAGTCTCTATTTAGTTATAATAAGATTGATAATACAATGGCTGTTACTTGATTGACAAAAAAACAAAGCTACTTGACGCTAGATGGCGTTATAGAAAACAATTCTGTTAGTCTTTATCCACAAGGTATAAGATTCATAATACAATGGCTATTACTTGACATAGCCACTCACTTAGTGATGTGCCAAGGTGGATACAAGACAAATGTATCGACATCGATGATTACCTACCTACTTCTTATCGTGTCACTGGTTTTTTCGAACCAAGTGAGGTGAAAGGATTTTAAGTGCGCCCCAAAGAGGCTCCTTTCGTGCACTTATTTAACACATATTTTCGAACTTTTTAAGTTCTATGGCATGCCCGGTTTCCTCACGATGTTTTTCTTCACCGTTTAAGAGCACTGGCATAGTGCAAATTAATTTTTGGGCAGTAAACCTCATTGGTACACGACTGGATTTAAGCCCACGACCTAAGGATCAGAACCCCGCCTTCTGATCCTTAGGTCGTGGGCTTAAATCCGCCGCTACCACTAGCCCACCAGCGCTCTCACCTACCTACTGATGTATAACGATCGGTAGCACGTCAGGTTATATTTATGGTGGTCGAAATAAAAAGCTTTTCATAACTATCTTTCTTTATTTACCCAATCAAATGTTTACAACTCGTAAAATTGTATACTTAACTGTTTCAAATATTGTTTCTTTTTCTTCTTGTGTTTTCTTTTTCCTGTTGCATCGATACATTTATTTTGAATATCGGAAAACTGAAACCAGAATTATTATGTTATTTCTTCAAAATATTTCTGTAATTTTCATCTTACCCAGCCACTGTGGGCTATAAGAATAAGAAAAGAATCAGAATAATAACAGAATAATACATAAGGAATAAAATCATCACAAAAGCAAAAAAACAAGTCAGCTCCCTAAACCTAACTATTTATATGATCAGAACTAATAAAGTATTCGATAGCACATTCATCACTTTATTGGGGTAGGTACAGCCCTAATTGAGTAGCGAAAAATGAGATTTATAGAAACGCGACCTTAACGTATATCATTCACAGTCTATTTTTGTTTGATGGTTTTGCATTCTAAACAAAACCAATTTAAGCAATAAAATAATACTAACCTGTGATACGATATGCCCCTTTTTGTTAAATTATTGGTTCGGCTATCGTTTTAGCACTGCAAAACAGCACAATACGGCATTTTTATATTTTTTCGTGTTTTTCTCAGTTACGTTTCTTCTGACAGACTTCAAACACGACTAAACAAAGGAGGGCTTGAAGTACGCGCAGTAGCGTGTACTTGGAGCGTGAGAGGGTCGTCTACATGCTAGTTCCATTACTTCTTTATTTCGTGATAACCACCGACAGCACCAAAAAGGTTTCAACTTTCAAGGATCAGTAAGGATTTTTTTAATACATGAGTAAAAGAAACATTAAAAACTGGCATTGTAGATGGCGCTGACTGAACTGACATAGAGACGATAATTAATTGTCATAATATACGGGGTTATTCATTATTAGCTGCAAATACTCAGGAATTAGGTTCAACAAATAGAATAAAAAATATTTATGAAATTATTTTTTTTAAATTTGATCAAAAAAATTTTCAGGTTTTTGTATCAAAATTTTATTTTTATTAATTTCTTTACGGCTATTGCATAATGATTGACATGGAGAACAGGACGATGACCCACCCAGGCGGTGACTGAACGCAGAGAGTCGCTCACGGCGCGCGGGCGCGGATCAGAGGTCAAAATAGGTCTGGCGCCAATCATTCCTTTATCGATTTTCTCGGGATTTTCATAACAAAACTTAAAAAAATCATTTCATAAATATTTTTTATTTTATTTGTTGAACCTAATTCCTGAGTATTTGCAGCTAATAATGAATAACCCTGTAGAGGAAGACTAATCGTCTGTTGCGTGATTGCTCCTTCTGCAACCCAATTTTATACAATCCTGCTAACTTAACATGCATGTTAGTTTTATTAAAACGGCCATTGTTATTTTATTATTTTTATTCGTAATCATGCTATTCTTATCTTATTTTTATATTAGTATATAATAATTAGTAGAATAGTTGTAATTTTTTGTGTAGGTACTTATATATTTTTCATTCACGAATCTCTGTCCGAGTAAAGGCCTCTAAAATAACTATTCTGAGAAGTGCTATAAAATCAATGTTTGAAGCTCGACTCAAAATCAAAATGTTTAATTCAAACTTAATAAAGGTAAAAAAATAAAAAAATTCATCGATAAAATTACGATTTAAAATTTTATTATTTGTCTGGCTGTACCGAAACCGTGCAGGCACGTCGAAGTGACGAAAAAAAAACCAATTACTTATTACCTACATTATGAAGTTATTGAAACACTTCAAAGTTGGTAGCTATGCGTGCGGACTAATGATTCTTATAAACTGAGTCAGCGATTAAACTAAATAGGCGTTCTGTGGTGGCAATCAAGGCCTGCGCACAGCTTGTTCGCTGGCGTCGGCGATCAGTGAAACGCTGTCAAATTTGACAGCGATATTTGACAGCGTTTCACTGATCGCTACCGCCAGCGGGTGGCCAGTGGCCTTGGTGTGCGCAGGCCTTCAGTGAAACGCTGTCAAATATGACAGTGGTACTTGACACGTTTAACTGATCGCGAGCAGGACGCTTAGAAATGTGCGCAAGGATATATTTTGTTGGCATTAGTTTTTTGTCATTTTGGGAAGTCACGTAGCTTTTTCATTTTAATTTGTTTTTCTGGTTTTATTTTGAGTTCTGTCGTGTAGAGCATTGCCTCGCAGGTCACGCACGTCAGGAACGTGCCCTACGATGCACTGCCCTGCGTCCATCATCTTAAGGCATACATTATAGCGCTGGCGGCCAAGTGGAAGCAGCCCCGCCTTCCGATCCGAAGGACTGGATTTGAACCCACGAAGGTCGTGGGTTCAAATCCAGTCCTGTACCAATGAGTTTTCTGCCCAAAAATTTATGTACACTATGCCAGTGCTCTCAAACGGTGAAGGAAAACATCGTTAGGAAACCGGCACATCGTAGACCTATAAAGTTCGAAAATATGTGTCAAGTGCACGGAAGGAGCCTCTTTGAGGCGCACTTACAATCCTTTCACCACACTTGGTTTGAAAGAATCAGTGACACGATAAGAAGAAGAAGGCATACATTATGTTCAGCCTCACGTGCCTGTAACACCGGCACCCACACCCTTCAAACTTGTACACAGCGATGTTGCTTCACGGCAGCAATAGGCATGGTGGTAGTACGCACCCCCACGAGACACACACAGAGCTCTACTACTACTAAAGTGTTCGATAATGACTACTATTATAATTGAGTTTTCTTGAATCCTAATCTTATACCTTTAAACGAGAAAATCTTGTATATATATATATATATATTTAGGATCTCGGAAACTGCACCAACAATTTTCACGAAATTTACTATACAGGGGTTTTCGGGGGCGGTAAATCGATCTAGCTAGGATTCATTTTTAGAAAATGACTAGAAGTTGGTGTTTTGCAATAATCAAACATAAACTCAATATACGACTGTTCCTGCCATCTATTGGCGATTGTGAGCAACTAACTGCAAGCTAAAAGGCGTTGTTAATTAAAAATAAGCCAATAAAGATACGACGCTTCCTGACATCTTTTGGCAAATAATAATACAATTTTTTTTTAACCCGAGCGAAGCTCGGTCATACCGGCTCGTAATTATAATGTTTGCCGTGTCGCCTGTGTGTTGTTATGCTAATTATATAATTGGAATTGACTGTCGGCGCGACAAAGTGCAGTTTTGCGCCGTTCAAATAAATTAACTTTATTTTCACGTCGCGTCCTAGTGTATGGGAAAATTTTGTAGTCGGGATTTGAAATAAGTCCTACCTATATAATTAATCATCATCATCAGCCTGAAGAAGTCCACTGCTGGACATAGGCCTCCCCTACACATTTCCAGGAAGAACGATTCTGAGCCCTTTCCATCCACCGACTTTCTGCGATCTTAACAATGTCGTCAGTCCATCTGGTGGGTGGGCGCCCTATGTTTCGTCTTCCGGTTCGTGGTCGCCATTCGAGAACCTTTATTCCCCAACGGTTGTCAGTTCTTCGAGCTATATGGCCTGCCCATTGCCACTTCAACTTACTAACTCTACTAAGCTAACTTACTAAGCTATGTCGGTGACCTTGGTTCTTCTACGGATATCCGCATTTCTAATTTTAGCACGTAGTGAAACTCCCAGCATAGCTCTCTCCATAGTTTATAGCATTGATATTACCAAAACCAACTTTACCTATACATAATTATAAAAATGAATCCCTATTTCCATTGGTCACGTCATCACGCGTGAACCAATTTTCAGCCAAATTGGCAAATAAACTTTCAATTAAGTAAGCAAATATTTACAAAGTGTACAAAATAAGCCAGAAACAGTTGAGCTATCTGCAGATCGATACAAACGATCTAGAGATAGTTTATTCGATCCAAATCATTGGCAGACGGAAGCGTCCCCAAGACGCTGGCGGCATTGCCACGCTGAATAGCAATGCTAATGCGCTGCGCCAGATAGGTACCCATCACCAGCCCGCGGGTGACGCGTCGCTTTCTATAAAATAAATGAAAAATAATTGTTATTATATTATACCTACTATAATACTTGAGACGATACAAAATCGAAGAGGAAAAATGTTTGGACATCTTTTACGACATGACAGCTACTTACAGAAAATCATTGAAGGAAAGGTTGAAGGGAAACGGGGAAGAGGAAAACCAAGAATAAGTTACATGAGCCAGATAAAAAAAAAGTCGCTGTCATGTCGTCTATGGAAGTCAAGGAGGCCGCATTCGAAAGACTTAATTGGAGAGAACTGCATGCATCAAAACCCCGACAAGAGCTAAGCTCTTATATTTAAGAAGAAGATATCATAGTATACTCTATGTTCTAAAACTCATTAAAAAAACTGAGGTACCTACCTACTTAATGGTTACTCAGAAAAAAAAACACCTTAAAATTCGATCACCAATAAAAATACAACGCACGATCGTCTTCGATTCAATTTATTTTACAATACGAGCATAAGTCGGTGGCAGTGTTGCCAGGTCTAGACTGGCCAAGGAATTTAATACTCTCTACGAGAGAGACTGACCCAAGACGCCAAAATATGACGCAAAGTACCATAAACACATATATCGCTACTGGGAGAACCTGTTGAGCGTGTTTACGAGGCACGTAACCTGGGTCTTAACATGGACACAGGGCTAAGATTTGAAAAGCATATAATAGCGTCAGTTAAATCGTGTTTCTATAAACTTAAAGTTCTGTATAATATTCGATCATTTCTAAGTGAAGAACTACGTATCCAACTTGTTGAGTCTCTTATACTCTCCAAGCTTAACTATGTGGACACAGTTACTGGTCCTCGTTTGTTAAGTAAGACTCAGCGGTTGATACAAAGAGTTCAAAATGCTTGCGCCCGGTTTTGTTTCAAAATACCACCCAGAACTCATGTTACTCCATTTTTAAATTCTAACTCGATTTTAAAAATGAAAGCCCGGCAAAAACTTCACCTTGCGTGTCTGCTTTTTGGAATTATTAAGCACCAACAACCAGCTTATCTGTCCGAAAAGTTGACGTGGATGTCTGAGACTAGGTCTTTACGCAAGTGCTCGAAGCAGCTGACCATACAGAAGCATCACTCAGCGGCATTTAGAGGCAGCTTCCGATATGCTGCTTCTAAGTGCTGGAACAATATTCCACCGCCAATAAGAGATCTCGAAAGCGTTAAGAGCTTTCGAATAAAATTGAAATTATTGTTGACCGATCACCAGAAAATGCAAGAACACCTCAGAAATGAGGTATCCTTTTTATAATTTGCTAAACCTGGGTATCGAAACCTGCACACTGCTTCTTGGTCTAGCTGTTAAGCCCCAAACAACGTTGCGTTATTATTATCTTTCTTCTCCATATCTACGGCCTTTTTGCAGTTTTAATGTACCTATGTCCTTGCGCCAACCATACTTACAGCGGGTACTTATTGTGTATCTGATGTTCATACTCTTACTGTTTAAGCACTTATTTATTAAATAATTAAACTTTTTCACAATGCTTTGTTTTAAAAATTAAATGTCGTGACGTACCCACTTGGATCCAACGGAAGATCAGCGTTGTGTTGCCTACACCAAACACAACATCAAGCTGAGTTGGATACCATTTTGTGACGTCATCGCGGGGGATTGAGAGACACCATTTCAATGTACTTGTTACTATGTATTCTTCCATCACCTCACTTCTTATGTTATGTTACTATGCGTTTTCTTTTGTTATTTGTCTAAAATGTTCGTGTTTCTTTTATCTACCGTGTGCCGTCATAAATAAATACGTTTTCTTTCTTTCTTTCTTTAAAGTCGGCTTATTTTTTTTTTAAGGGATATAGCCTAATTAGCCAAATTTGTAGCGTAAACTGGCTGCCTAAAACCAAAGCAATGTTTATGACGCAAAAAAAAGTTAGATAGTTTTTTCAGAAATATTATAAAGTTTAACGCCTAACCTGAAGGGCAAGTCCCACTTCATTTCCAACATTTTGTATACGAAATGTTCGTATACAAAATTTCGTTTCGCCTATTATTTTGTCTCTCTCTATTGTATGGAGGAAAGATGAGACAGCAAAAATACGTTACGTAGAAACGATCGAAACGAGTTGTTGTCTCATCAATTTTCTATACAAAAGAGAGAGACACGTGCTCACACGAAAACAACAATTATTGGTAGACGAAATGTGGTAGCAAAACTTCGACTTCGGGTACTGGCACCACTGGTCGGTATAGTACTTAATACCTACATTTAATAAAAGCGCAAAACTCCAAAGTGTCGTATGACGTAACGAATACCACTTTATTCTATATTCTGAGGAATACCATCACTTAAACAATGCTGCCAACGTGACAACGTGACACTGACAGACGGCAAATCAATTAAAGTGCATTTCATTAGAATGCAGAGCGCCGTCCGTGTGTCTCTTTGTGAGGCCGCGGGACGCGCGGGGCATTCAATGACTCAACGGCTGCAATTAAAAATATTTGTTCGAATTTGAACGTTATTTTGACAACCTTCTTCGAGATACATCGAAATTGCTGTATTGACCAAATACATGCGAGCAGCGGCCGGTTATAAGCTGTATGAAAATCCATTATTGTCGTGTTTATCGGCCAGATAAATTACAAACTTCATAATCTTTCCGTCGTGTAATTTAAAAATGGAACGATCTTTTTTTACTCCGAAATATTGGCAACCACTTAGCGGGTAACTTAGAGGCAACATAAAGGCCTGCGCACATCTAGGCGACGTTAAACGCTATCAAATAATTATGACAGGATTGGATTATTGGATGATTGAATTGAACTATTATGACTATTTGTATTATAAATATTATTATTATTATTTTTGTATGTTACTAGGTACCTATGTAATGTGTATTAGGCAATACCTATACTAAATTTTTTCTGACTTGTAATATGCTTACCAAATAAATGATTATTGATTATTATTATTGATTATTACAGGGTTTCAGCTGATCGCCATCGCCTAGATTTGCGCAAGCCTGAAGACAAATGCTCTCACCAATGGCAGGCATGGCAGACAATGGTGGACCGACGAAGCAAGAAGTTGGTGAATGAAAACAATCATTCCTAGGAGTCCGCGCCACCACTGCAGCGCAGTTATTCTGCGCTTTCACAAAAGCGGGAACTAAACCTCTTTACGTACAAACAAATTTTTGTACATAAAGAGGTTTAATTCTCGCTTTTCCGTGTGACTTCAGCCGTCGTCTCGCGGCTTGTTCAGTACTTATTTTTTCTAAATTAATTACTTCCCTTTCCATTCCGCGCCGGCCGGCTCTATGGAACCTGTAGAAAGTACCTGTGTACTATTATGTAGAGCCGGCCAAGAAATAGACGTGATAGAATAGGTAAGTACACAAATACATGTCTAGATTACATTTTTTATTATCCATCAGAAGTATTTATACACTGCACCTGCGTAGGTAAAATAATCTAGGTAAAACTACAATTACATAACATTAATTTACTACTAACGCCATCTAGCGTTGAGTAGCAGAACTGTCCATCTATTTATAAAAATATAACCTTGTCTATGGCGCTTGGCAAGAGCTTGAGTTGAGTGAAGTTCAGATTTTGACAGTTGTAATGTAACAGCAGTGGTCATCCGATTTTTTTACCTCCTTGCATTTTGATACCAAAATATTAGATATTCGTAAAGTGGTATTACGTGAACAAGATGAAAATAAGAGCCCACGCACTCCGAGGCAGGTGGAATGCGGCTCGCTAGCATCGGTAAGTTTAATTATACCCCGATTTTAATAACGTACTGGCCTGTATTTTTAACTGATTAAAAAACTGTAGTCAATTGGCTGTTAACCTTTTAACTAAAAGTGGGAGACGCGTAATTTGACGCTCCGCCGTGTATAATTTTATTACTATTAGGTTGTCGCCGCATACATTACTCTCAGTCTATGCTTCGCTTGTAGTTGTTTTTGCCGATCTGCATTTAAAAACACCTCTATAATGTTAATCGGTATTATCTGTAATTGTTTTGTTATCAACATTAGTACCAAAATTTATATTTAAACCCTTGATTGGGTGTAAACTATAAGATAAAATTAAACTGCCCGCATAATCTTTGAATATTTTATTCAGAATTATTTTTGTGGCTGGTTGTGTTGTGATATAAAAAACAATAATTTGGTAAGCTCTATTCTATGTTTGAATTTTACTTCTTTTTTTAAAAACAATTGGTAAGCAGTTTTCTTTTTTTGAATAAATAGGTAAATGCTCTTTTTATGCAACTATGTAGACACAAAATATACTGAAGTATTGTATGTACCTAGAGTTAATCTCTAAAAATCTAATCTAAAAATACGTACCTAAATGCAAACATATTATTGCATGTGATACATATTGTGTATAAATAAATATGCATAAATACAATTATATGTACCTATCCCAAGTTAATAGATAAAATAGATGTAATGCCTATTTTAAGTAAAAGCTATTTAAACTTCTAAAAATTTCACTATTTACGCTTTGAATGTCAAATGAAAAAACAAGAAAGTATTTAGGTATTATTGTATCTAACCGAACAACTTTCTTAAAAGAATCCTGTTAGTGTAGAAAATAGTAGGATTCAATCTTACTTGCCGGCTTTTTTACATCTGTTTATCATTAAAAATCTCAATTTTTCTAACTACACTACTTTTCTAGATCTTTGTATTAAACATTATAAAAATTGACTGTCTTCCAAGCTCACTCGGTATAAGCTCTGCCTTTCGGTTGGGATACAATTTGACCTCCACCAAAAACAAATATTTGTGTGGTGATCGCAGACGTTTGTTCTCTGTCTGAGTGTTTTATTGTATTCTAAGTATTTATTAAAAACAAAGGTATAATAGTTATTTGTTATACAAGAGTGCAAAGCTGCTTTTTAACCGCGTGCTCAATTTTGATGACTGAGCAAGCGCAGGATTCTAAAGTTTAACCACGAGCGTAGCGAGTGGTTTAAAAGTTAGAATCCTAAGCGTTGGCGAAGGAATCAAAAGAGCACAAGGTGAAAAATCTTTGCACTCGAGTGCAACACGTAACTTTTCATCCCACCTCAGCGAGGAAATGACTAATGCAAAAAAGAACATGGCGCGACTAAAAGTAACTCACCAAGAAGGTTCCGAGTATGAGTTATTAACAAATTTAAAAAGGTTGTATGATCAATTCGGCACCATGCAGGTAGAAGTAAATAGGTTGTGTATTCACAAACTTATTGAACACGATATTCTAAATTCAAATTTACTTTATCCTCTAGCGGATAAAAACGGCTTTTCCAGTCAGAAATTAAACAGCAAAAACACACTTTCAGAGCTGGTGGGATGAAAAAGTATTATATCAGTTATCTGATTACCACAGTAGGGTACCACAAGCTCCATATGGTTATGGCTATGGCTGTCAAATTGTGTGTAGATAGGCTGACCCACACATTCATTTTCTTCTTGGGTTTGAATGTGTTGACACTGTTGACACAATTTTGACAGCCATAACCATAACCATATGAAGCTCATGGTAGGCCAGCAGATCTGCTTAATTTGGGACTAGATAGTGTTGTGTGGATGTCCACAATATTTATTGATTTATGATATTTAAGGCTCAAATTTTAAGCTCAATTTAACCAATTTGATGTGATTTCAGTCTACAAAGAGTCTAGGTTTCTTCAAGGTCACTGATCTGTGGGAGGGTGACCATGGAACACCAATGACAAAAGAGTTATGATATTTATGTTTCTTTATGTAATTGATTAAAATACCTGCATTTTTCTTTTATCTCTGATAACTATAAATGGAATTATCTGAACATTGAACTGTTTACTAATAATCTATATTTATATAATACTGGCAAAATATGAAGGAGGCCTATACCCAGCAGTGGGTGATACCGGGCTAAAATGATGATGATGATGATATAATACTAGTTACCGCTCGTGGCTTCGTTCAAGTAATGCTGAAATTACTGGCAAACAAACAGCTGCAAAGAATGTTTTTGACGTGGCAACGTCTTATAATTCGATGGAGCCGGCTGCATGTACGAAAAAACATAACGTGATGCGGCGTTACTTCGCTCTGAGGCGTTCCATTTAAGTCTTGAAGTGCAAGCGAGAGCGCGGAACGAGCGACAAAGAGGCACGCACGACCTCCGCGTTTGGCAGCGTTCGACATCTGTCTCTCTCCTACTTGAGTGAGCGATGCGTCCGCGTGGACAGCTGTATGACGTCACGTTCAATATCGTCAGTAAACCGACTTTACAGTCCGACCGACGGTTTTTTCTCCAACAGGGTGAAACCATCTTTATCGACTTTCTTCGATGTACCAACGGGGATCTTCGTTTGTGCCTTGCGTCCATCAACTCGAGTCACACTCTTTCTCTTGTTTTGTTTGCGAAAAAGATAGAAATTGACGGAGTTTTATTATAAATAAAAAATGGTTTCAATTAATTCTGAACGTGACGTTAAAATGTAAAAAAAATAAACGTAATTTAAACTAAGCATTTCATATAACGCCACTCGTACTTGACCCACGAATTGAACCCACGATCTCATTTAGCTGTCAGTTAACTGCTAGGCTATTGAAGTTAATAATTTTCAATAGAGTGAAACGGTTACAAACGAGTAATAAAAATTAAGATATCATTCAACATTATTTTTTGTAGTAGTAGAGCTCTGTTTGTGTCTCGTGGGGGTGCGTACTACCACAGAGCACCAAACACGCTTTTGCTTACGCAAAGCGTACTACCAGCATGCCTATTCCTGCCGTGAAGCGACATCGCTGTGTTTCGGTTTGAAGGGTGTGGGTGCCGGTGACATTACTGGCACGTGAGGCTGAACATCTGTATGCCTCAAGTTGATGGGCGCAGGGCAGTGCATCGTAGGACACGTTTGTGATGTGCGTGACCTACGCGGTAATGCTTTGTTATAGGCGATGGTTACGACTTAAGATCAGGTGGGCCATATAAGTGAGCCTTGGTGCCAGTTCCACGCGACCAAACTTAGAAGAACAGGCAACAAACTACGGCTTGGTTTCTACCGCTTTTTTTTTTCAAAAATAATAATATTAGCAGTGAAGTTCCAGTGTGGTGCGTGCCACTTCACTTAGTCAGACGTATGCAATATACAATATAATAAATAAATAAATATCGTGGACAATTCACACAACACTATCTAGCCCCAAACTAAGCAGAGCTTGTACGATGGGAACCAGATGGCTGATATAATACTTGAATCATTTGTTTTTGTAAATATATTTATACTTAGAATACAATATAACAAACAGACAGATATTTGTTCTCGGTGGGGATCGAACCCACGACCTACGGCGCAGAAGGCAGAGTTACTACCAACTGAGCTGAGAGCAAAAGTTTCAAAGACAGCACACGCTATGCGTCCTATGTTCTTGGTTAAAATATCCTTGTATGTTCGTTATTGGGGTAAATAGGTTCAATTCCTATATCTAGACAAACCCGTCCAAATTAAGTGTCAACAAGTTAATAATGTATATTCAATTTGAAAGTAAGTTTACATAGTACAGTCTCTAAATGTTAAAATAACTGGTTTTGTAGAAGTTGAGTTATAAAATTTACATTTGAGCTTATTAAGAAAAAAGTAGAGTTGTTATATTTTTGCCAATCCACATACCTACGATTCGGCTATAATTATATCCTTAATGCCCAGGATACACGAGGCTAGTTTTTCAAGCCAGGATAGCAAGAGAGTGATACTAAGCTAGTAGTACAAGCTTCGTGTTAACAGAACTATAACTTGACCACGACCGCTGTACCGCGCCTGAGGTAGCGCGTAGGGAGACGGGGGGAACTGGACTGGACTGTCTATGTCACACGTACAAGATATACATATCCAAAGATTGGACGAACGTGATCTCGGGATGTCAAGACCGTTATTTTTAAAGTGGCCGAATATTGTTTGACAGTTCTCTATTGAAAAGTGTCAAACATCTATGCTGGAGGCTCCACTCGGACTCAAGCATTGCTTCTGCATGCGGGCCTTAGAAGGGATTTTTGTAAATTCAACTGCACCCCAGCAGGGGTTGAAGTTTGCATGGACAAAGCTCAGCGCGAACGAAGTCGCGCGGGATTCCACTCGTCTCTAGATAAAATAACATATCGTTTACGATATCGTAAGATCTATCTGACAATATCGAGATCTCATGTGCACTCTTGCTCTTTTTTCCTCGGCCCCCACCTCGACGCATTTTCTTAGGGAGCGGGACAGGCAGCGATTTCGGTCAAACTATAGCTTCATTTTTCATATAGTTGCTCTGTTTTTTCTGAAGTTGCCGACTGAGTTCAGACCATGTGATTCATACCCTTGTACTAATTCGTATCCAAATAAATCATTTAATATTTAATGTTTCAATATCTGTACCTAACTTTTTGATTTATTGAAAACGGACATCCCATTCCGAAATTGTTACGCACTTATAAAAAAAATGTAAAATGAGTGCCGCCGCGTCGCGTCGTGGAGAGGGCACCGCTGTGAGTCTATTCAACTAGCGACCCACCCCGGTTTTGCACGGGTGGAAAACTTCAAAGGTTCTTATAATTTTTCGGTAGTCTGCCATAATACGTAATATTATAATATTATAAAGAGGCAAAATTTGTATGTTTGTAATGAATAAACTCAAAAACTACTGTGCCGATTTCAAAAATTCTGTCACCATTGGAAAGCTACATTCACCCCGAGTAACATAGGCTATATTTATGTGTTTAAAAAATAAATGTCCACCCGTGCGAAGCCGGGGCGATCCGCTAGTTTGTCAAATAACCGAATACACTCGGCTTAAAAACAACTATTCGCCACAACTCTATTGAAAACAAGAATACTATAAACACTTTAACTTGAGTTTTAAACATTTATAAATAGCAAAAACGTTATTTTCAATAATTGGCCATTAGTTAAACATGATATCTTTTGGTGATCAATAACAGTTGAGTGCTTTTAGCAGGACATCTACCCATTTTGGTTTTGTTTTAAAAAAATCGGTTGTCTGTAAAGTCGGTTTACTGACGATAGGTGAACGTGACAACGTCATACAGCTGTCCACGCGGACGCATCGCTCACTCAAGTAAGAGAGAGACAGATGTCGAACGCTGCCGAACGCGGAGGCCGTGCGTGCCTCTTTGTCGCTCGTTCCGCGCTCACGCTTGCACTTCAAGCCTTAAATGTAATGCCTCAGAGCGAGGTAACGCCGCATGACGTCATGTTTTTTCGAGCGTGCAGCCGGCTCTATCGAATTATAAGACGTTACGTCAAAAATATTTTTTCAATTCGGACCAGCAATTCCCGCGTTTAGTGCGTTCAACTAAACCAACTCTTCAGCTTTATTATATTAGTATGTATAGATATTCTGCAAACCGAGAGGTATTTTTGTGCACATAAAATAAATGAATACCTAACCATTTCACCAAAAAGGTACCTATCAAAAATTGATCTTTCGAACATGTTTACTTAAAAATTCTTAAATGCTAAGCTATAATAGTACCCAGTAAATGTCAGCGCGTGAGACTATATTATTAAAGATATCCAGTTCTTACTAATAACAAAAGTATAACATATAGCTATTGAAAATATACTATGGTACCTGCCTCCTTTTCTTTATTCTTAACATTTTTACAAGCTTTAACTTGTATGTTAGTTTGTATGTTTGTAACCGACTCCTTAAGACGCGATTTTGACCCACTTTAAACGGCCAGATTTCATTAAAATGTTGCACATCTGTCAAAGACCGATGACAATGCAAAAATTCGATTAAAATATCCGATTGTCTTAAAAAAAATGAAGATATCATTCAACATTTTTTTTAGTAGTAATACAACTCTTTGTGTGCGTCTCGTGGGGGTGCGTACTACCACCATGCCTATTCCTGCCGTGAAGGAACATCGCTGTGTACAGGTTTGAAGGGTGTGGGTGCCGGTGACATTACTGGCGCGTGAGGCTGAACATCTGTATGCAAGTTGATGAACGACGGGTGCGTTGCCGGTACGTCCCATTGAGTTTTCCTTTAAAAGTTTTTCCTCTTTTTTTCCGCTAAGGGAAATAATTTTCCAATTTCCTTTCTTAGTGCACCCCTATGCTATATAAAGAACATATCCTCCAAGATTAATGCTTCTAGGACTTACGGTCTAGGCTGAGCGTTGATTGTCAGTCAGTCAGTAACGTAAGAGTTTTATATATTTAGATAATCTTTATTCAGTAGTACCACAAGGATCACTTTGAAACGTTTTAAAGCTAGGTGAGTCTAGGTGCCAGTTCCCCCGTTTGTCCAGCCAGACGTCTGACGGTTGATTATAATGATAAGCGCTAATTTGACTACATATTGCATATACTTTAACCGGTCGCTTACACGGGCAAAATAACCGCCAGGCTATAAACCAGACTGGTTGTAAAGGCCGCGCTAGACTATCAATAAATTAATGCCGATTTCAGACTTCGAAAGATTGGTTTTGACGTGACAACGTCTTATAATTCGATGGAGCCGGCTGCACGCACGAAAAAACATGCCGTCATGTGGCGTTACCTCGCTCTGGGGCGTTCCATTTAAGAAGTGCAAGCGAGAGCGCGGAACGAGCGACAAAGAGGCACGCACGGCCTCCGCGTTTGGCAGCGTTCGCTGTCTCTTTCCTACTTGAGTGAGCGATGCGTCCGCGTGGACAGCTGTATGACGTTGGCACGTTCAACTATCGTCAGTAAACCGACTTTACAGACAACCGATTTTTTTTATATCAGAGCAACGTATAAAAGTCAGACAAAATATTTCCCATTCCGGCCTAAAAAAAAAATATATGCCAGAAAATATTTTCCATCCACAGCTTAGTTGGTTTAGCTCTGCTTTCAGCGCCGTGGGGCGTGAGTACGATGCCCACCGAAATATTTGTGTGGTAAACACGTATAATATTAGTTGGATACATGCATAAAATAACGCCTCATTCCCATGGGGGTAGGTAGAGATCACGGATTTCCACTTGCTACGATTCTGACACACCTCTTTCGCTTCATTCACTCGCATTACATTCTTCATACATGCTCGTTGGTTTAGGCCTGGCCTTTCTATAAAACATGTGCTATCTGATCGAATCACACTCTTTCTGCTGCTAATTGTCTATAAATAAATATTGTAGACAATCCAAACAACACTATCTAGCTCAAAACTAAGCAGAGCATGTTCTAAGGGAACCAGATAACTGATATAATACTTATATATATATTTTTATTGTAAATACATACTTAGAATACAATATAACACCCAGACAGAGTACAGAAATCAGTGTTCACCTCACAAATATTTGTTCTCGGTGAGTATCGAACCCACGACCTACGGCGCAGAAGGCAGAGTTACTACCAACTAAGCTGAGAGGCCAGTCAATATTATTGAACATCTGAAATCCGCTTGGCCCAATTCTAATTTCAATACATAAGTCTACTTAAAATATGTAGGTAAATATGAGCTCTGTCTGGCTTTGTCTCTGGCTCTGGTTTTGAGTTTGTGTGAGTGCTCACCAATGCATTATACTGTGTGTGTGACGTTTTGACGTAGGATTTATTTAGCCAACACTCACTCAGACTCAAAACCAGAACCAGAGACAGAGCCAGACAGAGCTCATGGTAAGCCTAATGCTTGTACCAGTCCTCTATGTAAATACGATATTAAATCGAGGCTATTTGCGTTTATATTAAAGTAACTAATTAATAATTAAAATCGAAAGATTTTAAACTGTAATTTTAAAAGCTATATAAAAATCGGTAACTGGTTTTTATGTTAATTTAACAAGAATTAAAAACCCCCGAACTACCGAGGTTTTTCTTTATTCATATTCATTTCTTCATGTGTTTTATAGGTCTTAGGGGGTAATAACGTCCAGAACATGAGCCCCGCTGGGGCATTACAATGGCCTCATGGCTAGTTACAACTAGGTAAACCTAGGTAACAAAATTCTTAATAAAATCTAATAAATATTACCACCGACAACCGTTGGGGAATAAAGGTTCTCGAATGGCGACCACGAACCGGAAGACGAAACGTAGGGAGCCCACCGACCAGATGGACCGACGACATTGTTAAGAACGCGGAAAGTCTGTGGATGGAAAGGGCTCAGAATCGTTCTTCCTGGAAACGAGTAGGGGAGGCCTATGTCCAGCAGTGGACTTCTTCAGGCTGATAATGATGATGATGATGATGATGAAACCTAGGTAACAAAATTCCTAATTAATAAAATCTAACTTCTTAATAATAAATCTTACCACCGACACCCGTTGGGTAATAAAGGTTCTCGAATGGCGACCACGAACCGGAAGACGAAACGTAGGGAGCCCACCCACCAGATGGACCGACGACATTGTTAAGATCGCGGAAAGTCGGTGGATGGAAAGAGCTCAGAATCGTTCTTCCTGGAAATGTATGGATGAGGCCTCTGGACATAGGCTAGTGGACTTCTTAAGGATGATAATGATGAAATCGACGGTGTGAATCGAGAAAAGCAGCTGTTGATTGTTTTAGATGGGTTACAGACTTCACGGCCTAAATTTATCATTTTTTGACGTGACAACGTCTTATAATTCGATGGAGCCGGCTGCACGCACGAAAAACGCTTCGTCTTCCGGTTCGTTGTCGCCATTCGAGAACCTTTATTCCCCAACGGTTGTCGGTTCTTCGAGCTATATGACCTGCCCATTGCTACTTCAACTTACTAGCTCTACGAGCTATGTCGGTGATGTGTACACAAATGTTTTTCTTCGCAAACAACATTTGTGTACATACATTTTTCGACAGAAAAACTCATATTCCCCTAACTCAATTAGAATTAGAAGCAGCTCGGTTTCCAACAAAAAACTCATATTCCTCTTACTCAATTAGAATTAGAAGCAGCTCTGGTTTCCAAAAAAAACTCATATTCCTCTTACTCAATTAGAATTAGAAGCAGCTCTGGTTTCCAACAAAAAACTCATATTCCTCTTACTCAATTAGAATTAGAAGCAGCTCTGGTTTCCAACAAAAAACTCATATTCCTCTTACTCAATTAGAATTAGAAGCAGCTCTGGTTTCCAACAAAAAACTCATATTCCTCTTACTCAATTAGAATTAGAAGCAGCTCTGGTTTCCAACAAAAAACTCATATTCCTCTTACTCAATTAGAATTAGAAGCAGCTCTGGTTTCCAACAAAAAACTCATATTCCTCTTACTCAATTAGAATTAGAAGCAGCTCTGGTTTCCAACAAAAAACTCATATTCCTCTTACTCAATTAGAATTAGAAGCAGCTCTGGTTTCCAACAAAAAACTCATATTCCTCTTACTCAATTAGAATAAGGCCTCGGCCTCGAATTTAGCGGGCAGCGGGCGGGCAGCGGAGTGGCGGCGGTGGTGGCTCTGCAGCGGGGCGGGGGGGTCCATTTGATTTTACGCATAATAATCCTGCCGCTCCCGCGCCGCCGCCGCTGCCGCCCCGCTGCCCGCTACATTCGCGGCCGAGGCCTTAGAAGCAGCTCTGGTTTTCTACAGGAATAAGAGTTATTATCCGTTCTGTCTACAGACTGATATGTCAACACGCAGCGGCGCAGGCCTCCGCGCAAGACGCGGCCATAAAGAACGCTCCAAAAACTTCACGGAGCTGGAGAAGAGAACCGTGCTGGAACTCATCGCGAGACATCGGGACGTACTGCGCCAGGGTCGCTCCAACAACGCAACCAACCGCAGTAAGCAGGTACTAAACCATTACAGATCAAAACCATAACTTACTGCCTACCGACAACTTACTGCTTACCGACATGAAGGTCATGAAGTTTAAATCTAGACTAGTTACACTTTTGCTGAAAGGATACTTCTATATAGATAGTGCAATTCACGAAGACGCGCCCCACCAATTTTCAGTTGAGGGGATCGCGGGGTGCGGGGAGTTTGCTCCGAGCGGCAGTCGCGAACCGTAGTCTATTCATTGTAGTGTGCGTGTGCACTCATAGGTAATTAGTGTGTACCGATAACACTCAAACATTGACGGAAGCTTGCACACATATACTATAAACGGTTAGGAGGAATAGTGAGGCGCGCCTTCGTGGATTGCACTATCTATACGACAGATGAATTTTTGTCTGTGTATAATTGTGAATAGTTTTACTAGCGGCATGATATGTGATTATTATTATTATTATTTTTAATTATCATTATTAATTATTTTTGTACTTTTCCTTTTTCGCTGTGTTAGTTTTAAGATTATTTCAAATGCAATGAATAATTGTTTATGAATAAATAAATGAAATGAAATGATCATTATCGTTAGCGGTGGATTTACACTAGAGGCAGCCGGCATGTGCCCGGGGCGGCAAATTTTTTAGGGCGGCAATTTTTGAAAGCAAAAAAATATACTATGGTGCCATATGGGTTCCGTAGCCAAATGGCAAAAACGGAACCCTTATAGATTCGTCATGTCTGTCTGTTTGTCTGCCGTTCGTATGTCACAGCCATTTTTCTCCAAAACTTTAAAAGCTATACTGATGAAACATGGCAAGTAGATGTATTCTGTGAACCGCATTAAGATTTTTACACAAAAATAGATAAAAAATCGGTTGTCTGCTTTGTCTGTAAAGCCGGTTTACTGACGATAGTTGAACGTGATAACGTCATAAGAAAATACTGATGGAATGGTTGCATTTTTCAAAAGAAAATTTTAGTTTTACTGAATTGAATTGAATGTGAATGAAACTGAATGATACTGAATGAAACTGAATGAAACTGAATGGAACTGAATGAAACTGAATGAAAATCTGGACCCAGAACCGGACCTAGACTGAACCGTCATTTACCCGACCCGGGCTCGGGCTCAGGTAAATGGAACGACGAAACGACGTAACGACGCATGAGTCATGTTTTTTCGTGCGTGCAGCCGGCTCCATCGATTTATAAGACGTTATCACGTCAAAAAATAATACATTTTGGGGGTTAAATTTTTTACAAAAATGGTCCGCATAATTGTTTTCCTAAGAGTTATTCTGTTTTAAACTATTGCGTAATTAGCTAACCTAACAACATCTTATAGTGACCACATCAATCTCTCACTCAGCCCTCTTGACTGACCTCTCAGCTCAGTTGGTAGTAGATCTGCCTTCTGCGCCGTAGGTCGGGGGTTCGATTCCCACCGAGAACAAATATTTGTGTGGTGAATGTTTGTTCTCAGTCTGGGTGTTATATTGTATTCTAAGTATGTATTTACAGAAAAAAAAAATTACGAGTATTATATCAGCTATCTGGTTATCTACTATCAGCTCTGCTTAGTTTGGGGCTAGATAATGTTGTGTGGATTGTCTTCAATGTTTATTTATTTTTATTTTTTTACCATTATTACAATATTTTATGTTTTAAATAAATAGATTAAGTTGGCAAAAAAAAAGTCACTCCTAACTATTCTGTTAACTGTTCGGTTATCTCGAGATACAGTTATCTAATCGGTAAACAACTTCCTATCTATAGTTAATTCGTTTTGTTCTGTAATTAAAGAACAACAGGCTACTTTTTAAATTTTTTTTACGTGGTCGTCGACGTATTACTCAAGGAAATCATCCATACTCACTTCGAAAAGAAGCAATAAAATAAAATTGCAAAATGATCCGAGATAAGCCGAAAATTAGGCTCCTGGAAATGTGAGAGGGAGGAGGCCAAAAAAATAAAAAAATCTTGAGAGGTGTCAAGGGAAACCCGGATGGAACGAAGTTCCTTTATTATTAATTACAAAAAACCTGTATACACTCAACAAAAATAATCGTCGCGACACACTGTTCAATGCAAAATAGAAATGAAAATATCTGGCTTGCTTTCTATATGAGAGAGAGAGACAGAAGGACAGAGAAACATGCGCACGCCGCACAGCTTACAATAGCTTACTATAGCAAAAAGTGTCGTGACAATTTTTCGTAAGATTTTTTTCCGTCTAGCCCCCTTTCACGACGCGCGATAAGGAACTTCGTTCCAACAATAATGTTATTGATTCTTAAAACATTAGGTTATCTCCAGATGGAACCAGATCATGTATAAACTAGTTCTGATATCCAGTCAAATACATTATTTGGCGAACTTGTTCCTAACGGAGTCACTTCGATAGCATTTGAAATGATTTGAAATGTGGTCTATTAAAATAGTAGTTTTTTAGATAAGCATCGTTTTTAAGACAACCTTTGAAATGATATAAAAATACTAAACTTAATTATCAAAAATTATTTAAAATACTAAACTATCAAAAACTATTTTATTTATCACTAGCGGCCGCCCGCGGCTTCGCTCGCCGTTACCGTTCCCGTTGAAAAAAAAAAAACCTTTTAAACCTTCTCTGGACCTCCACAAATCATTCAAGACCAAAATCAGCCAAGTCGGTCCAGCTGTTATCGAGTTATAGCGTCAGGAAGGAAAACCCGACTTATTTTTATATAGTAAATTTCAAAATCAAAAGTGTATTTATTTAGTAGAATCGCAAGGATCACTTTGAAACGTTTAAAGCTAGGTGAATCTAGGTGCCACGCGACCAAGCCTAGAAGAAAAGTTTCAAAGACAGCACACCCTTCAAAGTAATAATAAATTATCTACACAGCATATAAAAATAACATACGAAAATAGTAGGTACATACGTAATACGAAAATAGTAGGTACGTAAAATAGTAAGTACATTGCAAATTGACATGTTAGCTTCCGATGGGTAGAGTGACCGGGACATCGGGCCACGCAGTTTTATCATTCATATAGCTATCTAGAGTATAGTACGCTTTCTTTATTAGATTATTCTTAATATAGGCTTTAAACTTCCCTCTAGGAAGCTTAGTTGCATTTTCTGGAAGTTTATTATAGAAGCGTACAGTGTTCCCCATTCTTTTGGGCTTGAAACTCTGTGTCCGTGGGGAACCGAGGCCTTTCGGGTCTTCAAAATGTTGTCTATGCGACGCGTGACGCGGGCTGGTGGGTATCTGGCGCAGCGTATTAGCGTTGCTATTCAGCGTGGCAATACCGCCAGCGTCTTGGGGACGCTTCTGACGCTGATTTCGATCAGTTGATCTCTAGATCGTTTGTAAGGGACGGTAGATAGCTCAACTGTTTCTAGTGTATTTTGTAAATATTTGTTTAATTATAAATGTGAAAGTCACCGACATAGCTCTTAGAATTAGTAAGTTGAAGTGGTAATGGGCAGGTCATATAGCTCGAAAAACCGACAATCGTTGGGTAATAAAGGTTCTCGAAGGTCCACGAACCTGAAGACGAAAAGTAGGGCGCCCACCCACCAGATGGACCGACGACATTGTTAAGATCGCAGGAAGTCGGTGGATGAAAAGGGCTCAGAATCGTTCTTCCTGGAAATTTGTAGGGGAGGAGTGTTCTTCAGGCTGATGATGATGATGAAATGTGAAAGTTTGTATGTATGGATGGATGTTTGTTACTCAATAACGCCAGAACGGCTGAACGGATCTGGATGAAATTTGGCACAGAGATAGATTATAGTCTCGAATAGCACATATTATGCTACTTGTTGTGGGATGGATGTGTTTTTAATATATATAAAAGAAAGTCTTGTTAGTTACACTATTTATAACTCAAGAACGGCTGAACCGATGTGGCTGAAAATGAGTGGGGAGGAAGCTTAGAACCAAAAGAATCACAAAGAACTTTAAATCCCGAAAAAGTAACGAGAGCGGGGACAGCGAAGCCGCGGGCGGCCTCTAGTTATTACTAAAAGATACATAAAATTAACTGTGATACCAAAATAATTGTGATAAAAATAATTCGCTATCAAGGTTATTGGTTATTTGTTATTCAAATGAATTATCAGATTATAATTGAAATGGATTACATTATAGTCCTTGGCCATGACAAAACCTACGTTCATTTAACCATTGGTTTAAGAGGGCATCACACAGGCGACTCTCCATACAAACGTAGTCCCCTATTTCCTCCCTGGATAATACCTCTAGAGAGTAACCATTTTGTCTCATAAAATCCAGATCTGCTATATACGTGCTCGTTTGTTTTCCTTTTTTTCAGAAACTTATTGATAAAGAAAATATCACCTCCAATTCATATTTCATATAAATCATATGAGGGTCCTATTACGTATAGCAGATGTATAGCAGATCTGGATTTTATGAAAAAAATGGTTACTCTAGATCTAGAGGCATTGTCCAGGGAGGAAATAGGGGACTACGTTTGTATGGAGAGTCGCCTGTGTGATGCCCTCTTAATCCCTAGCGCACATCTATGTCTTCACGCACAAGGGCCATCGGCCACAGCCACAAAACGCCGCCACTGGCTGTTTTTGCTGTAGTTTTCATACATTAGCAATTTACAAAGCTTTGCCATTTGCCAAAGAAAAATGGAACGAAGCATGCTAGGAATAAGACAAAAAGACAGAATCAAGAATGTAACAATCAAGAAAAAAACTAAATTAATAGACGTAGTAGAGAAGATCGGTGCCCAAAGTCCCAGTGCATTTACAACATTTCGTTACCAAATGTTGTTTTCGTTTTGCCTACGTGTCTCTCTCTTTTGCATGGAAAAATGATGAGACAACAACTCTAGCTACGTAAAATATTTTTGCTGTCTCATCTTTTCTCCCTAAAAGACAGAGACACGTGGGCGAAACGAAAACAACATTTGTTAACGAAATGTGGTAGCAAAACTCGGACTTCGGGGTCCCTAAAATGTAAATGGGCAGGACATGGTATATTGGATGGAGAACAGTAGATGGACAAAACGAGTAATGGAGTGGATACCGAGAGATGAAACAATAGGTAGAGGTCGACCGGAAAAAATATGGGAAGACATCTTCAAGGAGAAAGCGGGATCAAACTGGACGTCAAAACCCAGAAACAGAGAACTATGGAAAAAAATGGGGGAGTCCTACGCCAAGGAGCCGACTACTGCTCTATATTAATTCTAAATAGAAGAACAGTTATAAAGTAATAAGTAAGGAAATAAACATAGTCGTAACAGCCATCTCAATGAGTTGGCTGTTACGACATTTGATTCCAGAATGAGTTGGCTTTTACGACATTTGATCCCAGAAGGGTCGATATGTATAAGATATAAGAAATTAAAAAGTGCTTAAAATTAACTAATAAATAAGTAAATAATAAATAAATATTCTGGACAATTCACACAAGACTACCCAGCCCCAAACTAAGCAGAGCTTGTAATATGGAAACCGGATAGCTGATATAATACTTGAATACATATTTGTCCGCATTATTTATTTATTTTTAATATGACACCCAGACAGAGAACAAACATTTGTGTTCACCACACAAATATTTGTTCTCGGTGGGGATCGAACCCACGACCTACGGCGCAGAAGGCAGAGCTACTACCAACTGAGCTAGAGGCCAGTCAAATAGTTAATAGTTGTACTATTATAAAATTGGTGTAAAAAGTGGTAGAAATAAAGGGTCATTTTATTTATTTATTTTATTGACACAACACTATCTAGCCCCAAATTAAGTAGAGCTCGAACTATGGGAACCAAATAGCTGATGTAATACTTATAAACTTTTTTTTGTATACTCATACATTTTTCTTTAAATTTAATCCGCTTTTCTGATGTAAATCTATTTATTTTTGTCGTGCTGATCAATCGATTAATACTTATCTATTCCAAATTAATATTAATGCTAACTTGAAAAACTTGAGTATTCGCAAACAATTTTAGTTTCGAATTACAGTAGGTAACTTAAATACCTACAAGTCAGCAGATATCTGTGTGGTTAGTTACTGCGTACGTTTTGATCGTCTATTAATACATACGAGCCGGTATGACCGAGCTTCGCTCGGGTTTAAAAAAAAATAGTATTATTATTTGCCAATAGATGTCAGGAAGAGTCGTATCTTTTGGCTTATTTCTATCCTTCTAGCTTGCAGTTAGTTGCTCACAATCGCCAATAGATGGCAGGAACAGTCGTATATTGAGTTTATGTTTGATTATTGAAAAACACCAACTTCTCGTCATTTTCTATAAATGAATCCTAGCTAGATCGATTTATCGCCCCCGAAAACCCCTGTATAGTAAATTTCGTAAAAATTGTTGGTGCAGTTTCCGAGATCCTAAATATATATATATATATATATATATACAAGATTTTCTCGTTTAAAGGTATAAGATATTAAAAACTAGTGGCCGCCCGCGGCTTCGCTCGCCCGTTCCCGTAAAACCCCGTTCCCGTTGCTTTTTCGGGATAAAAAGTATCCTATGTCCTTCTCCCGGTTCTAAGCTACCTCCCCACTAATTTTCTGCCAAATCGGTTCCGCCGTTCTTGAGTTATAAATAGTGTAACTAACACGACTTTCTTTTATAAATATAGATAGATATTGTTGACAATCCACACAACACTACTAGCCCCAAACTAAGCCGATCTTGTACTATGGAAACCAGATAGCTGATAATTCTTACTAGCAGTTGGTGATATATTGTTTTTGGTAAATTGAGTTTTTTAGAAATTATATTTAAGAATTACATACTGATGAAATATGAATAATAATTTTCGATCTTACAGACATAATAATAAACTCCACTACTCGTCAATAGATGGCGTTCTCTGTCACACTAACACATGACTTCAGCAGCAGATGGTGCTAGGAGTTAAAATTATTATGAAGTTGTATTTTTAAAACACGAATAACGTGACATTTTCTATCCTAGCTAGATCGATTTATCGTCCCCGAAAACTCCTGTATACTAAATTTCATGAAAATCGTTGGAACCGTTTCCGAGATTCAGATTCAGAAACACCCAGACAGAGAACAAACATCTCCTCGCAATCGAAACATTACACATTTTAAACATCTGTGTTTATTACACAAATATTTGTTCTCGGCGGGGATCAAACCCACGACCTACGTCGTGTCATGTAGGCGCAGACCTACACTCATCGACAATGTCTAAGGATATTCAACATTTTGTTGATTTTTACAAAAACTAAAAACATTTTCTATAGAAACTAGATATTTATAACTAGTTGTTAATAATAATAAAATACAAGCGTTTGATATTATTTAATAATAAAAATTAAAGTAGGAACGCAATCTCGAAAAATCAGAAAATCTATTCGAAATGGAATACCCCTATAATAGATAGATAACACTTTATTGTACACAAGGATACATCACAAGTAACAGCGTAATAAAATAAAGTACAATGGGCGCCCTTATCGCTGAAAGCGATTTCTTCCAGGCTTATAATGTTGGTAATGTTATAATGTTGGGCTTTAAAATGTAACTTTGTTTAAGTTGGTGTGGGGCACAATTTGCGAGGAGGTGAACAAGCGGTGCGGCGGCGAACGGCCTAGGACTCCCGCGCAGGTCAAGATGTGGTACGAAAACTACAAGAAGAAGTGTAAAATGCGCGCCCACGACACACAACCTGTAAGTATACTCGAAGTCAATAGTAGATTGTTACAAAAGGACAGTAAGTGATGAGCTTTTGCAAACAAGATCCTGTTTGGCGCCCGTGCGAGCGCAGGAGCCTAATTCTCGGCTCATCTCGGATCATTTTGTAATTTTATTACAAGCTATGTCGGTTTTAAGGTTTTAAGAGCACTGGTGGTCTAGTGGTAGTGCCCCGCCTTCCGATCCGAAGGTCGTGGGTTTAAATCCAGTCGTGTACCAATGAGTTTTTCTGTCGAAAAATTTATGTGCACTATGCCAGTACTCTCAAAACGGTGAAGGAAAACATCGTGAGGAAACCGGCGTGTCGTAGAACCTAAAAAAGTTCGAGCAACACGTGTCAAGGGTCACGCAAAAAAGGGTCCGCCAGCGGCCTTCTTGCGGAAAAACCAAGTGCGGATGATAAAAATTTGCCGAAAAATTTGCCGAGCTATGTCGGTGACCAGTAATAATCAGTAATAATCAATTTGTATACAGGGTTATTCATAATTAGCTGCAAATACTCAGGAATTAGGTTCAACAAATAAAATAAAAAATATTTATGAAATGATTTTTTTTAAGTTTTGTTATGAAAATCCCGAGAAAATCGACAAAGAATATCCTTTGGAATCATTGGCGCCTGATCTATTTTGACCTTTGATCCGCGCCCGCGCGCCGTGAGCGACACTCTGCGTTCAGTCACCGCCTGGGTGGGTCATCGTCCTGTTCTCCATGGCAATCATTATGCAATAGCCGTAAAAAAAATAATAAAAATAAAATTTTGATACAAAAACTTAAATCAAAATTAAAAAAAATAATTACATGTATATATTTTATTTTATTTGTTTAATTCCTGAGTATTTGCAGCTAATTATGAATAACCCTGTATGTATTAATAATCAATATACATATGTATTGTTATTGTTTCAGGCCCCGCATCCGCAATCCGACCCGCCAGGTCTGCTAGACGGTATGCTGTGGCAGAGTATACACCCCTTAGACGTTAAAGGTACTTCTTAATTTAATCAAATCAATACATGTTTAAATTGTTTTTTAAATTCATATAATGTCTTCTTTCAGTAACATGTTCCATCTACAATAGTTGTAGATGGAACATTTTACCACCCAGATTATATAGAATTGTAAGAATGTTGTATGTGGAAACACTTAATTGTAGTAGGTAAATTTATACTATTACACGGGTATTTATCGCGTATGTTACCTTATTTTATTTATTTTCCCGACGTTTCGGCTATGTTGCAATAACCGTGGTCGCGGGCTGACTGGAGCATTGACATGAGTGCTACCGTTGTTGAGAAGTGGAGGCAGCATCACTAACTACCCTCACTTAATCTTCTTTGTCCATAATAATAGGTAATATACGCGATAAATACCCGTGTAATAGTATAAATATGTCTTATGATCGCGAAAGTTTAAAAAGTACTATTGTAGTAGGTAACACTCAGTGGTGAATAAAAATGGCGGATAAAATGTAGAACAATCAAGAGAAAGTTCTCTTAATTTGACCCCATCTTTTAAATAAGCAAACAACCACCACAATTTTCCTCCATAATGGCATATCCGTGGGACGCCCTGTATATTATAAAAAAGCGGCCAAGTGCGAGTCGGACTCGCCCATGAAGGGTTCCGTAGCAGTAAGTAATGTAATATAGAAGTTCTAGTAGTTCGTCGAAAGGTATATTGCGGTTTACGATTAATGACGTATTAAAAAAAACTACTGACTAGATCTCGTTCAAACCAAATATCGATGGAAGTTTGCATAGTAATGTACAACGTATATTTTTTTTAGTTTTATCATTCTCTTATTTTAGAAGTAATAGGGGGGGTATAAACTTAATAGTTTTCTTAACTATTAAGTTTAAAAAAAAACGATATAAGAAACCTCAACATCATTTTTGTCACCACACGTATGGGTTTGATGAAAAGTTTTTTTAATTTCAGTTCTAAGTATGGGGGGACCCCCAAATTTTATTGTTTTTTTTTTCTATGTTTGTGATATAATCTTAATGCGGTTTACAGAATACATCTACTTACGAAGTTTCATCAATGTACCTATATTTTCTGAGAAAAGTGGCTGTGACATACGGACGGACAGACAGACAGACAGACATGACGAATCTATAAGCGTTCCGTTTTTACCATTAAGCTACGGAACCCTAAAAAGCAATATATTACTTATGTATATGCATAATTATTTTTTTAATAGTGCCTGGGACATTTTTTTAATACCATCCTGACTGATGATAATTATTTGATGAGGGGTCTTACAATAAGTTGTTTCAGAGGAGGAAGGCGATGCGGCGACGAGTGCGGACGCACACAGCCTTAAAGACGAAGACTGCTTGCCTGTTAACGTGAGTCATCCATTAGTAGTAGAGCTCTGTATGTGTCTCGTGGGGTCCTTAACATAAGGGCACACGGGGCCCGTGCCCAGGGCCCCCATTCTGAGGGGGCCCCGAAGGACCGACAATTTCTCTAACATTTTTTTCGGGCACATTACACTTTTTCACAAATCAGTAAGCTTATCATAAGGTAACAAGGCATATACTACGCCATTATAATTAGCTTTTTTAACCGACTTCCAATCAAAAAGGAGGAGGTTCTCAATTCGGTTGTATGTTTTTTTTTGTATGTTTTTTTTTTTATGTTTGTTACCGCATAACTTCGTCATTTGTGAGCCGATTTGAAAAAATATTTTTTTATCTGACAGGTACTGCTTCCAGATTGGTCCCATTTTAATTTTATTAAAATCGGTGTTGCCATTTTTTTTTTAATAATTTTTTTAATGTTTGTAACTGCATGCCTCCGTCATTTATGAACCGATTTAGAAAATTACTTTTTTATTTGGAAGGTTATTCTTACGTCCAGATTGTCCCAAACAAATTTGATTAAAATCGGTTTAGCCGTTTGACAATGAAGTCGGTTTCTCAAGTTTTTTAAACTTAAATTATTATTTACTTTCCAAATGGGCCCCAAATTCTTGTGTGCCCAAGGGGCTTAGTTTAAGACAGCCTTGGTGGGGGTGCGTACTACCACCATGCCTATTCCTGCCGTGAATTACTCAACCGTTTCCTAAGACAGACATATCGGCAAAACAACACCCACACTTGTTGTGCGCGCTGGTTTTTCCGCAAGTAGGCCGCTGGTGGGCCCTTCTTGCGTGACCCTTGACACGTGTTGCTCGAACTTTTTTAGGTTCTACGACACGCCGGTTTCTTCACGATGTTTTTGACGTGATAACGTCTTATAAATCGATGGAGCCGGCTGCACGCACGAAAAAACATGACTCATGCGTCGTTACGTCGTTTCGTCGTTCCATTTACCTGAGCCCGAGCCCGGGTCGGGTAATGGGTAAGGGTAAATGAGGGTAAGGGTAAATGAGGGTAAGGGTAAGGGTTCGGTCGGGTTCCGGGTCCGGGTTCGAGTCCGAGTCCGAGTCCGAGTCCGCGAGTCCGCGAGTATTTTCTTATGACGTTATCACGTTCAACTATCGTCAGTAAACCGACTTTACAGACAACCGATTTTTCTTCACCATTTTGAGAGTACTGGCATAATGCACATTATGGCGTCGGTTTAGGGTAAGTGCTCCTGACCTGGCCTTTCTCTAAAAAGTCTGCGATCTGATCAAGATAAATGCGCCTAGAAGAGAACGCTCTTAGTGAAAAGACCCATTGTATTCCACTTTGATGTTTTTCTGTATTCCCTTGTTAACCTTATGTCGTGTGCTATAAAGTATTTTTAACCGAATAACTTACCGCATAACTTCGTCATTTGTGAGCCGATTTGAAAAAATATTTTTTTATCTGAAAGGTACTGCTTCCAGATTGGTCCCATTTTAATTTTATTAAAATCGGTGTTGCCATATTTTTTAAATATTTTTTTTAATGTTTGTAACTGCATGCCTCCGTCATTTATGAACCGATTTAGAAAATTATTTTTTTATTTGGAAGGTTATTCTTACGTCCAGATTTTCTCAATCAAATTTGATTAAAATCGGTTTAGCCGTTTGACAATGAAGTCGGTTTCTCAAGTTTTTTAAACTTATAATTATTATCTATCTATATTTCAGTTTCTGAAATGTGATCTTTTGTCGTCAGATGTCAAACGGCCGATTATCGAGTACGAACGACAGCGACGACACGATGGGGAATGTGCTAGAACCCCACGTGCAGATCCACCCCCACTCCCCCGAACACAAGCACCCCCTCCCCCTCGCCATCCCCGCGCTACCCATGCTGCACAACCCCTTGCAGGCCATCGAACAGGTGAGGAAACACTACCCCGTAATGAAAAAAACTACCCCTTAATGAACAAAACTACCCCTTAATGAAAAAACTACCCCTTAATGAACAAAATTATCCCGTTTTTTTACAAAACTACCCCTTAATGAACAAAACTACCCCTTAATGAACAAAATTATCCTTTTTTTTAACAAAACTACCCCTTAATGAAAAAAACTACCCCTTAATGAACAAAATTATCCTTTTTTTTTTTACAAAACTACCCCTTAATGAACAAAATTATCCCTTTTTTTAACAAAACTACCCTTTAATGAAAAAAAGTACCCCTTCATGAACAAAACTACCCCTTAATGAACAAAATTATCCCTTTTTTTTAACAAAACTACCCCTTAATGAAAAAACTACCCCTTAATGAACAAAACTACCCCTTAATGAACAAAATTATCCCTTTTTTTAACAAAACTACCCCTTAATGAAAAAAACTACCCCTTAATGAACAAAACTACCCCTTAATGAACAAAATTATCCTTTTTTTTTTAACAAAACTACCCCTTAATGAAAAAAACTACCCCTTCATGAACAAAAGTCAAAGATGTATTTATTCAGTAGTACACAAGAATCACTAGTCTAGGGTGCCAGTTCCAAACCCATTGTTTCGTCTCTCACAATTAGCTGAAAATATCTCTAAAAAGATAACCTTGATTTAGCAAAACGACCACTTTTTAACTAACTTCAAAGGAGGAGGTTGTCAATTCGGTTGTATTTTTTTTATGTTATTTATCGGATAAATTCGTCATTTATGAGTCGACTACTACATACTTCTAGATTAGTGTCATAGAAATCCCATCAAAATCGGTTCAGCCGTTTGGCTATGAAGTCGGTTCCTCAAGTTTCAATCTTTTTAAACTGTAAAATTTTGAAATTGGTTTGTAAATATTGGAGTTTGCGGCAAAACTTAGTAAAAAAAATTTTGTCACAGGCCCGAATCCAACAAAACATCCTACAGAAACTAAACGAGCTGTCCAACACACCACTCAACCTAAGCAGCCTGGACGACACGCATCGCGACCACGCGCACGAACGCAGCGAGCGACGCGAGCGAAGCGAGAGGGACGATAAACATGATTATAGTGCTTCTGATGAGGAGAGGTAAGCGCTCAGAAACTTACGTATTTTTTTTATAAAATCTGTTTTTGGTAATTATATTTACTAGTTGGTAACCGAGCTTCGCTCGGAATTTTTTTCGTTAATTTGTATTTTTAAGAAATCATAAGAAGCATATTATTATCTTTACTGGTTTATTCTTACTGAACAACGCCATCTACTGGACATGCTTGCAGTTAGTTGCTCACAATCGCCAATAGATGGCAGGAGCAGTCACATATTCAGTTTATGTTTTTAGTTTTTTTTTAACGAACAGACTCATTTTCTGAAAATGAATCCTAGCTAGATCGATTTATCGCCCCCGAAACCCTCTGTATACTTAATTTCATGAAAATCGTTGGCTCAGTTTCCGAGATCCTAAATATATCTTATACCTTTAAACGAGAAAATCTTGTATATATATATATATATATATGTATTTAGGATCTCGGAAACTGAGCCAACGATTTTCATGAAATTTTATATACAGGGGTTTTCGGGGACGATAAAACGATCTAGCTAGGATTCATTTTCAGGAAATGACGAGAAAAGGTTTTTTGCAATAATCTTACATAAACTAAATATATGACTGTTCCTGCCATCTATTGGCGATTGTGAGCAACTAACTGCAAGCTATTCCAGCAGATGGGGTTGTTAAATAAAAATAAGCCACTAAAGATTATGACTCTTCCTGACATCTATTGCCCAATAATAATACATTTTTTTATAATAATACGATTTACAAAAAAATAAAATACCGAGCGAAGCTCGGGCATACCGGCTCGTATATATATATATATATACAAGATTTTCTCGTTTAAAGGTATAAGATACACGAATCACATACTAACAGCGCCATTTGCTGGAATATTTAAAATAAGTTTATGTTTAAGTTGATTATTGAAAACAATAAAAATAGATTTTCTTCAAATTAATCCAAGCTATACACCACTATTTTGTAATTACCAAAAAAAAAATAGGGTAATGAATGTAATAGTGGTAGAACATTATGAATGTGCAATCAGAATTTTTAGTTTCGATAAAATGACAAAGTTATTAAATGTTAAAATTTTCAGAAATTCTGCATAAAATTATGGACACATTAGTTACGTAGTACTAGAGAGAAAAAAAATTACGCTCTTCGGTTCCGCTTGGTATTTAGCGTTTATGAATGAAATGATTTTTGCTTGTTGAATCATTTCTCAATATTTGACTAAAAATTTTGGTTATTTAAAAAGATTTTTTTGATGTCTCAAAAAATTTTTTTTATCGCGGATGTGTTCAGTATCAGCAGCCAATATCGGCATTTTTTTTTTGGTAATTACAAAATAGTGGTGTATACAAGAATTACTCGTTTAAAGGTATAAGATGTAATTCCAGATTATACTTCAATGCGAAACGCCAGCATGCAATCTGGGAGCACGAAGCAAAGATGAAAATCCTGAACATGGAGCTTCGGCAGAAGGAGGAAATATTCTCTCTGCAGAAACAACTGTTCTTAGTAGAACTGCGGCTCAAAATGGACTTCCTGGAGAAGGCCAGCGCCAAGTGATAGTGGTATGTACATCCTTTTTAACTGACTTCTGATAATAAAGCGGCCAAGTGCGAGTCGGACTCGCCCTTGAAAGGTTCCGTAGCAGCAATAACTGTTTCTGGTAGAACTGCGACTCAAAATGGACTTCCTGGAGAAGGCCAGCGCCAAGTGATAGTGGTATGTACATCCCTTTTAACTGACTTCTGATAATAAAGCGGCCAAGTGCGAGTCGGACTCGCCCTTGAAGGGTTCCGTAGCAGCAGCAACTGTTCCTGGTAGAACTGCGGCTCAAAATGGACTTCCTGGAGAAGGCCAGCGCCAGGTGATGGTGGTATGTACATCCCTTTTAACTGACTTCTGATAATAAAGCGGCCAAGTGCGAGTCGGACTCGCCCTTGAAGGGTTCCGTAGCAGAAACAACTGTTCCTGGTAGAACTGCGGCCTAAAATGCACTTTCTAGAGAAGGCCAGCGCCAACTGATAGTGGTATGTACATTCTTTTTAACCGACTTTTGATAAAACAGCGGCCAAGTGCGAGTCGGACTCGCCCTTGAAAGGTTCCTCAGCAGAAACAACTGTTCTTAGTGGAACTGCGGCTCAAAATGGACTTCCTGGAGAAGGCCAGCGCCAGGTGATGGTGGTATGTACATCCCTTTTAACTGACTTCTGATAATAAAGCGGCCAAGTGCGAGTCGGACTCGCCCTTGAAGGGTTCCGTAGCAGCAGCAACTGTTCCTGGTAGAACTGCGGCTCAAAATGGACTTCCTGGAGAAGGCTAGCGCCAAGTGATAGTGGTATGTACATCCCTTTTAAACGTCTTCAAATTAAAAAAGAAAAAGTGGCCAAGTGCGAGTCGGACTCGCCCTTGAAGGGTTCCTTAGCAGCAACAACTGTTCTTGGTAGAGACTTCAAATTAAAAAAGAAAAAGTGGCCAAGTGCGAGTCGGACTCGCCCTTGAAGGGTTCCGTAGCAGCAGCAACTGTTCTTGGTGGAACTGCGGCTTAAAATGGACTTTCTAGATAGTATAGGATCCCTAGAAGAAGGACCTTCACCGAGCTGGTTATTTAATGAAACGTATTTTATATTTAATTAAACATGCCAATAAATATATTCTATATGGGTTGCCTATCAAATTTCAGTCCAGGATAATAATATGATTAATTAATAATTAAAAAAAAAAAAGGATTTTTTAACTTTCCACCGGTTTGTTTATTAGACAAATTCTATACCAATCGAAAGTATAGACCCCATAGAATATGCAAACGTTAGGTTGCCTATTTTTTTCCGGTCACAACTCTCGGGTAGCCAGGTATAAACAGGTAAATCGATACTAGCATTTTGCACCGGTATGTTTATTGAATAAAAATACTGGGGTCTATACTTTCGATTGGTATAGAATTTTTTTTTTATTATTAATTAATCATAATTATCCTGGACTGAAATTTGATAGGCAACCCATATAGAATATATTTATTGGCATGTTTAATTATATATAAAATACGTTTCATTAAATAACCAGCTCGGTGAAGGTCCTTCTTCTAGGGATCTTAGACTAAGAAAAGGCCAGCGCCAAGTGATAGTGGTATGTACATTCCTTTTTTTTTTTTTTTTTTTTTTTTTTACATATTATAGGCTTGCGTTTGACCGCAATCTCACCTGCTGTTAAGTGATGATGCGGTCGACGGTGTAGCACGCTTACCTAGAAGATACCTGTTCACTCTACTCTTAAAAACATCCAAGTTATAAGTGTCCGGAAAAACAGACGCCGGCAAGGAATTCCACTCCTTGGCTGTCCGCAACAAAAAAGTTGAAGCAAAGCGCTTGGTGCGGACAGTTGGAACATCAACTATGTATGGATGTCGCATTTCCGTACGTCTAGTCGTCCGATGATAAAATGGGGATGGGGGAACTAAATCGTGAAGTTCCATCGCACACTCTCCGAAATGTAACCTGTAAAATACCGATAGACTGGCTACTTTACGGCGATGTTCGAGACTCAGGAGCTTAGACTCGACTAGAGTGTCACTACCAATGAGTCTTTTGGCTCGTCTCTCAATAGATTCCAACGCCTCAAGCTGGTATTTGGCAGAGCCATCCCAGAGATGAGAACAGTACTCCATACACGATCGGACTTGTGCTTGGTACAGGTTGAGAAGCTGTCCCGGAGTGAAGTACTGTCTCACCTTCGATAGAACGCCTAGCTTCTTCGCAGCTGTTTTGGCCTTGGACTCTATGAACGAGCCAAAATTCAATTTTCTGGTTAGCGAGAACCCTAGAAGCTCAAGTTGGTCCGAAATCGGAAGAGATACATCACGGAAAGAAGGAGTCACGTGGAATTGACTCTTTTTAGTAGAAAATAGACACGCCTGGGTCTTCGAAGCATTGAACTTGACCAGATTGGCATCCCCCCAATCAGCAACTGCTTTCAAAGTCAAGTTCATTCGATCAACCATGGCCTCTCTACAAGACTGGATCTGCAATCCGCTAGAACGTGTGTCGGGTATGTAGCTCTCTACGACTTTGCTGTCGTCTGCATACCCAATGATTCCGGGCTTTAGCAGATCATTGATGTGCAGCAAAAACAGTGTCGCAGAGAGAACTGATCCCTGAGGAACCCCGGCATTAATTGCCATGTGATCAGACGAGCAACCGTCAACGACTACTCGAAGTGATCGGTCCCTCAGAAAGTCTGATACCCAAACACAAAAGCCAGCGGGTAAGCCGTACGATGGAAGCTTGCCTAAAAGGCCGTCGTGCCAAACCCTGTCAAATGCCTTTGAGATGTCCAGAGATACTGCAAGAGCTTCTCCGTTTTTCTCAATGGCTTCGCTCCATACATGCGTGACATACGCAAGAAAATCTCCAGCAGACCGGTTTCGGCGAAACCCGTATTGCCGGTCGCTTAGGAGGTCATTGTCTTCGAGGTATGCCAGGAGCTTGTTGTTAAGTATACGTTCCATACTCTTGCACAGTATGGACGTTACTGAGATTGGTCTGTAATTGGCAGGATTGGCGCGACTTCCCTTCTTGGGTACAGGCTGCACATTGGCAAACTTCCAAGACTTAGGCACTACACCAGTCTTAATTGAGAGTCGAAAAAGGCGTGTCAAAACTGGAGACAACTCAGGCGCACAAGTCCTCAGAACAATAGCTGGAATACCATCCGGGCCACTAGCTTTGTTCACGTCCAGATTACGCAGGGTTTTGCGAACCTCTATCTGTCGGATACGAATATCTGGCATGACCGTCTCGCATCTACTCGAGACAGTTATAGGGGTTGCACTACCAGCATCCAGACGTGAAGACTCCGCAAAAAGAGAAGCAAATAAGTTTGCCTTTTCTTCAGCAGTGTGGGCTAGCGAACCATCAGGCTTCAGCATAGGAGGCAATGACGGCTTGCAGAAGTTCGATTCGACCGACTTAGCAAGGGACCAAAAAGCTTTGCTGCCTGCAGGGTATGAAGCTAATTTAGTCCCTACTCTGCTGATGTGATCAAACCTAGCCTTCCGAAGTGCCTTCTTGCAGGACTTGGCAGCTCTGTTAAAGGCTTTCTTCCGTTCACGCATATCATTCGACTTGCGGTTTCGAGCGCCAACCCATGCTAGGTATGCCTCATGTTTCCGCGCCTTAGCGCGGGAGCATTCAGCTCCAAACCATGGGTCAGCTTTGCCAGACAGTGGCACGTCGGCAAATGGGATAAAATATTCCATTGCCTGCCGCAACACATCTGTCACGGCATCCGCACAGGCCGAAGAATCGCCGGAAGAGAAGCAGACTGACTGCCAAGGGTAGGATGCAAAAAAGGACCGCATCTCATCCCAATCTGCTGACCTGTATCGCCATACTCGCCGGTTACCTCTAAGGGTAGGGTCCGGTGGGGAATACGTCGATACAGATTTCGCCAGACAGTGGTCGGAGCTTCCCAATGGTGGGGCTACCGATACCGAGTAACGGTCTAGATCTGTTGTCAGCAGAAGGTCCAAGCAGTTGGCTGTGTGGCCATCAACATCAGGTATCCGGGTCGCTTCTTTAACAAGCTGGGTGAGACTGAAAGATATCGCAAGTTTTCTGATCTCTCTCCCAGCGTGGTCCGTATTCTGGTATGGGTATAGCCACTCCTGATGGTGAGCATTAAAGTCCCCCAGAAGAACCAGTTGAGCAGTCGGATAGGTCTGTTGGGCCTCATCAGCCTTGTCACTGAGGTATTCGGCGAGCCTGGTCGTCTCATGGTCTCCACTGTGCGATCGGTAGACACAAGAATAGAGAATCTTCTCTATACCAGAGTCCACCAAAACCCAAAGAGTATTAAAATTGGAGTTTTCAAGATTATTGAGACGCCGAATACAGATGTCATCCCGAGCGTATAAGCATACACCCGCACGCGGCTTAAAGCTGTGCTCCAGGGTGTATCCTGGGTAGTTAAGGTACGCCACGTCGGATGGACATCTGATCTGCGTCTCCGAGAGAAATAAAAGGTGAGGCTTTTCAGTCTCGAGATGGTAGTGGACTGCTACGAGATTAGAGTGCAGACCTCGAATGTTAGACAGGTGCACTTTTAATGAGAGGGAGTGCAGCCGCTGTAGAAACTTATTCTTTTTATTTCTCTGCATGATGTGTAGTTTATGAGTGAGGAAAGGTGGATCGAACGGCAGTAGAACTAGGCGACACATAGCGCACCTGTTGCACGCCTTGGAACAATACGTACTGATAGGGGACTAGTCTGGAGACTGCGGGGACGCCCGAGCCCCCCCAGGAATGTCCATCGGGCCCTCTCATCCTTATAACCGACTTTAAAAAAGAGGAGGTTCTCAATACGATTGTATTTTTGACGTTAGAACGTCTTATAATTCGATGGAGCCGGCTGCACGCACAAAAAAACATGACGTCATGCGGCGTTACCTCGCTCTGAGGCGTTCCATTGCGCGGCTTGAAGTGCAAGCGAGAGCGCGGAACAAGCGACAAAGAGGCACGCACGGCCTCCGCGTTCGGCAGCGTTCGACATCTGTCTCTCTCCTACTTGAGTGAGCGATGCGTCCGCGTGGACAGCTGTATGAGGAAAAATAGGAACAAAATAGAATTATGAAATACAATATACAATTATGTATATTTCATAATTTTGGGGTGATGGCCAAGATTGATTTATTTAGAAGTCCGGAGGCTTTGTTTGGCTGGTTTTTATTCTAATTGTCTCCGTTGTTCTAGTTTTTATTTATTTCAATATGTTTGTCCACAGATGGCGCTGTAATCCAGAAATCAACTGATATACTACGGAGCTTAGCGACGTAACATTGTAGAGACGTAGCGTTGAACTAACGTTGTAAGAACGTACGGTTTCATTCTAGTTATAATGTGCCATCTTATGTGTAGTTACCGATACAACTAAGTTACATATTAATTATAATCTTATAGATGCAAGTTAAACGGGCCCGGTTAATGTACGGACCCGTTCAACTTGTCTCTGAACGGGTCCGGTTAATGTACAACCAGTTAATGTACACCTCGTTACGAATCCCCTTTTTTCCACTATCAAATTGCTTAGGGCCATGTACAATGTGATCCAGCGCCAGAAAAAAAAAGCAAAAATCAATTATCGGATTTTTTAATTGTTTTTATAGTGTTTACTACACAGGAAATCAAAAAGATTTTTATAATGTCCCAAAAGATAAAGAGTAGTTGACTGTAACGTCAAACCTGTAGATGGAGCCACGGTCGCGTTAGTGCCGAACACTCCCTAAGAGTTATTCGTCGAGTGTGATTAGGATCCGATGGCGCAGTGGTCAGTGCAGCCCCGTAAAGGTTGCGGGTTCAAATCCCGCTCGGCTCTTAACTTTTAGGACATTATAAAAATCATAAATTGTACATGAGACTTAACTGGCATCGTAATAACGTGGTGTACAATATCTTGATGTACATTATCGGATACCCTCTGAACTAAGTAGCGTAAAACGCATATCTTTTACGCATACAGTTTGTCAGGATAACTCCAATTATACGCTTATTTTTACCAACAGTACCCGTAGTCCCAGTGCATTTACAACATTTCGTTACCAAATGTTGTTTTCGTTTCACCTATTAGTCTCTGTCTATTGTATGGAGAAAAGATGAGACAACAACTCTAACTACGTAACGTATTTTTGCTGTCTCATATTTTCTCCATGCAATAGAGAGAGACAAAAAGGCGAAACGAAAACAATATTTGGTAACGAAATGTGGTAGCAAAACTCCGACTTCGGGTTCAGTAGACCTACCACAAGTTCTGTCTGGCTCTGGTTTTGAGTCTTTGTGAGTGCTTAGCAGTGTGTGTTAGGTGCCGGTGAAAATAGGCTCTAAATAAGGCTTTATTAAGAAACCATGCGGTGACAAAATCGGAATTACGAAACGATGTTCTGATTTTTTAGCTTAATCCCACCTGCCGTTGAGCGATTACCTCGGCCTTTAGTGCATTCATTAGAGATATGCTGCCTTATCGCTAATAGCGATCTCTTACAGAATTTTGTGCGGGAAATGTTAAGATGTTTTTTTACCGCATGGTTTAATGAGACTGATTTCTCACTTCTATTACTTATCTCCCATAGTACAAGATTTGCTTAGTTTGGGGCTGGATGGCGTAATTTACATAGTTGAGAAATCAGTCATAGGCCTTCAAGCATCGATGAAATATAACCTAGATACAGATATATTACTTTTATTGTAAAAAAAAACAGCTTTGAGCACTACGGCGACGGCGGTCGCTGCCGCGTCACGCTCGCTTTGCTCGGTCGCCTTGTGAGTAATTTTTATGTTCTAACATAACCTAACTTATCCATGTCGGATCCGCCCATAAAGTATCCAGTGCCAGAACCGTTTTTTTAATGATCCTTTTACAAAACAAAAATTACAATAATCGCAGTGAAGTTCTTGGGAACTGTAGGCCTAGCACAAGCTCTGTCTGGCTCTGTCTCTGGCTCTGGCTCTGATTTTGAGTCTGTGTGGGTGCTCACCAGTGTATTATACTGTGTGTGACGTTTCGACGTAGGATTTATTTAGTCGACATTCAAACAGACTCAAAACCAGAGCCAGACAGAGCTTGTGGTAGACTACTGGACTGAAAGTATCTGGTTATTAAATCGATGCTGTCAATAGACGATTTATAAAATCGTCTTTAATAAGGTATAATAAGATTACACCTTTGTTTATATTCATTAGCTTGTAAAGTTGCAATTTAGCCATAATATTGTGATTTAAAGAAAAAACTTATTTTTGTATTAATTTTCGCTTATTTTTTTGTATTTTTTATAAGGTGTGTTGTCCACTAGAGCTCATCTTAGCGTTACTACAAATTGGGCATATTTTACCCCAATAAGTCAGCTTAAAAGCGCGTATGTGAGCTTGTAAATGTATATGAGCTTATAAGCGCGTTTGTGCGCTTATAAGCTCGTATAAATCGTAAAAACCAGGTTGATATAAAAGGTTTAGTGGACATAGTGCCTATAACATGCATATTTTAAAGTTATTTTTACTAGTATTATTTTGAACGCGGCAGCTTTTTATTTTTTGCCTATTATTTTTAAGTATTGGTTTCTATAGTGGCAACAAAGTACCTTATGGCGTTATAGCTATCAACCCTTAATTAAAGTAATTAAATTAATCAAATTTGATTTAAACTCTATACTGCCATAAAATTTTGAATTTTTTGTAAATGTCTATTTTGGCCGTAGACCTTAAATAAGTCTGGCGTAACGCAAAATGTGGGTATGTAACAAATAGACGTGCCTGTGACTACCCCCTTAGAAATCCTCAGATAATCTAGAGTTGGTAAGACTAAGATACAGGAGCCTAATTCTCGGGCCGACCGAGATTTTCAATGTCCCTTAAATACACATTTGCATTGCACAACCCCGCAATTTTTCTACGTTTTCCGTATATCGTAGCTGTCGAGGCTTCTACGAAATCATCCATTCTCTGTTCGAAAAGAAGCAATAAAATAAAATTGCAAAATGATCTCGGTCGGCCCGAGAATTAGGCTCCAGATAAAATGAGCTAAAGTGTTTATTAGCCAAGAATAACTCCCTAAGGGCTACGATAGACGGGTGTAGTAAGTAAGCCAGTCACTAGACTACTGCCTTGTTAGAAGTATTTTAGCAAACCTTATTATTAAACTAAAATTGTATCAATAGTTGATACCAGCTGTGAAGTATATTTTTTTTAATTAGAGGCAGCATATTATTTCGGGAAGTGATAAAACCGTGTCGAATCGATGAAATTTATTAATTTTGACCGCGCCAATTTGGGAACGAATCAAAGTCAAATAAGTCTTTATTCAGTAGTTACACAAGGATCACTTTGAAACGTCTTAAAGCTAGGTGACTCTAGGTGCCAGATCCACGCGACCAAGCATAGAAGAACAGGCAACAAACTACGGCTTGGTTCCTACCGTTTTTTTTGTACCTATGATTTCAATAATTGGCTTTGCTAATCTCACCTCATACGAATATGGCTAGGGAAAGTAATGTCAAAAACAGAGTCAAAGTGACAGTTCGTAGCGCCGCCATTTTGTTTCGCTATTGGCGCGAGTTACATGTATTTTAGTTCATAGCTAGAATTTGAACAGAAGTTTTAGATCAAAAATATATTTTTACAACTGAATAAGTATTCAATCTAAAGTATTGTACTGAAATTAATATAGTGAAGCGATTAAGCTAGTCTATAGAGTATTGTGAGTTGTGTAGTACTTAATTGAGATTTCCAACAAAAAAAACTTATAAATAATGTTTTTTTTGTTGAAAAATATTATTGGAAATGTAGGAAAAATAAGTTTTACTTATTTACTTCGAACACAAAATAAGCTGTACTAATAATGACTGATCTACCACAAAATTTTTAAGGTACTTATCCGTCTTAGCAATTTAATATAAACAACAAATAACATGGTTTTAAGTGCACGAAAGGAGCCTCTTTGAGGCGCACTTCAAATCCTTCCACCACACTGGTACGAAAATATTTGATAGGTAGATTCATCATCATCAGCCTGAAGAAGTCGATTAGTTATCTAGAAAACCGGCCCTTTTTTAAATCTGGTACTCGTTCGACTGTCCTCGTATGTAATGAGCCTTATTTTGTGTTGAAGATGTATATTGCGTTTGATCTATATATCAATTGATATAACTATTCGTAACGCAATGCTGAACCGTTTTTGATAGAACTCTATAACTACTGCACAAACCACTCCCAGACGTGCCAATATGAAAACCATTGTTTTTAAATGAAAAATAATAAATAGTTGTTACATATATAAGCATATTATACATATTTAGATTCTTTTTAGAATATTAAAATATACGTAAAATTAGACATTTTGAGATAATAACGATGATATTAGTAATTTTAGATAATTACTTAAAAAGTTTTCGCCTCAAACTGTATTTATTATGTCAACTAAAATTTAAAACAGTTTGAAGGTAGAAGCTAAAAATTAAAAAATTGCAGTACAAAAGTTTAGGAAAAATGTTACCTCAAATACACAGAGTATGTAAATAGTAATATAAATAGTTTTTAAAATTTTTAGAAAGATTTTATAATGAGGAATTACTTACACCTTTTTTTGTGTTGTAAAAGTAATATCTTGTAGTTATAACAATATTGTATGAACGTACAGTAGGATACACCTCAAGTTACCAAAATACAAAGAAAAATGACGCTTATATCAAGCACATAGGGGTCCGGTTAATATACTGCCAGTCAATGTACACACTGATAAATCGATGCCACTTTATTCCACTGGGAAATTGTAAAGGCCCATGTACAATTGTACAGTAGGATACAGCTCAAGTTACCTAAAAACAAAGAAATATGACGCTTACTGCAAGGACATAAGAGCTAGCAGTGTATAGTCTGATGCGTATCCTTGTGTACATTGTCGCAGAATAATATTTCGACTTAACTGGCATCATAATAACAGTGTGTACAATAAAATGATGTACATTATCGCCTCCCGCCAAGCCTCCCGCACATAAGAGCTAGCAGTTTAGAGTCTGATGCGTATCCTTGTGTACTTTACCATTGAGTCGTGGGTTACCGTGCCTTTGGATAGGTCGTGAGCTTTATTCATAGTTTGCGTACTATTATTAAGAATTTTGCAATAAACTTGCTCAAAAGCTGGCAATACTAAGTTATTGAGAAACATTAAAAAAAAGTGGTTGCAAGATGGCGGAATGTATGCTATCTGTGGCCGAAAGAAGTAGTTTCGAGTTCGTACAACGCCATCTAGGAATCGTTTGTGTAACTTTTTTTACCTCGGTATTGGGTGTAAGTAGGTACCTCTGTAATGGCAATATTTTTAAATATGAATAGCAATTTTTGTGATGTATTTGACGATCTCAAGTTTCTAAATTGTAATTACTTACCGCAGCAGATATCGACAAAATACTGGTGTATTCTTTTATTCCTTATAAGAATTATGTTAATCTGATCAAATTGGATATTATTGAAATAAAGAATTTATTTTCTGTTAGAGTTGTTTTTGAATTTCGTATGTATTGTCAAACCAATAAAGAACCAGTGACACGATAAGTAAAAGAAGCCAGTACTACGCGAACGACGCGACCGGAATCGTCACAAATTCTGAGTCACTAATTCATTACTCTATATTGGCATACCAGCCAAGTTCAATTTTTTCTGCCCACAAGGTTAAGAGAATAAAAAAAAACTTATTGTTCTGAGATTCAGATTGTTGATGACCTATAGCTAAGATTTATAGGTACCTTAATACCCTAGAATCTAGATAAACTTACATTTTTATATTTTTGAAAAACAGTGCCATCTAGTGGTGAGTAGCAACATTTGAGAAACCATAGACATAGAGCATTATCCTCTTGCCGTGCTGTCAATGGAATGGAGATCCCGGCGATCTCTATCAAATGTCTTAACGGAACGGAGTTGCCAACTTACAGATTTTACCTTGTGTTATGGGTGAAATTTGAATCTGGCTCTAGCTTTATGTCATCCCTCTTCTGGGTAAAGTTATTCCCGCTTTCAAACGTCGAATTCCACTCACTGATACTGTACTTTACCATACCAATCAAGCTTGGGTGAAAAAATACACAGACAGTAACTTAACATTTTTTCACCGCCTATTTTCTAAATCAAAGTTGCGTGAAGCCAGTGTTATGTTATGTCAATGTCATATACCTAAGTAACATCTTAGTAATCTTTGTAATATATCCTACTGTACCTACAACATAACCGCAATGAAATAATTCACATTGCTAATTCATATGTATAAGAAATATGAAAAAACTAAATATGAACGATTTTTTCCATCTGCACAATCACTAAATCAGTCGGATAAAAGTATTTATTCAATCTCTTTTTTATAGGTTTGTACAAAGACTGTAATTTTTATTCGACAATCAGCGTTATTCCGTAGATGGAAAAATGTGCCCTTATAATATATGTATAAGTATTCAAGGTCAAAATTGAAAAATATATGCTGGCAATACGACACTGTACTTTTCCTTTTCGTTCGTTCGTTTTCGTTTGCAGTTTGCACACTCTTACTTCATTCATTCGTTCTGTTTATTTACCTACTTTTTACCCGTATCTCTCCGCTCCGAGTCGTGCGTGCGTAATATTTTTTGCTGCTTTGGTTGATTTTCGTCGATAGGAGTTCGGTCATTGGCAAGTGTTGAGAGTGTTTTGTTTATTGGCTTTGAATAAACAGAAGAGCCAGACCAGAATTACGAATGTATGTATAACCTTTTTATTATTAATACCCGTTTACCTACCTACCTAAACATTTGAACAAAAACACCATGTATTTGTTAAGGAAATACTACTACGTTATTAGTTATCACTGAAAATAGTAGGTACCATTAGAGTTTCGTGCCTTGATACTACAGATTTATGCCGTTTCAGCAAATTCTTACCCGACTTGGCTAATTTCTAACTTCACTCTAAATAATAACTGCTTGAAATTAGTTAACTGTTTGTGAGCAGTTTTGCCAAACGGATACCTGCTCACTTTTTAACCGACTTCCTACAAAAAAAGTTCTTAATTCGGTTATTGTTTTTTTTATGTTTGTTATCGCATAATTTTGTCATTTAAGAGCAGATTGGAAAAAATATTTATAATATAAAAAGTTATTTTTACAGATTGGTCCCATAGAAATTTCATTAAAATTAATTTAGCCGTATTGTTTTAAAGTTTGTTACCGCATACCTCCGTACAACAGATTACTATAGAAAACTTTACAGTGCTCCCAAAAACAAAGACAAACAAGCTTATAGTATCGAATCACTGAAAGCAGGAGATGAACAAGCCCAGATAAATAAAAGCATAGAACCTGTTAGCGAATCTGAGATAATGAAACAGATTATGAAACTAAAACCAGACAAGAGCCCAGGACCCGATAATATAACCAATGAAATAATACAAATATCAAAATTCGTACTGATACAACCACTACTGATATTATTTAATAAAATCCTAACCGAGGAAAAAATACCGAAGTCATGGGCTATCTCAGACATAATCCTCTTATACAAAAAAGGAGATCCGGCAGATGTGGGAAACTATCGTCCAATAAGCTTAATGTCCAATATATACAAACTTTTCGCATCCTGTCTAGAAAATAGAATCAAAGAAGACATAGAGAAACAGCAACCAATTGAACAAGCGGGCTTTCGCAAGGGATTCAGTACAGTAGACCACATACACACCATCGAACAAGTGATAGAAAAGTACGAAGAGTTCAACAGACCACTGTACTTGGGGTTCGTTGATTACACAAAGGCGTTTGACTCAATTCACCACGAGAGCATTTGGGATACACTTATGGCATTAAAAGTCCCAAATATTTACATTAATATAATAAAAGATATCTACGACAAAAGTGAAAGCCGAGTCAAGCTGGATACAACAGGAGAAACCATACAAATAAACAGGGGAGTTCGCCAAGGAGACCCTCTTTCTCCGAGACTATTCATTGCCGTACTACAACATATAATGTCAAAACTGGAGTGGCAACAAAAAGGTATATCCATCGGCAGAAAGCGCCTAAACCATCTGAGATTCGCAGACGACATCATTATTGTATCAGAGACTGCCAATCAATTAGAAACGATGTTAAACGACCTACACAAAGTGAGCACTGAAGTTGGTTTAGAAATGAACACTTCGAAAACCAAAATACTTACAAACAGGATCAAGAAGCCGATAAACGTGAACAATAAAATAATAGAATATGTTGATAGCTATATATATCTAGGAAAGCAACTTTCCTTCAGCAAAAAGCGAAATATGGAAGAAATTGAGAGAAGAGTAAATCTAACCTGGAATAAGTACTGGAGCTACAAGGAAATAATGAAGTCAAAATTACCAATAAAATTAAAAACAAAAGTAATGAATACATGTCTACTACCTTCCCTCACGTATGGCTGCCAAACCTGGGTATTTACCAAAAAAACTATGAACAAGATAAAAGTGTGTCAAAGAGCGATGGAGAGAAGCCTACTAAACATAAAGCTAAAATTCAAACGAAGAAATGTAGAAATTAGGAAAAAAACACAAGTGATTGACGCTCTTCAGCACGCACAGGCATTAAAATGGAGGTGGGCGGGCCATTTGATTCGGACCGAAGATGACAGATGGACCCGAACAACAACCATTTGGAACGGTCCAGCTGGCAAGAGGAGACAAGGGAGACTGCAGGAAAGATGGCAAGATGACATATCTGAATTAGCAGGAAAAGACTGGACAAAGAAAGCGAAGGAGAGGAAAGAATGGAGACTTTTGGAGGAGGCCTATACCCGTCGAGGGGTCCTTAGTTAGTTTTTTATAAAAAATATAGATATAAGTTATTTAAAAATTGTTAATTAGGGAATAATAAAGGCTTTTTTATTTTTTATTTTTTTATTTATTTATTTATTTATTATCGCATAATTTTGTCATTTAAGAGCAGATTGGAAAAAATATTTATAATATAAAAAGTTATTTTTACAGATTGGTCCCATAGAAATTTCATTAAAATTAATTTAGCCGTATTGTTTTAAAGTTTGTTACCGCATACCTCCGTTATTGAAGAACCGTTTATACTGCTACCTACTCTTTTAAGGAGTTGGGCTGGCTGGGGTGAGGTTAGCAGGAGGACAATGCACAATATACCCCATCGCAGGATGTCAGTGCAGATCTTATTCAACTCAATTAGAATTAGAAGAAACGATTTAGTAAATTCAAATCAGAAAAGTTTTTTTCCAGATTGGTCCCATAGAACACACATAGCACTCGTATTATGTAGGTACATTACGTGAAGATTATTACTATTTTTGACATTTGTTTTACTGAATTACTATTTGAATATTGTTTATTTCTACCCGAGTCATAACTTGCTTTTATTGACTGTATCATTTAGTTTAGAATTTAATATTGACATTTCAAATTGTACCTATGCTTGTTATTATAATTAACCTTTATTGTGCATGACTATTGAATAATATTTAAAATAGAACCTCAACTTAAGTAAGTAGGTAGATACATTGCTGCGCCCTTGCAGGGTACATGTCCACCTTATAGCTCAATAATACCTAAGCTAATTGATTTGAGGTCTAGCCTTAACAGGCTAGACATCAAAACCATCGTGGGAACCCTAACCGGCCACTGTCCACTGAACAAACACCTAGACAACATCGGAGCCACAGACAGTCCACTCTGCAGGGGATGCCTATCCGAAGAAGAATCAGCTGCCCACGTAGTCCTGGAATGTGAGGGCGTAGCAACTCAACGACGCGAAATCCTGGACCACCCCAGGTCACTCCTCCAAGCCTGTGAAGCCCCCAGGAAGCTTCTGCGCTTCTGGGAGGAGTTAGGCTGGCTACAAGCATAGTCAGCGTTTCCTGACGCAAAACGGACCGACTTTGAGTCTAATTGCGGAAACAGGAGTCCCACACATACATACATACATACCTACCTAAGCTAATATAAATGTAACATGTATGCAATAAATAAATGATAAATGAAATTTCATTAAAATTGGTATAATAGTTTGGGCATGAAGTCAAATTGATTAAGTAAAACTAGGTATGAATAAGCTTACTTTATTATTACTTTGAAGCAAAGTGTGTGCTGTCTTTGAAACTTTGAAGTGGCACCACGCTGGAACTTCACTGCTATTTTTGTTGTTCTTCTAAGCTTGGTCGCGTGGAACTGGCACCTAGACTCACCTAGCTTTAAGATATTTCAAAGTGATCCTTGCGATACTATTTAATAAATTTATGTTTGACTTTGACTACAGATTGTTTCTTTAGCTTTTTGACAAATAAAAATATTTCTTTATTCACTACCACTTTGAAACGTGTTAAAGCTCGATGAGTCTATGTAGGTGCCAGTTCCACGCGACCAAGCCTAGAAGAACAACACTACTAAAACTACTCGGCTTCAGAAAAAAGCCGTGGTTAACTAAGGTACACGGGCCTAAGCCAAGTGCACCTCAGTGGAAGGTTGAGCTTCATGAGGAAGCTCAGTTTGCAGAAACTTTCTGACGATTCTGCACGTGTTTAAAATTGCAGCTTTTTGCAACAGTATATAAGTATTTTTCGGTAAATCTAAATGGGACAAGGATAGAGAAAGCTGTTTTGAACTCTGAAACACTTAAAACTACGTAACTTTAGCGTCTTGCTCACAAAATGTGAGACACATCTTTAAAAACAAAGAAAGAAAAAAGAAGGAAACTAAACATTTGAATTATTTTCAGTAAGCTTACTTTATTATTACTTTGAAGCAAAGTGTGTGCTGTCTTTGAAACTTTGAAGTGGCACCACGCTGGAACTTCACTGCTATTTTTGTTGTTCTTCTAAGCTTGGTCGCGTGGAACTGGCACCTAGACTCACCTAGCTTTAAGATATTTCAAAGTGATCCTTGCGATACTATTTAATAAATTTATGTTTGACTTTGACTACAGATTGTTTCTTTAGCTTTTTGTCAAATAAAAATATTTCTTTATTCACTACCACTTTGAAACGTGTTAAAGCTCGATGAGTCTATGTAGGTGCCAGTTCCACGCGACCAAGCCTAGAAGAACAGGCAACAAACTACGGATTGGTGCTTACCATTTTTGTAAAAAAAAAATACATTATCTATTTATACAAAAATGGATACATAAAAAATCTGTGCGTAAATTACGAGTAACGGCTAACTTAACTTCAAGCCAGTCAAGTTAAACCAGCTTTATCGTAACTTAATAAAGCTAAAGGTACGGCCACATCTAGGCGATAGACTGGCGATAAGATGCAATATTTGACAACAATACCTGTATTACTGTCAAATATCGCAACTTAAGGCCTGCGCACATCTAGGCGATGGCGATGGCGATTAGTGAGACGACGCTGTCAAATATCGCTGTCATATTTATCGATTGTGTCAGATATGCGCAAGGTCTAAGATGTGGCCGTACCTTACATCATAATTAGATTTCTTCCTAGTCTAAATAGAAAATAGTTGAACAGACAATAGTTAAAACAATTATTATTAGGGTTCTAGTTTTAAACTACTCGGCTTCAGAAAAAAGCCGTGGTTAACTAAGGTACACGGGCCTAAGCCAAGTGCACCTCAGTGGAAGGTTGAGCTTCATGAGGAAGCTCAGTTTGCAGAAACTTTCTGACGATTCTGCACGTGTTTAAAATTGCAGCTTTTTGCAACAGTATATAAGTATTTTTCGGTAAATCTAAATGGGACAAGGATAGAGAAAGCTGTTTTGAACTCTGAAACACTTAAAACTACGTAACTTTAGCGTCTTGCTCACAAAATGTGAGACACATCTTTAAAAACAAAGAAAGAAAAAAGAAGGAAACTAAACATTTGAATTATTTTCAGTAACCCGGTAATTTATTCAAGATGAATGCGCATATGAAAAATATGTTGAATTCCACTCATGAATTAGGCGGAATATACGATGCTATAGATACATACGACATGGCTAAAGTCGTACGCGCCGCTTTGAAGACGCTCAAGTTTATATTGTCTAAGCCCCTTGCGAAAATTGAAGTAAAATCTAAGATCGATTCCACAGTTTATCGATTACAGGGCAACGAAAAATACAAAGCTGGTCGACATAGAGAGGCTGTAGAGTTGTACAACAAAGCACTAGCCTTAGCCCCGAAATCTTCAGAGGAAATGATATTCGCTTACGGCAACCGATCGGCAGTATTCTTAAGTATCAGATATTTCAGCGCTTGCGTGAGCGATGTTAATACATGCCTAGCCATGGGGTGCTCGGAGGACTTGGCTAAGAAGCTAGTAAAGAGGAGAAATGAGGCTGCTCCGTGCATGGCCAATGAGTTCGCGTCTCAACTGATGACTACCACTGAATTCGTGGCTTCCTATTTGCGATTCGATTGCAAGCGAAACGCTGACGTTCCATGCGCGTCTGCAGACGTAGCATTTGTAACCAGAGACGGAGTGAAGCGAGCCACGGCCGGTAGAGACATCAGACCGGGCACGGTAGTGGCACTCGAACGAGCATTCGTCAGTTGCCCACTCGAGAATATCTACCTGGCGTGCTACTACTGTAGTAGACCTGAATTATGTCTGTATCCGTGCGATGGCTGCTGCCGAGCACTGTTCTGTGGAATCGAATGCGCTAATCGATGCAAGCAAGAATACCACTGTATCGAGTGCCAGATGATCGGACATCTCGGCGGGATGTACGAGAGCCATGCTAACGTGCTGGGAACTAGAGCGATCATCAAAATGTCTCTGAAAATGGTATGGAATAACTTTATAAATGCGTCTAAAGATATAGGAATATCAAGGATGAAGAGAGCTACCGCTAGACAGACGTTCAACTCTGATGAACTGGTATCTATTTTGAGTTACGATGACAATAGACTCTTTTTGGAAGGTAAAATGTTCAATGGGAGCATCATGGTAGCTTGTATTTTACATTGTCTTTCCAGTGTACATCCAAATTATTTTCCTAAAGGTAAGGAATTCAACTAAATACTACGAATACTATGTTAATTAAGTATATTTATTATAGTGAGTGCACAGTTAATTTTTATACAGGTTTGGATGATATGGATCAGTTGAGCTAACTCTAGATTGTCTATCGTCTTGGTCGTTTGCAGATAGTTCAACTGTTTCTTGTGTATTTGGTAAATATTTGTTTAATCATAAAAAATGAATTGACGTGTTTTTTGTAGATAGTGCGTTACGTGAAGAGGCTTTTGACGCGATGGCCCGAACTATGTTACACCTGTATGTAACGTTCGATAACCAAATACATATAATGAGCTCGGCGTTGGATTTCAAAAGGTTGGCTTTTCAGAATTTATTAAACGTTTGTTTATTGACGTGACAACGTCTTATAATTCGATGGAGCCGGCTGCACGCACGAAAAAACATGACTCATGCGGCGTTACCTCGCTCTGAGGCGTTCCATTTAAGGCTTGAAGTGCAAGCGAGAGCGCGGAACGAGCGATAAAGAGGCTCAATCGGCCTCCGCGTTCGGCAGCGTTCGACATCTGTCTCTCTCCTACTTCAGTGAGCGATGCGTCCGCGTGGACAGCTGTATGACGTTGTCACGTTCACTATCGTCAGTAAACCGACTTTACAGACAACGAATTTTTTTTTTAACTGACTAGAAATAAAAAAAAATGTTCTCAATTCTGTTGTATTTTTTTAAATTTTTGCTATCGCATAAATTTGTCATTTAGGAGCCGATTTCAAAAATTAACTTATAAATGATAAGTCCAGAAACACTTCCAGATTTGTTCCGTAGAAATTTCCTTAAAATCAGCCTAGGAGTTTGGCCATGAAGTCGGTTTCTGAAGTTTATTAAACTTATATTCATAAAATATCCTATCAATAATAGCTCCTCTGTTGTTTTTTTTTTCTGTTATATTAACTTCTTAGTTTTATGTTTTCATCTTATTGTTCAATAATTATGTAAGAGAAACTATCTATATTTAGTTCTATGAAGTGTGCGTTGATAGCTGCATCGCAGTTTTTATAACTATTGTGGCTATCATCGTATCCTTCTGTTTGTACCCTGTGTTACTTGTTTCCTCAATAAATATTAAGATATTTTTTTCGTAATAGTATGATGTTCAAGAGCTTCATCCAACTGAGTGGTGGTTGGTTCTCAATGTCAAGCAAGTTGAAACATGCTTGCGAGCCAAATCTATTGGTACTGGGACTGAACAGCAGCATAGCACTGGTGGCGCTGAGGACCATCAAGAAAGGAGAAGAACTCACCATCTCGTATAAGTAAGTCATCATAATAATATTGTCAATCCATTAATGTCAATTTTATCATGTATAGGATTGCAGTTGAAAGATATCACAGTGCGTACTATCACTATCAAATAGTTGTGTAAATGGATCCAGCAATAGCATACGAGTCGTAGCTTTGATCTCATGGGCATTAACGCTGGTGTCCCGCAAGGCTCTGTAGTATCCCCAAAATTGTTTTTAATGTATAACAATGATGTTTTCCATTAAAACCATTCATTGCTATGCAAAAGATAGGATGCCAGCATTCATATTCTGCTCCTGAATCATTTTGAAGACGTGGTTTAAGAATTGTTGATGATCTCAAGCTTTCCATCAAAACAAAAACTTGCCTAGTTCCTTTTCTTAGAAGCTTGTTTTTAACTCGCTTCCGAATAATTAATAATAAATATTGTGGACAATCCACACAACACTATCTATCCCCAAATTAAGCAGATCTTCTACCATGAGCATTTTTTTTGTAAATATATACTTAAAACACTATATAACACCCAGACAGGGAACAAACATTTACGTTCACCACATAAATATTTGTTTTCCGTGGGATCGAACCCACGACCTACGGCGCAAAAGGCAGAGCTACTACCAACAGAGAGGCCAGTCAAGTGAAGAAATAAGAATAAATAGCCACAAGGACCATAGGTTAAACGAAGTTCTTATTATTTTTCAGTGGACTTCATTACGATCGCAATGAACAAAGTTACAATGAACCTAAGCAGGTTGAATTATTTTTACAAACAAGACAGATTTGTGATAGTGGCTGTCGGGTTTGTTTGCAAAACTGGGACAGAAACAGTGCCACTACAGCGCCGATGACAAAAGCACAGACCAAACTGTTTGCAAAAGTTAATTCAGTGCCCAGGAATATGGACTACGCTACATTTTACAGTTTGTGTGAAGCACTTGACGCTTTTCCGTTCAATTCTGTGCAGCACAGAACTGCATATGAAGCCTTAAGAGGAATGCTGAATCCAATTCAATGTAAATTCTTTAAGAATATAACGGTTCTTTAGCTGGCCTACCTTCTCTTCTTCCTGTCCATATCCCGCTTCATGTTGGGTCGGCACAACATGTTTTCCTCCTCCATTCCCCTCTGTCAGCCGTCATCTCTGCATTCACTCCTCTCTTATCCATGTCATCTTTCAAACAGTTCATCCAAGTTTAGCTTTAGTTAGCTTATATTTGGACATTGTATATCTATGAACTGAACAGGCATTTGATCTTATGTAGATGATATATACAACTTTTTTTCTCTCATTCCCGTATACAAGGGACGATATAGTGCCTAGGATAGGATGTATAGCCACGTACTATGGTACGTGTTACCTATGGTACTATGGTTACAATTTAAATTTAATTATTGCTTAAAGTTAGCCCTGTCATTGTTTGTCATTACTCAGTGGTAAGAGATGGCTATAGTTTAAATAATCTTTATCTTTTGATAAATTTTTATAAGGCTATAAGAATTTAAGAGAACTTAAATAAAATAGATATGTGTACACATAAATAAAATAAGCTATAATCTAGCCAAATTATATAAATCATAGCATTAATGTATGTCTTGAAAAAAAAACTTTATTCGTTCCTATTTGTAAAAATTTAAGAAACAATTGTTAGCATAAAAAATTGAGGGCAAGAGCTTAAATCGACGAAAAACTGCGATAAGTGACAGCAAGTTGACAGCAACTGTCACTTATCACCTAGATGTGGCCGTAACTTAATACCAAATCGGTGAAAATATCAATGACAATAAAGTTTATTTTAGGTAGGTAATATTAAGTATAATAATAAAGTTAATATAAAATTTTAAGAGACGTTATGATTTTAAGTTAGGTAGAGGTTTGTTTACAGACAGTCCACATCGAATTTGGCGTCGAGTATTATGTAACTTACTAATCTATAAAATAGTGAATAGACCATACATAACTAATGATAACTGTTTTGTATAAATGTTTTGTTTTTCAATAAACGTACCTAACTAAGTATATGTTAATATTATGATTGAACTTTTGAATAAAATAAAAACCAATTAAGAGCTTTTGTTTTATTTTCAACTCAAAGTTACACCCCCACACTACCAAATCTCACATACGAAAGCCGGGATCTAATATCGCTGTTTATCAAATATCACTGTCAATTTGGTAGCGTTTCATTGATCGCCACCGCAGAACGCTTAGATAAATAATAAAATAAATAAATAAATATTGTGGACAATTCACACAACACTACCCAGCCCCAAACTAAGCAGAGCTTGTAATATGGGAACCGGATAGCTGATATAATACTTGAATATATATGTGCGCAAGGCTTTTGAACGCCTTATAAACATTGATTTACTATGTACTTCATCGAGTTATTATGTACTGCGTACTAGAGAAGCTATTCGGAACAAAACTCTTTTCGATTTTTAACACGTTATAACTTAGGTTTGATACAGCGGTTCACGTGGTTAGATCGTCTAAATAAGCCAAGTATACACGCAGCATTAGATTGCTTCAAATGTGCTTTCGTTTTACTCAAGTTTTTACAAATGAAAGCGCGTGTTGTCACATCGAGTGCCTAGCTTCGTGTGAGTGAGAGTAGGTACGCCAGTTGGCTTACCCGTTGTGTTCCACTATGCCAGTTAGAGATGTGCCGTTTATGCATATTTTTTTTAGTAGAATAGTACCTATCCTATTTAAATGGAAGTGCACCTGAGATGATCTGAGGTTCCTTGGTTCCTTCCATGTTTTTATAACGCTTTTATTAGCTTCACCTGTATGTTTGTATGTAACCGACCCCTTTGAGCTCGATTTTGTCCTTCTTTGAACGATCAGATTTGATTCAAACTTTGCACACCTGTCAAAGGTCGATGACAATGCAATAATATTAAAAAATAAATAAAAATTATAGTTTAAAAAACTAAAAAAAACACGCTTTTCTAACTATAATTTATTTTTTAATTTTTAGTTTTTTTTAATCTTCAGATATGTAGGGCTTGAGGCTCGATTTAAACTGACGATGACTTAAATAAAGAAAAATAAATACGTAATAATCGATCTCTTTTGATTTTATCTATTTTACTAGCTGCGCCCGCGACTTCATCCGCGTGGAATAGTGTCTTATTCCCTCCGCCCATTCTGCCCCCATACACCCCTGTACATAGCATAGTTCCAATTTTGTCTCATGTCGCAAACTTCTAAGACATACACATAAAACCTTACATATTTCCATACGAGCTTTCATCTCTGCCCTATATTTTACACCCTTGGGGGTAAAAATTTAAAATGTGGAATGTCATTTATTTAAGTAGGGTAGAGTGGTAGCCAATGAACCAAGGTGTACTCAATGAACCACCCTAGGTATAGGCCAAATGCGGCGTTTCCAAACCGTGCAATTTACACATTCGAACCTGCTCTCCGCGCCGAGTGTTTAATTGTTTATTCGTAGTGACTGGCGGTCTATCGCTAGGAACGCACGCGCTAGGTGCGTCTAACTGTTTTTGCACCAAAAAACAAGAACAAGAAATAAAATGTGAGCTTCTTTTTCTTCTAAATTGAATATCGTTAGCGTTACGGTCTCATGCATGATTTTGATATAAATTATGGGGTTTAATAGGGTTTAATACTCAATATAGCATATTCATAGCGTTCATTACGTTTTCCTGTTGCCGATAGTTACAGTTTAAAGTTTTAAACAGGGGGATGGTGCACAATGAACCAATTGATAGGAGTACACAATGAACCATGGTTCATTATGGTTCATTGTGTTTCATTCTCATTGTCTTCATCTCAGGTACCTTATTTTTGACTTCTGCGCAATAACGGTCACCGCTTAAAGGCTCGAACACACCTAGTTCGCTGGCGGTAGCGATCAGTGAAACGCTGTCAAATATCGCTGTCAGATTTAAGATTTGCCGCTACCTATAATTTGAGGTTTAAATCAAGAGCAGCGTTGCCAAAATGTTACAAAAATAACATTTTACGTTACTTTTGATCCTATAACTAATGTCACCTCCATGTTACACGAATCAATATAAATAATGGATGGAATGGAAATAATGGAGCAGGCAAAATATTTTAGCAATTAAATATAAAATATTTTTCCATATAATTAAGGTAATGTTACTTTTCTCGTGAAAATGTAACTTTTTGAGTTGTCTAGTCTCATCTCATGATATATTTGACTATCTGCCACTGGCAGCACTGATGCGTTATTTTATTACTCCTTAAAGGACTTGGCGGAAGGACTTTGAATCCAAGCCAGCACAAAATTAAAAAAAAAAAAAATATAGAAAAATCGAAAATTACCTGTGGTGCGGCCTCAGTTTTTAAAGCCCTATCCCAAGGATGTTATATTTACTAGGGATGGATAAATAAATTTCAAAGCGTGTCCGTTTTTTGTTAGTGTTCAGTTGTAGATATGTGTTAGTGTGCGTGACTAGAGAAGTAACGACATTAACTAACCTATCGATGAATTACGACGATTTGACGACCTCTGTGGTGCAGTGGGCGAATGTCCACCTACGACGCAAGAGGTTGCGGGTTCGATTCCCGCCTTAGAACAAATATTTGTACGATCTGCAGGTATTTATTCCGGGTGTTCTGGTCTTTTCTATATAAAAATAAAAAATACCTATACATGTAATGTATTGTATTATGTAGGTATATCAGTTATCTAGCACCCATAACACAAGTTTTGCTTATTCTAGGGCTAGATAATGTTGTGTGACTTGTCCAGCATTATTTATTGAATACCGAAATCAATGAAAAAGGCGTCATAATTGGATATAAACTCTTTGATTTGTTCAACTAAATTACAATAATATAATTCAATACACAATGAGGGATTTTCACGGTATGAAAATTTATGAAACGGTTTAAACTTTTAAAATTCTCACTGCTCGCTTGGGTGTTGTAGAAAGGTCTTGTGTTTCCACACCACTTTCTTGCATCTTTTTCCGTCCTGGGGCATTTTGGGAAACTAAAAAAAATTATAAATGAGATAAATAAACGAGGCCGTTAATTACTATTTCAGCCGAGCATTGTATACTTAGTACTATTCTCTAATTTGCGAGGAAACAAAAAACAAATTAATTCTAGAATCAGAAGTTTACTTCTTCAGCTATGTCTCTCAATCGAGTTTTAAATCTTATTCAGCACCCAACGACTAAGTACCTACTTAGTATTTATTAAACAAAATAAAATTGTGATAAACCTAAGAGAACATAACATCCACAGCGCAGAGTAGATAGGTAGGTATCAGATTTTCATTCCCGCCAATTTGACTGTGCGCGGTTTTTTTTAGCATTTAAAAAAAAATATTGTGTACAAAAAAAAACGAAACGAAAGATGTTTCACATTATTATGATTCCACAACATTACAACAGTCACTTCATAATCCTAATATCAAGATATCAAGCTAACTTACCTTAAAACCTCGGCCTGCCTCCATGTTTTCTATACCCATGCAGAGTCCATGTGATACCTAATTACACCTAAAAACGATGCATGCAGAAACTAAACCATGTGTAAAGCAATAAATGTATTGAGTATTGAGTACTTAGTAGTCATGATCCCCCAGTAGGATTACACTAGGATACCCGTATCGTGGGTATCAGGAACTACGAGTGACCCGCTACAAATATTTGCAGATCTTACAAACATTTATCCCGCAGTAAACTCATTCAAAGCATTGAGTTATATGCATAAAAAACGGAAACTAAAATATTATCGATATAGCCAAATTGGCTGGTGTAGTACATCACTAGCACAGATGCCTAAATCAATACATTTTATTTTACAATAATTAATGGTTTTACACTTAGTTTTCATCAATAACACTTATGAATCTAGGACTAACATGAAATAAAATTTAATTATTACTGTTTTTCTGGTAAAAAATCTCGCTCTTTTAGCATGTAAAAAGATGAAATATATTGACTAAGACTTACGTATTAAATGACTATTCCGGGTCTTTTACACCTCCTTTGGTTGTTCTGGAAGAACAATACAGAGCAGAACAACACATTTTTTCACTAGGTGAATTGATTTTGTAGAAACGCTTTATTTTTAACACAATTTATTGAGTTTTCTCAGCACAACAAGACAATGTTTTGTCTAACATGTCGGAAATCAACAGACACGATTTACACAGGAGTAAGGTGTTGCCAAACTTACATCTACTTTCTCTTCTACTCGTAGCTACGTTCCGTGGGATAGACAAAGATAAGATCACTGGTGTAATACACAGCTAAGTAAGAGCGGCAACGCCTTATCGCGGATTCCATTGATTATTCTTCCAAGCCCTATCCACACTCGCGCGCGGATCGCGCGCGAAGGCGCGAAACTTCCGCGAAGCATGAGTGTGGATCCGATTCGCATATTCTTCGCGGCTTCGCGGCTCGTTCCCCGAAAATTGTCGGTATTTTGTCCCGCAACAAAGGGCTCGCGGGCCGCGAACTTGCCGCGAACTTGTCTTGGCTACATATTCGCAGGCCGCTCAGTCGTGCGTCGTCGAGTGTCGAGAGCGGTAGTGTAATAGATATCCATTATTGCAATCGAAGCGTAAACATGATTTCAATCCATACATTCAATCAGAACCTTCGTCTACATTTATGGAATCAAGACCAGGGACATCGTCATCATCCAATTCTGCGCTTCTTTTTAACTAGCTTGTGCTTGACAGAAGCGTAGTTAAATATAATAAATAAATATTGTAGACAATTCACACAACACTACCCAGCCCCAAACTAAGCAGAGCTTGTAATATGGGAACCGGATAGCTGATATAATACTTGAATACATTTTTTTTTGTAAATACATACCTACTTAGAATACAATATAACACCCAGACAGAGAACAAACATTTATGTTAACCACACAAATATTTGTTCTCGGTGGGGATCGAACCCACAACCTACGGCGCAGAAGGCAGAGCTACTACCAACTGAGCTATAGGCCAGTCAAAGTTATAAATCGCTAATGCGCAAAGAAGTCCCGCAGCAGCAATTTCGGGGTCCATCGTGGTCGAGTGCGCGAACTATACTGTGAACCTAGCGTGAATGTGTAGCCGACGTCGTACGCGCGAGATTTCGCGCACGATTCACGGCGCGACTTCACGCCGTGAATCTCGCGGGAGTCTGGAGACCGCATAACAGTGCTACTTTTCCTGCTCTACGCATACGCGATGGCTTTGAATAATTCCGTGTGCAGAGTTTGTCTAGCTGGGAATATCAGGATGCTGCATATTAACAACATGCACCTCCTGAAGATATTCGAGAAACTCACAAACCTCAAGGTATGGTTATCAAGCAAGTCTAGTCTAACATCTCTGTTGGACTACTATATTTAGAAGTCCTATTTATTGACAAAATATCTCGTGAAACGTCCAGTGCCTTTCGCATGTCTAGAAAAACATTCAGTAGTCTAAGTTCTAATTCTAACATATAAATCTTCATTATATTTCAGCTTAATAACTCAATATCAGATGCAGGGATGCCCAGTACAGTATGTTACATCTGTCACCAACATCTGCAGAAATGCCGCCTGTTCTCCGACATGGCTCACAGATCTGACAAAGCCATGCGTGATATGTTGCACAATGGCATTGAGGTAAGTTATACATTTAACTACTTATAAAAAACAGTGAGGTAAGGTAACTGACATTATGCGTGTGACTGCGGAAACCATACTTCTTAATTTTATTTTCGTATTTGGTAGTGCTCTTGGTATATATACTTCTTAATTTTATTTTCGTATTTGGTAGTGCTCTTGGTATAGGCTGCTCTGTCATTTCTAACTAAGTATTATATTGCCTATGAAACACTTTCATCCCTCTTCATCAACATAGTTCGGCAAGTTTATCATCCGCACTTGATGTGCGGCAGGTTTTTCCGCAAGTAGGCCGCTGGTGGGCCCTTTTTGCGTGACCCTTGACACGTGTTGCTCGAACTTTTTTAGGTTCTACAACACGCCGGTTTCCTCACGATGTTTTCCTTCACCGTTTGAGAGTACTGGCATAGTGCACATAAATTTTTCGACAGAAAAACTCATTGGTACACGAGTGGATTTGAACCCACGACCTTCGGATCGGAAGGCGGGGCCGCTACCACTAGACCACCAGTGCTCTGTCTTCAACAACATAAAAAAGTCCACTGTTGACATAAGCCACCTTCGTATCATTTTCGCCTGGCCTCTCGGCGCTGTTAGTTAAGTACTTGGTGAGCGGACTGGTTTCCGCAGGCGGGCCTTTTTTGCGTGCTGTTAGTATAGGTAGCGGCACGTAAACTTTAGCGCTGACCGTTATTGCGCAGAAGTCAATAATAAGGTACCTGAGAGGGGCTCGCGGGATGAAGGGCGGGCGTGCGTAGCGCCGATTGGCTCACCGGTCGAATTCCCCTCCCTTTACGATTTACCACCTGACTTACGTGCCGCTAGTTATATTAGCTCTGCCTTCTGTACCATAGGTCCGACATCTGCAGAAAGGCCACCTGTTCTTTGACATGGCTCACAGATCTGACAAAGCCATGTGTGATATGTTGCACAATGCCATAGAGGTATTAGGCGAGTACATGTAATCTGTAAGACACTGGAAGTAAGTTCGGTGCTTATTAAAATTTTGTTGCAACTAATGGTGAGTGTTTGTTTTCAGATAACATGCAATGCAATATCAATGCAGTCTTTGGCAACAATACCAACCTTATCGGTAGCTTCTACAACGCACGTGTCTATTGATCATCCATACACAAGAACTGCTGCCGCTGTCAAGGAAGAACCACTTGCTGTGAAAACAGAAGAAACAGCTGAAACTGAAGAAACAGTCTTTGAGGAGTTACAGGTGAACCCAGATGAAGATGCTGATGTTATTGACAGTTTACATGAATATGACGAAAATTTAATTGAAGTAGAGAATAAGCAAACTATCATCCAATTGTGTTTCTATTGTGATGTATGCAATGCACAATTTCACTCTAAATATCACTTGAAAAAACATTTAAAAGCCCACACTAGGAAAATATTTTCTTTTAAACGCTCGTTGACCACACATATGATATTACATAGTGGAGAAAGGCCATATGCATGCAGTAGCTGTAAAAAAGCCTTCACTCGGAAACATCATTTGACAAACCACATGCGAGTACACACGGGAGAAAAGCCATATGCATGCAGTCGATGTAATAAAGCCTTTGCTCAAAATGGTGATTTGACAGTACACATGCGATTACACACGGGAGAAAAGCCATATGCATGCAGTAGCTGTAAAAAAGCCTTCACTCAAAAACAACATTTGTCATACCACATGCGAGTACACACTGGAGGAAAGCCATATGCATGCAGTCGATGTAATAAAGCCTTTGCTCAAAATGGTGATTTGACAGTACACATGCGATTACACACGGGAGAAAAGCCATATGCATGCAGTCGATGTAATAAAGCCTTTGCTCAAAATGGTGATTTGACAGTACACATGCGATTACACACGGGAGAAAAGCCATATGCATGCAGTAGCTGTAAAAAAGCCTTCACTCAAAAACAACATTTGTCAAACCACATGCGAGTACACACGGGAGAAAAGCCATATGCATGCAGTCGATGTAAAAAAGCCTTCACTCAGAAACATCATTTGTCAAGCCACATGCGAGTACACACTGGAGAAAAGCCATATGCATGCAGTCGATGTAAAAAAGCCTTCACTCAGAAACATCATTTGTCAAACCACATGCGAGTACACACTGGAGAAAAGCCATAAGCATGCAGTCAATGTAATGGACCCCTCTCTCAAAAAGATGGTTTGACAAAACACATGTGTGTAGGTACACACTGTAGAAAAGCCATGCACTGTAGTATGCAAGTATCAAGTATGTAGTATCAAGTTTTACGTATTATTTAGGATGTATCTGTAGATAATGTTCTAGCCAACTAACTTGTATTTAAGTATAATTGTTTTTGTTGTTATTGGGCACAAAATTCCCATTGCCCTTTTATTGTACGTCCGGAACGGACAAACTGTGAAAACTTTACCTACCTAGCCATTAAGATCTTCTCTGTACAACAGTTATGCAAAAAATATTTCTGATTTCTGATTTCTGATGCATGCACTCAATGCAAAAGATAGCAAATAAAAGGAACAAAAAGTAAACTTCTAAATGTTGGCAATAAAGTAAAAATTCGTTATCTAGTGTATAACTAGTAGTTCGTCCCGAACTGAGATCTCGTGATGCGATCCAAATATAGGTAGATGGTTATCAGAAAAAAATGTGCCACCACACATTGTGTTTCATTTACCTACTTTGAGAAAGTATTTCTGTCCAGATTCACTGTTTTGGCCTTGCCTCCATCACTAACTTTGTATGGTAAACAAGTTTTAACTCAATTGGCCAATTGAAAGAGTTTCGTTGGGCAGACCTTGGCTCCATCATCAGAGCAGGTCTCTTTTACCATTTTAGGGTGCTTATATTAAAGGGCAACCTGTCAAAAAATTCTTTGAGTTGAAATATCCCATGTCAAATTTGACACTTTAGACACACAACAATAAAACATACTATTTTTTGAAACATACCTTTTTTCCATAACGCAACGATAGCGCGTTCTAGGAATGGTACAATTTTAGCAGCGACCTCTAGTTCTGAAATGTGGTTGCATTTTTAACGAACCTACTTGAGTTCTAACATTATAAAACTGTGAGGATATTACTTTCCTTATATGGAAATTCCTCAAGGAGTCTCGTGATTTCATCAGTCAAGGGTAAAAACGGGGCATAAATGCAATCTATATATAGATTTTTTACCCTTTTTTCGCAATCAATAATAACCGGTATACCAGTTTCATCTAAATTAGTTCAGTAGTTTTGACGTGGACGTATAAATGCGAAAGTAACATAAAATAAAAATAATAACATTACACATTTATTCATATTATTATTTGCAGCTATTTATCATTTATGTTGAAGATAGATATGATGCATAAATAAAAGGGCAACCTGTCAAAACATTTCCGTTACAGAATTAAGGCCAGCGGCCTAGGTGTGCGCAGGCCTTTAACGTTCACGAAAGCGGTCGCGGTCAAACTATACAAATACCCTTATTAGCGAATTCTTGCGTACGTGTAATAGCCCTTTCCCACCGGTGCGTGATATCGCGCACCAGCTCGCACGACACACCATGGGAACGGTCTCGTGCGCCGAGGTGCGCGGTAGCACAAGAGCCTTTTCTGTGTGCGTTGCCGTGCGTCGTCGTGCGCGGTGCGTGATGATCTGCAGAACCACGCACCGTAGGAAGGCAGCATAAGCCTGTTTTCTCTTCTGTGGTCGAGTGGATCGTTCGCTTTTTTGACAGTGATAGGTGTGCGTACCTACCTACGTACCTCAATTTTTTTCATCGGCTTGACTAGGGCCGTGTTTGGTTATTGCATACAAAACGGTGGCATACGATAAATAATAATAAATATTTTGGACAATCCACATTACGCTATCTAGCCCCAAACTAAGCAGAGCTTGTATTATGGGAACCAGATAGCTGATATAGGTAATACTCAAAATCTTTTTTTTTGTAAATACATTCTTATAATACAATATAACACCCAGTCAGAGAACAAACATCTGCGTTCACCACACACATATTTGTTCTCGGTGGGGATTGAAACCACGACCTACGGCGCAGAAGGCAGAGCTACTTTGACTGGCCTCTAGCTCAGTTGGTAGTAGCTCTGCCTTCTGCGCCGCAGGTCGTGGGTTCGATCCCCACCTAGAACAAATCGCTAGTTAAATGCCAAGGTGCCACATCTCAAAAATTTAGGAAATCGTTTTTATTACAAAAATGGCGCTTAAAATAGCCATTTCATAGTATGAGTAAAAGACACCTTTCATTTTCGCATTAAAAACTACCAAAGAAGCAGATATGACTGTTTAGCATTTATACACTTTGGCGCCAAATTTCAGAGCTAAGCAGCCACTTTGTGAGTTGTGGTTGAGTGGTGGGCAGAATCGCATGCAAGTTTTAAGCTAGAGTGCCGTATCTCAAAAAAATAAGCTTAGATTTATATTCAAAAGTGTCTTATTTCGAAATGTGGTCCTTTTGAATATAAATCAACGTCAAGACATAATAATTATTTTTATGTGCTAAGGTAACACATTCTAAAATGTGGTACCTTAGCACGAGAAATCTTATTGTAATTACATCGTTTTTATATTCAACAATGACATTTTTGAAATGCGATTGTTTTGTAGATAACTTTCACGTTAACCTATTGCTTGGAGCTTAAGTGTCATTTTTGAGATGTGTTTGCTTTGCACATAACTTTTACGTGAACTTTATCATATTTCTTGGAGCCCAAGTTTAATTTTTGAGATGTGTTTGCTTTGCACATAAGTTTTACGTGAACTTAATCATATTTCTTTGAGCCAAAATTTAGTTTTTAAGATTATTTTTTCTTGATCTTACTTTTTTCAAATTTTGTGTGAAGGTTTTAGGTACTGTTTAAACTGTAACATAGGCTTTGTTACATGATATAAAATGCGTCTATTTTGCATATAAAACCTACATGAAATTCAATTCATTTCGATGACGCGAGCGTCACTGGGTATATAAAATTAGACAAAGTTGTACAAATTCCCACTCAAATTCGGAAATTATCCCCATTATCCCTATCGGGGTTTTTAGTTTTCAAAAAGTTACTTAAATCAAATGAAGAAAGTGTTTATTTACAACGCCTATATTTTTTGAGAAAATCAATTGCTTGTACAACTTTGTTTTATTTACTTTATTTGTATTTTCATAGAATGAATAGCAGAGCACATAATAAGCTGGTTTCAAATCATGCTCAACCAAGGAATTATGATGTTTATGAAGCTTTGGCTACAGTAGTTAAAAAAATATCAAATTATTTATTCGAGAATTCAGATTTACGAAAATCAAGAAACACAATAGACTAATACGAAGCCTGTATCGCTGGAGACCTATAATAAGAGTTTACAAAATGCGCTAAGTGGCGAACAAAAAGACGTTATTTGAAAGGCAAAGGAACAATAAATAAACCACAGTTGATAGAAAACATCATACGTCAAGAACATTAGGCCTACCACAAGCTCTGCCTGGCTCCGCCTCTGGCTCCTGTTTTGAGTCTGTGTGAGTGTTAACTAAATAAGCCCTACGTCGAAACGTCACACATACAGTATAATACACTGGTAAGCACTCACACAAACTCAAAACCAGAGCCAGAGAGAGAGCCAGACAGAGCCTGTGGTCCTACTGCACTACTGCTACTGCAGCCTGTGGTGGAATATGTTTAAATTGAAAAAATATGTGATTAAAACTATGTTAATGGTAGTAGTTTTATTTTATTTTGATAGGAATATTATTTTTCTTTGGGTTTTCATTTAAAAAATGGGTTTATTAGTATTTTTATAAAACTTTGTTGTTATTGTAACATTTATATTGCATAATATTACTATTTTGTGATTCAAAACTTTAAAAAAGGTTGATTTAGTGTAATCAACTAATAATAACTTTTTAATGAAATGAGGTCCTTTATTGATATTTTTTTGTTTACATGTGCCTTAATTTTTATATGCTAAAGTAACTTATCTAGTTTTTTAAGACTTTGGGTTATAGTTACGGAAAAACTATAAATGCACTTTGATTCCAATTAAAATTACGCGTCGATTGGTAGGTAATAACTTAGGTATTAAAAGAAATACAGGCTCATTTATTAAAAAGAACAACTTTTGAAACTTTAAAATGGCTCTACTGAAAAAAATCATATTTTGGAATGTGGCAGTTTAGCATTTAACCAGCGAAATATTTGTGTGGTGAACATAAATGTTTGTTCTCTGTCTGGGTGTTATATTGTATTCTAAGTATGTATTTACAAAAAAAAAATGTGTTCAAGTATTATACCAGCTATCCGGTTCCCATATTACAAGCTCTGCTTAGTTTGGCGCTGGGTAGTGTTGTGTGAATTGTCCACAATATTTATTTATTTATTTACTACCAACTGAGCTATAGCCAGTCACGATAGGTGCCAAGCGTGTCAGACGCTTCACACCACTTTTTAGGGTTCCGTAGCCAAATGGCAAAAACGGAACCCTTATAGATTCGTCATGTCTGTCTGTCTGTCTGTCTATCTGTCTATCTGTCCGACCGTGTCACAGCCATTTTTCTCCGAAACCATAAAAGCTAGACTGATGAAACTTGGTGAGTAGATGTATTCTGTGAACCGCATTAAGGTTTTTACATAAAAATAGAAAAAAAACTATAAATATTGGGGGTCCCCGTACTTGAAACTGAAACTCAAAATTTTTTTTTTCATCGAACCCATACGTGTGGGCTATCTATGGATAGGTCTTTAAAAATGATGTTGAGGTTTCTAATATCGTTTTTTTCTAAACTGAATAGTTTGCGCGAGAGACACTTCCAAAGTGGAAAAAAGTTGGTCCCCCCCCCCTCTAACTTCTAAAATAAGAGAATGATAAATCCAAAAAAAATATATGTTGTACATTACTATGCAAACTTTCAACGACATTTGGTTTGAACGAGATCTAGTCAGTAGTTTTTTTTTTATACGTCATAAATCGTAAACCGCAAATTTTTTTTTCATCGAACCCATACGTGTGGTGTATCTATGGATAGGTCTTTAAAAATGATGTTGAGGTTTCTAATATTGTTTTTTTCTAAACTGAATAGTTTGCGCGAGAGACACTTCCAAAGTGGAAAAAAGTTGGTCCCCCCCCCCTCTAACTTCTAAAATAAGAGAATGATAAATCCAAAAAAAATATATGTTGTACATTACTATGCAAACTTTCAACGATATTTGGTTTGAACGAGATCTAGTCAGTAGTTTTTTTTTTATACGTCATAAATCGTAAACCGCAATTTACCTTTCGACGAACTACAAAAACCTTTATATTATGTTAATTGATGCTACGGAACCCTTCATGGGCGAGTCCGACTCGCACTTGGCTGCTTTTTTTTATCCGATCAATTTGCAATACGATTAGGTACTGTCCCATTCTTGACTATCTTTAGATAGCAGTTTTTCTAATCTCTAAAGTACTTATTAAAATTCGATTAGATTCTATAATTGCGCCTTAGTGTGTCTTGAGTCTTGACACTTGAGTCAGCTATTTGCATCGTTAGGTTTAGTTTTGTTAGTGTTTAGTTGTTGTGGTATCACTGTGGACTGTAAAAGTGTGAAAACGAGCTGTATAGATCACAATAAGTGAAAATGAGGTATGTATTGAGTTCTTGAAATACCTACAATATTACAACCAGACAGAGAACAAACCTACAAGAGGATCGAACCCACGCCCTTTAGCGCCTACTTCAAAAACTTACTTTAATTCACAAATGTGGTTTTGTTTCGCCATATAAGTACCCAGTTCTTAGTTAGTAAATAGCTTTAAAATTGGTAGATAAAGGTACCTCTAAGATAAAATCGTGTTAAGCCTTATCTTCCAGGCAACTTTAGAATATAAAGTATTCAGTGTCGGATTAGCCACGTAGCAAAAGTACCAAATACTACGGGCCCCGCGAGTTTAGGGGCCCAGCGCTCCAACGCCTAAATAAATGACCGTACCTAATAAAAAAAAAGTTATTTAGTTAGGAACGTAAAATATCTTGCATGCCTTAAACACGAAGCGATAAGGCTATGTGTGCAAATCTATATATTACAGTTGGCCACACTGATATTTTTAGTCTGCTATTGAAATAAAAAGATGTCTCGTTGATGAAAATGTAAAAACAGTGTTGTTTTACTTTATCCAATTGCATCGAGTTCTGAGGCTACTAGAACCTTTTACAAAAGAACCGGGGTTTTATACTCCATTATACTATGCTTCACTTCCACTTGAAAATCTAAAACTTGATGTATACTTACATTTACCTTTGGCACAACGTAAAAGACTTATAAAAGCACTGTAGATTGTGAGGCATTTTTGAACAAAATGGTTTTGACATTGCTTCGGAAACTGTTTTCGTGCGTGACGTAGCGCTGTGTGCAAATCACGTACCTACCTATGCACTCAGTGTTTTATTGAGAATCTACAGCAAACCAAGGGCCCCTTGTCTGAATTTGCTACAGGCCCCGCGCTGGCTTAATCCGGCACTGAAAGTATTAGTTGAACAGCAACGGTCAAATAAAGTGTTCCCAGCAAAGTTTTAGAATTAGAACTATTTATGAATTGTTTCAGTGTAGACATCATGTGTATTACAGAACACTGGATAGTAGAACAAGAGTTACTCCCTTTTTATGAAAAATATAGTATTGTAAGATCTTTTAAACGAAAGAACGCTATGCGAGGTGGTTCTTTAATTATTGTAAGCAATCAATTGAAATGCAAGGAGCGTAAAGACATTGCAAATCTCAGTATCGAGAGGACTGTTGAGCTGTCGTGTGTGGAGCTGGAGCGGCACATAGTTGTGAGCGTTTACCGTCCCCCAGACGCGGATTTCACCTTGTATGAATCCACTATGGAAGATGTACTGCGTAAAATCTTTAACTGTAATAAAACCGTAATAATCTGTGGAGATTTTAATGTAGATATCCCGGTTCACCCTCTTTCTGAGAGGCTGTTAAATTTGTTTAAATGTTTTGACCTACACTGCTTGTTTCAAGATCCAACAAGGGTGACACTAACAACAGCCACCTGTCTTGACAATATTTTTAGCAGTCATGAGCCAGTTAGTAAATCGGTAGTTAGGCATTTTAGTTCAGATCACTACGGTCATAGCGCTAGATTTGCTTATAAAATTATAGATAAACACGAGATTTTCACCCACCGGCCTATCACAAAGAGCCGTATTCAAAAGTTTCAAACCAATATTGAACTGAAAGTGTCCCTCATGCCTTGTCTGACTGACCCGAATGACCTTTTCACCAACTTGTCAAATTTAATCAATGAAGAACATAAGGATACCTTTAAACTTAAAACATGTAAAGCTAGTATTAGTGTCGCGTTCGCTGACTGGGCCACCCCAGGTATTTACAAAAGTAGGAATACATTATATGAGCTATATGCTGCTAGGGAATCAATGCTAACTAACATAGAAAGCTACCAATAACTAATAACTATTACTTACATGCACTTACCTAGTTCCTGTTTATTAGATTTTTTTTGTACTTATAAGCTATCGACTTTTGACTCTCTAGTAGCATTACCCTACAAACCTTAGTGGTTTTTTTAGTGCTATCTATAATAATAAATAAGATTATTATATTTTTTTAGAAGATAAATAAATAAAAAAAAAAAAAAAAAAGCACACCTAATGACCCAGCATTTATTTTACATATTAAAAACTACTCTAAAGCATTTAAAACAGCTTGTCACGCAGCAAAAGAAAAATTGAAAAATCCACAAATAAAATTAAAGCTACCTGGAAAATAGTCAATAATGAGACTGGCAAATCAAAACTCCGTAATAAAAAAATTCATTTGAAAGTAAACAATAATCTTTTGACAAATAATTTTGAAGTAGCCAACGCGTTTGATAGTTTCTTTTCCAGTATCCCTAAAGTAGTGACATCATCTTTAAATTCTTCGGCATCTGGTGCGATGGCATTGTTAGAGTCTAGTGTTAAAAAATGTAATAATATCTTTAGTTTTAAATACATTAATGCTGACAAAATCGTGAAGACATTTAAATCATTAAACATTAAAAATACTGAAGATTTATGGGGAATGTCTACAAAATTACTCAGCGCTATTATAACTGATATTGCACCATGCCTAGCGTATATTTTTAATAGGTGTGTTGATGAGGGTGTTTTTCCTGATTTAATGAAACCTAGTAAGCTCATTCCCCTGTTCAAATCTGGAAATGCAAGTGACCCTGCTAACTATAGACCTATCTCAGTATTGCCCACGCTAAGTAAAATCTTTGAGAAAGTTATTCTTACTCAGTTGTTATCACATTTTAACCTAAATGGGATACTTCATAGCCACCAGTTTGGATTTACGAAAGGTCGATCAACGACTGATGCCGGTATTCTACTCTTAAAGCACATATAATATGATGCCTGGGAAAACTCGCAAGACGCGATTGGGGTATTCTGCGATCTTTCCAAAGCTTTTGACTGTGTAAATCATGCTACATTAATATCTAAACTTAAACATTACGGCATTCTAAATCGCTCTATTGACCTAATACAATCATACTTGACTGATAGAGTCCTTAAAGTTGATGTGGGCGGTGAGAGATCTTCTGGGTCTATTATTGACATGGGGGTGCCACAAGGTTCGATATTAGGTCCTTTCTTGTTTCTAGTGTACGTAAATGACCTCCCTTTTTTGGTTAAAAAACTATGTGAAATAGTACTATTTGCTGACGATACCTCATTAATTTTTAAAGTCGGTAGATTGAAGACTAATTACGATGACGTTAACGCATCTCTGTCGCAAATACTTAACTGGTTTAATGTTAATAATCTTTTACTGAATGCTAAGAAAACCAAGTGTATTAAATTTATCTTACCAAATGTGACTCTCCGGCCAACTAATATTATACTTAATGGAGAGTCACTTAACCTTGTAGATTCTACTATTTTCTTAGGACTTAATATTGACAAAAAATTGCAGTGGGGGCCACAAATCAAAGCACTTGCAGCTAGACTAAGTTCGGCTGCATATGCAGTTCGAACTATAAGATGGCTTACTGATGAAGCTACAGCTAGGCTAGTTTATTTCAGCTACTTCCATAGTGTTATGTCTTACGGTATCCTTCTCTGGGGGAAAGCAGCTGATATTCAAACTATATTTGTTTTACAAAAAGGGCCATACGTGCCATATATAAAATGAAATCTCGAGACTCATTGAGGGAGCGATTTAAGGAAATTAATATCCTCACAGTAATTTCACAATATATATATGAAAACTTATTGTACACTCACAAACACATCTGTAGCTTTCAGAAAAATTGTGATTCACATAATATTAACACTAGAAATAAAAATAAACTTTATATTCCCAAATTTCGCCTGCAGAAGGTAAATGGGTCTTTTATGGGGAACACTGTACGCTTTTATAATAAACTTCCGGAAAATGCAACTAAGCTTCCTATTCGGAAGTTTAAAGCCTATGTTAAGAATAATTTAATAAAGAAAGCGTACTATACTCTAGATAGCTATATGAATGATAAAACTGCGTGGCCCAATGTCCCGGTCACTCTACCCATAGGAAGCTAACATGTCGATTTGCAATGTCTGTACCTACTATTTCGTATCTTATTTTTATATAAGCTGTGTAGATACTATAGTATAACTTTGAAGCGTAGCGTGTGCTGTCTTTGAAACTTTTGCTTTTGTATTATTGCATTGCATACGTCTGCTTAAGTGAAGTGGCACCACACTGGAACTTCACTGCTATTATTTTAGACTATTTTTGATTTGTAAAAGGATCATATAAAATAAATTATAGTTTAAAAAACTAAAAAAAAAACGCTTTTATAACTAATTGAACTAAAAAGTTAAAAATAAAACTGTAATAATCAATTGATAACTTATATTATTGTACAAAAAACGTGGGGTGCTTTTTATAATAACTTCAGATATAATAAACTATTGATAAAATATTTACAACAATCAAAATCAAGCCCCCCACGCTTTTTGTACAATAAATATAAATTTTCAATTGATTATTACAGTTTTATTTTTAACTTTTTAGTTCAATTAGTTATAAAAGCGTTTTTTTTAGTTTTTTAAACTATAATTTATTTTTTACTTTTTAGTTGTTTTTTTTTCATATTTTTTTTTTTCATATTATTGCATTGTCATCGACCCTTGACAGGTGTGCAAAGTTTGAATAAAATCTGATCGTTCAAAGTAGGTTTTTTTTTTTTTTTTTTTTTTTTTCATATTATTGCATTGTCATCGACCTTTGACAGGTGTGCAAAGTTTGAATCAAATCTGATCGTTCAAAGTAGGACAAAATCGAGCTCAAAGGGGTCGGTTACATACATACATACATACAGGTGAAACTAATAAAAGCGTTATAAAAACAGTAGGAACCGAGACGTAGTTTGTTGCCTGTTCTTCTACGCTTGGTCGCGTGGAACTGGCACCTAGACTCACCTAGCTATAAGACGTTTCAAAGTGATTCTTGCATCGTAATGAATAAAAAATTATTGAGTTTGTGTTTTGAGTTTGTTGAAAACTTATATATTTACAGTTCCATGCCTCATCATGTTCTTGGACATGCTGATAACCAAGATTTGGGAAGATAATCCGCCGATAAGGAGGCTTATTTATGATGCTGATGGTAGCATGGGAACATTGGTCAACATAGTCAACGCTATACTACAACCCCAACTTGGAGTAGGGTCCTCGTCCGAAGTAAGCACGACCTCTGGTAACGCTGAAGCTCAAGCAGCGACATGCGACAGGGAAACTTGTCACTATCCCACAAACCTACAACCTGCAACCACTCTAGCCCTGCCAACCATTGGCAAAAGATTCCGGCCTGACGACACAACCATGCCCAGTAACAGCAAGCGTGCAAAGACAGGACCTAGAAAAGCAGCAGTCAGCAACGCAGCCAACAAACTGAACGTCGCTGTTTTGACCGAACCTTTCTACGCACTCACGGCAAAACAAGCCAATGATATTCGGAAGGGTTTAGAGAAAAAACTGGTGGACGATTTACTTAAGCCGACTGGTGAAACGGTCAGCGTTGGATTCCTTGACGAACCGCACTTGATCGAGGGAACGTTGAGGGTGTGTTGTAAGAACGACGTTGCACTGAAATGGCTCTGTAGTGCGGTACAGAATATGGTCTCACCCATCGTAGGATCGACGCTAGTGGTTCGACCACAATCAGAGATAGTGCGACGAATCCTCTGTGAGCTGTTCATCCCTAAAGGTACTATTCCCATGAAAATGAACAATTACAATTTACGTGAGCTCCTGACGAGGCAAAACAAGTTTGTGGACATCAGCTCTTGGTCATTTGTCAAAGCGAAGAGGCCAAAACGACAACTAACGCCTGGTGTCTATTGGTACTACCGTATACCAGAAAATGATTTGAATAAGCTTAAAGAACACGAGTGGTGCCTCAATTTAATAATGCGCAGGATACCTGTCCGGAATATGGAAGAGGTTTTTAGGTACCTATAACAGTCAGTGGAAGATATACTGCTTATTTGAAACAAAACACTATACACGGGTATTTATTGCGTACATTTCCTTATTTTATTTATATTCCTTATTTTATTATACCTACAACATTACTATCAAATATCGTACTGTCAGTGTTATGTGTCGTAGTGCGTGCATGGACAATAAAGACAAAGAAGATTAAGTGACGGTAATTATTGATGCTACCTCCACTTCTCAACCACGGTAGCACTCATGCCAATGCTCCAATCTGCCCGCGAGCACTCGCGGGCACGGTTAATGCAACGAAAATTAAAAGCGCCTACGTACTAGCTCTCGTAGAGAGTATTATATTCCTTGCTTACTAGAGAGTAGAGAACCAACTAAAGGGAATGTAGGTACCGGAACGTCAATCCACAGACGCCGAGACCAGACCAGGGCCAGGAATGAACTCGTGTATAAGATACGCAACAAGGGAGTTCCACGCTACACGCGGTAATAGTCTAGTGAACTCGTGTATAAGATACGCAACAAGGGAGTTCCACGCTACACGCGGTAATAGTCTAGTGAACTCGTGTATAAGATACGCAACAAGGGAGTTCCACGCTACACGCGGTAATAGTCTAGTGAACTCGTGTATAAGATACGCAACAAGGGAGTTCCACGCTACACGCGGTAATAGTCTAGTGAACTCGTGTATAAGATACGCAACAAGGGAGTTCCACGCTACACGCGGTAATAGTCTAGTGAACTCGTGTATAAGATACGCAACAAGGGAGTTCCACGCTACACGCGGTAATAGTCTAGTGAACTCGTGTATAAGATACGCAACAAGGGAGTTCCACGCTACACGCGGTAATAGTCTAGTGAACTCGTGTATAAGATACGCAACAAGGGAGTTCCACGCTACACGCGGTAATAGTCTAGTGAACTCGTGTATAAGTCTAATATGTCCTCCTAGCCTATCTATGTATAGCCAGCGTCTTGGGAACACTTCCGTCTGGTACTGATTTTTAGGGTTCCGTAGCCAAATGGCAAAAACGAAACCCTTATAGAGTCGTCTGTCTGTCTGTCTGTCTGTCCGTCCGTATGTCACAGCCATTTTTCTCCGAAACCGTAAGGGGGCGTCCATAAATAACGTGAGGTGCTTTTTTTAATTTTCTGTCCCTCCCTCCCCCCCTGGTGAGATGTCGTGAGATTTTATTTAACCCCCTCCCCCATCCCCCAATCTCACGTGAGATTTTTTAAAATGTCGGTTTCTTACGTAAACACGCTGGATTGTTATTGTAAAAAGAAAAATAAATTGCTTCGTGCTTTTTTTTACGGCTAGTTAAGACTAGTAATCAATATTGCTAAGAGTTATAAATGTAATAAAAATTTTACAATAGAATACTTAAAACGGGACCAAAATAGTAGGTACAATATTTTTTGTATCAATCAGAAAAAAATAGCGTGATATTTGCTGAGACCCCCCCTCTCTCCTACGTAAGATTAGAAGAGATTTGACTCGGCCCCCTCCCCCCCTTAAACATCTCACGTAATTTGTGGACGCCCCCTAAGGGCTAGACTGATGAAACTTGGCGAGTAGATGTATTCTGTGAACCGCATTAAGATTTTTACACAAAAATAGAAAAAAAACTATAAATTTTGGGGGTCCCCATAGTTGAAACTGAAACTCAAAAATTTTTTTTTCATCGAACCCATACTTGTGGGGTATCTATGAATAGGTCTCTCGTAGAGAGTATTATATTCCTTGGAATAGGTCTTCAAAAATGATTTTGAGGTTTCTTATATCGTTTTTTTCTAAACTGAATAGTTTGCGCGACAGACACTTCCAAAGTGGTAAAAAGTTGGTCCCCCCCCCCTCTAACTTCTAAAGTAAGAGAATGATGAAACTAAAAAAAATATATGTTGTTATTTTTTTTCATTACTACGCAAACTTTCAACGATATTTGGTATGAACGAGATCTAGTCAGTAGTTTTTTTTTATACGTCATAAATCGTAAACAGCAATTTACCTTTCGACGAACTACAAGAACCTTTATATTATGTTACTTGATGCTACGGAACCCTTCATGGGCGAGTCCGACTCGCACTTGGCTGCTTTTTATTGTTTCTTTTCGAGTATTAGTTATTCATCGACGACCTCATCGTAGAAGCCTCGACAGCTACGATATACGGAAAACGTAGAAAAAGTGCGGGGTTGTGATTGAGATTTTCAATGTCCCTTAGATACACATTGGCATTGCACACCCCGCACTTTTTCTACGTTTTCCGTATATCGTTGACTGCCTTCACAGCTCACTTGGTAGGAGCTCTGCCTTCTGCGCTTGGGGATGTGGGTTCGATCCAGGGGCGTATTTATTCTTAGGCCAAGAGGGCCATGGCCCGGGGCGGCAGGCTGCGAGGGGCGGCGCAAGCCGCCCCTCGCAGCCTCGTTCAGATTCGTGTGCCTTTTTTACTTTACATCATCATCATCATCATCCACAGCCCGACTTTACCCACTGCTGGGTGTAGGCCTCCCTTAGTTTGTGCCATCTACCTCGATCCTGTGCCAGTCTAAGCCATTGCCGCTCCACGACCCTGAATATATCTGACTTTAAATCCCTGAAGCAATTTTAAAAAGCCTACTAACCAAAACTAACCTCGTTCGTCGAAAAAAAATATTTTTTTAAATCGGCTTACAAATGACGAAGTTATGCGGTAACAAACATTAAAAATAATAATAATAATAAAAAAATACTACCGAATTGAGAACCTCCTCCTTTTTGATTGGAAGTCGGTTAAAAAAACTTTTTTTCCGTAAATTTATGGGGCGGCATATCTTTTAGGCCCGGGGCGCCAAATCTTTACTTAAATACGCCTCTGGTTCGATCCCCCACCGAGAACAAATATTTGTGTGGTGAACATAGATGTTTGTTCTCTGTCTGGGTGTTATATTGTACTCTATGTATGTATTTACAAAAAAAAGTATTTAAGTATTATATCCGCTATCTGGTTCCCATAGTACAAGCTCTGCTTAGTTTGGGGCTAGATAGTGTTGTGTGGATTGTCCGCATTATTTATTTATTTTATTATTTTTTCGTAGCTGTCGAGGCTACTACGATGAGGTCGTCGATGAATTACCTACTCAAGGAAATCATCCATTCTTTCTTCGAAAAGAAGCAATAAAATAAAATTGCCAAATGATCCGAGATGAGCCGAGAATTAGGGTCCAGTTAAGCTATCTCTAGATCGTTTGTACCGGTCTGCAGATAGCTCAACTGTTTCTTGTGTATTTTGTAAATATTTGTTTGATTGTAAGATTCCTTGGGTAAAATAAATTTTACACAAGGATTTTACAAATTTTACAATTATGATGTAAACATAAACGTAAACATTGAACTTTCTAATAAAGTAAATAAACGATTGGTGTTGTTTTATTTTTATCAATCCATTTCTTTTTGCTATCATCAAAGCTATAAATTGTGTAGTATCATACAACGCCATCTATACTTATATAATGGAGTTCTATCATTCATAGTCACAGAGCAGCCAACACGCTTTTGCTATAGTAATTCCTACTCTTCTACTCAACGCTAGATGGCGCTATAGCCTTATTTCCATTTTGTCTTCATCTCACTCTACCCAGCAGTCACTTTTGGCTGTGTTCATTTTTAGGTAGAATAAAACACAATAATTTAAAAGGAATAAATATATAAATAGGTTTTATTGAGACCTATAATCTGACAGTTGCTTTACCAAATGGTATTTTAAACTTATTTTAGCGCAGCCAGCTTTTTCTTCAAATCGAGTAGAATATTAACTTCTGGTTGCCAGACTGCCTTGTCTTTAGTGCTCGCTTTCAGTTTTCTTACTTTTTCTCCCTGAAATATATAAAAATTAATTTACTGACAAAAAATAGTAAACGGCACTATAAAAACGTATGGAAGACATAAAAAAACGTGGCATAAGTTGAGCAACTAAACTACTTGACCTTGATCACTAGTCTTATCGATATTTTTGGCCTTCATCTCAGCGCTTATTTAGCCTGGTCGTTACAACCACGACTTCTAATCCAGAGGTCGTAACTTCGAAACCTGCTGAAGGCATCTTTTCGCCCCCGCATCCCGTTGGAAACTTTTCATAAGTTTAGCCAACTGCGTACTATCGGGGGTATAGCGAATAAGCATTGGAAGCGCCAAATTCTCTATGGATTATGGCGTGCCGAAAATGTTAAAACATTATTATATTTTTTGTACTGGTTCTCTCGGTATATCTCTAGATCGTTTGTTACGGTCTGCAGATAGCACAATTGTTTTTGTGTATTTTGTACATGTAAATATTTGTTTGATTGTAAGTTTCTTAGTGTAAATATTTTTTTTGTTATCCACACAAAAATCTAGCCCAAAATTAAGCAGAGCTTGTACTATAGGAACCAGATAGCTGATATAATCCTTATGACTGGCTCTCAGCTCAGTTGGTAGTAGCTCTGCCTTCTTCGCCGTAGGTCGTGGGTTCGATCCCCACCGAGAACAAATATTTGTGTGGTGAACACAGATGTTTGTTCTCTGTCTGGGTGTTGTTTTGTATTCTAGCGCTGAAGGCAGAGCTACTACCAACTGAGGGATATTTTGTGGGATATTTTACCTGCTCAGTAATAGCCTTCTCCAAACTTTCAATAGACTGTACTCCCGCCGTCGGCTTTGCTTGCGCACTCGTCAACTCTTTCTTGAGAGCCAACAGTTTGTCCACCTCTGGTTGCCAAACAGACTTGTCTTTTGTAGTCGCTTTTATCTGCCGCACTTTTTCACCCTGTAATACAAAATAATTATAAATAAATAAATATAAATATTATAGACAAATCACACAACACTATCTAGCCCCAAACTAAGCAGAGCTTGTACTATGGAAACCAGATAGCTGATAAAATACATATATACTTAGAATACAATACAACACCCAGACAGAGAACAAACATCTGCGTTCACCACACTAATATTTGTTCTCGGTGGGGATCGAACCCACGACCTACGGCTCAAAAGGCAGAGCTACTACCAACGGATCAATTTTACCTGCTCAGTTATAGCCTTCTCCAAGCTGTCAATAGACTGTACTCCCGCCGCCGGCTTTGCTTGCGCACTTGTCAACTCTTTCTTGAGAGCCAACAGTTTGTCCACCTCTGGTTGCCAAACAGACTTGTCTTTTGTAGTCGCTTTTATTTGACGCACTTTTTCACCCTGTAATACAAAATAATTATAAATAAATAAATATAAATATTATAGACAAATCACACAACACTATCTAGCCCCAAACTAAGCAAAGATTGTACTATGGGAGCCAGATAGCTGATATAATACTCATATCTTTTTTTGTAAATACATACATAGAATACAATACGACACCCAGACAGAGAACAAACATCTGTGTTCACCACTCAAATATTTGTTCTCGGTGGGGATCGAACCCACGACCTACGCACAACTGATTTGTGAGGGGATATTTTACCTGCTCAGTAATAGCCTTCTCCAAACTTTCAATAGACTGTACTCCCGCCGCCGGCTTTGCTTGTGCATTCGTCAACTCTTTCTTGAGAGCCAACAGTTTGTCCACCTCGGGTTGCCAAACAGACTTGTCTTTTGTAGTCGCTTTTAGTTGACGTACTTTTTCACCCTGGAGTTAAAATAAAAATATTTATTTATTTTAATAAATTAGAACGGTCTTGCAACCAATTACACTAAAATTTTTATCATCCGCACTTGATGTGCGGGCTGGTTTTTCCGCAAGTAGCCGCTGGCGGACCCTTTTTGCGTGACCCTTGACACGTGTTGCTCGAACTTTTTTAGGTTCTACGACACGCCGGTTTCCTCACGATGTTTTCCTTCACCGTTTTGAGAGTACTGGCTTAGTGCACATCCATTTTTCGACAGAAAAATTCATTGGTACACGAGTGGATTTGAACCCACGACCTTCGGATCGGAAGGCGGGGCCGCTACCACTAGACCACCAGTGCTCTCACCAATTACACTAGTTAATAGGTTAATTAAATTTCCACATTTTGAATACATCATTAATTAAATTTTGACTGGCCTCTAGCTCAGTTGGTAGTAGCTCTGCCTTCTGCGCCGTAGGTCGTGGGTTCGATCCCCACCGAGAACAAATATTTGTGTGGTGAACATAAATGTTTGTTCTCTGTCTGGGTGTTATATTGTATTCTAAGTATGTATTTACAAAAAAAAATGTATTCAAGTATTATATCAGCTATCCGGTTCCCATATTACAAGTTCTGCTTAGTTTGGGGCTGGGTAGAGTTGTGTGAATTGTCCACAATATTTATTGTATTTTATTTTTTAAAATATGTTGAGAAAACTTGAAAAACTTCACGGCCAAACTGCTGAACTAATTTTGATAAAATTACTATGGGACCAACTACTATGGCAATTGGATTTGAAAAGGAAAATATAAAAAAACGGTAGGAACCGAGCCGTAGTTTGTTGCCTGTTCTTGCGTCGGCTTGGTAGCGTGGAACTGGCACCTAGACTCATCTAGCTTTAAGACGTTTCAAAGTGATTCTTGTAATCGAACCGAATAAAGACAATTTTGATTTGATTTGCTATTTGTTGTTTGTTATACTTACTTGTTGAGTGATGGCTGCTTCTAATTCCGTTATCGAACTAGCACCTTTTTCCTGTAAATGAAAAAGTAACGCTATAAAACAAAAAAAATAACTATTGACTTATCAGAACACTATTCTAGCCCCAAACTAAGCAAAGCTTGTACTATTGTAAGCAGATAACTGATAATACTTAAATATATATTTTTTTGTAAATACATACAAAGAATACAATACAACACCCAGACAGAGAAAAAACATCTGTATTCACCACACAAATATTTGTTCTCGGTGGGGATCGAACCCACGCTCTCGAGCGCAGAAGGCAGAGTCACTACCAATTGAGCTGTAAGGGCTGGCATGGTACCTTATTCTTATTTTATCGTGTCACTGATTCGTACGAGCCAAGTGTGGTGAAAGGCTGTTAAGTGCGCCTCAAAGAGACTCACTATGTGGCATGGTACCTTGTTAGCTCTATCGCTTTGAGTGCCCGCGTATTTAGCTCGTAGCTCGTCGAGGGTCGCTTGCTCGATCTTTGTGAATAGGGGGGCGGGCTTGCCGATCACGTGACCTGCAGGCAGGTACTGGATGAATGATGGATTTCTGAAAATAAAAAACAAAAATAAAATAAAAACAGAACTACCAAACAAATAAAAAAAGCGAACTTTTTAAAAATTGAGACACTGATTTCATGAACCAATTTGGATGAAGTTTCCATTGGAAATATTAATTTACAGATAAATTTTTTTTTTTTTTCAATTTGGCTCATAAATTACGAATTTATGGGATAACAAACATTTCAAAAAAATATACAAACTGATTGAGAACCTCCCCTTTTTAGGATTCCGTAGCCAAATGGCAAAAACGGAACCCTTATAGATTCGTCATGTATGTCTGTCTGTCTGTCTGTCCGTCCGTATGTCCGTATGTCGAGAACGCCATCTATTGAGCTTCTACGTAAACTCTCGAGACAAGTTCCGGAGATTTTCATGAAAATTAGTATACAGAAGGTTTCGGGGGCGATAAATCGATTTATATAGCTGGGATATTTTTTTAGAAAATCTATTGTATTGTTTTTCTTAATCAACTTTATCTATTAATCAACTTAAACATAAACTTATTTTAGCTATTCCAGCAGATGGCGCTGTTAGTAAGATCGAAAAATATTATTAATATTTCACAATTTTCATCAGTATGTAAATCGTATTTAAATATAATTCCTAAAAACACAATTTACAAAAAATAATACCGGACATACCAGCTCGTGTGGTGGTAATACTCACAATGGGTTAATCCTCAGCACATCACTCCCGACGTTGAGCTGTTCCCTCAGCTTGCGACATGTGTCCGGTATATAAGGCCCTAGTAGTGCACATAACAATGCTACTAGTTGGCAACACAGACCAATGGCAGTCGCACCTCGAATCCTGAAAACGATAATATGTATTTTTTTATACACTACTAGCTGATAAAACAAGCCTACAAAGCAAATAAATTACAGTTTAAACTAAAAAAAACGCTTTTATAACTAATTGAACTAAAAAGTTAAAAATAAAACTGTAATAATCAATTGAAAAATTTATATTATTGTACAAAAAAGCGTGGGGTGCTTTTTAAAATAACTTCAGATGTAATAAACTATTGATAAAATATTTACAACAATCAAAATCAAGCCCCCCACGCTTTTTGTACAATAATATAAATTTTTCAATTGATTATTACAGTTTTATTTTTAACTTTTTAGTTCTTTTAGTTATAAAAGCGTTTTTTTTAGTTTTTTAAACTGTAATTTATTTTTTACTTTTAATTTTTTTTTATTTTTTTTTTCATATGCATTGTCATCGACCTTTGACAGGTGTGCAAAGTTTGAATCAAATCTGATCGTTCAAAGTAGGACAAAATCGAGCTCAAAGGGGTCGGTTACATACAAACTTACATACAGGTGAAGCTAATAAAAGCGTTATAAAAAAGTATTGCCTCATAGGTCACGCACGTCAGGAGCGTGCCCTATGATGCACTGCCCTGCGTCCATCAACTCGAGGCATACAGATGATCAGCCTCACGTGCCAGTAATGTCACCGGCACCCACACCCTTCAAACCGAAACACAGCGATGTTGTAAGTTAATAAATAAATAAATATTGTGGACAATAGGCATGAAGACAGTAATCAAGTATCGCCAAAATATTTATCTGATCTAATGAAAAAGGATTCAAAGATTTTGAAAAATGTATTTATACTCTTATTAATGTCGAGATTGACAATTTATTTGATAATATAAATCTACAAAATACTACAATCCGCCTTGATAGCTAAAACACCGGTCAAAGCGAATTACGTCACGTTTACGTAAACGTCATTCTGATTTAGTACAAAAGCACCAATGTTTACTGTTGATATACATACCCGTGACGTAATAACAGACGCCATGACACCAGCGAGCGTTTTGGCGTGAATTTGAAAATTTCAATTTAAATGTACTTTTATTGCACAAAAACCTTAATTTTCTACAGAAATATGATATATTTTAGACATAATAGATACTTCTGAATATGATAGAAGAGATTTTAAAAATTAGTCGTCAGGCCTATTCACACAACACTATCTAGCCCCAAATTAGGCAGAGCTTGTACTATGGGAACTAGATAGCTGATATAATACTTATATACTTTTTGTTGTAAATACATACTTAGAATACAATATAACACCCAGACAGGGGTATGCAGGCAGTGTATCATTAAAGAAGTCATTCATATTGTAATAGTATTTTTCAATTAATTAGTCCCTTAATTTACATTCAAATGTCCTATAATTTTATTTTTCGGGGATTTTATTAAAAATTTTTGATGCCATTGTTGTTGGACCGGAACTGTGTATTTTTAGTTTTTAAATAGGCAGCACTAATTTGAGTCAGTTTTTTTACGAAAAATTGCGGGTATTTTCTAACAAACTTATAGGTTTTGAACATGTAAATGCTTGTTAATTTTAAAATTTTAAGGCTACGAAAATGTTCTTGGCAGCTTTCCGTTAGCTTTATGATGATTTACGATGTTTTCCTTCAGCGATTGGCAGGTACAAATACTAACTTGTCATCATCAGATCCTTTAAGCAGTACCCAAGGTTGTTCGCTCTGCATATGCTGGTTTCCGCGCTTCGAAATGGACAGGACTTGCCTCAAAGCTTCTCTCAGCCTACCCCTTTCCATGTGCTGGACGTACGCTGAAGAAAAATAAAAATTAATAATGTAGACAATCCACACAACACTATCTAGATTCTAGCCCCAAACTAAGCAGAGCTTGTACTATGGGAACCAGATAGCTGATATAATACTTTTTTTTGTAAATACATACTTAGAATACAATATAACACCCAGACAGAGAACTCTGTGGGGATCGAACCCACGACCTACAGCGCAGAAGGCAGAGCTACTACCAACTGAGCTGAGAGGCCAGTCAGAATAGAATATTATGTAACTTTATTGTATACAAAGTGAATTTTACATCGTAACTTTTATTTTTTGTTTCGATTATGACATTTTTTTTTTAATCTTAGTTTTTTTTGTAACAATTAGTGTAAGTGCTCAAAATGTAGACCGTTCTAATTAATTAAATAAATAATAACTAGTAGTTCGCCCCAAACTGAGATCTCGTGATGCGATTCAAATGCTCTGAAAAGTTAAGTACCTAAATAAATTCCTAATCAGAAAAAAAAGTGCCACCATCACGCATTGTATTTTATCTACTTTGAGATGAATTTCAGTCCAAATTTACTGTTTGACTTTGCCTCTGACTGTCCCTTACTAACTTTGTATGGTAAATAAGTTTTAACTCAATTGGCCAATTGATTGAAGAGTTCCGTTGGACTAACCTTGGCTGATGATGGAGCTAAGACCAGGCCGCTTTCATCATTTAATGACAGCTGAGTACTTCCTTAACTGATTTCAAGAAAAAAAAAATAAGAAAAAGTAAAAAATAGACCGACCATTAGAAAAACCAACGATGTCAACGAAATTCTTAGAGATGGGGGCTCTCGGATCGTTGGTTATCTTAATTTAACTTTTTTTTTTGTAAAGCAGTAAATGAGCGTCCTAAAAAAAAGTAAAAACGGTTTTGGAATGTCCAAACAAAGTTCTTTCATATGACTTGTAGCTTGATTTTTTTGTGTCACTTTTTTATTTTTGCACCCTTTAACAACCCCATATCTCTGGTCCGATTTTACTCATATACTTACCAGTAAATTTCTCAAGTACAAGCTACCTAATTATCTAATTTCATGCAGATCGGATCAATGATTGGAAAGTTATCGTCGGACAAACATGCATACATACGCACATAAAATGCCAAAATGCCCAAGTTGTTTGTAAGATCTTCGTTCGCTTTGCTCACTCGATCAATTATGATACGTCTATCTAATTAAGAAAAACTATCTCTTACCGATAACATCTCTGTTGACAAGTGCGAGTAGGGCGTAGTCAGCGGCCGTCAGTGTGACGTCAGGCAACGCGCCTTTGAACGCGCTGGAGCAGAAACTCAACGAACGATGGCAGAAGTTACCCAAATTATTTAGTAGCTCGGAGTTATTTCTATAAATAATACAACAAATAATAAATAAATATTATAGACAATCCACACAACACTATTTATTTAATTCTTTATTGCACCAAAAATACGTGACAATAGAAGAGCTTAATGCTAGACAGCTTTTTCTACCAGCCAACCTTGACAGGTGAAAAACCAAGAGGTTGGCGTGGATAAAATGTAGTGGAAAACAGTTTTGATAAACCTACAATAAACCTACCTAACCAACTATGGGAACCAGATAGATATAATACTTAAATACATTTTTTTTTTTTCAAAAATACATACTTAGAATACAATATAACACCCAGACAGAGAATATCAATGCCACCACACAAATATTTGTTCTCGGTGGGGATCGAACCCACGACCTACGGCGCAGGAGGCAGAGGTACTACCAACTGGCCTGAGAGGCCAGTCAAAAAAAGTTTTACTATATTAAAATTAAAAACTTTTAATTGTACCAAATTAAAAGTTTTAGTTCATTACCTTTTAATTTGGAGTACAATAATAGTACATTGTTACCTGAGTGTTGAAAGTCACGTTTTTTGAGTCCCGAGACGGGTTTGGCGCCAGAGCGTTAGCGAGGGCGCCAATGGAGCTTGAGGGACTTAAAAGACTTTCACCCGAGGTAAACACTGTGCTTTTCATTACGAATTAACAACAAGGAAACTTACGAAAGAACAAGGAAATTAAAAATAAAAACATGAAAGATAAATTTGTGAAAATGAAGATTGAATTGCCGCCTTCCCGGTTTTTTTTTTCTTTTTATCTGGCGGGCCTTCGGCTACGGCTCGCCAGCATTATTCAGCCATTATTTTCATTCTCATAATTTAAAAAATGGTAAATGTCAAATCTATGTTATTTTAAATAAATAGTTGAAGCTATATATTAATCAAGTAATTTAGAAGATATATTATTTATTTAATACTATCTTTATGTTATTTAAATTTAAATTTTACATTGCGCTATCTTATTAGACTTTTTAAACTTCTTACCGTTGTAATGGGTTTCCAACCTACTTGCTGAATAAAAAGTTGGAATTTGGTTCAACAACCTCCTTGCAGTTAGAAAGACTTTAGAAAGTTGGAACATGGTTGAATAAAATAGAACTTGTTTTTTTTATAATTTGACAGCTTAATTAATTTGTCAGTAGAAAGCGATTCTCCCTAGGGCTGAAAGTTTTACTTTCAATTAGGCCCCTTAGGCAACTTCAGACCTACTTTCAGAGTATGAGTAATGAAAAGTAATTTTCTTTTCTCTCTTGTATACTTTCAGAGTATGAGTAATGAAAAGTAATTTTCTTTTCTCTCTTGTATATTGGGTACCATAATTTCTAAGCGTCTGCAAATATGTATATGTATTATGTTTTCTTTCTTTCTTTGTATTAGTTAGTAAGATATTATGCACCTGGTTCCTAGTTCAGTCCAGCTAAAGCTCGAATCAGACGTCTCAGGCCGAATGCTCGCCAAGTAGAATCGCCACACGTCTGAAGGTATACCTGTATCCTGAAAAAAAAATACGGGTTGCACTCCGGGAGTGCCGGCAGAAGTGAAAACTTGATTATTAACGTTGAGCATGTTTGATATTTTGGAATGGTTAGGGGGGGCTTGTTTGTTATTTGGCACGCTGTAACATACACGAACATTCGCGCAAGCGCCCTGCGCTGCCTAAACGAAACAAACTCAAACTCTCAAACTCAATAATTTTTTATTCATTACGATGCAAGAATCACTTTGAAACGTCTTATAGCTAGGTGAGTCTAGGTGCCAGTTCCACGCGACCAAGCGTAGAAGAACAGGCAACAAACTACGTCTCGGTTCCTACTGTTTTTTTATATGATCCTTTTACAAATCAAAAAAAGTCTAAAATAATAGCAGTGAAGTTCCAGCGAACTTTCATACAAACGTAATACCAAAATGATTATTAGTTTAAGCAGATTTTCACTATCTTATTGCAATAACTGTATTCGTATAGTATTTATCTAGGTTCCTGAACAGTTTTTATGTTAAATTACCTACTTACCTCAAATGAAATAAACACCATTCGCATTTTACACATTTTTTTCATTGCCAAATGTGATTGGCGTTAATTTCATTTGAGGTAAGTAATTTAAAATAAAAACTGTTCAGGAACCTAGATAAATACTATACAAAAACAATTATTGCAATAAGATAGTGAAAATCTCCTTAAATTAATAATCATTTTGGTATTACGTTTGTATGAAAGTTCGCCCTCCGCTGGCCCCTTAATGTACGGCTAAAATGTATGTGCACTATGCCAGTATTCTCAAAACGGTGAAGGAAAACATCGTGAGGAAACCAACGTGTCGTAGAACCTAAAAAAGTTCGAGCAACACGTGTCAAGGGTCACGCAAAAAGGGCCCGCTAGCGGCCTACTTGCGGAAACCAGTCCGCATATCAAGTGCGGATGATAAAATTTGCCAAATTTGCTGTGTGAAAGATGACATGGATAAAAGAGGAGTGAATGCAGAGATGACGGCTGACAGAGGGGAATGGAGGAGGAAGACATGTTGTGCCGACCACACATAAAGAGGGATAAGGGCAGGAAGAAGAAGATTTATTGATTACCTGAGCGTCAGTTCCGAAAACTCCGACGCCTCTTGATTTAGAGAATTTGCCTTCTTCATAGTTCAGGTACTCTGGAAATATTAAAAAATCGGTTCTCTGTAAAGTCGGTTTACTGTCGATAGTTGAACGTGCCAACGTCATACAGCTGTCCACGCGGACGCATCGCTCACTCAAGTAGGAGAGAGACAGATGTCGAACGCTGCCGAACGCGGAGGCCGTGCGTGCCTCTTTGTCGCTCGTCCCGCGCTCTCGCTTGCACTTCAAGCCTTAATGTAACGCCTCAGAGCGAGGTAACGCCGCATGATGCCATGTTTTTTCGTGCGTGCAGCCGGCTCCATCGAATTATAAGACGTTGTCACGTCAAAAGATAAGATATACTTGTTTTAAGATCAATTCAAATCGATCTGGCGGTCTAAATCATAAATTATCTAGAATAATCAAGATTTTTGAAGAAATATTTTTATATAAAGAAAGAAAATATATTTAATGACTATAAAAATATACATTTAGCCGCCAGCGTCTTGGGGACGCTTCCGTCTGCCACTGATTTGCATCAGTTGAGCTATCTTTGGATCGTTTTTAACGGTCTGCAGATGGCTCAACTGTATCTTTTGTAATGTAAATATGTTTAATTGTTAGTTTATTTGTGTAAATAAATGTTTTTTCCTGTTTACTTACCAGTAGCTATCTCTAGATCGTTTGTAACGGTCTGCAGATAGCTTAACTATTTCTTGTGTATTTTGTATATTCTGTAAACTAGCAGTTGGTGCCCGAGCTTCGCTCGGTATTTTTTTTTGGTAAACTGTTGTTGTGAATTATATTTAAATACGAATTACTTACATACTGATTAAATATTAATATTTTTCGATCTTACCGACATAATAATAAACTCCACTACTCGTCAATAGATGACGTTCTCTGTCCCACTAACTCATGACTTAATCAACAGATGGCGCTAGGAGTTATGATTTTATGATAAAGTTGATTATTTACTTTAAGGGGACATTTTCTAAAAATGAATCCTAGCTATACCGTTTTATCGTCCCCGAAAACCCCTGTATACTTAATTTCATGAAAATCGTTGGCTCAGTTTCCGAGATCCTACAAGATTTTCTCGTTTAAAGGTATAAGATATATGTTTAACTGTAAGTTTATTTGTGTAAATAAATGTTTTTTTCTATTAACTTACCAGTAGCGAACAGATAGTTGACTAGCGCGTGCCCCTCGTTTACCCCGAGTATGGTCGCGGGGAACATTATCACGTGGAACGGAACGTTGTCTTTTGCCATGAACTGGTATAACTTCACCTGAACACAAATATAAAAACATTATATGGTATCTAAATCGACGAGCATGTATGAAGAATGTTATGAGAGTGAATGAAGCATAAGGGCGCTTGTACACGCTAAGAAAAAACGCCGGGTCTACCCAAGAATTCGTGTCGTAACTAGAAAATAACTGTGTACACTGCTCGCAGCGGTGCACGAAAAAAATCTTATCTGCGCAAGACACGACGCGGCGAACGTTGTTGCGTTTTCGTGTGTGGAAAAGACAAAATTCTTGTCGTCTACACGAAGAATTTGTCTTGTCTGCCGCAGGAACGGCAAATTTTCTTAGCGTGTTGTACACGCTAAGAAAATTTGCGCCCTAAGAGGCGTGTCAGGATCGTAGCAAGTGGAAATCCGTGATCTCTGCCTACCCCCATGGGAATAAGGCGTGATTTTATGCATGTATGTATGTATGTATGTATATGGACCTTCAGCTCAGCTGTTGTAGGTAGCGGCACATAACTTTAGCGCTGACCGTTATTGCGCAGAAGTCAAACATAAGGCACCTGAGGGGGGCTAGCGGTATGAAGGGCGGGCGTGCGTAGCGCTGATTGGCTCTCCAGTCGCACTCCGCTCTCTGTACCAATAGGACACTCACACATCCACACATCCAGTGTGCGCGACATGCGCACACTACGACGCATGCGCAGCTATCCCCTCCGCGTATCGCTCAGCGCTAGAGTTATGTGCCGCTAGTTATAGTAGTTCTGCCTTCTGCGTTGGAGGTCGTGGGTTCGATGTCCATCGAGAACAGATATTTGTGTGGTGAACACAGATGTTTGTTCTCTGTCTGAGTGTTTTATTGTATTCTAAGTATATTTTGTACATTAACTGAGCTGAGAGGCCAGTCAATGTACAAAACTATAAAGTTTAGTAATGTTATTTTAATTTGTATTTTTGTATTAATTAACTATTTTATTTTAACTCGCTCTAGCTAATTCTAATTGCATGTAGTCTGTCCCTATAATTATTGTAGCACTTGACATGTTTTTTTGGTTTTCTTTATATAATTTACTAGCAGCCCGTCCTGGCTTCGCACGGGGTAGACAATATTGTTGTACATTATTTTGTTCTATCGCTAATAGTTTCGGCAGCGCATTCGACGAAAGACATTTTAAGACTCATTTTTCTACACCTTCGGTTACATTGTTAAAATTTTACCAAGGATCCCTATTTTTTTTCAAAATGAAATGTAACCTATGTCTAATTGGAAGAATGTAGCATTCATTGGTGAAATATTTTTTTAAATCGGCCCAGTACTTTTTGAACCTATTCATTACAAACATACAAAAATAGGTACAAATCTTTCCTCTTTATAATATTAGTATAGAAGTATAGATGAATGAACTGGTGTATACGATGTTGGTGACTTTAATAAATAAACAATAAACAGTCTATATCTTAGTTTTTGGGGTAGGGCATTGTGATTACAAGGTAGGGCACTGCCCCACAATGCCCTTTTCTCTAACTACGGCCGTGCCCTACATGCATCTTAACCTATACTATACCTTTATAGGCTAAGATGCATATATCTTATATCTTAATAATTAAGAAATAAGATATGATATTTTTGTAAAAAAAAAAGTCAGCAATGACATTCGACAGAATACCATAAATTACGTCGCCCTTTAAGTTGGTGTGGTTCAAATCGTGCTTATTCGAGCAGTAAATCGCCTCTAAAGTTGAAAGTTTGATGCAAATCATGATATTTCCATTGAAAAAAATAAAAAAACCATGCCTAATAAGTTTTTAAAGTTATTAATTCATTAGAATAAGCATTTAATTGCATCACATTCATTTAATTACACAAAGAAACTTACAATTAAGCAAAATATTTACAAAATGTTCAAAATACACAAGAAACAGTTGAGCTATCTGCAGATCGTTACAAACGATCTAGAGATAGCTCAACTGGTCCAAATCAGTGTGATTCATTAGAACCTATATTTTCTTTAATTGTGCAAAGGCAAAGTAGTTGCCGGTTTTTGACCTTTTGTGAAAAGTTAGACATCATGGAAATATCATGTTTTGTTCCATCACTCCTCAATTATACCTTTATAACTTACATCATGTTCCTTGTCCGGTTTCCACCATTGCTCGAAGTCTTTGGTAGCGTTCTGTGTTATACTGAGGTATCCAATAGGAGCGTCGAACCAAACGTAGAACACCTGAACAAATATATTATGGTAGAACATTACTGCAGCGTCAATTTATGTGCACTATGCCAGTACTCTTAAAACGGTGAAGGAAAACACCGTAAGGAAACCGGCGTGTCATAGAACCTAAGTTTCGGCAAGTTTATCATGCGCACTTGATGTGCGGGCAGGTTTTTTCGCAATAGGCCGCTGGCGGGCCCTTTTTGTGTGATTTGTTCAACGTATCACGATCACATACTACCTTTTGAAACTGAATAGACAGAATACACCGATAAGTTAACGTCACAAATTATGACAAAATGTGTTCATGATCAAGGCACTGGTGCAAGCGAAAACAGACTCTAAGGTGACGAACATTTTCATACCTGTACTTATTATAGAACGAGCCGGTATGACCGAGCTTCGCTCGGGTAAAAAAAAAAAATAGTAGGTATTATTATTTGCCAATAGATGTCAGGAAGAGTCGTATCTTTATTGGCTTATTTAACAACGCCTTCTAGCTTGCAGTTAGTTGCTCACAATCGCCAATAGATGGCAGGAACAGTCGTATATTGAGTTTATGTTTGATTATTGCAAAACACCAACTTCTCGTCATTTTCTAAAAATAAATCCTAGCTAGATCGATTTATCGCCCCCGAAAACCTCTGTATACTAAATTTCGTGAAAATTGTTGGTGCAGTTTCCGAGATCCTAAATATATATATATATAAATAAATAAATAAATAAATATTGTGGACAATTCACACAACACTACCCAGCCCCAAACTAAGCAGAGCTTGTAATATGGGAACCAGATAGCTGATATAATACTTGAATACATTTTTTTTTTTTTTTGTAAATACATACTTCGAATACAATATAACACCCAGACAGAGAACAAACATTTATGTTCACCACACAAATATTTGTTCTCGGTGGGGATCGAACCCACGACCTACGGCGCAGAAGGCAGAGCTACTACCAACTGAGCTAGAGGCCAGCTACTACCAACTGAGCTAGAGGCCAGTTATATATATATATACAAGATTTTCTCGTTTAAAGGTATATGATAAGATTTGTTGTGTCCAATAAAGCATTTTCTATCTATCTATCTTACCTTATTCTGGAACCCTTCCACAGGAACAGGCACCCCCCATTTGAGGTCCCTAGTGACAGCCCTAGCTCTGAGCGGCTCTCGCAGCCAGGCGCGAGTGACAGCCCTGGCTGGCGCGGACCAATGCTGCTCGTTAGCGGATATCCACGTCCGGATAGAAGGCTCTAACTGTTGGAGAAGAAAAAAGAACAATAAATTATAGTTTAAAAAACTAAGAAAACACGCTTTTATAACTAATTGAACTAAAAAGTTAAAAATAAAACTGTAATAATCAATTGAAAAATTTATATTATTGTACAAAAAAGCGTGGGGTGCTTTTTATAATAACTTCAGATATAATAAACTATTGATAAAATATTTACAACAATCAAAATCAAGCCCCCCCCGCTTTTTGTACAATAATATAAATTTTTCAATTGATTATTACAGTTTTATTTTTAAATTTTTAGTTCAATTAGTTATAAAAGCGTGTTTTTTTGGTTTTTTAAACTATATTTTTTTTTATTTCATATTATTGCATTGTCATCGACCTTTGACAGGTGTGCAAAGTTTGAATCAAATCTGATCGTTCAAAATAGGACAAAATCGAGCTCAAAGGGGTCGGTTACATACAAGCAAGCAAACTTACATACAGGTGAAGCTAATAAAAGCGTTATAAAAATATAGCCTCTCAGCTCAGTTGGTAGCTTTGCCTTTTGCGCCGTAGGCCGTGGGTTCGATCCCCACCAAGAACAAATATTTATAGTGAACATAGATCACTACAGATACTCACTGTTTGGGTGTTGCATTTATTTTGAGTATGTATTGACAAAAAAATTGTGCATGAGTATTCTAAAAGTCATCTGGTCAGCTCTGCTTAGTTTGGGGCTAGATAGTGTTGTGAGGATTGGCTGATCAGTTTCCCACACTTGCCTCATCAGTTTCACACACAACTTGATCAGTTTCACACTAAATTCGATCAGTTGGACTCACCAATCCCAACTCGATGAACAACTGCTCACTCGGCTTGACAGTGGGTGTGCTTGAACAAACTTTGCACCGCGGGCTGATCAGTTCGATCGCGTTGATCAGTTTCCCACACTTATCGCATTGGTCGCCGCGCGCACTGTCATAGAGACAGCCAGGGTGTGGACAGGTACCTTCAACAAACCTAGAAATAATTTGATTTTAGCTTTACAAATATTTTTTTTATCCCACCAGCTCGAAAAGTGTGGTTTTGCTGTTCAATATCTGACTGCAAAAGCCGTTTTTATCCGCAAGAGGATAAAGTAAATTTGAATTTAGAATATCGTGTTCACTAAGTTTGTGAATACACAACCTATTTACTTCTACCTGCATGGTGCCGAATTTATCATACAACCTTTTTAAATTTGTTAAAAACTCATACTCGGAACCTTTTTGGTGTGATACTTTTAGTCGCGCCATGTTCTTTTTTGCATTTAGTCATTTCCTCGCTGAGGTGGGATGAAAAGTTACGTGTTGCACTCGAGTGCAAAGATTTTTCACCTTGTGCACTTTTGATTCCTTCGCCAACGCTTAGGATTCTAACTTTTAAACCACTTGCTCCGCTCGTGGTTAAACTTTAGAATCCTTCGCTTGCTCGGCCATCAAAATTGAGCACGCGGTTAAAAAACAGCTTTGCTCTCTTGTATACCCCCAGTGCTCTGATTTTGACGGTCATAACATAGCTATTTTTATGGGCAGCCTAGTGGGGTCTCTATATTGACTCACCTATCAGCTAAGAACCGGTCACAGCTCTGACACAACAGCTGGTCCACTGACTGAGAACTGACGAAACCGTTGTCTTTTAGCTTTAGGAACATTCTTTGTGATATTCTGTAAGAAAATAATTTAATTTAGTATAAAATAATGTTTAAGAGCCTTAAATAACATTTGCATGTCATACGAAGATGGGGTATGGTACACCCCATTTCTCTAATTAATTTTATAGGTATAGGAGTTAATAAAATTCTCATTTTTTTAGGTAGTGTGGCAGTATTGCAAAGGATTGCCATGGTCAAAACTCAAAAAATACGAAATAAGTTTTTATATCCAATATTTTTTTTATGTTTTTGTATTTGGGGAATGGAGGAGAAAAACATGTTGTGCCGACCCCACATAAAGTGGGATAAGGGCAGAAAGAAGAACATTTTTTTCAGTATTTGCCCCATAAAAGTAGATTGGAATGCTGCTGTGACACTATACCCTACAAGACTGACTTACAAATTGTATACATTTCAGTTTAGCCGACTGTATGTATGTCTCTACTTATTCAGTTACTCTTAGTGTCAGTTTCAAAAACGTCTCTTAGTAAAATGACATACAAAGTTTCTGGAAAGTTTGATCTTTTTAGTACGGAAAATTACCGAAAATTTGGTATGACATTTCACAAACAGACGTTTATAAAATCTGTTCTTAAAGTTCTTAGACTTCTCTAATGCTTATTTTTTTTCAGAAACGGGGTATATTACACCCCACATCCCAGGGGTTTCATAGACCCCAGTTACTTACTCAGTCTGCTCCTTAGTACTGGTACGTCCGAAGTAATCAAAGCCGATATTAAACCACCGATACACAGCGTTATGGATCTCATAGTATTTATCGCAAATCTGTTTTGGAGTTATTTTTTCTTCTAAAGCCTGTATAAAAATAGAAAAACTACATAAAAAATATGAAATATTGTGTAAACGAGTTTTTATAAATTCTTTAAGGTTCTATTGTATTTTAAGTACGTTTATACTAAAAAATATGCATAAGTAATTATATCAGCTATCAATTTGGAGTTAGACAGTTTTTTGTGAATTTAAAATAAATAATAAATATTGTAGGACAATCCACACAACACTATCTAGCCCCAAATTAAGCAGAGCTTATACTATGGGAACCAGATAACTGATATATTACTTATATACACTTCTTTTGTAAATACATACTTAGAATACAATACAACACCCAGACAGAGAACTAATATCTGTGTTCACCACACAAATATTTGTTCTCGGTGGAGATCGAACCCACGACCTACGGCGTAGAAGGCAGGGCTTCTACCAACTGAGCGGAGGGGTCATCAATGTTGTTGATTGTCCAAAATATTTATTTATTAAAGAAAAAATATGCTGATATGGGGTCTTACCTTAGTTTCAGTGGCGGTGCCATATTCGTCAGTACCGCAAATAAATAGTGTATTGTAGTCACATATTCGACAATATCTGAAATAAACAGGAAACATAATGTAAAGAAAAAGGAAATAAAAATCATTAATAAATATTTTAGACAGTTCACACAACACTATCTAGCCCCAAACTAAGCAGAGCTGGTACTATGGGAACTAGAAAAATCAATAATCAATATTTTAGACAGTTCACACAACACTATCTAGCCCCAAACTAAGCAGAGCTGGTACTATGGGAACTAGAAAAATCAATAATCAATATTTTAGACAATTCACACAACATTATCTAGCCCCAAACTAAGCAGAGCTTGTACTATGGCAACTAGAATAATCAATAATAAATATTTTAGACAATTCACACAACATTATCTAGCCCCAAACTAAGCAGAGCTTGTACTAGGGGAACCAGATAGCTGATATAATACTTATATACATTTTATTTGACGTGACAACGTCTTATAATTCGATGGAGCCGGCTGCACCCACGAAAAAACATGACATCATGCGGCGTTACCTCGTTCTGACGCGTTCCATTGCGCGGCTTGAAGTGCAAGCGAGAGCGCGGAACGAGCGACAAAGAGGCACGCACGGCCTCCGCGTTCGGCAGCGTTCGACATCTGTCTCTCTCCTACTTGAGTGAGCGATGCGTCCGCGTGGACAGCTGTATGACGTTGGCACGTTCAACTATCGTCAGTAAACCGACTTTACAGACAACCGATTTATAATATATGTATTAAACATACCTTGCAAATATATCAGCTGAGAGCACACATCCGATTATATTCCCGAGATGCGGTACGTTATTCACGTACGGTAAAGCAGACGTTATTAAAACGTTTTTTCTACCTTTCACCGGCAACCTGAAACAAAAACGGCCAAGTGCGAGTCGGACTCATTTAGGACTTCGTAACATTATATTGACATTTTATTGATTTTATAGTGACTAAAGCTATGGAAATCATAAAGATTTTTAATTTACAAAGATATTTTTTTTTATATTGTTAAAAATATCTGTATGAGGTATTATTATTTCGAGGTATGAGGTATTATTCCGATCCTAAGGTCGTGGGTTCGAATCCAGTCGTGTACTAAAGAGTTCTCTGGCCAAAAATATATGTACACTATGCCAGTGCTCTCAAACGGTGAAGGAAAACATCGTGAGGAAACCAGCATATCGAAGAACCTTAACAGTTCGAAAAATTAAGTTAAATGCACGAAAGGAGCATCTTTGAGGCGCTCTCAAAATCCTTTCACCATACTTGGTTCGAAGAAGCCAGTGACACGATAAGAAGAAAACTGTATTGTAGTCGACTGTATAAGTATAGTCAGTCAGAGTATAAGGGTAGTCAGAGAGCACTGTTGGTTTAGTGGTAGTGGCCCCGCCTTCCGATCCGAAGGTCGTTGGTTCAAATCCACTCGTGTTCCAATGAGTTTTTCTGTCGAAAAATGTATGTGCACAATGCCAGTTGTTTGCGCCTATGATTTGAATTTGGCGGCATTTCGCGAATCGTCTATGACTGGTGGACGGAAGCGGACTTACGTCACCAGTCAAGCGACGGTGGCGCCATCCCGCTGACGATGGCGCGGTAGACGAAAAGAAAGATGGCGATTCGGTGTGTGCAATGAACTTGACGAGCGCTTTATAATAAACTTTATACTTAAATATTATTGTCAACGGCTAATAGAAGTGAGTGTGTGCGTGGCGGAACTAGAAACAATTATTCTGGACAACTTTGGAAGACTGGCTGGCTACGGGACGCGGAAGTTCGACGTCGAGTCGGTGAGTGATTTGCCGTTAAAATTCGGATCAAGGCACAAGCAACAGATTTCCAGGGTCTTCTCTAGGTCTCCCATGTTCTCCCGAACATTTTCCTTCGAGTCGGATCGGTATCAGTAATTTTGGGTATTTTTTGGGTATAAAAAAGTCCAAAGTTGGTCGGGCCACGCGTACCTACGCGTGGCATTCTTTCGGTTTCTTTCAATATTTCGGTTAAAGTATATCATTTCGGTTGTTCATTTTTCGGCTATCTATTTTTGGTGATCAGTATAAGAACCCATTATCGTCATGTCGGCCCTAAAAGGTTATGAAAGTAAGTTTAAAATTAAAAACGATTGGCTTGTCCATTCATTAGAAATGGCGGACGGTAAGACCAAGTCAGCGAGCATTATGGCCGCGCGACTAAATAAATTAAATACTTATTATGATTCGCTAACGGATGCATACGAAGGCATATTGATTGGGTGTTCTACGGATGCTGCGGATATAGCAATTATAGAAAAATATAGTAAATTGTACGAGGAAGCTACTCTAATTTACAATAAGTTGGAATCCATAGCAGCGGGGTTTCCGAGTATGTCGGGTTCATTCATGCCTACGGACAGCGCTCCCACGGCTAGGCTGCCTCGTATCAGCCTCACTACGTTTGACGGTGACGTATTTTCGTGGAGTAGCTTCATTAGCTTATTTAGCTCGCTAGTACCAAAGACTATGGAAAACAAGTAGACTGACAATCTCATCCAAGAAAACGTGCATCGATAAATGATTGCCTACAATGACGCTAGATGTCGCTGGTCGTTTTGAATCTGATAAAAACGAGTGAAATGATTTTTACAGTATTCGCAACAATAGGTTAGCTAACTAATTGATATTGTAGTACGACAACAAATAGAGAGATGGCGTTAATCTGAGTGGCGTTACTTAAACTTGCGGCGTTGCCAGCTTTCGATGGAGCAAAAACAGGGTAGAGTGTGACGCGACGTTGTCAGCTAGTGTACGGAGATTTTATTTTGATGTTTTTAGTTTGTTCCAAGGATTAAGGTCATTGCTTAATTGCTAACAAGTTGCGCTGAAGCGTCAAAGTGACACTCAGGCAGGACAGGCAGGACCAACCTGGATTTTTAAAAACATTGGGTTATGTAATAACTTGTTACCTATTTGTAAAATCTTATGCGTAAGTTGTTAGGCAAAGTAAAAAGGCACACCACAATAACGTGTTAGGTATTTATTTTGTTGTGTATGCAAATAAGTTTAAAGATTTAGCATGGAGTTTTAGTTGAGTGATGACTATGACATTTAGTAACAACCTACCGTCTACATACATTGTAGATTGTAGGTATGTACACAATACAAACTGAATGATTTACACACCCATTTTTAGGGTTCCGTAGCCAAATGGCAAAAGCAGAACCCTTATAGATTCGTCATGTTTGTCTGTCTGTCTGTCTGTCCGTCCGTATGTCACAGTCATTTTTCTCCAAAACCGTAAGTGATGAAACTTGGCGAGTAGATGTATTTTGTTAACCGCATTAAGATTTTGACACAAAAATAGAAAAAAAAACTATAAATTTTGGGGGTCCTCATACTTGAAACTGAAACTATAAAAATGTTTTTCATCGGTCCCATACGTGTGGGGTATTTATGAATAGGTCTTCAAAAATGATGTTGAGGTTTATAATATAGTTTTTTTCTAAACTGAATAGTTTGCGCGAGAGACACTTCCAATGTGGAAAAAAGTTGGTCCCCCCCTCTTAACTTCTAAAATAAGAAAATGATAAAACTAAAAAAATATATGGTATACATTACTATGCAAACTTTCAACGATATTTGGTTTGAACGAGATCTAGTCAGTAGTTTTTTTTTATACGTCATAAATCGTAAACCGCAATTTACCTCTCGACGAACTACAAAAACCTTTATATTATGTTACTTGATGCTACGGAACCCTTCATGGGCGAGTCCGACTTGCACTTGGCTGCTTTTTAAATTGCCCGAAAATTGAGTTTCGTTGTTAGCGTGTTTTCCTCGTGTTTATTGTTTAAAGTTTTTTCCGTTTTTCTTAAGAGGGTACCGAGCAAAATAGTGACACAAGCCGAGCAGCAAACGCGATCTTTTGTGTATGCGCATTGAGCTGCGAACAGGTGAAATATGATAACTCAATTTTATTATTATTTGTGCTTTTTACCGTCAAAACAAAGTTTTTTTTTTTGGAACAAATCTTCAGAGAAAAATTCGGTTTTCAGAGAAAAATGGGATATGAGATGTGGGATGATTATAATATGAAGAAAAGTGGGGCTCTATTCCGGATAAGGTTTAATTTTTTTTTCTTAAATAGTTGTTAACGTAGATATTGTTTATAGGTTTTTGGGGGCTCTGATTGTGAATTCGACACATTTTTTTTTAATCCAAGATGGCAGCTTTATTTTTTTTCTTGTAAAATAGATATGGGTATCGTTTAATAGGTTTTTGGGGACTCTGATTATGAATTCGACATTATTTTTAAATAAATATGGTGACTTCATTTTTTTTCTTAAAAAATGGATATGGGTATCGTTTAATAGGTTTTCGGGGGCTCTGATTGTGAATTTGACATTATTTTTTTAATCCAAGATGGTGACATAATTTTTTTTCTTAAAAAATGGATATTGGTATCGTTTTTTAGGTTTTTTGGGGCTCTGATTGTGACTTCGACACAATTTTTTTGAATCCAAGATGGCGCCTTTATTTTTTCATGTAAAATGGATATGGGTATCGTTTAATAGGTTTTTGGGGACTCTGATTATGAATTCGACATTATTTTTAAATCAATATGTTGACTTCAATTTTTTTCTTAAAAAATGGATATGGGTATCGTTTAATAGGTTTTCGGGGGCTCTGATTGTGAATTTGACATTATTTTTTTAATCCAAAATGATGGCTTCATTTTTTTTCTTAAAAAATGGATATGGGTGTCGTTTAATAGGTTTTTGGGGGCTCTGATTGTGAATTTGACATTATTTTTTGAACACAAGTTGACGGCTGCATTTTTTTTCTGAAAAAAATGAATATGAGTATCGTTTACACGTATCGTAACAATGTCAAACGAGCGACAAAGAGGAACAATCGGCCTCCGCGTTCGGCAGCGTTCGACATCTGTCTCTCTCCTATTTGAGTGAGCGATGCGTCCGCGTGGACAGCTGTATGACGTTGTCACGTTCAACTGTCGTCAGTTAACTGACTTTACAGACAGCTGATTTTTTTAAGGAAATGTAGAACTTGCATTACTGCTGAAGGCCAACAGTTTGAACATTTGCTGTAAATCCTTGATGTAGTTAAATTAAAATCACGATTGAAGAAATCCTATGATTTTATTTTATTTCAAACTTTCACTTAAAACTAACAAATTACTTGAACACCCATGTTTATTACTCTTTCGACAAGATGGTGGCTCTATCTGTTTATTTGCAATGTCGAAATGGTATTTACTTTTACCTGTAAATTGTGAGCGGCTTAAAAACACAGCGTAGGCATTTTAAGTTCATAATTTAAATTAAAGGGTACAAACATTTTATCTCATGAAATAAAATTGATTGGAAATCCGGTTTATTTGAAAAAACATTTTTTATTTCGAAAACTAAAAAGTACTCTAGCAAGTATTATACCATTTTGGAATCCTGAATAAATGTGCCATTTTTTAAAGTTACTTGCCATAATAATGTAGTACATTTTTTTAGCAGTACAGACGGTTAAAGTTGGGTGATGTAATTATCTGAAATGAAATGTTGGCCAAAACTCCACGATTTCATTGAAAACTGAGGCAGTTATGGCTTAATTTTGAATTGTAATTTACAGAAGGGTTATTCGTGCTTACGTTGCAGAAAAAAGTTAATATTTGTAGTCACAGGACTTAAGAGATCATCACAGGGTGTCAGTTTTTCCTGTTTTTTTTAAATACTCATAACTCCAAAGTTACATAACAAATATTTTTTTTTATATTTTTCTGATAACTGTCATGACTTGGCGCATCACCCGTTTTCGGCTGGACGTTGACTTAAGGGACACCCTGTATATTAAAAAAAATCCTCAATCTTGGATTCAAAAATGAATAGCAAATGCGAGGCGGAATATAGTTTAAAACTAGTTTTTTCGTGTGCGCGAGCTGCATGCAGCTCGCGTGTCGGTGTGCTACTCCCAGTTTTACATTTGTTTACACTTTAAAAACCCCAAAAAGTAGTAAAGAAAGTCCTAAGGAACCCTAAAAATGTTTACATAATCAACGTCCTAGGTGAAGTAAAATTCCAATCAAAGTCTTAAGGAACCCTAAAAGTCGACCACATAATCAAATTCCTCAATGTAGTAGAACCCCAATCAAAACCCTAAAGAACCCTAGAACGCACTAAGCGTTTTGGCTCCACCTTCATTATGCGAACCTCCAGGGAATGGAACTCATTGCCGGCGGCTGTTTTTCCTGACCACTACAATCTGGGCCTCTTCAAGGCAAGAGTGAATAGGTGTCTTCTAGACCATCCTGCTCCATCGTCGGCTACATCGTCGCTTACCACCAGGTGAGATTGTATCCAAAGGCTGGTCTATATCTTGTAAAAAAAAAAAAAAAAATTGTTTACATAATCAAGGTCCTAAGTGAAGTAAAATTCCAATTAAAGGCCTAAGGAACCCTAAAAAAAGTTTATTTTATCAAGTTCCTCAATGTAGTAAAACCCCAATCAAAATCCTAAGGAACCCTAAAAATGTTACCATTATCAAGCTCCTAAGTGTAGTTGAAACTCCGATCAAAGTCCTAAGGAACCCTAAAATTGTTTACATAATCAAAGTCCTGAGTGAAGTAAAATTCCAATTAAAGGCCTAAGGAACCCTAAAATTGTTTACATAATCAAGGTCCTAAGTGTAGTTGAAACTCCAATCAAAGTCCTAAGGAATCCTAAAAGTTGATCAGTTAATCAAGTTCCTCAGTGAAGTAAAACCCCAATCAAAGTCCTAAGGAACCCTAAAATTGTTTACATAATCAAGGTCCTAAGTGAAGTAAAATTCCAATTAAAGGCCTAAGGAACCCTAAAAATGTTAACATTATCAAGCTCCTAAGTGTAGTTGAAAGTCCAATTAAAGGCCTAAGGAACCCTAAAAGTTGTTTATTTTATCAAGTTCCTCAATGTAGTAAAACCCCAATCAAAGTCCTAAGGAACCCTAAAAGTTGTTTATTTTATCAAGTTCCTCAATGTAGTAAAACCCCAATCAAAGTCCTAAGGAACCCTAAAAATTTTAACATTATCAAGCTCCTAAGTGTAGTTGAAACTCCAATCAAAGTCGTAAGGAACCCTAAAATTGCTTACATAATCAAGGTCCTAAGTGAAGTAAAATTCCAATTAAAGGCCTAAGGAACCCTAAAAGTTGTTTATTTTATCAAGTTCCTCTGTGTAGTAAAACCCCAATCAAAGTCCTAAGGAACCCTAAAATTGTTTACATAATCAAGGTCCTAAGTGAAGTAAAATTCCAATTAAAGGCCTAAGGAACCCTAAAAATGTTAACATTATCAAGCTCCTAAGTGTAGTTGAAAGTCCAATTAAAGGCCTAAAAAACCCTAAAAGTTGTTTATTTTATCAAGTTCCTCAATGTAGTAAAACCCCAATCAAAGTCCTAAGGAACCCTAAAAGTTGTTTATTTTATCAAGTTCCTCAATGTAGTAAAACCCCAATCAAAGTCCTAAGGAACCCTAAAAGTTGTTTATTTAATCAAGTTCCTCAATGTAGTAAAACCCCAATCAAAGTCCTAAGGAACCCTAAAAATGTTAACATTATCAAGCTCCTAAGTGTAGTTGAAACTCCAATCAAAGTCCTAAGGAACCCTAAAAGTCGACCACTTAATCAAATTCCTCAATGTAGTAAAACCCCAATCAAAACCCTATACGGAACCCTAAATTTTACGTAAAGCCAAATCCTCAACGGGTCGGAACCGCTAGAAGGGACCTTGTCGCGCGACCTACAAGCAGGTCCAAAATGAAGTAAAACGGCAAACATAGGAGGAAAGGGTTCTGGGGGGCCGAGGGGGGGTCCAGCACGGCTCGCTTCGCTCGCCGCGCTGTTCTTCGTAGTCGCGTGGCGGCTCGCTTCGCTCGTCGCAACGCTCCCCCCTAGTTCAGGTAGGGGGGTTCTGGGGGGCGTAGGAAGGTCACAGCACGGCTCGCTTCGCTCGCCGCAATGCTCCACACGAAAATAAAAGGTCAAAAATAGGGCATTTTTAGGTTTTTTAAAAAATAAAGGGGTCTAGAGGGAAAAGGGGGGAAAAATTTATTTTGCTTTCAAAATAATCACACCTTCCCTACATGACCCAAAAAAAAAAGTCTCGCAAGTCACTCCGCTTGGAAGATACGAAAGGGGGGGAAAAAAGGGGTAGGAGGGGGGAAGTTTTTTTGTTCTTTCAATTCAGGAAGAAACCCTCTATACGAAACCCCAATCGAAACCCCTCTATCTCGATGGCATCTGGTAGCACTCTAAAAAGGGGGGGTCCTGGGGGGCAAGGGGGGCAAAATTTTTTGTGCAATCGAAATCACTCGTGACCGTCTTTAGGTTCCCCATAAAAAAATTATGCAGGACCTCTCGGTTGCAGAGCCCCTCACCAAAAAGTCCATTAAAAACATAATTATGAAACACATCACGATCATCATGGGTTACCTACTTTTACCATTCTAGGTGTAAACGGAGTCGAGCGAACCTATCATTGTGTGCGTGAGTACGCACACAACTAGCGAGCCGCAGTAAATACCTATTTTCCGTCCGCCTTGTTTGCTCGATACCCTCTTAAATAACTTACCTTTTCTTGCCTACCGGACTTGATTGACTACGCCTACCTGTAACCTGTGCTTATTAAACGACTTCGATTGCCCAAAGAACACTGTCTGACTGTCACGAAAATGTATCTTTGAAGGAAAAGTTCATGATAGTCCTAAAACCAAAGTTTTGAAAAAGACTGCATTAACATAGCTGTTACGGATAGGTGGAATTTAAAACACTTATTTGAGGAAGTTAAAAGAAAACCGGCCGGGTACGCGCGGACAAGCTAGTGCTCAGTACCGAGGTTCAAATCCAACTATTTTTGTAGCTGTCCGCGCGCAAGCGGGGGTAGTCTCCAGTTTTATTCAACGAACAAAGTAAGTACATTTTATATTTTTTTAAATCTACCTACACTTTATAATTTAAAAATTGTTTTTTAATATTATTACAGGTTCGTGAGGTGCGTCTGTCTACATTCTCCGCCCAGTGTCACGTCAGGGACACTGATTAGCAACAGGAAGCAGCACCAAGCGAGTAACAGGTCGGAACTCCAGTCTCGGCGTTTATTTCCACAGTGCGTCATACACTTGTCGGGTCCGGACAATAGTAAATCCGCGGTACCTCTCGGCCAAGTGGTTTTGGTAGGTGCTACTCGGCCAATGCGAAGAATGCCCCACTCGCCTATTTGAACAGCAGAAGTACAGCAGTGCAGCAGCGACGACAACTTCTCTAAATGCAGAACAGCTAAGTCGACGCTCTCAGTTGCGTGTACCATTTCTAACGTTTCTTTATTTATTTTTATTTTTTCTTTTTCAGGTGCGGCTGTCATCCAGGGCCATCCGGGATCATCTTTTTCGCACAGGAAACCAGCATCTCGGGACCATTGACAATCTTTGTGTAATTTCAAATTCATATATTTTCTTTCTGAATGTGTGTAACACAACTTGTCTAAATAATTTGTATTCCAGTACATACCACTCTTATGATTCATCGAAAAATAAATTATATTTATTTGTAATCTGTGTTTCTTTTGTATGACACCATCGCTGAGGCAGTATGCGCGTACTGCACCCTGTAGATGTACTCGTAGCTCAAGAATCGAATCAGGATTTGTAGGTATGTATACGCGCCAGTAGACGACACAGGCAGCGCCGGGCGGCGTAAGCGGCGGGCGATGTGTTACATTACATAACAACAAATAATGCAGCTCATTTTTCTCGCTTGAACTTGAAGTGATTTGTATTTTATAACTTTTGCATCCTAAAACTTGCTTTTGTAAACAAGGGAACCATCTTGGTATGCTAGTCCGATATTTCATCTGTTGAAGTTGTAGAATCCAATCAGTAAAAATCTTGCCATATTTCGTAGGTATTTGATCGTATGCTGATATCTTCTTATGAATGTTTATGAGAGTGCGTGAGGGCGACGCATCAGCTGTGGTCTCGCAGGCACCTGTGCGCGCGGCCACCAGTGGGGAGGTGGTAGTGACGGCGCGGGAGCAGGCGTGGCGGGGCAGGTAGCTGGAGGCGGGGGCGGGGGAGCAGCTCAGCTGTTCCAGTGCACACTCAGAACATTGATGCTTCGAAAGACAGAATCCGTGAACACACGAACCTAGCGGTGTTACGGTGGCACAAGGTTCATTTTTGCAGAGCATTATTGTCTTTATTGGCGCGATGCAATGGTAATTGTCCTCACCAATTAATAACTTTGTTTCTACATTATCACTACACGAAATGAGACAGTTCATATGTAAATTTAGTTCATCACTTTTTCTCGCACTTAGTTCTCGCAGAATTATTGTTTATGTTTGTAACTTTGCACTTTTTATCAGCTACAGATTTTTGTCGATTCTTCGTTACATTTTTACGATTGATCTCGTTATTGTAGGCTGGTATAAATAACTGCGTTGGTCTATGTCTTTTGCGTGCGCTTTTTTCTAAGGCTGCTAGGTATGTCCGCGGCTAACTTTTGCCCGAGTAAAAACTTTTCAAATTGAAAGTAATTTTTGTTGTATCTTTTTTGAAGTGATTTTGGTTTTTCAGTCTACGTAAATATGATCCTTCGCGTATTCTATATTCAAAAGTAAGGACAATATTTCCGCGCATGTTTAAGAAAAATATAGTTATAGATGTCTTCTAAAGTGCTTTAAGGTTTAATCCTACTAGAATAAAGAAACTAACCAAAGTCGAGGGCGGCAGTTAGTCTACTTGCAATAAAAAAATAATTTTTCATTAGCGCCATCTATTTTAAAAAAGCATCACTTAGTATGTACCTTACAAAATACCACTACGCCACGCCATCTATCAATAGGTATATGAACATTGAAAATATTGCTCTTTCCAGGCTATTTGCCAGCGCCATCTAGAAATAGCCCGGAATTTTACCATTTTTTGAGTCACAAAATTTTGTTCTCTATTAGCAGTCTACTTGTTTTCCTTAGTCTATGCTAGTACTGAGTAGGAAGGATATTTCAAAAACGGAAAAGTTCCACTACCTATTTTCTAATGTTGAAAAGGAACCTAAGTCTTTGATAAAACATCTACCGATGGTGGATGCCTCGTTGGACACGGCATTGGAACTTCTACGTAATAGGTACGAGAATACTCGGTTGCTTGCGGACTCACATATTTCACGTATCTTGCATTTACCGGCTTTGAAACAAACGTCTGGGCTTAGGACTAAAATATTAAACCCGTTGTTAGAATCTACACGGGCATTAAAAAACCTAGGTTTTCCAACGGATGAGTGGAGCTATTTACTGTTCCACATAAGTCTATCTAAGTTGCCGGTCGAAATAAAAACACGGTTTGAACAATTACACGGCGGTAATCGAAATACGGTGCCTACATTCGAACAATTGACGGAGTTCATGAACAATGAGTGCAGGCTACTAGATACGGCGGCGGAACCGGTTTACTATTCGGTGCCCGAGCGCCCTCGCCGAGGCGAGCGCGCTGTACACGTAGGTAAGTTCGCACGTAATGATAATAGTGTTGCTAAATGCGCCTACTGCGATACAACGGGACATAATATTCATGATTGTTTTAAGTTTCGTAACTTGGATAGAACGGATCGTAAAACGGCAGTGCAGACTCGAGGTTTGTGTTTTAGATGTTTCGGACACCATTCGGCGGCGGATTGTACTCGCGTGACTGCATGCGTACAGTGCGGACACACGGGTCATGATAGTTTGATTTGTCTAAGCTACTCGCGTCCGAGCAACGGCGATCAAATGCAGGTTTCACGGAACCCACCTAATAATCTATCACGGGATAGGAGGGACGGTACGGGGGGAATGGGTGATCGTGGTTTTGCCAGAACCCAAGGGTTCCGCACGGGCGGGCCCACCCCGCACGTTCGTTGGTCGGACCAGTCGGGCAACTCGTCACCGGCATCAGCGCCGGCTTCGCCTAGAATGGGTTATCAGAGCGGAGATGTGCGCGGTGGTTGGAATCGAACCCGCGACGATCGCGATAATGACTCGCATCGGAGATGGTCGCCGCGCGGGCCGAGTCCTGCGGAGGCTCGCCGCTCTGACGCATAGCAACTACAGAACACAATATGTACGGCCGCCGATCCACTACCTACAATGCCGGTTAATGTTATCTTACCTACGGCCGTCATAGAAGTGCAAGCAGCAAACGGAGATTTTTTACGGGCGCTTGCATTATTAGATACGGGGGCGGAGGCTAGTGTTGTTCGTAGTGATTTAGTTACAACACTACGGTTAAAGCGGTATAATACACTCATTCGGTTAACTGGGATTGGTGGTACTCACTCGGGTGACTGTACTCACGTTGTTTCTGTCAACTTTCGGCCATTACGGACAGGAAAACCTTTATTATCGGTTACGGCGGTATTATTAAAAAATCCAACAGCTTATTTGGCACGGAAAATAGGTATTTCAATAAAACAATTAAATTTAAAAATCAATTCGGATGACGGTAATAATAATGTAGGTGAGGGTCAAATAGATTTAATTTTAGGTTCGGATATTCTCGGTCAAGTTTTAAATCAAGCGGTTGAGCTAGAGGTCAACGGGCCCTATGCGTTAAATACTATTTTTGATCATGTAATTTTTGGTCCCACGGAAACTTCACAGGAAGTGACCACGACCTCCTCACTAGTGTCTCGAGCGGGTCTCGTATCTGGTGCCGCTTTGGCTGACCAGGTGGAACGGTTTTGGCGGACAGAGGAACCTCCTGGACGGCCAGTGAAGGATCCGTCAGATATATTATGTGAACAATTATTTAGTAACACTGTTACACGGGGCTCAGACGGTAAGTACACAGTACGATTACCTTTGATGCCTAACAGTCGGCTAGGAGACACCAGTCAAACTGCATTACGTAGGTTTTTGTCTGTGGAACGTAGGATGGAACGGCAGCCTGAGTTTGGGGCTAAGTATGTAGAATTTATGTCAGAATATATACGTCTCGGTCACATGCGGTTAACAAATTTTAATCCTAACTCTAATGAGCAACATTACATTTTAGCACACCACGGGGTCTTTAAGAAATCGGGGGACACAAATAAAATACGGGTCGTATTTGACGGCAGTGTACGGTCTAGTAACGGGGTATCCTTAAATGATTGTTTATTTTCTGGGGAACGGTTACAAAACGATATTACGGATATAATTATAAACTTTCGGTTACCTATAGTAGTTTTTGCTACAGATGTCAAAATGATGTTTCGCCAGACTTGGATAAGTTCTATCGACCGGAAATACCAACTTATTTATTGGAGGGCATCTAAATCGGACCCTATACAGCTTTACGAGTTGACAACAAATACCTACGGCTTAAAATCAAGTCCTTTTGTTGCAATACGCTGTCTTCATCAATTAGCGAGTGATGAGCGTCATAGGTATCCTAGGGCGGCTAGGTTACTTGTAAAAAATTCGTATGTCGATGATTTGAGTGGAGGAGGGGATTCGTTACAAGAGGCTACGGACTTACGTAATGAGTTAACGGCTCTAATGAATTCGGCGGGATATGAACTTAGAAAATGGTCGTCTAATGACCCGCGCTTGCTTAGGGATTTGCCACGGGATCATTTAGAAACCCCACGGACATTCGATGAACAATCGGATGACGTCACCAGCTTTGTTAAAATTTTAGGTATTCAATGGAACCCAACGTTAGATAACTTTACTTATAGACTTGAGCTGCCTCGGGTAGAAAATGTTACACGGAGAATTATTTTGTCTACGGTCGCTCGATTGTTTGACCCACTCGGATGGGTATGCCCGGTTGTTTTTCGGATGAAACTATTATTGCAGTCGTTATTAAATAGTGTTGATGACTCACGGAGCATTGAATGGGACGCACCTGCATCCTCGGACATCGTGCGTCAGTGGTTAGACATAACGGCGGACCTACCTAACTTGCAGCGGCTATCTATTCCTCGTTGTATAAAAACGGATAAGAACGCCCGGTACTCTTTACACGGGTTCTGTGATGGTTCTTCGTTAGGTTTTGCGGCAACAGTTTATGTGCGTACACAACATGTTGATGGTTCAGTTCTAGTACGATTATTGATAGCTAAAACACGGGTTGCGCCACTAAAGTCAAATCGTACCATTCCAAAGTTGGAGTTGAGCGGAGCGACGTTGTTGACTACGCTACTAAACCACATAAGTACGTCAGCTGACATGGAGTTTGATGATGTTACCGGGTGGTGTGATAGCACTATTGTGTTGGCCTGGCTTCGGACGCCACCACATAAGCTTCAAGTGTTTGAAGGGAATCGCGTTGCTCAAATTAATTCATCTCAAGTAAATATTAATTGGCGGCACATCCCGGGAACCATGAATAGTGCGGACGTAGCGTCGCGCGGTGCGACGGCGGCGGATCTGCTTACTGATGGCAGCTGGTGGGAGCCACAGTGGCTGTGCGCGCCGCCAGAACAATGGCCACGGACATGTACAGATTTACCTACGGAGCCATTACCGGGGCTAAAGGTCAAGTCTGTTCACATAGAAAATGTAGATTTGGAATTTGATTTGTTTGAAAAATACAGTTGTTTTGAAAAATTGGTAAATGTCACGGCTTATTTATTACGGTTCGGTAGTCGGATAAATCGGGGTAAGTATCACGGTAAAAATATATCGGTTTCGGAACGGCGCAACGCCATATCTTATTTAATTCGGTCGGTTCAGGAACGGTTCTTTCATGATGAAATTTTAGCTTTACGGTCGGGTATTCCTATTAGAAACGCATTACGGCGATTAAATTTATTCATAGATAAGGATAACATAATAAGGGTCGGCGGTCGGATAGATGCGGCAAACTTACCATACGATGCCAGGCATCAAATATTGTTACCGGGCAAGTGTTCATTTACGGAATTATTAGTAACATTTTATCATCGGACTTATTGTCATTGCGGAGCTAACACACTTGCAGCTATTTTATCTAGGTTTTATTGGATTCTATCGGTTCGGCGGATCACTCGGTTTATTACTTTTCGGTGTATACAATGTTATCGGTCTAAGGCACGTCCTACTCAGCCTTTTATGGCAGACTTACCAGCGGATAGAATCCAACAATCACGCCCGTTTGTGGGAGTCGGTACGGACTTTGCGGGTCCGTTCTTCATCAAAACAAGTACTCTTCGGAATGCAAAAATTCAGAAATGTTATCTGTGTGTTTTTGTATGTTTGAGTTCTAAGGCGGTCCACTTAGAAATTGTTTCTGATTTAACGGTAGAAGCCTTCGTGGCTGCACTTACACGGTTTGTCTCTCGTCGCGGCCTACCTTCGTTAATACGGTCTGACTGCGGTACTAACTTTACGGGAACGGACAGACATCTCAAGGAGATGTTCATATTTCTTCGTGACAATCATTCGGATATTGAACGTCATCTCGGTAGGCAGGAAATCACATGGCTTTTCAATGCTCCATCCAGCCCAAACCATGGGGGGTTGTTTGAAGCTGCGGTAAAATCGGCTAAAACCCATGCACGGCGCGTAATCGGGGACGCTCGATTAACATTCGAGGAACTTACGACGTTTTTCACCAAGGTTGAAGCGGTTATGAATTCGAGGCCTCTGTGCCCGCTCAGTACGGACCCCGCTGACTTTGAAGTATTGACACCGGGTCATTTTTTAATCGGTCAATCTTTAGTAGCCCTTCCGGAATATCCGTACACGGAAGTCAAGGTGCCTCGTCTGTCTCGGTTTCAGCAAGTTCAAAAACTATCACAACATTTTTGGTCACGTTGGAATATGGAATACTTACATACGTTACAACAACGGTTCAAATGGACTTCTCATACTGATCCACCAAAGTTAGATGATTTGGTTTTAATCAAGGAGGATAATCAACCGCCTTCTCATTGGAAACGGGGTCGGTTAGTTAAATTATTACCGGGTAAAAATGGGGTTGTTCGGATAGCTGAGGTTAAGACTCAGACTGGTGTCCTTTTAAGGCCCATTTCTAAATTATGTCGGTTACCTATCGGAAATTAAGGGAACCAAGGGGACCTTGGTTCGGGGGGAAGATGTTTGCGCCTATGATTTGAATTTGGCGGCATTTCGCGAATCGTCTATGACTGGTGGACGGAAGCGGACTTACGTCACCAGTCAAGCGACGGTGGCGCCATCCCGCTGACGATGGCGCGGTAGACGAAAAGAAAGATGGCGATTCGGTGTGTGCAATGAACTTGACGAGCGCTTTATAATAAACTTTATACTTAAATATTATTGTCAACGGCTAATAGAAGTGAGTGTGTGCGTGGCGGAACTAGAAACAATTATTCTGGACAACTTTGGAAGACTGGCTGGCTACGGGACGCGGAAGTTCGACGTCGAGTCGGTGAGTGATTTGCCGTTAAAATTCGGATCAAGGCACAAGCAACAGATTTCCAGGGTCTTCTCTAGGTCTCCCATGTTCTCCCGAACACCAGTACTCTCAAAACGGTGAAGGAAAACATCGTTAGGAAACCGGCGTGTTGTAGAACCTAAAAAAGTTCTAGCAACACGTGTCAAGGGTCACGCAAAAAGGGCCCGCCAGCGGCCTACTTGCGGAAAAACCTGTACGCACATCAAGTGCGGATGATAAACTTGCCGAAGGGTAGTCAGAGGGTACTTACACAATCTTCCCTTGTTTAAGGGGTGGTTGCAATTCTTTAAGGCCGTTCGCCCAGGCGCCCTTAGCGGCTGCTATTTCTTCTGCTGAGGGGCCTGTTTCAACACTCTCATCTGGGGACCTGGAAATATACTTAGTTTATTATTTTATTTAACTCTTCATTGCACAAAAATCTTAATGTTATGTACAAAAGGTGGGCTTAATGCTTTAAGCATTTTCTACCTGCCAACCTTAGAGGTGGGAATGGCGTTGGCATTTACGTAAATTATATAAAAAAAGGAAAGCTTTGATATTAAAATTAACAACATGGTACATATAGTTTAGTAACTTAGTTAAAAGTACTTAGTTACAAAGAGAAGAAATTTAAGGACTTATTGATAAAAAAATAATATTATAATTTAAATGGCTTTTTCAATGATATACTGCCTGCGTTATAATAATAATTTAATTGACTTCACAATAGAAAACTAACAACTGGCTTTTAATTTATAAATTTTTTCCACTCCAAATATTGCTATGCCCTGTACATTAGGGCCTATTATGTATTCACCATTTTTAACTTTAAGACATCACCATGTAACATAATAATTGCAATAAATAATATGAGTATGATTATTTTTTATACAACTAGCTGATAGAACAAGCATACACCTGATGTTAAGTGGTAACCATCGCCTATAACAAAGCATACCTCGTAGGTCACGCACGTCATGAACGTGCCCTACGCACTACCCTGTGTTTACCCTGCATGCAGATGTTCAGCCTCACGTGTCAGTAACACCGGCACCCACACCCTTCAAACCTGTACACAGCGATGTTGCTTCACGGCAGGAATAGGCATGGTGGTAGTACGCACCCCCACGAGACACACACAAAGCTCTACGACTTACCCGGTAGGAGAAACCACGGTGCTTAGTTGTGGGATGCCCAATACAGATGTCGCTCCAAAAGGTCCATCAATCGAGCCGCTCCAAGCTTTGATGGTTTCCTGAAAAGCAATGTAATATTTGGACGTGCCTGAAACTACCCTCTTTAGCCTTCCTTTTAGAAGAATAAGTGATAGAGGTCCCGCCAAAATCAAAGTATATTTATTTACTGAATTACATGTAGAAAAGATGTAAAAAATTGTGGTTGAATCACCGTAATTCTACCTATAAGGCAGCAAAAATAATAAATCATAGTTTAAAAAACTAAAAAAACACGCTTTTATAACGAATTGAATTAAAAAGTTAAAAATAAAACTGAAATAATCAATTGAAAAATTTATATTATTATAAGACGTCTTTAAATCCGATATCCCTCAATGCTTGAAAACCAAAGTGTTCAACCAATGTGTTCTGCCCATTCTTACTTATGGATCCGAGACATGGCCGCTCACCAAGGAACACATGCATAAGATCCGAGTAGCACAACGAGCAATGGAGCGTGCCATGCTCGGAATATCACTCCTAGATCACGTACCCAATGTCGAGATTAGACGCCGGACAAAAGTCGTGGATGTGGGTACGCGAATCGCAAAACTTAAATGGAGATGGGCAGGGCACTTGGCAAGAAGGGACGACGGGAGATGGACGAAGGCGGCTACAGAATGGTGGCCAAGGGGTGCTCAAAGACCTAGAGGCAGACCACCCGCCCGTTGGTCGAACGACATTGCTGCAAGTGCTGGGAATGAGTGGATGAGACTCGCGAGGGACCGGAAAGAATGGTGCAATAAAGAGGAGGCCTATACTCAGCAGTGGGTGCATACGGGCTGATGATGATGATGATGATGATACAAACAGCGTGGGGGGCTTAATTTTGATTGTTGTAAATGTTTTATTATATTTGAAGTTATTATAAAAAGCACCCCACGCTTTTTTGTACAATAATATAAATTTTTCAATTGATTATTACAGTTTTATTTTTAACTTTTTAGTTCAATTATAGAACCGTGCTTTTTTTATTTTTTTAAACTACCTATAATTTATTTTTTACTTTTTAGTTATTTTTTTTATTTTTTTTTCATATTATTGCATTGTCATCGACCTTTGACAGGTGTGCAAAGTTTGAATCAAATCTGATCGTTCAAAATAGGACAAAATCGAGCTCAAAGGGGTCGGTTACATACAAGCATACAGGTGAAGCTAATAAAAGCGTTATAAAAATAATATAAACGATTTAAATAATATTAAAATAAACATTAGGCAAAGAGTGTAAGTGTAAAATGTATGTGCACTATGCCAGTACATATTATTGTCAAACGGTAAAGGATTTCTTTTTGTTATTTATGACCTCAGTTTTAAAATTTTTGGCTAATTTACTTTAAAACCGACATCAAAAAAAAGAGGAGGTCAATTCGGTTGGTTTTTTTATGTTTGCTAATGCATAAAATTGAGTTTTTTAACCGATTTCCAATCAAAAAGGAGGAGGTTCTCAATTCGGTTGTATTTTTTTTTATGTTTGTTACCACATAATTTCGTCATTTGTGAGCCGATTTGAAAAAATATTTTTATCTGACAAGTACTGCTTCCAGATTGGTCCCATTTTAATTTTATCAAAATCGGTGTTGCCATTTTAATTTTTTTTTAATTTTTGTAACTGCATGCCTCCGTCATTTATGAACCGATTTAGAAAATTATTTTTTTATCAAGAAGCAAGGGCGTTGCTAAAGGGGAGCAGTGAGAGGCAGCTGCCCCCCCCCCTCTCCGACCTCCCAGAGATAAAAAAAGATGCCCAACTGCAAAGAAACTAAAATCCTAAGGCCGTGCACAGCATGCAATTGGCTTGCTTTGCTGATGAATCCCGCACGTCGAAACTCGATGAATACTCACCGATTTTACTTAAGTAGGTAGGTACCTAGTTTAAAATATTTAGCCATCAAAATTGATTCAGCAGATTGGTCATGAAGTCGGTTTCTCAAGTTTTTAGGGTTCCGTAGCCAAATGGCAAAAACGGAACCCTTATAGATTCGTCATGTCTGTCTGTCTGTCTGTCTGTCTGTCTGTCTGTCTGTCCGTCCGTCCGTATGTCACAGCCATTTTTCTCCAAAACCGTAAGAGCTAGACTGATGAAACTTGGCGAGTAGATGTATTCTGTGAACCGCATTAAGATTTTAACATAAAAATAAAAAAAAAACTATAAATTTCGGGGGTCCCCATACTTGAAACTGAAACTCAACATTTTTTTTTTCATCGAACCCATACGTGTGGGGTATCTATGAATAGGTCTTCAAAAATGATGTTGAGGTTTCTAATATCGTTTTTTTCTAAACTGAATAGTTTGCGCGAGAGACACTTCCAAAGTGGAAAAAAGTTGGTCCCCCCCCCTCTAACTTCTAAAGTAAGAGAATGATAATACTAAAAAAAATATATGTTGTACATTACTATGTAAACTTCCAACGATTTTTGGTTTGAACGAGATCTAGTCAGTAGTTTTTTTTTATACGTCATAAACCGTAAACCGCAATTTACCTTTCGACGAACTACAAGAACCTTATTATGTTACATCAAGTAACATAATATAAAGGTTCTTGTAGTTCGTCATGCTACGGAACCCTTCATGGGCGAGTCCGACTCGCACTTGGCTGCTTTTTTTTTAAACTTAAAATTATCGACGAACGAATTACTTGTGTTGTACTTACTAACCTTTACAGCGTCCGTGTTAACTGCCTCCGCCCATTTGAGAATGTGGGTAGTTTCACCCAAATACTGTGTTTTGAGATCAGCTCTGTACAGTAACGGGTACAGTGTAGCGAATACTGTTATATCGGCCAGCGATCTGATATCCTGAAAACAAAGAAAAATCAATATCTATACAAATGGAAGAAACGGGTATTTATCGCGATTACCTATAGTACTTATAAAGATTTTTATAATGTCCCAAAATAAAAATAAATAAATATAAATATTGTGGACAATTCACACAACACTACCCAGCCCCAAACTAAGCAGAGCTTGTAATATGGGAACCAGATAGCTGATATAATACTTGAGCTGATATAAGACTTTTTTTTTTGTAAATACATACTTAGAATACAATATAACACCCAGACAGAGAACAAACATTTATGTTCACCACACAAATATTTGTTCTCGGTGGGGATCGAACCCACGACCTACGGCGCAGAAGGCAGAGCTACTACCAACTGAGCTAGAGGCCAGTCTAAAAGTAAGTACATACATGGTAAGAAGTTGACTGTAACGTCAAACCTGTAGATGGCACCACGGTCGCGTTAGTGCCGCCTAAGAGTTATTGTATATGGCGCAGTGGCTCAGCGCAGCCCCGTACCAAGGGGAAGGTCGCGGGTTCAAATATAATCATGTACCAAGTGAATTTTTCTATCGAAAAATTATGTGCACTATGCCAGTACTCTCAAAACGGTGAAGGAAAACCTCATGAGGAAACCGGCATGTCGTAGAACCTAAAAAAGCAACACGTGTCAAGGGTCACGCAAAAAGGGCCCCCCAGTGGACTACTTGTTGAAAAACCAGCCCGCACATCAAGTGCGGACGATAAAAATTTGCCGATTTGCCGATGACAGATCAGATTTTGTTCCAAAATTGCCATCTTTACAGAACAGCAGGCCGATCATAAAAAAATTATTTATCTATCTATCTATCTATCATGTAACTTTTGTTGCAATAGTTTCAATAAGATTTTGATTGAAACCATTGCAACAAAAGTTACATGATCATCCTGCAGGATTCCTTTTAAAGAAGATATACATACCCCCAGAAGATGTTTCTGTTTGGCCAGTTTCTCATCCAAATGCAGCAGTAAGGAGTTGAGAGTTTGCTTCAGATCAGACGAGGCCTTGCCGGCGAGGGCAGCCGACACCGCGGGCGAGAGCCTAGTCGCCTCCCATTCCTGGATTTGCTGACTGAAATAACATGTATTCTATAAATGTATTTAAAAAATGTTCTTAATTCTTTATTGCACACAATCTGCTAGTATGTGAGCGCTGGTGGCCTAGTGGTAGCAGCCCCGCCTTCCGATTCTAAGGTCGTGGGTTCAAATCCAGTTGTGTACCAATGAGTTTTCTGCCCAAAAATTTATGTTCACTATGCCAGTGCTCTCAAGCGGTGAAAGAAAACATCGTGAGGAAACCTGCATATTGTAGAACCTAAAAAGTTCGAAAATATGTGTCAAGTACACGTAAGAAGCCTCTTTGAGGCGCACTTAAAATCCTTTCACCACACTTGGTTTGAAAGAATCAGTGACACGATAAGAAGAAGAAGAATTGCACACAATACAAAACATAGGAAAAGGTCAGAAATAGAGGATATGTGCAAGCTAGGATATGTATAGCTATCTGGTTCCCACAGTATAAGCTTTGCTAAGTTTGGGGCTAGATAGTATTGAGTGTATTGTCTACAATATTTATTTATAATAAATACCATTGTCTATTCTCCGACTCGTCCTCAATAGGTAGCAAGTACTGAACAGCTGCATTACTCGAGAAGAATGACAGCTGGTCGTCTACCCACAAGATGGGCAGCTGTCTTGGCCCTGAGAATATTTTATCTGAAACAAATAACTATTGTTAATTTGTCACTACTACTGGAGAAGAATGACAGCAGGAGGCTAATTCTTGGGCCGATCTCGATCATTTTGCAATTTTTTTTAATGCTTCTTTTCACAACCCCGCACTTTTTCTACGTTTTCCGTATATCGTAGCTGTCGAGGCTGTAACGAAGAGGTCGTTGATGAATTACTCAAGGAAATCATCCATTCTCTCTTCGAAAAGAAGCAATAAAATAAAATTGCAAAATGATCGAGATCGGCCCGAGAATTAGCCCCCTGGTCGTCTACCCACAAGATGGGCAGCTGTCTTGGCCCTGAGAATATTTTATCTGAAACAAATAACTATTGTTAATTTGTCACTACTGTGCTACTGAACAGACTTGGATCATCATCATCAGCCTGAGAAATCCACTGCTGGACATAGACATTCCCTATAGTATTGTTTACACTTGTTTTTGTATAACCTTGTACCTGGTTTCCAAAGAAATATATTTGATTTGATTTAACATAATAACATATAGTATTTTAATTTGTGTGTGACTAGTCTAAGAACATTAAACGTCAAAAGATGAATAAAGAATTGAATTGAATAGATTTCGGAATTAATTTTTCAGTGGGGATCACACAACCTATGCGCAGAAGGCCAACCGTTCTGGGAGGTTAGTCATATTTAAAATTTCAACAGAAATTAAATGTGAATAATGTGCACACATCTAACTAATGTATCTTTTTAATATTTTAAGCAAATCTACAAACTAAGCTTTTCTTGAAAGAGCAAGCATACAACTTTTTGTGTGACAAGAAATGTAACCATGATGGTAAATTGGAGCCTAAAAGGCACCTTATCACAATATTGAGCCGGATTTTCCTCTTTCATAGAAAAAATAATAATAAAAGAAGATAGAATAATAGAAGAAGAAATTATCTTAGAGGAAACAGGAAAATGCAGGTCAGGAAATGAGGATAAAAACGATGTTATTTGCTTAAAACGGCTATATATGGCAGAATTACGGACAGGCTTTTAGTATACAGTATGAAATAAGGTAGATTTTCAGCAAAACCATACATGAAAAAGGTAGAAATAGGAAAAATACCTTCAAAATCTGTTTCAATAATCTCAAGTGTTTTCCCAGCAAATTTTGCCGCAAGGAGCACTTTTAGCGTGGAGGTGTTGTTTTTATTTGTATAGATCTTCATTTTGTGCACTTTCCTATTAGAAAACCGAAGTTATTCAGTAATATTCGCACCTAACCTAAAACCACAACACCGACAGCTGGCAGAACTGTGTTCCAAACCGCGAACTAATCACATGGTGTTATTTTGAGCATCAGCTTATGCAAATTTTATGCAAGGTGTGTTTTTATAAAAATTAAACATTCTTGAAAGAACGTGAAATAACGGAGACAAAATAAACGAATATCTATGCAATTATATTAGTTTTAGGGGAAAATTACACAGCTTATTGCTTTTATTTTCACTGTAACAGACATAAGTCAGACAGTGAGTTTACATTTATAGCCTAAAGTAGTACATTTTGTTTCAGGAACAGAATTGTCACTGTCTCTAAATTTACAAAAGTCACTGACAGAGATAAACACGTCACGCTGTCATGTCATCATCAGTTTTGCTGTCAATTTTGGTGCAAGTGCAAGCGATCTCAAAGTGATCAATATTTCTCTAAAAACCCCTTTTTACAATGCCCCAGTGTATGAAATGAAGATCTATTCGCACAAAGACAACATATCGACGTTAGTAACGTTTCCAGCGGCAGTTTTTGTTCAGTAAACAGTTGGAACGAACAACGCGACTCACCCACCAAATTACACGTATCGGGGTCTTGTTATCTTATGTTTTAACGTTTATAACATGCCTCTCCGTTTGGAAATCAAGAGGAAGTTGACGGCGCGGTCGGACCGAGTGAAATGCGTCGACCAACATCCGTCGGAGCCCTGGCTGCTCTGCTCGCTCTACAACGGTGACGTAAACATATGGAATTACGAGACACACGCTCAGATAAAGAGGTTTGAGGTATGCAATCTGCCGGTCAGGGCGGCGAAGTTCGTCCCTAGAAAGAACTGGGTGATAACCGGCTCTGATGACATGCACATTAGGGTTTTCAACTACAACACTCTCGAGCGAGTCCACGCTTTTGAAGCTCATTCTGATTACGTCCGCTGCATCGCTATCCATCCCACCCAGCCCTACATCCTCACAAGCAGCGATGATCTGCTCATCAAGCTATGGAATTGGGATCGTAACTGGTCTTGCCAGCAAGTCTTCGAAGGCCACACACATTTTGTTATGCAAATCGTTGTGAACCCGAAAGACAATAACACATTTGCCAGCGCTAGTTTGGATACTACCGTCAAGGTTTGGCAGCTAGGATCATCCACCTCAAACTTTACTCTCGAAGGCCACGAAAAAGGTGTTAACTGTGTAGATTATTACCATGGAGGTGATAAGCCTTATCTCATCAGTGGAGCCGATGATAGAATGGTCAAAATATGGGATTACCAGAACAAGACCTGTGTCCAGACCTTGGAAGGTCATGCGCAGAATGTATCAGCTGTATCTTTCCATCCCGAGCTTCCAATTCTGCTGACTGGATCCGAAGATGGAACTGTCAGGTTCTGGCACGCAGGTACTTACCGTCTTGAATCATCATTGAACTATGGTTTTGAACGAGTGTGGACTATATCATCAGTTCATGGATCAAACAATGTTGCTATTGGGTATGATGAAGGTACCATCATGATCGGTGTAGGTCGTGAGGAGCCAGCTATATCCATGGATGTGCAAGGAGGCAAGATCATCTGGGCTAAGCACTCAGAAATGCAGCAAGTGAACTTAAAAGCATTCCCTGAAGGAACAGAGATTAAAGACGGAGAACGAATCCCAGTTGTTGCAAAAGAAATGGGCTCTTGTGAGATCTACCCTCAAACCATCGCTCATAATCCAAATGGAAGATTTGTGGTTGTATGCGGGGATGGAGAGTACATTATCTACACAGCAATGGCTCTGAGGAACAAAGCGTTTGGAAACGCGCAAGAATTCGTCTGGGCGTCTGATAGCTCCGAATACGCAACACTAGAAAACTCTAGCACCATCAAGGTCTTCAAGAACTTCAAGGAACGCAAGAGTTTTAAGCCAGAATATGGAGCGGAAGGTATTTTCGGAGGGCAGATGTTAGGCGTGAAATCTATAAGCGGAATGGCGTTTTCATTCTACGATTGGGAACACCTAGAACTGGTCAGACGTATCGAGATCCAGCCACGTCACGTCTACTGGGCAGAGAGTGGGAACCTAGTGTGTCTCGCCACTGACGAAACGTACTTCGTCTTAAAATACAACGGTGCAGCGGTCACACACGCGAGAGAGACCAACACGAACATTGGGGAAGATGGGATCGAAGAAGCGTTCGACGTGGTCGGCGAAGTCAACGAGACTGTCAAAACTGGTCTTTGGGTCGGTGATTGCTTTATCTACACCAATTCTTTAAACAGAATAAACTATTACGTCGGCGGAGAGATCGTAACCATCTCCCATCTTGATCATACGATGTATATCTTGGGATATGTCGCGAAGGAAAACCGACTGTATCTCAACGACAAAGAGTTGAACGTCGTGTCATATTCCCTGCTTCTATCAGTCTTGGAGTATCAAACGGCGGTGATGCGCGGAGACTTTGAGACTGCTGATAGGGTGCTTCCAACAGTGCCTATGGACCATCGCACGCGAGTTGCACACTTCTTAGAGAAGCAGGGATTCAAGCAGCAAGCGCTAGCTGTGTCCACTGATCCTGAGCATAAGTTCGAGCTGGCTTTAGCGTTGGGAGAGCTTCGTCGTGCTTGTCAGTTGGCCGAAGAAGCGGCTACGGCCGAAGGAGGGGCTTCCCGCACTGGTGCCACGAGGTGGTCAAGACTAGGAGCGGCAGCCGCATCCGCCGCAGACACAAACCTAACGAAGACATGCTATCAGAACGCGCAAGACTACAGCGCGTTACTCCTATTCGCTTGCACAACAGGAGATAAGAAACTCCTAGAAGACGTAGCGAGATTAGCCGCAGAAGCGGGCGAAAACAACATCGCGTTCGTCTCATACTTTACGCTGAACCGCCTTGACGACTGCCTCCAGTTACTCCTCGCCAGAAACAAGCTCCCAGAAGCAGCATTCTTCGCCAGATCCTACATTCCATCCAAGATTAATGAGGTTGTCGGCCTATGGCGCAATTCTCTCGGAAACAAAACCGGGCAGTCGCTCGCTGATCCCGAAAACTACGAGAACCTCTTCCCAGAGTTCCAGGAGTCCTTAGATCTGGAGAGATACCAGTCGGAACTGGGATTCGCGAATAGCACCAATCTGGCTAACGTTGCGGCTAACGCGAAGGTCTCTAACGTTGAACGGAACCTTGAGAAAGAAAGAGCGGATGCTGGGGAGATTCCTAAAACTGCCAGTATAGTAGAAGCACCGGTCCCAGCGATAGTGTCTGAGGCGAAACGCAAAGACTCTCTCGATTTAGAAGAAATAGAACGGGAGATAGACGACATTGCGCTGGACTCCAACCTTGATGATGACTTGGATGACGCTGATCTGTTGGATTGAAGCGTGGTGGGCAGTGGTGGGCTTACAAACTGTTAGATGGCAAGGCCTAGAATTTTTTAATCAACTCCATTATCTAAGAATGCTCTCACTTTCTTTGCTCGTGTCAAATGAAATGTTTTTAGTCCAATATCATTTGTTCTAAAAAAACTACTTTGAGCGTCTTGTCCCGATTAATCTGATGAGCAGACAAGAAACGATTTGGGTCCCGTAATTTTTGTGTTATCCTTTTCACAAAATAAATGATTATGCTTTCAGCTCTTTATGTGCCTTTAGTTTCAGAGACACATGACGTTAATAAAAACATGTGTTTGTTTTAACATAACAGCCAAAATTTAGAGCATGCTTACACATTAAGGGCTAAAAATAACTATGTTGAGCCGTTATAAAGTGTCCTGCATTATAAGTAAGACTTTAAAAATATCATCGACATTTTGATTCTCATTAACATTTTGTTTGCACGTTAAGGCCTGCGCACACCAATGAAACGCTGTCAAATACCGCTGTAAAATTTGACAGCGTTTCACTGATCGCCATCGCGAGCGACCTAGGTGTTGTGCGCAGGCCTTTATGAATATAGCCCAAAATACATGATTGAAAATGCGAACAAAATCTCCTATCCCTAAAAGCCTGACAGAAACATACTGGAAACCCGCTACTGAGACCACCATGCCATAATTAATTTAGTTTTATCCTATAAATCATTATTACGGTCATAAAATTGTATTTTCTATAACGTAAGTTATTAAATAATAGACTATTGAATATTTTTGAGTGTTTCATTTGAATAACATCTGGTTATGTAGTTATACCTACTTGTCTAAGTCTGATATCTATCTAATGAAATGTGTTTTAATTTTACTAATAAATATCTACCTATAATCTACTTATAATTACACAAAATATACTTAGTAAAGATAAATAAATTATAAAAATATTCATAGCTATTTTAATGAAGCTGCCTGAATGATTGTTTCAATTCTTAAATTTAGTAGTAGTAATGGAATTGTGTTCGTATTGAATAAAGTGACATCTATCAGTTAAAACTTGCAACAGCAGCAAACCATCTTTTTGTCAAATACCAATAAATAATACTGCTACTTGACAATAGATGGCGTGCAACTCAACAGACACTGCTTGTCTGTGACTTTTGTTTTTGTCATTCAACTCATTCATTGCTTCAGTCAAGTTCAGTCAGTGTCTGTCACGCTGTCACGAGCTCTCGAATTCTGTGGGTGGCGTCAAGTTAAAACAAAACAAAAATTAAAAAATGCATTTGTTTTGTTTGGGAATTACAACTTATCTCTGAGTGAGTGTGAGGAAAGGAAAAATGAATGTACGTTGCTTATAACAAGAATGTTAAAACATGGAGCTTGCCGTCGAAAACTTCGACCGCATATGCAGGGCGTGCCTAAGCGAATCATCTAATATGAAATCTTTGTTCACAAAACTGGAACACAACGAACACAGTTTACTGGATCTATTCAGTTTAGCTGCTAATTTGAGCGCTAAAACTGAAGATGGCCTTCCAAAACAGGTATGCGAAGATTGCGAAACAATTATACATAGAACAGAAGAGTTCCGAAACCGATGTTTGGTCTCAGATGCGCTGTTGAAAAAAGTATTCGAAAACTCCTCACAGGGCAAGTATTTTCATACAAATCACATTGAAATTTACAAAAATGAAGATGAAAACAAGTTATTTATGGACAAACTCTCTGATTTTGAGCTGCAGGTTGACAAAAAGGAATTGGCTGAGTTTTCTCAGACTTTTGAGTCCGATGATCTTCAGAAAATGAATTCAATACAACTAGTAAAAAAAGAGATAACATATGAAACTAATGACCATGATTTCGATAATACCGAACCTTTAGAAACTCTACCAATTGAGTTCAAAAAAGAAACCCAGCTACTAAAGCCACCGAGTAAAGTAAAAAAGCCACAGTGGAAAAATAAGAAAAAAACCCTTAAAAACAAAGACTACACCTATACATTTGATTTAAGTTGTAAGAACTGCAGCATAAGTTTCGAAGACCTTTTATCATGGGAGAATCATATTAAATCTCACTCTCCACCAAAAACATTTGATAAAGTGACCTCCAAGGATAATGAGAGATTATATCAATGCTCACTTTGCTTCCGTCGATGTAAAACAAAGAAAACATTAACAAAACACATGAAATTACATGAACAAACTGACAATATTAAATACTCATGTGACAAATGCAAACGAGAGTTTAAATACAAATCGTTTCTTGAAAGTCATGTCATTTCCGTGCACATGCACAGAGACTTTGTCTGCCATGTTTGTTTGGAGAAGTTTGAATCGAAGGAGGTTCTGGAAGCACATATAGACAGTCATAAGGAGAGGAAGAAACATGTATGCAGCATATGCAGTCGAGCTTTTATAATGCTTTGTACCTTAAAGGATCATATGAGGAAGCATACCGGGGAAAAACCGTTTCTTTGCTCCACGTGTGGGAAAGGTTTCAGTCAGAAGACGAACTTGGCTCAGCATACGAGAAGGCATTTGGGTGTCAAGCCATACAAATGTAATATTTGCTCAAAGACGTAAGTATTGTTTGAATGAGCTTCTGACGGGCATGTTAAAATAGGCTAAACCAGTTTGAGAAATTTATTTTCATTGAAACCATTTTTTGAAAACAACATCTCTCTTCAACATTTAAGAGCTTAGCTCTTGTTTGGGTTTTGATACAGTTTTGGCAAAAGTCGGCAAATTTTTATCATCCGCACTTGATGTGCGAGCTGGTTTTTCCGCAAGTAGGCCGCTGGCGGGCCCTACCTTAGGTTGTGCGACACGCCGGTTTCCTCCCGATGTTTTCCTTCACCGTTTTGAGAGTACTGGCATAGTGCACATACATTTTTCTACTGAAACACTCATTGGTACACAATTTGATTTAAACCCACGACTTTAGGATCGGAATGCGAGGCCGCTACCACCAGCGGCGTCTTTGCCTATTGTGCAGGGTGTGCGGTGCACACGGGCGCAGCGTTCCTAGGGGGCGCCAAGCGCCGCGACGGGGCGCTCGGCCACTATCAGCAGGCACGTTGGCCGGACGCCGCACTTTCAATGACCAACGTAAACAGGGTTCCGCTCTGCGTTCGGCGCCCCCTAGGACCGCTACGGAGCTCAACTTGGCGGACGCGTTGGACGGGTGCCGCACTTTCAATTACCAACGTAAAAAGCGCTCCGCTCTGCGTTCGGCGCCCCTTAGTACCGCTACGGAGCTCAACTTGGCGGGCGCGTTGGTCGGGCGCCGCACTTTCAATAACCAACGTAAAAAGCGCTCCGCTCTGCGTTCGGCGCCCCCTAGGACCGCTACGGAGCTCAACTTGGCGGGCGCGTTGGCCAGGCGCCGCACTTTCAATGACCAACGTAAAAAGCGCTCCGCTCTGCGTTCGGCGCCCCTTAGGACTGCTAAGGAGCTCAACTTGGCGGGCGCCGCACTTTCAATGACCAACGTAAAAAAAGCTCCGCTCTGCATAAATTTTGTATAGCATCTTGAGCTCTTCTAATATTTGATGAATAACATCATAGGGGCCGAAGAGCGCCTCTGGCACTCGGCGCCTCTCCTCCTTTTTTCTCCTCATAAAGAAAGAATTTTCAAATTTTCTTTCTAAATGCATTTTTAAGCTATAATAGAAACACACCCTCCAAGTTTCATGCTTCTAGAACTTACGGTTTAGGCTGTGCGTTGATTTTTTTTAAACCATTTTCCCCCTTTTTCTCTAAGTTCTTTTTCGATAAGTTTTGGCTTGTTAGGGTTTACACCAGAACACCTTGCATAATCTTATACCTTTAAACGAGAAAATCTTGTATATATATATGTATATATATATATATTTAGGATCTCGGAAACTGAGCCAACGATTTTCATGAAATTAGGTTTCGGGGGCGATAAATCGATCTAGCTAGGATTCGTTTTCAGAAAATGAGTCTGTTTGTAAAAAAAAAAACTAAAAACATAAACTGAATATGTGACTGCTCCTGCCATCTATTGACGATTTTGAGCAACTAACTGCAAGCATGTCCCCCAGGTGGCGTTGTTCAGTAAGAATAAACCAGTAAAGATGATATAATTATGACTCTTATGATATCTTTAAAATTCAAATTAACGAAAAAAATTCCGAGCGAAGCTCGGTTACCAACTGCTAGTAATTCTAAATATAGTCAACAGGACATTGTGGTAACCAAACTGCATTTCTTCTTAAAAATCTCCAAGCAATAGAGTTAATTACCCATTGGGGAAATTTGACAGTTTGTTGTAACTTGATGTGCTGTTACTTGTACTTTGTATCCATTCCATTTTGAACGCGCACTTACTAGGGGGCGCTTGGGTAATGTTCGCACACGGGCGCTACATGGGCTAGAGACGCCTCTGGCTACCACTAGACCACCAATTTAAACTAATCAACCTTTCTAATTCTAATTGATGGGGAATAAGATCTGCACTGGCGTCCCGCGATGGGGTGTATTGTGCATTGCACAAATGTAATCAACCTTATTTTTATGAAACAACGGGATATTTACCATGATTAAATTTTTCTGAGTTGACTTCCGATATTTCGGCACAGTTGCATGCACCATGATCATGGATGAACTGAAGTCTTTGTCTTATATTGGTTCCATTCAGAATGGAACCAATAGTAGTCTCGAAACCAATAAAAGAGTGCGAAAGAGGGTAGATCGATTTATCTGCCAATAACATTTCTTTTACTCGTGGACTTCAGTTCATCCGTGATCATGGTGCATGCAACTGTACCGAATTATCGGAAGTCAACTCAAAAAAAATTAATCATGGTAAATATCCCGTTTCATAAAAATAGTGTTAAAACCCATGATAGTTTCAAAAGTTGTAATCAACCTTTCCCTCTATTCTAGTTTCGTTTCCAAAGGCGAGCTCGAAGCCCACAACAGGAAACACAGTGGTGCCCATCCCTTCGTCTGCGATGATTGTGGCAACGGATTCACCACCTCAAGTGCCCTCGTAAAGCATCGGAGAACCCACACTGGAGAAAGACCTTACGCCTGTGATCTATGCCCTATGCGCTTTGCTGCGTCCGGAACGTTAAAGAACCATCGACGAACGCACACAGGCGAACGGCCTTTTCAATGTTCTCTGTGTGAAAAGGCTTTCGTGCAAAAGACTGATTTGATCAGTCATATTCGCTGTCATACAGGAGAGAGACCGTATATCTGTAATCAGTGTGGACAGGCTTTCAGAAAGACAGCGGCTTTGAAGACTCATTTGAAAATGCATGGAAAGGAGCATAATGGGCTGATGGGGGTCAATGTCCTTTTGACAGGGTTGGGTCAGATGAATGCTAGTTAACAAACATTAGACAAGAAGTCCACAGCTTGACGTAAACCTCCTTTGTATTTAGGGTTTGCTGAAGTCAACTGGGTATATTCCAGTGTTGCCAGTGACAGACAGTCAAATATAACATAGTAAAATTACCATAAATTATATGGAAAACGACACAGTATTATTATGGCACTTCATTACAAAAAAACTAAAATGAGTTTCTAAACTCGTTATCATTAAAATCGATAATTATTACACAAAAAAATCTTGGATTCATTCCTTTTCACAATATTTTGTTGTTTGCTTTAAAATATTTTAAGTTTATTTATATTGAGTCGTGTAACATGGAGGTAACGGTTGTCTGGAAGAGATCGCTTTTAGCGATAAGGCCGCCCACTGTACCTATATTTGTAATGTTTCTGTTATAATATGTTTCTTATGTGTACAGTGGGATACACCTCAAGTTACCTAAAAACAAAGAAAAATGACGCTTACTGCAAGGACATAAGAGCTAGCAGTGTATAGTCTGATGCGTATCCTTGTGTACAATAAAGTATTAATCTATCTATCTAACGTAAAATAGTATAGCCTAATAAGGTTTGCCTATATTTTGACAGATTTAATAAGCCTTTAGTTAAGTTACTGAGTGAATGCTCACTGGGACCATTTTAGCTCTAAGTAGAACTAAGTACACCCCGTACACTCGACTAAATCCCGTACAAAAGCGGCGTTCTAAATAAGTGAATAGGGGCTGCTTAAAAATTGTAACAAACATGCTTACGCTTATTTTTTATGAGCTACTTTTGTAAATTGCGTTTATTTATCTATTTTTAAACGTACGTAAACTTTGAACTTTTCCAAAGCAAAATACAGATATTTTATAACAGTGTCCTTTCTATCCGTAGTATTATTTTAACGAAGTATTGTTCTGAATTCTTTTGTATTAGCTCATACAGTATTTTAGGTTTAAAGATGAATTCCCCATGTAATGTTGCTTAAAAGTATTACTAAAATGTATTTCATGACTCATTGGTAAAAGCAATAGTATTTTAATAGCCCTGTGCATCCATGTATATTTTGAGCCTACTCTTATCGTCAAACTGTTAAATTTTTATATACAAATGTGTTTTCTTTTTATGTGTCTTCTTTAAAGGTGACATTTTTTTGTATTTGTTAGTGTGTCGTGTTTATTAGGTACATTGGTCCACCTACATTCGTCGAACTAAAAATGTCTGTCCTTGTTTTGGCAAGACTAAAAATGAGATGGATATATTTTTCTGTAGATGAAAAAAATTGCCCCAAGTAAGACAAGTATTGAAGTGATCAGTCATTATTAGATTATGTGTGTATGTTACATGTGTTTTTTGTCATTGAAATAATTGTGTAATAAAGTATTTAATTTTATATAAATTTACTGTAAGATGACCTAATTTAATTTATTATATTAAATTAAAACAATATTTTAAGCATATATCTACATTGTCTTTGATTTAATAGCTTACCTACTTGTTACTCTAACAAGTAGGTAAGCTATTATGGGGTTATGGACGGTTAGGTAGGTCTGTTACTTAATTTTTGGTGCGGTGTAGAGTCCAGTGGCAATGACTGGATGGACCAATTTTGATGAAACATGATTGATAATTCCGTAACGAGGAATAGGCAATCAATAGTTTATGGTGCCACTGGAGTGAAATCGCGGTCAGTAGCGATGTACCGAAATAATTGTACAGTATCTTGTTGGTAGCGCCATCTTTAAAATACTTTAGGAGTACCTAAAACTACTCAACACTAGATGGCGCTATTTATGTCCAGTCATAGACTTGGGAAACTCCTTGCTGAGTTATGCCAAACTCCTCGGTCGCAGCGAAGTTGACATTTTACAGTGTCTGCCATTCGTCAAGAGATGGCGCTTTTATAAATTATATTTATGCAAATTAAATGGGAAGTTGCTTTGTTTTAGCATCAGTTTCGTCTTTGTACCTTTTTTCTATTTACGGTTGTTTGTTTAATCCACTTAACCTACCGACTAGTCTTGATCAAAACATCCTGTAAACTAGACATAGAGTAACTTTGACCATAGATCAAAGGGTTTCCGCCAAATCCCATAGAAAAAAACCCCAGTCCCGGCGCAAGTAATAAAACACACATAAAATTTCTAAAAAGTTTATTTGTTAAATAAAATATTTTCTAGCTCAATTTCTAGATAAATAGTAGGTAATCGCTACTTAAACGATATAAATTTTGGAATACATCTTAATCTTAGAAACGAAACATAAAAATGCGAAACGAGTAAAAAAAGTTGCATACTCAGGTACCTACTTAAGTTGGAGGCAATAAATATTGCACATCGGCTGTTCTGCTTTTGTAGAGCACTATCTCTTTCTGACGCACACTACGCTCTATGAAGCCGAAATTAGCTAATTGATAACTTAGTACTAAAAAAATTACTCGCTAAGTACTACTATTTATTTAAACTACATATAACTATAAGTTCATTAGGTTAGGTCAAATGTTGTACTCATTTTAAAGTACAAAAATATGGTAACTTCAAACAAATAGAGACAAAACTACGCGATTTTTTTAAACTAATTAATTTAATTTATATTGATGAAAATCAATATAAAATGCAATCTGCATTACTATAGATAACACACACATACCATAACGCACCACACTCACACATTTACATTTAATTTTGGAAGATTGTACAGTCAGCGTCAAAAGTCGATAGGCATTTCTAGCATGGAAAGTTCAAATATTTCTTTTTTACATCAAAAGAAGATTATTTATCGCGATTACCATTATTTTTTCTCGACGGTAACTCCAATGAGCTCCAATCTGTCCGAGACCACGGCTGTTGTAACACGGTCGAAACGTTGCGCTGCAGAACGTTAAACGATCTATTGATAGCTCAACTGATCCAAATTAATTCAATATTTCTTAAACGAGCTCATTTTAGAGCTATAACTGAGAGTTGTGTCTGCTTTAATATTTATTTATTTATGTGGCCCACGTGATGATAAGTGGTAACCATCGCCATACCATATGACAAAGCATTGCTTCGTAGGTCACGCACGTCAAGAACGTGCCATCAACTTGAGGCATACAGATGTTCAGACTCACGTGGCAGTAATTTAAAAAAAAATCCCCAGAAAACGACAATTAACGACTCAAAATTACTAATCTATTTCTGATGCTAACTGTACGTTACCACATTTTGACAGTGGATACTTTTTTCTGAAATCTTTTTTTAGCCTAAAGTTTCTACACCATTCTACTTAGGGCTTTAATTAACTTGGCTTTTGACTATCTAGACAGAGATCTTAGAACATCGACCTTAGAACATCGACCTTTATCTAACATCATTCATAGACTTAAGCCTTGCGCACATCTAACCCACGACCTTAGTGTTCCCGCACACGGGCCACCGGCCACAACCACAAAACGCCACCACTGGCATATTTCCTGTAGTTTTCATAAATTGTATATAGCGACGAAGTCTAACTGTTTGAATGTCTGGCCGCTATTACGAATCCCGGTGTTGCCCGGGTATTCCAGCAAGTTCAAGATCGCTTAGGAGTCTATTCTAGAACATTTTGACAAAATCTAGAATTTATAGAAAAGTCCTTACGTGTTAGAAAAGGATAGACATAGATTTTTGCAACATTTTGAATATATGTTGTTCCTATTAGTCGTAGCATGTTATAAAGCCTATAGTCTTCATCGATAAATGGACTATCCAACACAAAAATAATTTTTCAATTCGAACTAGCTGTTCCCGAGATTAGTGCGTTCAACCAAACAAACTCTTCAGCTTATACTAGTATAGATTGGAATCTCATCATTTTATTTTTATTTATTTTATCAAGTTATGTTGTCAAAGCTTGTAATATTTAAATCAAAAATATTTTTTGTACTTTGTGGCGGCTAAATTTGAAAACTAAAGGAAATATGCCGGTGGCGGCGTTCTGTGGTTGTGGCCGGTGGCCTGTGTGCGGCGACACTTAGATCGGAAAGCAGAGCTAGCACTAGAGTCTTGCAACAATAGATCTAAGTTATATTCGATCTCATTAATCAAATATCAAACACAGATACAGTCAGACTGCCTAAAAACTACCAACTACATTATTGATATTTGTTTTATAAATACAGCTAAAGAATTTAGACTAATTTTAATATCTTTGCCGCGTCACACTACAATAAGGAATTTATTACAAAAAAATTAGCTAACATGCTTTTGCATCTATTGTAGATGATTTATTAGCGTCAGGAGCAACTGGTTATTACACAAGCCCTATTTGCGGGACGCTATAGTGCCTGGGACAGGATTTCAGATGGAATATGCTTGCCCAGCACCTATACCATCTTGACAGCTTAGTCGGCCTAATCCACAGGAAAGACATGGTCAATACGTGCGGAGTTGACTAAGCCGCGGGTTTCTCTGCGTCCATCAACTTGAGGCATACAGATGTTCAGCCTCACGTGCCAGTAATGTCACCGGCACCCACACCCTTCAAACCTGTACACAGCGATGTTGCTTCACGGCAGGAATAGGCATGGTGGTAGTACGCACCCCCACGAGACACACAAAGAGCTCTACTACATTTCAGTTAGGCTGATTACCTACAGAATAGTTATACAATTTTTGTAATAAATTCCCAAAGTATACCACACTCGTATCAGTCCAGTTTGAGCCCAATTTTCCCAAATTCCTATACATATAATTTATTATCACATGAAAATAATAAACTTACATAAATAAAGCTAGGTTTAACTTTGAAATTATCATAATTTTTCAAACTATTTTTATGAAGAACGGGATATTTACCATAAAATAAACAATGTAGACAATTTAAACACACTATCCAGCCCCATACTAAGCAGAACTTGTACTGTGGGTAAATAGCTGATACAATACTTGAATACATTATTTTTGTAAATACATTTTTAGAATATAATATAACACCCAGACAGAGAACAAACACCTGCGTTCACCGCAAAAATATTTTTTTTCGGTGGGGATCGAACCCACGACCTTCAGCGCAGAAGGCAGAGCTACTACCAACTGAGCTGAGAGGCCAGTCAACTAGCTTAAGTGATATCTGAAATATTACTTAATATTTTGTCAATAAACTGTTGAACTCCTTTAACCCGTTGTTCATAAAAATAGTTACTAGGTTTTCTTACATTAAATTACATAAACAGAAGTTTGCTTAATTTATTTATATATACAGAAGTTTGCTTATTTACTAAGGATAACTTAATATCTAACAACTTCATTTTTTCTTCTAACAATTTTGGTATCCAAAACGAAATAATATCTTTTTTTCGTTCGAAAGCAAAAAAAACGCAGGTAGGCAATAAATATTAAAAATCGGCTTTTCGGCTGTGTAGAGCTTTTTTTTACACAACTAAGTTGACAAAAAAGCATACGGCCCACCTGATGGGCAGCGGTTACCGTAGCCTATAGACGCCTGCAGTACCAGAGGTATCACAAGCGCGTTGCCGACCCTTTAAAACTTTCAAAGCGCTATTTTTTTTTGACGCACACTACGCTCTATGAAGCCGAAATTAGCCGATGTGCAATATTTGTTGCCTACTAAACTGATGACACTATCAGTTTTTTGGCTTAAAATACAGCTGTCAGTTGAATAATAATACTGTCCTACTGACTTATTTGTAGAGTGGAGGACAGGGGAGACAAATACTACCGGTATTGACAGCCAGACCAGTCTCCCAGCTGTGAGACAGGACGGTAGAACTTGGTTGAAGATGGTTAAATACAATCCTACTGACTTCGTTCAAGAGTGGAGGATACGGGAGACAGTTTCTCTCTATTCTTGCACTGACTGGCGTTACTACCGGTGTTGACAGCCAGTCCAGTCTCCCAGCTGTGAGACAGGACGGTAGAACTTGGTTGAAGATGGTTAAATACAGTCCTACTGACTTCTTTCTAGAGTGGAGGACAGGGGAGACAGTTTCTCTCTATTCTTGCACTGACTGGCGTTACTACCGGTGTTGAGAGAGCCAGACCAGTCTCCCAGCTGTGAGACAGGACGGTAGAACTTGGTGGATGTTCGGTTGAAGATCGGTAGGAGTTCGTTGGCTTCGTTTGTCAGCGCCTGTGGAAAGAAATATTACGTTATAAAATAAACTTTCTTAGAACCAAGTTTCTTAATCGATCGATTTGACTGACTCAGTTGACTGACTGACTGAGCTCAGTTGATAGTAGCTCTGCTTCTGCACCATAGGTCGTGGGTTCGATCCCCAAGAACAACAATTTGTGTGGTGAACACAGATGTTTGTTATCTGTCTCACCACACTCTTGCTTGCTTAGTTTGGGGCTAGATAGTGTTGTGTGGATCGTCTATAATATTTATTATGCACAGTTCGGAACTTGGGGTCAATTTGCAACTACCCACTTACTATGTTTGTTTTATGTTTAGTCATGTTTAGTTATAAGTTACGTGTAACGCATTTTTAACCGACTTCAAATAAAAAAAGAGGAGGTTTTCAATTCAGTTGTTTTTTATGTTTGTTCTCGCACAATTCCGTCATTTATGAGCCGATTTAATAAATTCTTTTTTTATCTATGTAAATAGAAATATTTTCAGATTGGTCCCATTGAAATATCATCAAACTCGGTTTAATAGTTCGACCATGAAGTTAGTTTCTCAAGATTTTAAAACTTATATTTTAAAATAGTTTACAAGGTTGCAAATACACGGTTTTGATTTGATTTGACATGCCGTATTGACCGGTGTGGTGGAAGGCATTGAGAACGTACCTTTAGATAGATGACGGCGTCAGTGCCGTGCCCTTCACAAGACATCAGCATCAAATCGCCGTGGAAGTAGCGAGCGTAGAGCCGTGAAATCGGTAGTCCATAGCCGTAGCCTAGAAAAGAAAATCGGTTGTCTGTAAAGTCGGTTTACTGTCGATAGTTGAACGTGCCAACGTCATACAGCTGTCCACGCGGACGCATCGCTCACTCAAGTAGGAGAGAGACAGATGTCGAACGCTGCCGAACGCGGAGGCCGTGCGTGCCTCTTTGTCGCTCGTTCCGCGCTCTCGCTTGCACTTCAAGCCGCGCAATGGAACGCCTCAGAGCGAGGTAACGCCGCATGACGTCATGTTTTTTCGTGCGTGCAGCCGGCTCCATCGAATTATAAGACGTTGTCACGTCAAAAGGAAATTTAAATAACTTTGAATTCAAATATTTCGGGCATGTCATGAGGAGGGATGAAATGACGGTGACATTACTGGCACGTGAGGCTGAACATCTGTAAGCCTCAAGTTGATGGACGTGCGTGACCTACGAGGCAATGTCTTGTTATAGGCGATGGTCGCGACATCAATGTCGCGAGGCCTCCTCTATTGAAGTCTGAAGTCTGACTGCCTTCACAGCTCAGTTGGTAGTAGCTCTGCTTTCTGCGCTGGCGGGCGTGGGTTCGATCCCCACCGAGAACAAATATTTGTGTGGTGAACGCAGATGTTTGTTCTCTGTCTGGGTGTTATATTGTATTCTATGTATGTATTTACAAAAAAAAAAAGTATTTAAGTAATATATTATCAGCTATCTGGTTCCCATAATACAAGCTCTGCTTAGTTTGGGGCTAGATAGTGTTGTGTGGATTGTCCGCATTATTTATTTATTTATTATTTATTTATTAAAGTTTTCAAATCCAAAATCTTTGCCCACTATCTATCCCTCATGATCGAATCTTACAAACATAAAAATAAATAATTTTTCCCTGCTACTGTGTATGTAATTGAGTTTATGCTAGGTTAGATTATAAGTATTGCGTATTTTTTTTTAGTTTTAATTTGCTATGCAGGAATTTCCTGATTGTGTGTATTAGTGATGATAGTTGTCACTTAACTGTGTGTTTATTTTTAGTTTAGTATTTACGTAAGCCCTCATCTTATATGTGCACTACCCAACCTATCTCCCTATTACCCAAAGGTTAGCTGGTAATAATGCTATCTAGCATTAAGTTCGCCTGTGTACAGTAATTTTTAATTTTGTGCAATAAAGAATTTTCTATCTATCTATCTATGGTTAGCAACTAAGTCAATTAATATACTTACCAGCTAAAGGCACTGTGTGTGAGTCTGATTTGGAAGGCTGTGGGGCCGTACTGTACATATACTTGAACAGCAAATCTGATACACTGCGGGGGATTCCACCGCCTCGGTCTGACACCTGGAACATAAATATAAATTATATATATTTTAAATTATATATTTTTCTATTTTATATATATAAATAGAAAAATATAATATTTTTTTATATTTTTCTATTTCCGTTGGGGAATAAAGGTTCTCGAATGGCGACCACGAACCGGAAGACGAAGCGTAGGGCGCCCACCCACCAGATGGACCGACGACATTGTTAAGATCGCAGGAAGTCGGTGGATGGAAAGGGCTCAGAATCGTTGTTCCTGGAAATGTGTAGGAGAGGCCTATGTCCAGCAGTGGACTTCTTCAGGCTGATAATGATGATGATGATATATATTTTATTTACTTCTTGGAACGAAGTTCCTTATCGCGCGTTGTGAAAGGGGGCTAGACGGAACAAATTCTTACGAAAAGTTGTCACGACACTTTTTGCTTAAGCTATTGTAAGCTGTGCGGCGTGCGCATGTTTCTCTGTCTGTCTCTCTCTCTCTTCTAAGAAAGCAAGCCAGATATTTCCATTTCTATTTCGCATTGAACAGTGTGGTGTCGCGACGATTATTTTTGTTGAGTGTATACAGGTCTTTTGTTAATACAGGTTTTTTGTTAATAATAGTAAAGGAACTTCGTTCCATCCGGGTGTCCCTTGACACCTCTCAAGTTTTTTTTATTTAAGCCTGGGTCGTCACACTGCAGGGCAATGGCATCCTTCTTCTATGAGTCAGATAGGTCAGAAATTCATATGACAATCGCGTTCGTAAAAAAGTAAAAAAAAAACAAAATTTAGAATAACAAATCCTTATGTTACAGAATAAACTATTCTATAACATAAGGACTTTTCTATAAATTCTAAATTTTAACAAAATGTTCTAGAATAGAAAGCTCCTAATCTCGGTGAAGGTCCTTCTATAGCGGGATCCTATACTATAAATGTTCTAGAATGTTCTTTAACATTCTGGAATGTTCTTTAACATTCTGGAATGCCCGAACAACGCCGGCCTGGACTTAGTGCACACGATGTTCTAAATTCAATTTTACTTTATCCTCTAGCGGATAAAAACGGCGTTTGCACTCAGATATCGAAGAGCAAATAGTTATTTGTTATACAAGAGTGCAAAGCTGCTTTTTAACCGCGTGCTCAATTTTGATGACTGAGCAAGCGCAGGATTCTAAAGTTTAACCACGAGCGTAGCGAGTGGTTTAAAAGTTAGAATCCTAAGCGTTGGCGAAGGAATCAAAAGAGCACAAGGTGAAAAATCTTTGCATTCGAGTGCAACACGTAACTTTTCATCCCACCTCAGCGAGGAAATGACTAATGCAAAAAAGAACATGGCGCGACTAAAAGTAACACACCAAGAAGGTTCCGAGTATGAGTTATTAACAAATTTAAAAAGGTTGTATGATAAGTTCGGCACCATGGAGGTAGAAGTAAATAGGTTGTGTATTCACAAACTTATTGAACACGATATTCTAAATTCAAATTTACTTTATCCTCTAGCGGATAAAAACGGCTTTTCCAGTCAGAAATTAAACAGCAAAAACACACTTTCAGAGCTGGTGGGATGAAAAATACATTTTTCGAGATGGGGGGATGAAAAATGCTTTTCATTCTTTCTTCCTCTCAAAACTAACGACTAACCTTGACAGAGACATCCAAGATGGGGGGTTGAAAAATATTGTTCTCTCTTTCTTCCTCTCAAAACTAACAACTAACCTTGACCGAGACGTCTTCCTTGCCATGCACCAAGTTAACAGTGATGGGCGGCGGTGCGTTCTCGTGGGTCTCCATAACAGCACGCATTGCGTTCTTGAACAGCTCGAAAAGCATGTGGTAGAGATGGGAAGGCACGTACACTACGGGCATTGGTTTTTCGCTTGCCACTGGAAAGATAAAAAATAAGTAAATTTTGTGGACAATCTATACAACACTATGTATCTAGCCCCAGAGCTTGTGCTATGGGAACCAGATAGCTGATATAATACTTATCTACTTTTTTTTTTGTAGTACGCACCCGGACGAGCTCTTAGGCCCGTATTCCGAAACAGCGCTTGAGTCTGAGTCGAGCCTCAAGCATAGATTTTATGACAGTTCTCCATTGAAAAGTGTCAAAAATCTGTGCTTGAGGCTCGACTCAGACCTAAGCACTGTTTCAGAATACGGGCCTTAGAATGAGTAAGTTGAAGTGGCAATGGGCAGGTCATATAGCTCGAAGAACCGACAGCCGTTGGGAAAAGGTTCTCGAATGGCGACCACGAATCGGAAGACGAAGCGTAGGGCGCCCACACACCAGATGGACCGACGACATTGTTAATATCGCAGGAAGTCGGTGAATGCAAAGGGCTCAGCCCATGTCGTTCACTGACGTTTGACGGCTGCCTATCACACCGATTTCTACCCCTGCCCTTGAGCCATTGTAGAAATGACCCCTGCCCTAGAGTCATTTCTACCCCTACCCTTAAACTTTCTTCCCCTACCCTTAAACTACCCCAACATTAACTCACCCCCATTCTGCAGTAGCTCCAATTCAGGCGCGGCTAGGTAGTACCGATCGCAGAGGAATCTTGCGTTTTCATAGGCGTCTCTAACGACGGCGGCAACGTCGCACGCTGGGTCTATGAAGTCATTTCTACCCCTACCCTTAAACTACCCCAACATTAACTCACCCCCATTCTGCAGTAGTTCCAACTCAGGCGCCGCTAGGTAGTACCGATCGCAGAGGAACCTTGCGTTTTCATAGGCGTCTCTAACGACGGCGGCAACGTCGCACGCTGGGTCTATGAAGTCATTTCTACCCCTACCCTTAAACTACCCCAACATTAACTCACCCCCATTCTGCAGTAGTTTCAACTCAGGCGCCGCTAGGTAGTACCGATCGCAGAGGAACCTTGCGTTCTCATAGGCGTCTCTGACGACACGCCGATTTCTACCCCTGCCCTTGAGCCATTGTAGAAATGACCCCTGTCCTAAAGTCATTTCTACCCCTACCCTTACCCTTAAACTACCCCAACATTAACTCACCCCCATTCTGCAGTAGTTCCAACTCAGGCGCGGCTAGATAGTACCGATCGCAGAGGAACCTTGCGTTCTCATAGGCGTCTCTAACGACGGCGGCGACGTCACACGCCGGGTCTATGGAGCCGATGTGACGACCTCCGCTGCCCATGCCGTTAACTGACGCTTGATGGCTGCCTAGCGCTTGTTCGCCGAATAAAAGCGCTGGAATTGACAAGATTATAGGCTTTTAGGCTAGAAAAGTCAGATCAAATAAAAAATAGTTGTCTGTAAAGTCGGTTTACTGACGATGGTTGAACGTGACAACGTCATACAGCTGTCCACGTGGACGCATCGCTCACTCAAGTAGAAGAGACAGATGTCGAACGCTGCCGAACGCGGAGGCCGTGCGTGCCTCATTGTCGCTTGTTCCACGCTCTCGCTTGCACTTCAAGCTTTAAATGGAATGCCTCAGAGCGAGGTAACGCCGCATGAGTCATGTTTTTTCGTGCGTGCATCGAATTATAAGACGTTGTCACGTCAAAATATCTCAAAGATTTTTATAATGCCCCAAAATTAGGAGTCGAGCGGGATTTGAACCCGCGACCTTCCCCTTGGTAAGGGACTGCGCTGACCGCTGCGCCATCGGATCCTAATCACACTCGACGAATAACTCTTAGGGAGTGTTCGGCACTAACGCGGCAGTGTGACATCTACAGGTTTGACGTTACACTCAAGTACTTCCGTCGCGTTAGTGCCGAACCTTTCTCTCTCTCTAATTATAAGTTTAAAAAACTTGAGGAACCGACTTCATTGCCAAACGGCTAAACCGTTTTTAATGAAATTTGTTTGGGACAATCTGGACATAAGAATAACCTTCCAAATAAAAAAATAATGTTCTAAATCGGTTCATAAATGACGGAGGCATGCAGTTACAAACATTAAAAAAATTATTTAAAAAAAAATGGCAACACCGATTTTAATAAAATCATAATGGGACCAATCTGGAAGCAGTACCTTTCAGATAAAAAAATATTTTTTCAAATCGTCTCCCAAATGACCAAGTTATGCGGTAACAAACATTAAAAAAAAAAAAAAAAAAATACAACCGAATTGAGAACCTCCTCCTTTTTGATTGGAAGTCGGTTAAAAAGGCTGATAATACCACCTACGCGGACGAAAATTGTATTACTGTGTTCCGACTTGAACGGAGGAGAATACGTCTCGTGATGGACCCAGTGTTATACATATATTAGGGCATATCCTCGATAGGTGTGCTGTGGATGTATAATGCAATTGTCAAAGGAAGAGATAATAAACTTACTGTGCTGGTTGATAAGCATCCGTATAGATATACGGCTCATATAGAATCTATCCAAGAAGTATTGTATAGAGTTCTCGATGCCGGCATCCACCTGAATAACAAAATAAAAGATTAGATTATCATTATTATAAGTATCATTATAACCTAGGCGCAAGTATCTCGATCAGATCGCAGACGTTTTAGGCCAGGCCAGGTTAGGAGTACCCTAAACCGACGAGCATGTATGAAGAATGTGATGAGAGTGAATGAAGCGAAAGAGGTGTGTCAGGATCGTAGCAAGTGGAAATCCGTGATCTCTGCCTACCCCCATGGGAATAAGGCGTGATTTTATGTATGTATGTATTATAAGAATTATTCTGACAGATGCATCAATCTCAAACAACTAAAGCTTGAACATCGCAAGCGTTTGTCTTCTATTTGCCTGCACAGAATCCTGAAATACCAACTGTATTGGGAGACTGATTATAACAGGCAAAGTAGAAGGCAAAAGACATAGAAGCCCAAGCCCTAAGCGTTGGTCGGACCAGATATATGAGCGGCTGGAAATGCCGATGCATCGGGCGCTCCATCAGGCCACCGACCACTCCAAATGGAGACATATTGTACACAGAATGGGAAAGAGTCACGATCCTCAACAAGACCGACTATGAATGAGGAGGATTCTGACATAATCTTGAGTTGGTACTTGGCACAGTCTTGGTCGACAGCTGGATTCTTTACGATGTTTCCTTTTCTTCTTCTTAAATTTAAGAGCTTAGTTCTTGTCGGGGTTTTGATGCAGATTTCTCCAATTAAATCTTTCGAATGCAGCCTTCCTGACTTCCTTATACGACATGACAGCGACTGGCTCACGTAACTTATTCTTGGCCTTCCTCTTCCCCGTTTTCCTTCAAACTTTCCTTCAATAATGTTCTTTATGTAGCTGTCATGTCGTAGAAGAGTCCAAACATTTTTCCTCTTCGATTTTGTATCGTCTCAAGTAGTATGTTTTCCTTCATCGCACATAAAATCCATTGGTGCACTACCGGATTCTAGCCCTAGACCCTACGACCAGAAGGCGTGATCCCACTAGACCAACGGTGTGCTATAGTAGTCATCATCATTATCAGCCTGCAGAAGTCCACTGCTGGATAAAGGCCTCCCCTATACATTTCTAGGAATAATCATTCTGAGCTCTCTCCATACACCGACTTCCCGCGATCTTAACAATGACATCAAGTAGGTGGGCGTCCTACGTTTCGTCTTCCGGTTCGTGGTCGCCATTCAAGAACCTTTATTCGCCATCGGCTGTAGTTTCTTCGAGCTATATGACCTGATCCTCCTTAATGATTCTACGAGCTATGTCGGTGACCTTGTTCTAATCATCTACAAGTAAAGATCAGTTTACCTCGTGAGACTCCTTGAGTTCCAGTACGCCTTGCGCCATTGTCTGCACCACGTCAGCGTGACGGTTCCTGATGTGTACTAGTCTCTCGCAGAATCTTTAAACAATAATACAATTCAGTCAAAGACAAACTCAAATTTTTCTTTACCCAGTGGTATCACAGCGGGATCACTTTGAAACGTCTTAAAGCTAGGTGAGTCTTGGTGCCAGTTCCACGCGACCAAGCTTAGAAGAACAGGCAGGATGTTAAGACATGGACGCACGTTAACTATGTGACCTAATATGCACTGCGTCCATCAACTTGAGGCAAACATGTGCTCAGCCTCATCTGCCTGTAATTCTACCACCTACATTAGAAATACAAAAACTTGGTAGTACTTTCCCGGACGAGCCATTCACAAAGAGCTCTCTCTTCTTATTTAAGAGCAATTTGTCGGCGTAATGTATGCATTTTTCTCCAGGTATTTCTTTTAAGGGCAACCTGCTTGACCTCCTTATACGACATGAAGACGATCTTCGCTTTTATTTGGCTCATGTAGCTTATCGTTGGGATTCCCCTTCCTCTCTCTCCTTCTATTTTTCCTTCGATGATATTTCTGATAAAGCTGTCATGTCGTACAAGATGGATGTTAAAAGTTGTTGAGAATAGAAAAGGAAAGATTTGGCCATCTTGCTGAAGAGGCTAAAGAGGGTTTCAGGCACATCCAATCCACATTGATTTCCAGGAAACAATCAAAGCTTGGGGCGGCTCTATTTTTGACTGGCCTCTAGCTCAGTTGGTAGTAGCTCTGCCTTCTGCGCCGCAGGTCGTGGGTTCGATCCCCACCGAGGACAAATATTTGTGTGGTGAAAATAAATGTTTGTTCTCTGTCTGGGTGTTATATTGTATTCTAAGTATGTATTTACAAAAAAAAAATGTATTCAAGTATTATATCAGCTATCCGGTTCCCATATTACAAGCTCTGCTTAGTTTGGGGCTGGGTAGTGTTGTGTGAATTGTCCACAATATTTATTATTATTTTATTATTATTATTATTGATGGACCTTTTGGAGTGGCATCTGTATTGGGCATCCCACAACTAAGCACCGTGGTCTCTCCTACCGGGTATGCGTGTCAAAACTCACTTGCAAAGCACTGGCGGCTCAGGCTCCATCTGCTCAAACTGTATGATCTCCTCGAACGAGCGCTCGTACCACTGGTTCACGAGGCTCACTGACGGCATCTGTAGCAGGTTCTCAGGGAGGAGAGCGATCTCCTTCATTATGTTCGCTAACCTGTGGAAAATAAACATGTTTTAAGAGAACTGTTTGACATCAAGCCAACAGCCTCGTTCTACCATCGCACTGCTCGCCATAGGCAGAGAGTTCATCCCCACACCTTAGAGCCTGGGTGGTCGCGCGCCGTTCGGTTTCAGAGGAACTTCCTCCCACGAACACTCAGGCTGTGGAATGATCTCCCTGCTGAGGTTTTCCTTAAGGACTATAGCATGGGGTTCTTCAAAAAGGGCGTTTCGCAGGCGTCCATAGGCTACGGTAACCGCTTCCCATCAGGTGGACCGTATGTTTGTTTGTCTAATTTGTTTAAAAAAAACCTGATGGTAAGTGATGATGCGGTCGACGGTGTAGCGCGCTCACCTAGAAGATACCTATTCACTCTATATTTAAAACGTCCAAATTATAGGTATTCGAAAAAATAGACGCCGGTAACGAGTTCCACTCTTTGGCTGTCCGTATTATAAAAGTGGAGGCGAAGCGCTTTGTGCGTGAAGAAGGTGTTTCAACTATGAATGAATGCCGGTTTTCGTACGTCTAGTGGTCCGGTGATAGAATGGGGATGGGGGAACCAAGTTGAAAAGTTCCTGGGCACACTCCCCGAAATGTTTTCTGTAAAATACCGATAAGCCAGCTACTTTACTAGAAGAACAGGCAACAAAGTACGGCTCGGTTCCTACCATTTTTTTATATGATCCTTTTACAAATCAAAAATAATTGAAAATAATAGCAGTGAAGTTCCAGTGTGGTGCCACTTCACTTAGTAAGACGTAGCGAATCTAACGTATGAGGTAGGTTTGCCTACAATAATAATTACATCCTCATCAAAACAGAGGAAGCGAGAATTAAATACAATTGCTATTTATTCTAATTGTTTTATAGTCATGTAAATAAACGTGTTTGCTATTGTTATGTCAGACGAATGACTACTTATACATTATGTACATGGAAATCTTGATTGCATTATGTACAGCAGAACTCGGTACTATATAGATAGTGCAATTCACGAAGACGCGCCCCTCGCGGGGTGCGGGGAGTTTGCTCCGAGCGGCAGTCGCCAACCGTAGTCTATTCATTGTAGTGTGCGTGTGCACTCATAGGTAATAGTGTGTACCGATAACACTCAAACATTGACGGAAGCTTGCACACATATACTATAAACGGTTAGGAGGAATAGTAGGGCGCGCCTTCGTGGATTGCACTATCTATACTCGGCATTCTAAAATGCACAAGTATTATCTTGCTTGTTCTTTTGGAGTTTGGTCGCGTGGAATTCGCTTAGATGGCCTGAGGCTTAGCCATCATCATCTAGCCTTATCTACAGCAAAATTATCCTTGTCATGCAACTGAATATAAGTTCCTTTTGACATTACAATGATTTGAGACTTTTATAATAAGAATACGTGAGAGAATAAGATAAACACTGCACAATTATAGCAATTGCATTACGTCACAGATCACGTCCACAGAAGACATTGCATACTAATGTTTCGTTTTGTAATTTATAATACGCAATTGCATTCGGCGACCCATCGAACCAGAATATTAATTAAACTCTATTTAAAAACCTCGATAAACGTGTGCGCAACCAGTAATAGATTTCAAAAAGGCATTCGATAAGGACGATTGTGAAATTTAGCTTTTGCAAAATCAAGATTGCTTTACGTCTGCGGTAATATACTTCGTTGGCTCTCGTATTATAATTGGTATCATTAATAGGATTCTAGCAGCTGTTGTATGCTACTACATTATTATAGCAAGTTATTTTTGGTTCTGGTGTAACCCAAGGATCTATCCTTGGCCCTCTAATTTTTATTATTTTCATCACTGACTGGTTGGCTGCTTTTTAGGTGATTATGACTTAATATTTGTTGTTTTAATTAACGATCTCTACCTAATATTAAACACAATAAAACTACTATCTTAAAAGTCATAATTAAACCGCTATCATCAGTTAGATTAGAGTGTTATCAGTTTAAATACGACCGCAAATAAGATGACTTCATTAAATAAACTCATGACTACTGTAATCTCCAAGCTCTGTAGATATTCCCTCGTACGGTTGTAGGCAATAATTACTGCACATCAGCTTTTCGGCTTTGTAGAGTGCGATCTCTTTCTGACGCACACTACGCCCTATGGAGCTGAAATTAGCCGATGTGCAATATTATTTTTTTATACTACACATCTCACCTAGATCTTTTATACCAACTTAAGACATATAGAGGTTTTATTTGTTATGGCTTCCTATCAAAACTTTTTATTTCACTTTACAGGCAGAATATAAATTATATAGTTTTAAACTCCTCGAATGGATTTATTATTGCCTTTTTGTTGCAGACAGACTAAATATTCTCGCCCGCACCTTTTAACATTTTAAAAAACCACTAAATTTATATAAATATAACGGAAAATCTAAGTTTCTGAGAATAACAGCACAATGGTTCAGTAAACATACCAATTTGAAGAAACAAGTTTTTTAAATAGTAATTTTCTAAAATCTGTTTGTCAAAAGATTTCGCAATCAAACATGTTTTTGCTAGTGACCAATCATGTAAACATACTACGTAGCCGTATTTACAATGAAAGAACCTGTTGGCCTTATCAATATCACAGAATATAAAATAGTCACTAGCCAAATCTTCATTGCATAATGCAATGACGTAGGTCCAGACTTGTGTATACTGTGGTTCCGAGGGCATTGAACTGCACTCAAAACAAACGCTTATTGCAAATAGATACCTACTCATCTTTAGTTTAGGTATTCACGACAGTCAATGATATATTCAGTTTTTTTTTGTTTTAAATAATTAGCATCATAAAACATCGATGACATGCATAAGAAAGGAGTTCAAAATGGACATGACGTTGACAGAGAAGAATGGAAGAAGAGAACATTTTGTGCCGACAAAACAAAGGCAGGAAGGCCATTATACCACATCAACACGCTCTATCAAGTTATACAAACTATACTAAACAATATAATTAAATGTATAGTGGCGGAATGAAAATGTTCGTCGATTTTCAACTTGATTTGTTCAACGTATCACGATCACATACTACCTTTTGAAACTGAATAGACAGAATACATACACCGATAAGTTAACGTCACAAATTATGTCAAAATGTGTTCATGATCAAGGCACTGGCACTGGTGCAAGCGAAACCCGACTCTAAGGTGACGAACATTTTCATACCGAGACTGTACATAAAAATGTAATTTTTATTTCGATTCCATTTCATTCGCCAATGATGCCCAGTATCATAATCACCCCTATTTACGTCTCATCAAGATGATGATGATGATGAATGTTATGTGATTAATAACGTTATTGAGATAAAATTATTAATTATTATTTTTATCGATGACTGACGCGATATAAAGGCCTGTGCACATCTAGTGCGATCATCATCATTATCAACCTACATTAGTCCACTGTTGGACGTAAGTCTCTCCCAAGACGCGCCACTGAGCCCGGTCTTCGGCTCTTCTCCTCCAGTGCTTGCTACATTTCGCAGATCGTCGCCCCACCTTGCCGGAGGGCGTCCTACACTACGCTTACCTAAACGCTGTCTCTACTCTAGTATTCGTTTGCTCCAACGATTGTCTGTTCTACGGCAAACATGACCGGCCCACTGCCACTTCAGCTTACTAATCCTTTGAGCTATGTCGACCACCTTGGTTCTCTGTCGGATAACCTCGTTCCGGATTTTATCCTTCAGAGAGACTCTGAGCATAGCGCGATGGCGATGCCAATCAGTGAAACGCTGTCAAATATCGCTGTCATATTTGACAGCGTTTCACTGATCGCCATCGCCATCGCGCTAGATGTGCGCAAGGCTTAAAACGTAATCGATCTTTGAATTACTTCGGTTACATGTACAAGCTTGTACATAGACATTTTTTTGAGCAATGAGAGCAACACAACGTACTAAAAACATGGCGGACCGACATGACATGGACATGACGAGAAGTAGTGAAGAAAGAGGAAAAAAAACATAAGAATACCCACGTCCAGCCAAGACGAGGCAGATCAACACACGCACGCCACTGTTTGGCCAACGAAAAGCCTAAGAAGCCGCCTGCAAAAGAAGGCACAAATGGCTGAGCCCCGCGACTCAGGGATCGTTGTCCCTGCGAGAAGCAGCCAGGGCGATGGGTCACACACCCGAGGCCCTTACCTGCAACTCCCATGAAGAGCGAGTTGTAGAAGACCGGATGATGCTGATGAGAAGTAGTAGAAATGTCATTTTGACAACTAACGCTGTCAAATGGCATGACATTTACACTTATTTGTGGTAGTCACCGCGGTAAAACTGTCATGGCGGCGCCTTTTGGTATTCACCACCACAGAAAATCAACCACTGCTAAACATTTTTGTTCAACGTACTTGTTTATAAATTAGTGAATTTAGTATTTTTGTGGTAATCTTCATAATAAACCGCATTTTTCTAATAGCCCCTTCCCACCGGTGTGTGATATCGCGCACGGAGGCGGATCAGCTCGCACGACACACCATGGGAACGGTCTCGTGCGCCGAGGTGCGCGGTAGCACAGGTGTGCGTTGCCGTGCGTCGTCGTCGGCTGTGCGTGATGATCTGCAGAACCACGCACCGTAGGAAGGCAGCATAAGAAGTATACATAGACCTAGCGCACTATGAAACATCTCATTTTAGTTACAAGATAGTACTAACCGCACTGGTAACTCCTTCCTCAGGAATAGGTAAGACTTTCGTTCACACGCATTTAATCCTGAAACAATAGAAAACACGGTTAAGAAAAGTAAGTTATTTTATTTAAAAAAAATCGGTTGTTTGTAAAGTCGGTTTACTGACGATAGTTGAACGTGCCAACGTCATGCAGCTGTCCACTCGGACGCATCGCTCACTCAAGTAGGAGAGAGACAGATGTCGAACGCTGCCGAACGCGGAGGCCGTGCGTGCCTCTTTGTCGCTCGTTCCGCGCTCTCACTTGCACTTCAAGCCTTAAATGGAACGCCTCAGAGCGAAGTAACGCCGCATGAGGTCATGTTTTTTCGTGCGTGCAGCTGGCTCCATCAACTTGACGTTGTCACGTCAAAAACTAGCGGCCGCCCGCGGCTTCGCTCGCCCCATTCTCGTTACTTTTATCCGATGTCCATCTAAGCTACCTCCCCACCAATTTTATCACGCGAGGGAAATAGGGATTCATTTTCATATGTATAGATTTTAAGCATGTATTTAGAAAAAAAAATAAAAGTATTATATCAGTTATCTGGTTCCCATAGTACAAGCTCAGCTCAATTTGGGGCTAGATAGTGTTGTGTGGATTGTCCACAATATTGATTTAAGACAAAACAAAGCACATATTGTTGCTACGCTGTCAAATTTAACGCTGTCAAATTTGACAGCGTTTCAATAATCGCCATCGCGCTCGATGTGCGCGCAAGACTATTCATAACTAAATACCTAAAAAACAATACATAATAAGAACTTATTGTCAATAACAAAGAATAACAAGGCAATCTTCAAGTGCTTTTGTCAATATTTTATGTTTTCTTCAACGACTAAGGTTACTTTATCTTAGTGACAAGCTAAAGTGGAGACTTCCAGCCTTATAGAAGGGCAAGTTGCAGTTCTAGTGTCGCAATTTAAAAATTAAATGTATAAAAACTAGATTTCAAATAAAATAGGACGCGGTTCTCAATTCGGTTGAATTTTTTAGGGTTCCGTAGCCAAATGGCAAAAACGGAACCCTTATAGATTCGTCACGTCTGTCTGTCTGTCCGTCCGTCCGTATGTCACAGCCATTTTTCTCCGAAACCGTAAGAGCTAGACTGATGAAACTTTGCGAGTAAATGTATTCTGTGAACCGCATTAAGATTTTGACACAAAAATAGAAAAAAAGCTATAAATTTTAGGGGTACCCCATACTGGAAACAGAAACTCGAAAAACATTTTTTCATCGAACCCTTACGTGTGGATATTATATCTATGAATATGTTTTCCTTTTTTTCAGAAACTTATTGATAAAGAAAATATCACCTCCAATTCATATTTCATATAAATCATATTTTCTTTATCAATAAGTTTCTGAAAAAAAGGAAAACATACGAGCACGTATATAGCAGATCTGGATTTTATGAGAAAAAATGGTTACTCTAGAGCAGGGATTCCCAAACTATTTTAACAAGTGACCCCTTTTCCAAAATGAACGGTTACCTCAGACCCCCATGGCCAAATTACCTACTTTTAAGGTCAACCCCCTTATTCACAATGGTCCGCTAACTTAAAACAGCTGCTACAGTGTGTTATTTTTGCATAGGTCTCTCTCGACTTAGGTCAATAGAAGAAGACAGAGTGAAAATTAGCAACGCTTTAATTTAGCAGACTATTATGAATAAGGGGGCTTATCTTTAGTTTTTTCCTAATGATACAAAATAGCTAGGTACCTACTAAGGTACCAATTGGAAAACTTTGCACTTCGTTAAGTGAGTAAAGTTGACTTCTCATCAAAATTTGACAAAATAAACGTAGACAAAATAATAGTACAAATTTGAGACTTTACATGACTACAACAATGCTATTTCCTACAAAAATATTAATTATTCTTAGTACACGTAACACAACATAAACAATACAGTACCTATCTTGAAACTTTGAAATAAGAACTTGTGTTAATTTAATAGGGGTCGATTTTTTGACCTCGTCGACCCCCAAAATCAGTTTTCGTTTATGTCGACCCCTAGGAAGCCAAAATCGACCCCAAGGGGTCGATATCGACCACTTTGGGAATCCCTGCTCTAGAGGCATTATCCAGGGAGGAAATAGGGGACTACGTTTGTATGGAGAGTCGCCTGTGTGATTCCCTTTTAAGGACTCGTATGTAATTTACGATTGTTATAAGTAACTCATACAGATGAAGCCAAGGTGGGTACGTGATATTTCAAGGTGAGCAATATACGATAAAATATATATTTGCATGGATAAATATTGTTGTTTGTTATTTATGTGCCCAATGCCATTGCTCTCAATCGGTGAAGGAAAACATCGCGAGGAAACCGTTGATGGGCATGCAACCTGATACGTATGGAATAACCATATCTTTGTACCTATTGCAAAACCATGGGCTAAGTATGGTCGTACCTATAACTACCCCACTAACAGCCCTTTCCGGTACTCAACATGCGTCTTGTTTTTGACCGACTACAAATAAAAAAGGACGAGGTTCTCAACTCGTTTGCATTTTTTTTTCCAGATTGGTTCCATTGAAAATAAATCCTTTTTACTTTTTTTTTTTTACTTTTTATTGAAATTTCATTGAGATTGCCCTGCCCTGCGTCCGCAACTTGACGCTCACAGGTATTTAGCCTCATCATCATAACAATCAACCTATATCAGTCCACTGCTGGACGTAGGTCTCTCCCAAGACGCGCCACTGAGCCCGGTCTTCGGCTCTTCTCCTCCAGTGCTTGCTACATTTGGCAGATCGTCGCCCCACCTTGCCGGAGGGCGTCCTACACTACGCTTACCTAAACGCGGTCTCCACTCTAGTATTCGTTTGCTCCGACGATTGTTCTATCACGATCCTAAGGTCGTGGGTTCAAATCCAGTCGTGTACCAATGAGTTTTTCGCCCCAAAAATGTATGTACACTATGCAAACGGTGAAGGTAAAAAGTTCGAAAATATGTGTCAAGTACACGAAAGGAGCTTCTTTGAGGCGCACTTAAAATCCTTTCACCACATTCGGTTCGAAAGAATCAGTCACACGATAAGATGAAGAAGAATAATTGTCTGTTCTACGGCAAACGTGACCGGCCCACAGCTATTTAAGCTTGCTTATCTCTTGGGCTATGTCTACGACTTTTGCTACCAGTAATTTTCCCCACACCCTTCAAACCTGTACACAGCGATGTTGCTTCACGGCAGGAATAGGCATGGTGGTAGTACGCACCCCCACGAGACACACACAAGGAGCTCTACCACTGATTTGTTTGTCTAGGGATCTACTTACTAGCTTACACGTGGACGATCAGTCTAGGGAAGCCGGGAAATTGAGCAAAGTCCAACATTATTTTTGGCGTCAATAACTTTTACCAGATCTTTATAGCTGGCTTGAAGCTATAAAGACGAAATAAATAGGTATATTAATTAATCCGGTCCAAACAGGTGCGTATAGTTTTCATAAAAATAAGTTAGTTTAATAAATTTATTAGTTTTTAATAGCTTTATCAGTTAGTTTAATTTCTTTTTCAAACTGTAAGACGATCATAATAAGACCTGTTGTAATATATGGATCTGAGTGTTGGGAATTGAAAGGGACTGATGAAAGAAGGCAGACATGCGGCAGAGATGCGAATGTTGAGATGGATGTGTGATTGTGGAGTGACAAGAATGGACAAGATTCGGAATGAGTATATCAGGGAAAGTCTAAAAGTAGCAACGGTGACAGAAAAATTGAGGAGCAACAGGCTGGCGTGGTACGGGCATGCCATGAGGGATGAAAGTCATGTAACTAATGCTGCCTTCCTACGGTGCGTGGTTCTGCAGATCATCACGCACAGCCGACGACGACGCACGGCAACGCACACAGAAAGGGCTCCTGTGCTACCGCGCACCTCGGCGCACGAGACCGTTCCCATGGTGTGTCGTGCGAGCATATCTGCCTCTGTGCGCGATATCACACCGGTGGGAAGGGGCTATAAGAGAGAGTGATGAGTATGAATGTAGATGGATATTTAGGAAGAGGTAGGCCAAAGACAAGATGGATGAACAGTGTGAAAGATGACATGGGTAAGAAAGAAGTGAATGCAGAGATGACGGCTGATAGAGGAGAATGGAGGAGGAAGACATGTTGTGCCGACCACACATACAGTGGGATAAGGGCAGACAGAAGAGGTTAGTTTTACTATCAAAATCATATCAACAAGTTAACAATTCTCACATTGATCGTAATAGAAAAATCCACGAAAATCTCTTAAAAGTATGTACCTTGAGAATATGACCTTGTTCATAATGTTTATAATTCCAATATACTGTTATCGAACACTCAACCTCGAGGTTATTACTGATAAAGTAGACAGTCAGCTTAATCAATAAAATAAGGTAATACGTGATAAATACCCGTGTTATAGATTCAATACAGTCAGCTTCTATTGCGTACTGTCACCTAGACTCTCTTCTTTCTGCCCTTATGACTGGCTCTCAGCTCAGTTGGTTGTAGCTCTGCCTTCTGAGCCGTAGGTCATGGGTTCGATCCCCTCCGAGAACAAATATTATCTTATTAAGTATATATTTGTTCTCTGTCGGAGTGTTATGTTGTATTTTAAGTATGCAGGGCACGCTCCTGACGTGCGTGACCTACGAGGCAATGCTTTGTTATAGGCGATGGTCACCACTTAACATCAGGTGAGTTATATGCTTGTTCCATCAGCTAGTTGTATAAAAAAAAAGTATTAAAAAAAAAGTATGCAAGTATTAATCTAGTCCCCATAGTACAAGCTCTGCTTAGTTTGGGGCTGAGTAGTGTTGTGTGAATTGTCCACAATATTTATTTTTATTTATTCTCACCCCACTTTATGTGAAGTCGGCACAACATGTCTTGCTCCTCCATTCCCCTCTGTCAGCCGTCATCTCTGAATTGACTCCTCTCTTATCCATGTCATCTTTCACACAGTTCATCCATGATTTATTTGGTCTACCTCTGCTCGCATATCCATCCACATCCAAACTCACCGCTCTCCTAGTCACATGACTTTAATCCCTCCTCATGACATGCCCGTACCACGCCAGCCTGTTGCTCCCCAATTTTTCTGTCACTGGCGCTACTTTCAAACTTCCCATACTAGACTTACCTAGACTCAGACTAGAAAATGATTTTTGTCAAAATAAATAAAGGAATTCTCTATAGGCTTGGTCGCGTGGAACTGGCACCTAAACTCATCTAGCTTTAAGACATTTCAAAGTGATCCTCATGATAAAACTGAATAAAGAAATTGTTGAATTTCTTTCATATAAAAATCAGCAGTTCAGCCTCTTAGAGGCGCACTTAAAACCCTTTCACCACACTTGGTACGAAAGAATCAGTGACACGATAAGAAGAAGCAGTTCAGCAGTTTGGCCATGAAGTCGGTTTCTCAAGTTTTTAAACTTATATTATTTGGCAACGATTGTGTTTCTGTATCTTTTGGATTTGATGTCAACGCAATCATTTTTCACGATAATAATATCTTTGATAAAAATTATTTCCGCATTTATATTGAGTTTAATCTTTTACGAAAACACAAACATTATCAGTGCGTATACCGTATACGTGCATTGCTGGAGGGCTTGATAAGAAATCTATTGTTTTTCCACCCTTTTAATTCCAACTCATACGAATTTCCAATTAAAATACAGGGTCAAAAATATTTTTTATTCGATAACGCGATCACTTTGAAATGTCGTAAAGCTAGGGGCTACTCAAGGAACTCAAAGTGACCACTAGGTTATCAACCATCTGCCTCCAGCGAGTCTGAGTATTTCGGGCATAAGAAACAGGGTGACAACCTGGAAAAACTGGTCATCACTGGCAAAATTCTCTCTCTCTCTCGATGTGAAGGTCAATGAAGCCATTCAGGTTGCCGGTGGCAGATCCAGGTGGCGAAACATTGTCAGGGATAAATTGATCCATGGAGGGGGTCACGACCCTGAGAGCACTGGTGGTCTAGTGGTAGTGGCCCCGCCTTCCGATCCGAAGGCGGGGCCACTAGGCCTCGCGTCGTACTCCTCACTGCTGAGGGTCGTGACCCCAAGTTCGGCAAGTTTATCATGCGCACTTGATGTGCGGGCAGGTTTTTCCGCATGTAGGCCGCTGGTGGGCCCTTTTTGCGTGACCCTTGACACGTGTTGCTCGAACTTTTTTAGGTTCTACAACACGCCGGTTTCCTCACGATGTTTTCCTTCACCGTTTTGAGAGTACTGGCATAGTGCACATAAATTTTTTGACAGAAAAACTCATTGATACACGAGTGGATTTGAACCCACGACCTTCGGATCGGAAGGCGGGCCACTACCACTAGACCACCAGTGCTCTCAGAACAGATGTAGCTTCTACAATCGGTAATGTTTGTGTGCAAATAAAATGTGCCACTCAAAATATCAAACAACGTTGAACTTTGTACCCAAAACAGATTATTATTAGTACCTAAACACAGACACTACTTGGACTAATATGTATATAGGCAATGATAAAACAACACATGTGATAGTTATATAATACAAGTAGGTATATAACCTATTTGAATGATTAAATGTGTGGTGACGTCATGACTTGTGAGTAGGTACCTACGTTTTGTACATGGGTGTTGATTAGTAATAAAGGATTGTGATGTGCCGAAAGGCCGGCGCACATCTACGCGATGGCGATCAGCTGAAACGCTGTCAAATATCGCTGTCATATTTGACAGCGTTTCATCGATCGCCATCGCCTAGATGTGCGCAGGCCTTTAGCTAAACTTTCAATAGATTCATGTATTGACATCTAAAAAACTGTTAGGTATCAGGCCTATTATGATGTATGGCTGCGAAACTTGGACACTTACACAAAGGTTTGAGGTGTACATAGTAACTTATTAAATAAAAAGCATTAATTTTTTTACAAAATAAGTAAGTCTAGCCTTCTACTTCTCTACTAAGGACTCATCACGGAATCTCCGAAACTGCAGAGTCTAGGCTTCATTCTTGGCACTGGCATTCTTTGCGGAGTGTAGGCGCTCATTATGAATATTCTTTTGCAAATTTACACACCCTGCATTGGAAAGGGTCGTATGTATGTGCCTGTAATTCAGCACTCATACTTTACAAAACCAACAACCATGCCTATTTCTGTCGCCAAACAGCGTTGCCGCGTCGCGCGTCGTCGGTTTGAAAGGTATGGGTGCTATAGTTTATATGTATTCTATGGCGAGTGCCGGCATTACTTACTACTAGCAGCCCGTCCCGGCTTCGCACGGGGTAGACAATATTGTTGTACATTATTTTGTTCTATCGCTAATAGTTTCGGCAGCGCATTCGACGAAAGACATTTTAAGACTCATTTTTCTACACCTTCGGTTACATTGTTCAAATTTTACTAAGGATCCCTAATTTTTTTCAAAATGAAATGTAGCCTATGTCAAATTGGAAGAATGTAGCATTCTATTGGTGAAAGAGTTTTTTAAATCGGCCCAGTACTTTTTGAGTCTATTCATTACAAACATACAAAAATAGGTACAAATCTTTCCTCTTTATAATATTAGTATGGATAGTATAGATTAGTATCCGTATTCCGAAACAGTGCTTGCTTTTTGCTATGGATTTTAAGACCATTCATTCATCATCATTGTCCATTGAAAAATTTCAATAATTTATGCTTTAGGCTCGACTCAGACTCAAGCACTGTTTCAGAATACGGGCCTTAGTGTGCGCGTGAGTGGACTTTGCTCTCACACATCTATAGATATAATTTATCCGTACGTCATCAGAGTTGGCTAGTAGCTTATATTAGTAGGTAAGTAACTATTTAAAAATAACTTTACGTCAGCTAACCTTACTGTAATGTTTGTAAACAAAATTATTTATACATAGGTACATAAAAAGGAACTAGCTTTACTCTGAGATCCGTTGGTAGTAGCTCTGCCTTCTGCGCCGTAGGTCATGGGTTCAATTCCCCCGAAATAAATGACTGTGTGGCGCATATAGAAGTTTGTTCTCTGCCTGCGTGTTATAAAGATAGTGCAATTCACAAAGACGCGCCCCTCGCGGGGTGCGGGGAGTTTGCTCCGAGCGGCAGTCGCGAACCGTAATTCATTGTAGTGTGCGTGTGCACTCATAGGTAATAAGTGTGTACCGATAACACTCAAACATTGACGGAAGCTTGCACACATATACTATAAGCGGTTAGGAGGAATAGTGGGGCGCGCCTTCGTGGATTGCACTATCTATATATTGTATTCTAAGTTTGATTAAAAAAAGTATATGTTTAAGTATTATATCAGACTAGCAGTTGGTAAACGAGCTTCGCTCGGTTTTTTTTTTGTTTTTTTTTTTGTATTTTTAAGAAATCATAAGAGTCATATTATCATCTTTACTGGTTTATTCTTACTGAACACGCCATCTACTGGACATGTTTGCAGTTAGTTGCTCACACTCGTCAATAGATGGCAGGAGCAGTCACATATTCAGTTTATGTTTAATTATTGAACTCGGAGAGAAATAATCATTTTCTTGAAATGAATCCTAGCTAGATCAATTTATCGCCCCCGAAAGCCCCTGTATACTAAATTTCGTGAAAATCGTTGGTGCAGTTTCCGAGATCCTAAATATATATAGGTATATAATATATATACAAGATTTTCTCGTTTAATAATATTATATCAGATAAATAACTGGTTCCCATAGTACAAACACTATTTAACTTGGGGCTCGATAGTGTTGTTTGAATTGTGCACAATATTTATTATTCCAAAAATTCCTTTTTCCAAAAGCCTGTAAAATTCATAGAAGTACGTTGGTATTTCTTCGGCCGAATTTTTTTCACAAAGACCCATAAATGTTGTAAACTAGATAGGTAGATAAACACTAAAGTACTCAAAGAAAAATCACGAATCAACAACATATATTATAACATAACAAATAGCCTGTCTTATCGCTAGGCAGATATCTAGTTCTATTCGCAGAATTTCACGATCCCTATAAGTGCAAAACCCACACGAACTTCACAGCTGATGAGACCAACAGAGGTCAGACAAAAGGTCAAGGTCAAAACAGAACTGAATGAGGTCGTTTCAGTCGTTTCTTTATGCTCGAATCGTATTGCCATCTAAGTGCTACCCACGTAACAACGTAGGGTTTACGATAGTATTATTTTATCGTGTACGCAATGACTGCGTTCCAAAAACAGCCATGGAAAATAATTATGACTAGCGATCCGCCCCAGCTTCGCACGGGTCGCTAGTAGAATATAGCGAAAGGCGCAATACACACTGAGCCCGCCGGGTCGCCGACAAAGCCCGGCGGCCTGTGAAAAGAATAGACAAGAAGACAAAAAGTTGCCGACATTATGTCGGCGACCCGGCGGGCTTAGTGTGTATTGCGCTTAATGTTATAGCCTTCCTCGATAAATGGACTATCTAACACAAAAATAAGTTTCCGAATTGAAAACTTATTTTTGTGTTGGATAGTCCATTCACCACCAGCAGTTCCGAGATTAGCGCGTTCACCCAAACAAACAACCAAACTCTTCAGCTTTATAATATTAGTTGTATAGTATTACACGCAACTTTATACGTATGGACTGCAAAAACTGGGCAAACATCCTCATGGATATTGATTAAAAAATAAAGAGTCGTTTATTCTTTGTTAGTATGCGAAGAAAAATTGAAGAGCAATAGGCTGGCGTGGTATGGCCATGTCATGAGGAGGGATGCAAGTCATGTGACTAGGAGAGTGATGACTGTGGAGGGATATGTGAGCAGAGGTAAACCAAAGAAAACATGGAGGAACTGTCAAAAAGATGAAATGGATAAGAGAGGAGTGAATGCAGAGATGACGGCGGACAGAGGGGAATGGAGGAGAAAGACATGTTATGCCGACAACACATAAAGTGGGATAAGGGCAGGAAGAAGAGTATGCGAAGAATCGCTCCCGGCTCACTATACAGACCAGTGTCAATATTAGGATCACGTAAAGATAAAGAGGACTCAGGTTTGTACTCCCTGATTTGTTTATGGGAGGTCTATGTCCAGCAAGCGACTTGTTTTGACTGATGATAGTCAAATACGAATGTAACACCTGCGTAATACTTATTGATACTACGTGCCCGTCTACCTATTTTGTGTGTACAATATTTGCTATGCCCTTGGCAGGTTCACAACTTCACAGGTAGGTTCAAAGTTCACACAGCTAGTCGAGTCATTCAAGGCCACCGAGGCACTGACTGAAGGAGTTTCCAAACGATATTTCGTTCAATAATCAGTGTTTACAAACACTTCCCGGAGCTGGCATCCTTCCAAGAATGAAGATGACTTTGTTTAACTGAAACTTAGCTGTTTCTTTATGAAAGGCTTTATCATGGCCACAGAATAGAAATAAGAAATATGCAGGCAGTTTCCTTGTCCTGTTTTTTTTTCGGATCAGTGTGGTGTTGTTAAGAACATAAGAGGAAAGATGATTGGCCATATTGTACGACATGACAGCTTTATCAGAAATATCGTCGAAGGAAAGGTAGAAGGAAAGAGAGGAAGAGGAAGACCAAGGATAAGCTACATGAGCCAAATAAAAGCAAAGATCGCCGTCATGTCGTATAAGGAGGTCAAGGAGGTTGCCCTCAAAAGAAATACCTGGAGAAAAATGCATACATTACGCCGACAAAAGCGTTGCTCTTAAATAAGAAGACGAAGTGGTGAAAGAGTTTTAAGTGCAGCTCAAAGAAGCTCTTTAAAATAAGAACTATGCAATGTGTATTGAGCGGGTAATATAGCTCGTAAAACATATAGCCGTTGGGGAAAAAAGGTTCTCGTATTGAGTTTGACCACTCACAGGAAGACGAAGTCCGATGGATCGATAAAATTTATAAGATCGCGAGTAGTTAGGAATGGAGACGGTTTAGAATCGTTATTCCTAGAAATGTAGTGGGGTATTCCTAGAAATGGATTTTAAGAAATTTTAACGTTTCTATTATTCATTCACTCACAAGCTTTCGTATTTACAATATTGTTGTTTCTCCTTGACCTTGTCTCCATCGCACCCACTGAAGCTGACTTGGCTGCTCAGAATTTCGACATTGCTATTTGATGAATTTCCAATATAACACGCTTCAGTGGTTTAATGAATGTACGGTTTCAGGAATTCAGCGTGACTTTGGTCGCGTGAAGGTAATTTCATACAAACTTTGGAGGGTGAGAATTTCAAGCTCTCAAAAAAAACATCCAACAAAGGAAACACGAGAATAACAAATTACTATAACAACACGTCTTAAAACGATGTCTCTCTCCAGTAAGAGGATCCCACAGCATGCACAAAAAATATGGACTCAAATAAACGGACTATTAAGTTTTGAACTCTTTTGATGACTTGGACAATTCTTCTTCCTGCCCTTATCCCACTTTATGTATGGTCGGCACAACATGTCTTCATCCACCATTCTCCTCTGTCCGCTGTCATCTCTGCATGCACTCATCTCTTATCCCTGTCATCTTTCACACAGTTCATCCATGTTTTCTTTGGTCCACCTCTGCTCACATATCCATCCACATCCATACTCATCACTCTCTTTGTCACATGACTTTCATCCCTCCTCATGACATGATTTGGACAATTAAACAGAATAATTTAGACCATATTCAAATAAGTATTTGGCTCATAAAAACGAACGAAAAAGCAGCCGAGAATTAAAACCATAATCGCGCAATTTGTGCATCATATTTTTCCTCGAAGTTTCGAAACGACGAATGCCATCAGACGCTTCAGTGTAAAAAGTTTCCATGATTCCACAATCTGTACATCTGGATATGAGTATGACGTCCGTGAAATACCTAAGAGTATGTAGGTGAGATGGACCTGCGTCATTCCCTAAATTAAAATGTGCAGACATGACGGTAAACGAAAGTGTACCTTCTTATAACAGATTTCACAAAGAGTTTAGCAAGTTTGTACAGGGTTATTCATTATTAGCTGCAAATACTCAGGAATTAGGTTCAACAAATAAAATAAAAAATATTTATGAAATGATTTTTTTTAAATTTTGATTTAAGTTTTTGTATCAAAATTTTATTATATAAGCTACTACTCGAAAATGAGGATGAGATTTTAGGAAGCCTCCGCGCATACAGTCTACTGCTGGACGTAGGTCTCTCCCAAAAAGAGCCACTGAGCCCAGTCTTCTACGAACTGTAGCTGTCAAGCACTGGAGGAGACTGAACGATCACCATCAACCTATATCACCACTGCTGGACGTAGGTTTCTCCCAAGACGCGCCATTGAGCCCAGTCTTCGGCTTTTCTCCTCCAGTGCTTGCCAGCTACATTTCGCAGATTGTCGCCTCCTTGCCAGAGGGCGTCCTACACTGCCATAACCGAGGACTGCTATTCGAAGTTAAAACAGACAAGCACTTACATGTGTGTACATGTCATTAGCGATTACTCATTTAAGTAACTGGGTCACTTGATTTGAAATGACATAATACAACACTTCAAATCTGAATGGAGTAGCCTTGCCCGGCACCTATGCACACCTCGTCAAACTAGCCCCGCCTTGATTTTTACTTTGATAACATTATTCATACATCTTCATCGATTTATAGGTGCTTGACCGGGCCTATTATAACACTCTGTCCTAAGGTAAGCGCTAGCTTATCGGTCTTTAGTCTTGTTACTATGTGTGTCTCATATCTAGCTAGCAAATAGATGTATGTATATGAAAACCGCGACAAACGAGACTTTACAAAAGGATGTGTAATTGTATAGGTGTTGGCGTTGAACGCTAACTGGCCCTAAGGTCATTCTGTAACCAGGAAGACGAGACTAACGACTCAAGTTACTCTTCCGGCTGCATGCAATGGAACTAGATACTGGGTACCACACACACACGTAACTAGTGTATGCTCTTGTCATTTCATATTTGTTGTGGCAACCCCGCACACTTCTTCTTATCGTGTCACTGATTCTTTCGAACCAAGTGTGGTGAAAGGATTTTAAGTGCGCCTCAAAGAGGCTTCTTTCGTGCACTTGACACATATTTTCAAACTTTTTAGGTTCTACGATATGCCGGTTTCCTCACGATGTTTTCCTTCACCGTTTGAAAGCACTGGCATAGTGTACATACATTTTTGGGCAGGAAACTCATTGGTACACGACTGGATTTGAACCCACGACCTTAGAATCGGAAGGCGGGTCCACTACCACTCGGCCGCCAGCGCTCTCCTATGTCTACGCCGCACACTTAAAATGAGTCAAAAGGCCTTATTCGTATTGGTTCTCCAGCACTTAACTATATCGCAGGCCGCTAATTCTGATGACATCTCTATTTCTTGCGACTCTTGCGAGCCACTAAAGTTACTAAATGAGGGGAGAGTGTGGACGTAAAAAACCGTCGATGATACACGTTTTCTCATCAGAAAGAGCATTCTAGGACACACAGTGCAATTTATCCCCAAACCGAGCAACTCTTGTCCATTTCAAAAAGACCCCTTGTGGTTATATTTCCCGTATCCAGACGTAGAAGTCAAAATAAAAGGTATTCATGCCTAGAACATCCACTTCCCCATCCATAAATAGACTAACAGGTCGATACAGCCACTTAATAAAATGTCTACGTTAGTATGATTGACGATGATGACTCAATCGTAAAGTGCACTCTTCAAATGGCTGCAATTTGATCGAGCGAATGTGTGCCATTGTTCTATATTTAGTTGACACAATGACTGGGTGGCCTAGAACTTGGGGTGTGGAAAAATAATATTTGCTGTACTAGCTGCCACGCAGTTTAACTAACAGCTGTGTAATTTAGGTTTTTTCCAGGATACAAAGAATGTAGGTAATCTGTCATCATTTTAATCATTTTCTTGTCCTTGTCCCACTTCATGTGGGGTCGGCACAACAGGTTTTCGTTCTCCACTCTCCTCTATTATGCTGCCTTCCTACGGTGCGTGGTTTTACAGATCATCACGCACAGCCGACAACGACGCACGGCAACGCACACAGACAGGGCTCCTGTGCTACCGCGCACCTCAGCGCACGAGACCGTTCCCATGGTGTGTCGTGCGAGCTGATCCGCCTCTCCGTGCGCGATATCACAGACCGTGGGAAGGGGCTATAAGCCGTCATTTCAGCAGTCACTCCTTTCTTACCCATGTCATCTTTCACACAATCCATCCATCTTTTCTTTGGCCTACCTCTACTTCTATAACCATCAAATGATGAATGATGATGAAGTAATCTGCATTCATACATCATCTATATCCGTTCATATATCGGAAATGAATAGGCTATAAGTTCTACTGGATGGAATAAGCAGATAGTCTACTCGATGTCCAGGGCACGTCCATCGAGGACTTGTCCAGAAGTGACATTGCACAGAGAGATACATTGCATAGAGTTAGCTTGCCCAATACCATACTATTCTCTCAACTTATTCGTCTTAATCCACAGGAAAGACATGGCCAATGCGTGCGGAATTGACGTAGCTACGGTTAAGGTAGTTGACTTTCTGGAGGTCACGAAATTATTTTGAATGTGATAGCAAGAAGTTTGAAAGTAGCGCCAGTGACAGAAAAATTGAGGAACAATAGGTTGGCATGGTAGGGGCATGTCATGATGAGGGATGAAAGTCATGTGACTAGGAGAGTAATGAGTATGGATGTGGATGGATATGTGAGCAGAGGTAGACCAAGGAAAACATGGATGAACAGTGTGAAAGGTGACATGGATAAGAGAGGAGTGAATGCAGAGATGACGGCTGATAGAGGGGAATGGAGGAAGACATGTTGTGCCGACCACACATGAAGCGGGATAAGGGCAGGAAGAAGAGCAAGAAGCGCCATGTTTATAAATTAACTATCATGGTATGAATGCGCCATTGACCTAGGACGCCAGATATGGCAAGCAGCCAGGCATCACCGCCAAAATATGATGAGTATCTCCCCGGAGCGGGCGGTTTCGCTTAGTAACGTAGCAGTCCACTGTTAGACATAAGCTTTTCCTATTGTGCACTTGCGTGTGAACCAGCATCTAATCTTTCGCAGACCTTCACTTCATCAGGTCTACTCCACAGGTTTGTTAGAGTTAGGCTGCGCGACGCGGTCACCCATCCAAATGGTGAGTAAGACGCTGTGTGATTTTTTATAAAAACACACATCTAAGTCAACGTCGACGTGTTTTTTAACTCAGATAAAGTGTTTAAACGATTAAGCGAGGTACTCCACGTTCTGTACTCCAGTGCTTTGTTGTGATATCATAAGTAAATAGAAATAGCAAATAGTCTTCTTGTCCACACTGGTTCTTTCAAACCAGCGCGGTGAAATGATTTTAAGTGCGCTTCAGAGAGGCTCCTTTCGCGCAATCGACACGTTTTTCGAACTTTTTAGATTCGACGACATGCCTCGATGTTTTCCAATGAATTACGTTTTGTGACGTTGCTAATATAATCATTAGCTAATATTTATTTTACGTCACATAACATAATACAGACAAAAACGCATAGTACAACAAGCAATAAGTTACGAAAAAGGTTTCCATTCAGCATTTGGCATTAGAGCGCAAGGGCATAATAGGGCGCTGGTGTACAGTGGCGCCGATAGTGCATAACTTAAATGGTCAATACTCAATACATTTATTGCATAAACATGGTTTAGTTTAGGTACATACATACATAGTTCTTAGAAGTAAGTCAGTATCACATGGACCCAGTTTATAGGGTAAAGCAACATGGAGGTAGGCCGAGGCTTATACACAGTGGTTAGTACGTATATATTATTATAGATTGAGAATTTCCAGGCATTATAATGTAGATAGTTTGTTACTTTATTTTAAATTAATAAGCTTGGTAGAACAGATTAAACGATAATGTCAAGGTGGTCTTAAAGTTAGGTTTAGTGCGTAGTTATTTATTTTATTTATTTAGTCTTTAGTTATGTCAAATATTCGTTAATGTAGGTAAAGCTAAAAGAAAAGATCGCTGTCATGTCGTATTTGGAAGTCAAGGAGGCCGTATTAGAAGACTTAATTGGAGAAAACTGCATCAAAACCCCGACAAGAGCTAAGCTCTTAAATTTAAGAAGAGAAGAGAGAGGTAAATCGGTATTTATTGTAGGTAATTGGAATAGAATTAAAAACCTATCTAATTAATATATGATTTTGGCTTCATACCTAGGTGTTTGTTTTCATCTAGGTATTTAATTGTTACTATGTGCAATCAATAAAAATCTAAATTAGAACAGATTTAGGAAAACTACAGAAATTGTTGGCAGAGGTTTCGTAATTTTCGCATAGTCCGAACTCCGAACGAACGAACTATGCCAGAAACAGTTTTCACTGGTATGGTACTTATACATTTCCTAACATTCATTCAACTCTAGTCTACTGTCTAACTCAAAATAAAATTACTAGCGACTAAGTTCTCGTCAAACACTGAACTGATTTAAAAAACAATGAACTCTACATTTTCTATTTCTATTAGTCCTGATTGAACGATTGGACCCCAATTACACCCCAATAAGTATGCACCAAATTGAAGACCCTGTATGTAATTCGGAGATCGGAGATCTCGTAATGTACTTCATGTGGTAGATTTTCCGATCACCAATAGACTTGGGATTTCGCGATCGTGTAAAGCAGTTCACATACAAACTTTGACACCCCTTTTTCGACCGCTTGGAGTGCGAACTTTCATAGTTCTTTTTAGTGAGCACTTACACCCTTCTTAGTGTGCCTCTACCGAATTGAAGACCGAAGTGTTTCGGAGATCTCGAGATGCGTGGTCAATTACTAACAAGCTTTGACACCCCTTTTTCGACCGCTTGAAGTGCGAACTTTCATAGTTCTTTTTAGTGAACACTTACACCCGTCTTAGTGTGCCTCTACCGAATTTAAGACTAACTATAGCTATAGGGGTAGTTACGTTTCGAAGATCTTGTGATGCATGGAGCAATTACTATTACAAACTTTGATACCCCTTTGTAATCACTAGGAGTGCGAACTTTCAATACTTCTTAGTCATTTCTTAGAGAGCACATACATCCATCTAAATGTCCCGGTGCAGTGTTATTGAGTAGCAAACATCCATCCATCCATCCATACTCACAAACATTCGCATTTATAATATTAGTCAGATTTACAAAAAGCCACTGCTGCCTATAACAATTGCATTTTCAAACATATCACAGAAAAGCTATGGCTCTGCCGTATCTGTATGGTTTTAAAATAGATAGTCATAACTTTTCTGTGAATGGGTTTGATAGTGTCATTAGACGTGTTCTGTGAGGCACATGTAATTTTTATAGGCAGCGTTACCTTTTTTGTAAATCTAGTACTAATATTATCAAGAAGAAAACTTTGTATTTTTGTATGTTTGTAATAAACTCAAAAACTACTGTGCCGATTTCAAAATTTCTTTCACAATTGGAAAGCTACATTCACCCTGAGTAACATAGGTTATATTTATGTGTTTAAAAAATAAATATCCACTCGTGTGGGAGCTGGGACAGGCCTCTAGTATTTAATACAGTAAAGGCAGATGACAGATGCCACAGCTCAGTCGGCAGCCTTCTACACCACACAACACTTTTCTAACCCAAACTAATAAAGGTAGGGCCGATCTGTGATTGACGACTGACGACTTGATGGAAAAGTATTTAATCTATGTAATATATTATCATCATTCTCATTAAACTACTTGACACCGGCAAAATTGAACCGAAAAGGACAGATGCCATTCATTAAAAAGAAGAACACTTTTCTAACCCAAACTAATCAGAGCTTGTAGTATGGAAACCTGAAATACCTAGTACTTATTTTTTTTGTTATTACATAGGTACCTGATTACAATTTACCCAGACAGAACAAACATCTGTGTTCATGACACAAATATTTGTTGTCGGTAGGGATCAAACCCACAACCTACAGCACAGAAGGCAGAGCTACTATCAACAGAGCGGAGAGACCAGTCATGTGTAAAATGTAATGATAAACAAATCATAACAAAATACTTTTGCAAAACAAGATTAGTATCAACGCGCGTCAAACACGATATCCTTGACATAGTGGCAAGCTAGTTTTTAAGCGTGACTTTGCTTTCGTTGCAGACGTATGAAGATGGATTACGATACCACCTACCATTCCTAGACCTACGTATGTAGATACTGTAGGCTTGCATGCAGGTTGATATATACTTAATTATCAGGTTTTATCAGATTCAAAGTTCTCCAAATTAATTGGTTACAATCTATACACAAGTCAGATGATAGCTTCACAATACTTTACATAATTTGAGGTAGGTAAAGATTTTATGATGCGAGTTAATTAAAAATGATTTAATCGATGTTCATACAACACTTGCCCGTCACGCACGTCACATCACATTATACACTAGTGCTGTACGATTGATTGATTAAATTAACAGTTTTTCTAAGTAGACAGGTAGATTACTTACCAAAGTCGATGAATTGCTTGATGGACAGCGGAGATGGATTAAACTGTGAGTAAAAATCAAGCATCTTTGTCACATTAGAGAATATAGCCCCGGCTAACCTCATCTTGAATTTTTTTATTCAAAATACAAATAATTTTCAAGCGTAGATAACCACTATCAAAGTCCACAGTCACATACGATTGTAACACATGATTAATGTGCAAAAAATGTATTTCATACACCGACACGTCTATTCACGAACGTGAAAAAATTCAACTGAATAAAAAAAAAAAGCCAGAAAATTCTCAAACAAAAAGAACGGATGAACGGAAAACTTTTTGCACGTCGCGTCACTCTTGTCAATGTCAGTTGTCATAGTCAGGAAGTGAGAAAACAGTGTTTCCGGTAGCTTTTGGTAGAAAAACGATTTAAAGTGGAACGAGAACGAACTAAGTGAGTTGCTTTCAAACAACTTCAGGCCAATGACAATGACAAGTGCAATGATTGGATATTTTCGAAACGTCAAACTTTTTTTTTTTTTTTTTTTATTTTATCTAAAGGGCTTTGTCGCAATGCGACCACACTGCCCTATAATAACACAACAAATAAAACTTAACTTAATCTAAATTTATACAAACTTATTATTGTCTAGCTAAACCAATTTCTGCTAATTTATATAACATCTTGGCTTGATCCGACAAGGGACAAGCCAAGATGCTATTTATCATACCAACATTCATACATCTTCTTCCAAAACAACCTAATCTAAATCTATCATTTCGAAAACACTCCAAACGTCAAACTTTTAGTTTTGAATTCAATTTATTCACTTAAAAAAAAAATGAAAAAATGAATGTTGTCGGGTCGGGACGGGAGCGAGTTTTCAAACTTTTATTTTCCATGCACTTGCAAAATGAGGTCAAAGTAATTAAATGCATTCATGATACTCAGATTATCACAGTTGTTTGTTTATAGATGCATTTATTTAGCAAGCAGAAACGTAAGTATCGTCTGATAACCCGTATCAAAATGTAAATAAATCTGGCTCACTTTGAAATAATCAAAGCTTTCTCAATTTTATTTTTCTTCTCGAAACTCTATATAAATACACGTTTAATTTCATCTCTTCAAAAAATAACCATTGCAGTAAAATTGTTCCAAAATACACAAACTACAAATTTATAGTATATTTCACCAATTTTTATTGCTTTTTTCCTGTGCATTTTATTCCCAGATGAGTCAAAAAGTATTTGTCTACGGAACACTGAAGCGCAACGAACCCAATCACCACTGGCTTACAGATCCCAACAACGGCATTGGCAAGTTTGTGGGCGAAGGTACTACCAAGAAGAAATACCCATTGGTCATTGCGACAAGATATAACATTCCTTTTCTGCTCTATAGCCCTGAGAATGGGAGCATTGTGCAAGGTAAATTGATAGCCCTCATAACTCAGCTTTCTGCGCAGTAAGTCATGGGCTCAATCCCCACGGAGAACACAGATGTTTGTTTGTTTATTTATTAGGACCACCAAGAAATAATTAAAATTAGGTCGAACAAAAAAATATCCTTCCCCGTGCTTATCCACTGAAGGCAACCACAGCTAACACATTTGTTCTCTGTCTGTGTGTTATATTGTATTCTTAGTATGTATTTACAAAAAGAAATTATATAAGTCAGACAATTCTCCCAGTGTGAAAGAGAGAAGACACTATCAACAGAGAGAATCGGAATCACGCTGCGAACAGTCCACCATGCACCGATTTAAGTATTATATCAGCTATCTGGTTTCCATAGTACAAGCTCTGCTTAATTTGGGGCTGGATAGTGTTTTGTGGATTCTTCACAATATTTATTTATGGTGGTCACTGGAACTTCCCTGCTAATATTATTTTTGTTTTGTGAAAGGATCATAAAAACGGTAGAAACCAAGCCGTAGTTTGTTGCCTGTTCTTCCAGGCTTGGTCGCGTGAAACTGGCACCTAGACTAACCTAGCTTTAAGACGTTTCAAAGTGATTCTTGGAATTCAACTGAATAAAGACTATTTTGATTTTGATTGGCGAAGCCAATAAAGATATGACTCTTCCTGACATCTATTGGCTTCAGCTTTAAGATGTTTCAAAGCAATCCTTGTGGTACTACTGAATAAATATTTAATTGACTTTGGTGAATCCTGACAGGAGTTTTTATACCATGTAAGACAAATTTTCTTTTCCATCCAGCACCGCTTAAAATAACTTTAGATAAACTTTGTTTTTTCAGGTGAGGTTTATGAAGTTAATGAGACTATGCTTAGTAAATTGGACATATTAGAAGATCATCCAAACTACTATGTTAGAGAAATTGACAATATTATTGTAAAGACGTGAGTAACTTTCTTTATTTATCCATGGAACTATATGTAGATTGTTGGAGAATACTGGTGTCTGGTGGTAGCGGCCCCTCCTGCCAATTCTAAGGTTGTAATTCTAATGAGTTTGAGTTTGAGTGAACGGTGAAGGGAAACATCGTGAGGAAACCGGCATATAGTAGAACCTACAAAAAGTTCGAAAACGTGTCAAGCGTCACGTAAAAAGGGCCCGCCAGGGGCCTACTTGCGGAAACCAGTCCGCACATCAAGTGCGGATCAAAGAGTTTGCCATTTACCATGTAGATTATTGGCCAAAATCTGGAGATATCTCAACTGTTTCATATTTCATGTCCACGCCCGACACCATTGAAGTGTGCACTGCGCTTTAAAATCACATTTGGCGCATACCCACAATTTTTAAAATTATTTTATTCACAAAAAAGTTATTTTTTCAATTCCAGGTCTTCAAAAGAACTTGAAACACTACAATGCTGGGTGTATTTCCTAAAGACATTCAAACCGGACCTCATGAACCGGCCACACCTTGATAACTACTCCTCAAAGGGACCACATGGCTTGCCTTACCTTGAAAGGTCTAAAAGAGATCCTAGTTATAATTATAGGGCTGAGCTTAAAGATTAACGGTTATATTTTACATTACAGGTTAGCGACATGTGACACCGATGTGCAGGTTATTGACCGCCCGATTGCCCCGGCCTTGCCAACACCGCAGCCTTTGAAGCAAACATCTCTTCCTACTCCGCCAGCTCGTCAACCGGCGAAGAAGAAAAGTTATGCGCAAGCTTCCGGCCAGCCTCAACCATCGCCAGTGCCTTGCGCTGTTTTGAGGCAGAAGGCACAACCGAAGATCCCCGTTGGTACATCAAAAAAAGTAGATAAAGATGGTTTCACCCTGGTGGAGAAAAAACAGAAACCATCACGAAATAAACGTGGTACCGCCAGCGTCATAGCAACAGAAGTCACCCTGCGTGCTGTGGACCCGACCATCCTCCTTTACCTCTCGAGATTGGACCCGAATACTTCTGGTGATGAGGTCCTTCGCTATGTAAAGGAGAGAATCCGTTTCTGGATCAAGGACCCGCCACCAATACAGCTACATCTGCAGCGGCTAGAGCCATCGGGAGTGAGAGACACGGCCTTCAAATCGTACGTGCTCCAGGTGCCTGCGAAGCATGGGGACATGTTTCTCACTTCGGATTTCTGGCCGCCAGGAATCGTCTTTCGTCGCTTTAGGGGTGCGCTAAAGAAAAAATCCCCTAAGATTTGAAGATTTGATTAGTAATTTTATTTTATTTTATGTATGTTAGTCTCTAAGGTATTTATTACTATGGACCCAAAGTGTTTCATTTTTGTAATGTGTGCATTTGTTGGTCTGAAATAAACGATATTATTATTATTATTATTATTATATTAATAATGGCCAGTTATTTAGCTTTGCAGACTGATTTGTTATGTATGTTGGCATGAAAATATTAAGTGACTTTTAGCTAGCTGCCTAAGGGCCTGCGCACACCTAGGCCGCTGGCGTCGGCGATCAGTGAAATGCTGTCAATTTTGACAGTGATATTTGACAGCGTTTCACTGATCGCTACCGCCAGCGAACTAGGTGTGCGCAGGCCTTAAAAACTGAATTGACTAAAGAATCCTCACTCAACAATGGCCAAATTGTCCGAATGGACAGATGCCATTTAATTAAGAAGAAAAGTGTTTACCATTGTATGAGGGGGGTAATTAATAGCTGTTCAATTGGCATTGGGCAGGTTATATAGCTCGTTAAACCGATAACCGTTGGAGAGTATAGGTTCTCGAATGGCGAGCACGAACTGGAAGACGAAACGTAGCACGCCCAGCCACCAGATGGACTGACGAAATTGTTAAGATCGCGGGAAGTCTGTGGATGAAAAGGGCACAGAATCGTTCTTCATGGAAATGTAAAGGGTAGGCCTGTGTCTAGCAGTGTACTTCAGGATTATGATGATATAAATATAAATTAAACTCCTCCATCATTTGAAAATGTGTCTCAAGAATTAGCATTGAGGAGACATTTTTGTGATACCTACTCATCTGAGTTTTTTTAAATGTCGAGAATACAGGCTTTTTTTAGCCTACTCTAACATATTTTTATTCTTTTACAGCCGTAATGAATCTACATTAGACGATTTGGATGATGTTTTACAGAAATAGATGTTTATTACTGAAATTCTTTTTTATTGAGTAGGTAAGTATTCGAGAAGAGCTTTTGCTTTTATTTAGGAAGTATCCAGCCAGATAATGTAGCTTACTCATTTACTTATGTATGTTATTTTAAAAGCTTCCATAGTGAGCAAGTATAGTATCCGACAAGAGTATTGCTCCTAAATAAGATGTATCCAGCCAGGTAATTAAGCTAACTCATGAACTTATGTATGTTATTAAAGAAGCTTCCTTATTTTATAAAATTACAGTAAGAAATGTTTCGAATATAATTAAAATCTTCGTAAAACGTAACGCATTTTTGTCATCTTTCATTCATCTCTTCGAAAGACTAAGGCCCGTATTCCGAAACAGCGCTTGAGTCTGAGTCGAGCCTCAAGCATAGATTTTATGACAGTTGTCCATTGAAAAGTGTCAAAAATCTGTGCTTGAGGCTCGACTCAGACCTAAGCACTGTTTCAGAATACGGGCCTTAGGCCCGTATTCCGAAACAGCGCTTGAGTCTGAGTCGAGCCTCAAGCATAGATTTTATGACAGTTCTCCATTGAAAAGTGTCAAAAATCTGTGCTTGAGGCTCGACTCAGACCTAAGCACTGTTTCAGAATACGGGCCTTAAATATAAAAAAACTCAACTCAAGGGAAAAAACAAAACGTAAGACTAGGCGGTATGGTCTGGTATGCTATAGCCTGCTTCGAAAGGAGCGAAAAGGAAAAAAAAAACATCTCTTCGTCACTGTCATGTTATGTCAATGTCAACTTGTCAAAAGTACCATGTGATCTTGACGTAAGTTTTTGAGGTTACCTCAATATTTTTATTTACGTGTTTGTTCATAGCCCTGCCGAATATACTTCATAAATAGCTGTGTTTTAAACTAACATGTTGTCCCGTAGGGCCTAAATAAATTATGGATTTTGCTCGAAAGCTACTAGAAAAGTACGGCTGGTCAGATGGTAAGTCCAATAAGTAAAAACACGGAGTAGCGACGGCGATAAGTGGGGTAATCTATACCAGATTAGGAACGTTCTACTTCGGCTCTTAAGATTGAGCCCACTTATCACTTTTTGAGTTAGACTAGCATCCGATAGCGTAGTAGTCAGCGCAGCCCCGTACTAAGGGGAAGGTCGTGGGTTCAAATCCTGGCTCATAACTTTTGGGACAATTATAAAAATCTTCATGAGCATTCAGTTCAAAATGTGATTTCTGAGAATCAGATTCGTTAAAGACCAACCGCGTTTATCATGCTACTGTTCGGCGTAACTTGGCAGGTTGGTAGGGAGCAGATTGCGTGAATAGCCAATGTTTGCCAAAAGACCCACCTTTTTTCTTTGTATCTTCATCATGAGTTGATTTTAAAAAATATTTTTCTATCTCTAGGTCATACCCAGATTTAGAAATAAATAAATAACTACAGAGCTAGTGATGGGGCGAAATTAAATTAATGAAATTGAATTTAACTATCATGTTTAATATTGTAAATGATTATAGATTTTCCTATTATTTAAATATAATAGATTTCAATCAAATGTTGTTGCATTATAATAGCAACAGGTTATTTTAAGTTAGTGCCATTTCGAGATGGCAATAAAAAAAAAACCCAGATTTAGACTTATATCCATAGGACTTTGATCAAAATCGGTTTAGTGTGTCTGTTTCTCAAGTCTGTAAAACTTCACTTGTTATTTCATTGTTAGGTTAGGTGACCTATGGCTGTGCATTTCTTGTCTTACGTCATTCTGCTATCACTAGTTTCAGATTTTTACATAATAGCTTGGCAATATTATATTGTACCTATCCATATTTTTTTTATGATCTTTGTACCTGCCTATTTATTGTTTACAGGTAAAGGTCTAGGCAAGCATGAGAACGGTATCTCTGAAGCTCTCAAGCCAAAACTGAAACGCAGTGTCACTGGAGTTGGGCACGATCCAGCTTCGGAGTTCAATGAGCATTGGTGGAGTGCTTTGTATGATAAAGCAGCTAAAAACGTTGAGGTAGGTACTCACCTACTTAACTGAGAAGTTTGCGGGACTGTAAGGCTTTTGAGTCCACCAACATTGCAGCTTATAGGTTTTCTATTTTCAAAGAATACATTAGATAACCTTGATTAACAATCAATAATACTTTACTTGTATTTTAAATGAGGAGTGGAACTCTCTTCCGGTGTCAGTATTTCTGGAATGTTTTATTTTAGGAATTTTTGAGGCAGGAGTGAATAGGTGGATTATGGCAAAGCAAGCTCCATCTTAGGTTGCATCCTCACTTTGAGGTGTGATGGCAGCATATAATAAAAAAAAAAAAATGCCATTATATGAGTAATTAAAACACTTTAAATTAAACAACCAGGCTTAAATTGTCTCGCAAATTTAAATTTAAATCTCAAATCATGAACTACATACCATTTTAATTCTATTAAGATTTCCCTCTATATTTCAGGTTGAAGAAAAAAATGGCAAGACAAAGAAAATCACAACAAAAGACAGCAAAAACTTTGAAATAACTAGCAACACTTGGAAAATCAACAAAAAGCATTCAAAGCATACTGATGAGGCTCAATATTCAGAACACTTTGTCCGTACCGCAGTGTTGACCAATGATAAGGGAGGGAGAAAGACAGAGAATGTAAGAGAGAGTGAGTCAGAAGATGATGTTGAAAAGAAGGATGTCTTTAAAATGACAGATGAGGAATTGTTTGCGGCTTGTGAAGGCAGGACTGCTCACAAGTAAGGTTATTATAAAATAATAGAGAACTCTATTGAGAAAAAGTATAAATATAAAGTTATAAATCAAAAGGACACAAGATTATCTTACAAGCTGCCATATTATTTAAGTTTATGATTCATTTATTCCGAAAATGAGTTGTTTGGACAGATGTCCTGTAAGGCTTAATTTTGGAAATTCCGTTCCTATTGCATCCCAAAAGAGAAAGGCTTTGTTATGATATATGCAAAAAAGTTCCTCAATTGATTAATGGCGTTATCAGGAAAAAAAATTGTTGCTGAAGAACAAACTACTTTTAGAATATTTTTTTCTCTAAAAATGCACCTTATTGTCCATTGTATTTTTAAAAGCGTTTTTGCTTTTCTGTGTATTTTTTAGACTACCTCTTAGGATTTGTATCAAATATTTTTTGTATTTTCAGAGGTGCCCGCCATGGATTGAGAGCTATAGGAAAATTAGCTAGGATAGCAGAACAAGAAAGGTTGTTACTCACCCAACCACAATACCAAGGATATTCTCACGCAAAGAAGTTAAAGCAGACAACAGAAGAAAGAATTGACCAAATGACAATAGAAGAAGATATCCCAGCAAAAGTACAGAAAAAGAAGAAAAAAAGAAAACGTTGCAGTAACGAAAACGTGGTAGAAACAGAAAGTACAATGCACAGCTCAATGCAAGAAGAAAAAATTAAAAGTAAAAATGGGGATACCAGCGAAAATCAAAATATTGAAAATGGTAGAAATTCAGAGGAACAGATGACAGTGTGTGATGAAGAGAATGTTATTGAAGTAAAGAAATCAAAGAAAAAGAAAAAACGGAGCAAACATGAGGTACAGGATCATGAGGAACATGAGGTATCGGAAAGTACAACCAAAAAGAAAAAGAAGACAAAAGAAAAGGTTGAGCCAATGGATTTCTGAAATTTACAGTGATTCTAAAAGAGAAAAAGTAACGGACTGACCTGATGTTGTGTGGGGTTGTTCGCCTGTAATAATTTCTCTAGAGAGCAATTCCACCCGCGCTTTAGCAATACGAGCTTAAAGATAGAAAAAGATATGGTGCAGTTTGTACAACTACTGAATTATAACTTGATGAAATCTCATTTTTTTATTTATCTATGAACTTATATGGTAAATGTTCCGTGTTCAAGGAAGTAAAGAATGTTTATCTGCCTCCAATCGTAAAATCTCTGCTTATAATTTGAAGAACGGCTATCTGGTTCCCATCTTAAAAGCTCTGCTTATAATTTGAAGTGCGTTGAATAGTTTTATATTTTGTGTAATGAAACAAACTAGGAAAAATACATTCTTCGGTTCACTACCGCCATCTAGGGTGCCTTGGGAAAGCAAATGCTTTTGTTTCCACGTTTGGTAGGATTTTTAGTTCTGCAGTGGCAGTACCAATCTTATCAATCAAAAACAGCTGACTGTCAATGTCAACTCATTTCTGTCATGTATAGTCAAGTCATCTGTCAGTAAACGAGAAGAGGAAACTACAAAATATTGATTGAGACGAAAATACGAGAAAAATGTCTTTAGCGAAGTATTTAGCGCTAGATAAGGTGGCGAATTTCTTCAACATTGTTCGCCAGAATGGAGGCATCAGGGGGTGTCTGTATAAACTGTACAGGTAAGTAATTATAAGGTATTATGTAATTTGTGGTTAGGTTATGTTTTGAATTGAAACCTCTTCTAAAAACAGCCTAAAACTAGCTTTAGATTGGACAAACAGCCTCCAATAGTACTTTAAAACACTGTCTACTCGAATAAGTGATCTTACCTTGTCAATACTAATATTTCTAGTACCTCAAATTAGTTCTCTTCAAATTTTTAAGTACGACTAAGGCGACGTCAATAGGCTCTTTTAGATCTTAGTACCAAATATATTCTTTGAAGATGTCTAAGGACTCTCCTCTGTCAGATATTTTACATATACCCACAGTAGTTGGTATTGTTACTCCACATCCATTTCTTGGTGATAATGAATGTGGCACATTCAAAGCAATAGTAGGAACCAAGCCGTAGTTTGTTAGCTGTTCTTCTAGTCTTGGTCATGTGGAACTGGCACCTAGACTCACTTAGCTTTATGACGTTTCAAAGTAATTGTTGTGTTACAACAACTAAATATTAGTTAGTTCGGCAAGTTTATCATGCGCACTTGATGTGCGGGCAGGTTTTTGCGCAAGTAGGCCGCTGGTGGGCCCTTTTTGCGTGACCCTTGACACGTGTTGCTCGAACTTTTTTAGGTTCCACAACACGCCGGTTTCCTCACGATGTTTTCCTTCACCGTTTTTGAGAGTACTGGCATAGTGCACATAAATTTTTCGACAGAAATACTCATTGGTACACGAGTGGATTTGAACCTACGACCTTCGGATCGGAAGGCGGGGCCACTACCACTAGACCACCAGTGCTCAACTAAATAGTAGTAGTGATAAATTGTATTCTTCAGCCATATTCCGAAACAGTGCTTAAATCTTGAGTCGAGTCTCAGGCATCAATTTTTGTAATTTTTCAATGGAGAACTGTTAAAAAAACTATCCTTGAGGCTTGACTGCACTGTTTCTGAATATGGGCCTAAGTATGTATTACAAAAAAATATTATATCAGGTATCTGGCTCCCATCGCAAAAGTTCAGTTTATTTTGGGGCTAGGTTGAATTGTCTACTATTTTATTTATATAAAGAAGGTTCAATTTTGATTTTGAAATTTAAATTTACTTAAAGATTCACTTTTTCAATACTTACAGACAAGATGAGATCAAAGATGGAGTTCTAGTCGGTGAAGATAAATACGGCAACAAGTACTATGAGAACCCGAGGTACTTCTACAGCCGGAACCGATGGATTGAGTACAACGAGAAGTACCACATGCAGTACGATGGAAGCCAGGTAAAACGAATCTAAATATAGATAGTCAATTTATTAATAACTAGTGGCCGCCCGCGGCTTCGCTCGCCCGTTCCCGTTACTTTTTCGGGATAAAAAGTCCTATATCCTTCTCCTGGTTCTAAGTTACCTCCCAACCAATTTTCAGCCAAATCGGTTCAGCCGTTCTTGAGTTATAAGTGGTGTAACTAACACGACTTTCTTTTATATAATTATATAAGATTATCTAGTAGTACTTACCTAGTGAATCATAAACAATTTTTATATTACTTACACAAAAAATTTTTATAAAATTCTATACAAAGAAAGAAAAAGAAAAAACCTTATTTATTTATGACGACACATGACATTTAACAAAGAGACATATTTATATTAAAGATAAACAATGAACAGAGACTAAAGTAATAAAAAAACAAAATAACATAAGTATAAGCTGTAAGTGGCTGAATGCCTCAAGTACTGTGAGACAGACAGAATTTAATTTTTTGTTATTATAACTTGACATTATCCTTAATATTATCTTGTTGTTATCCATGTTATTTGTGACTGTTTTATGACTACTTAATTTTTGTTTTTTTGTTTTTGTTATTATTATTTTATTCAACGAAAGATAGATTTTGACCTAATGTACCTAATTTGACATGCTAAACGTTTTTTTTTTGTAATAATTTTCTTTAATGTTTAATTAATTAAATAATTTTCTTTAATGTCGAATTGTAAAGACTACAGAAGATTGGAGGATGCAATGTTTGAATATAACTTTCACCAGGCAGTAAAAATTCCAACCCGAGTTACGACCTCAACATCCAAATGTATTGACCTATTGTTTACAAACCATAAAGCTTTTACTCTTACAGTTGACAATAAAGGCATTTCCGACCACTATAGCATTACATACAACCAAAAAATGACTAAGCAAAGAAACCAAGTAAAGACATTGAATCTGACAAAACGGTCATTTAACGAAAATAACCTAGAAGTTTTTAGATTAGCCCTGACTGACATTGATTGGACACAAATAATTCTTATTAATCGCAATGTAAACAAAAACTACGAATCGTTAAATACGTAGGCTGCCGACCGGGTTTAAAGGAAAGAAGATTTTTAATTTAAATCTATAATTAATTTTGCCAATGATTGAGTCTCTAAGTGTGAGAACAGAATGAGTACATTTCCAAAATCTTAAAACTAGGTGATTCTGTAACTGTGTCGTGCGTCGCGTTGATTGCGCTGACGCAAGCTGCAGTTCAAGGTGCGCGGTAAGTAGGTATTGTCTTGTCATCGGTTTATTCAGAGGCGCCTAGCGTAACACCTCTCCCCGAAGAACAGCGAGTATTGAAGCTTGCTGTAAATTGAGCTGGGATTGGGGTTGGAGTGCGGTCAACCCTTTCTGTAGATGGTAGGGAATAGATTGCTTGGTGATCAAGTTCAGCTTGGCTTTCACTTGCTTTCTGTACTTTATGTGAATTCTTTTTAGTTTATACTTTCTGTATAAAAAGACGCTAGCAAGTGCACATGCACTGGATAGAACCACATACATAGGGATCGTTGTGTGGTATAGGGTATATTTGGTGTCTTTCTGCAGGTGAAAAGGGGACAGTAGCGCTATTTTCCTATTAGTGGCGTGAAGCTGGTCCAGGTTGATAGAGTTTAGTTTGAATGAAGGAGTTGAAGATGGGGTAACGACGTTGTTCTTGTGCAAGTCCATTATCTTCAATACATGACCCTTCAACCGATCATTGGTGTTGGATATCGTAAATTCTGGTGTTTCTAAGTAGCACTGCTTGGGAATTATAGCGAGGAAACTGCCTTGTAGGGTTTGGTAGAGATTTTGTCCACAGGATAGGTGTACTTTTGTTAAGATAGGGAAACTGATGGTGTAGTGTTTCTCATCGAGTTCTTCGTATGCTGGCTTGGACTGGGTGATAGTGGTAGGGCTGCATGCGTCGTTTCGCTGCTGCGTTGAGATGAGATGCTGGATGCAGTCGTCTGGTGATCGATTCTGCTGGTTTTTCTTCTCCTCGCAGAGGTACCATTTACTGGTCTTCGGGCATTCAGCCTCAATGTGCTTGAAATCTTTCTCATGGATAGCTAGGTATGGGAAAGGAGGAGTAAGGATCTCATGGTGTTTGTTAGGTATAATTGATAATTTATACATAACATACAACGATGAAAGCACTATTGGGAATTTAAAACTATAACTATATTATTTTCTACATAATATGAACCTAACTTAATTATATCAAAATATTCTCCAATATCTAAATTGAACACTTTTTCTCTGTTAAATATCAAAGCTGGTACCAGGAGCAAGTGAATTATCACGAGGGTCTTGTAACAATTGGGCATTTTTAGGGAGACGCTTTAGCCTAGATTTGGCAATAAGACCTCGTTTTTTCTTAGTATAAATATGAATAGGGAGGTCTGCCATTACGACGTCATGTGTATAACGGGGAGCTAACTTCTGTCGGGAAGCAAACGGATTTTTCACGAAAACCTGTTGTTCAGGAGAGTACTCAACCTCTGGTTCCCGTTCTCTATTTCGGTGGTCTGTCAGGTCTTTACGAGTCGTACTACACATGTCGTGAATCGTGTTATAGGCTTTAGTCATCTTATTCTTATGATTAGTCATGTACTGTTGGATTAAATGGGCGGACAGGTCTACGTCAAAGGGATCGCGAGGGTCATAGTGTCCCGTTACTACCTCTAATGGTTTACATTTTGTGAAACTATGGATGCTACTGTTGTAAGCCAGAAGGGCATATGGCATAAGATTAATTACTGATTCAGATTTCTGTCCTAATTTTAGAATACGGAGATGTTCAAGTACCGTGGAGTGGAACCTTTCAACAATACCATTCTCATTCGGGGAATGAGGAGCCACTCTATGATGCTGAATTTTATGCATCTTCACAAATTCCGCAACCAGCTGATTTGTGAACTCGGTTCCGTTATCAGTTACTATAGTGATAGGTATACCATGATGAGTACAGTAATTCAATAGGGCTTGAACCACACTAACAGCCGTGCCGTCTCTTATATGATAGGCTTGTGCATATTTAGAGAATGCATCTACAATGGTTAAGAATTTTTCACTTTGAATAGTCAAAAGATCTAAGTGAACTAATTCAAAGGGCCGGCCAGCGGGTGGTACCACCTTAAACTGTTGCTTTGTCGGACTGCGATCATATTTCGCTTGGCCGCAGATAGTGCATTGGTTTATTAATTTAGTAATGTGTTCTCGCATTTTAGGCCAGTAATATTTATTAGATAACGCTAAGTAACATTCATTGATGCCGCGATGATTGGTCTTCCCATCATGATATTTATTAATTATTTCCTGCTGCTTTAAATATTCCCTAACGTTCTCTAATTCTGTTTTAGTTAGTGTCAAATTCATTGCCGAATTTTTGAACGTTTTTTGTATAATAGGTACGATAGTGTACATAGCCGAATAAGGATTTATTAAAAGTCCGGTTTTTATCTTAGGGTGGACGTACTCCTTGATCGCATTTATGATATCTTCCTCTATATTAGATGCAGATATTTGAACAGATGTTCGTGTGTGCGTGTCAAACGGCTTAGTGACTACTGGTCTACTCTTAATGTCACCTACAACGTTGAAAATTAATTGCCTCGTGAATCTATTTAGGGGGTCATCTGAAATTGGGACCTCTAAAATGGGGCTTTCGCTATTTGTATGAACAGTAGCAGATCTCGAACCAGCTTCAGTTTCTGTAGCAGTTAAAGTTCGAGATTCATCTAACTCAGGGTCAGTTTCCGATGGATTAACTGCTATCGACATGAGCTCCTCATTATTAATTTCTATTCGCGATAGCGCGTCGGCGTTAGTATTGCACTTTCCCTGTAGGTAGTCGACCTTATAGTCATACTCACTTAGCTTCAAGCGCCATCTTGTAAGCCTTGAACTAGGATCTTTTAAATTCACTACCCATTGTAAAGGCCTATGATCCGTGAGAATTAGAAATTTACGGCCATAGAGATACGGTCTAAAGTACTTAGTTGCCCAAACGATAGCTAGAAGTTCTTTTTCGATGGTGCTGTAATTCAACTCGCTGCTGTTAAGAGTCCGCGATGCATATGCAATCGGTTTATTGGAGGCCTTAGTGCCTTGTGATAAGATAGCACCTATAGCTACGTTGGATGCATCAGTCGTTAATATAAAATCACGTGTAAAATCCGGGTACTGTAAGATTGGATCATTAGTTAAGAGTGTCTTGCAATGCTCAAAACAGCTGGTGTACTTGTTGTCCAACGTGATTTTTGAACCTTTTTTTAAACATTGGGTTAGTGGTTTAGTGATACGAGCGAAGTCTGGAATAAATTTCCTATAATATCCGAGCAAGCCGAGAAAACGTTTGATTTCAGTGGTAGTCTTAGGAATGGGGTAATTTTCAATAGCTTTAATTTTATTCGGGTTTGGTTTAACGCCTTCTTTACAGATAACATGACCTAAAAACTCAGTTTCCAGCTTCAAGAATTCGGATTTATCCATTTGAATTTTGAAGTTGGATTCTCTCAATCGTTTAAATACCTTGTCGAGGTTAACTATGTGCTCCTGAAGCGAAGTACTGAAAATGATGATGTCATCAAGGTATACTAGACAAATTTCATTTTGTAAGCCCCTGAGGACATTGTCCATAACCCGTTGGAAGGTAGAGGGTGAGTTTTTCAACCCCATGGGCATTCTTAAAAACTCGTAATGCCCGTTTTCTACATTGAACCCTGTCTTATGAACATCGGAGGGGTCCATCTCAACCTGATAAAATCCACTGGCCAAATCAAGGGTCGTAAAGTACTGGCATTTACCTAATTTGTCCAATACATCTGTTATATTAGGTATAGGGTATTTGTCATCAATCGTTTTCTCGTTAACTTTCCTGAAATCCACGACAAGACGCCATTTAACTTTACCGGAGGCATCTGCTTTTTTTGGTACAATCCAGATGGGAGAGCTCCAAGCAGATTCTGATGGCCTTATAATATTTTGATCAAGCATCTTATTTATTTGATCTCTGACCTCCTGCCTGTGAACGTAAGGATAGCGATAGCTCTTGGTATGTACTGGAATTTCGTCATAAGTCCTAATCTTATGTTTGATCTTGTTGGTGAACGAAAGTGATTCGCCCTCAAGATAAAACACATCCGCGTAGTTAGAACACAAACGCTGTAAATTGGCGAGTTCTTCCGAATTAAGATGATCGGTTCGTAGACGAGATAAAACATCTTTAGCGCGGTCTGATAAAGTTTCAGTACTGTCACATTCAATATTAAATATTTCAGCTTCAATAGGACGATCCATAGAAAATATTACATCGTTAGACGTAGGGTTAGTTATTTCTACCCAGCCCCTATTATTCTGAACCGTCGTTAAGCAGTCTGAAATAAGGCAATTACAAATCGTTTGGTTGCCTACTAATACTTCTCCGTCATGTGTATTAACTGGTAATCTAACTACTTTAGTCGAATTGGCTGGAATAATTTCCTCGTACAAGTTAGCGTTTCTAGAATCATACATCTGAATAGGTATCTGTGTATACCGAGTTTTCAGTAACCTATTTTTTAAATCAATGTTAGAGTCCCATACGTCAAGTAAATCAAAGCCTAAAAGTCCGTCAAAGTAATTATGAAACTTGTAGACGTACAAAGTTATATCATTCGAGTCATTAAATTCCTGGAAGCAAGGCATTGTTACAGAATAATTGTTTATACTAGTCGCGTGCACGTTCGTCACTTCAAATGGATCATATTTCAAAGGAACGTGACGAAAGTATTTCTCGACGGCATCAGGGCTTATAAACGATTGGTTAGCACCTGTGTCGATTAGGAACTTTAAAGGTGGATTTGCTATCTGGATGTAACCTAGTTGCCTTTGAATGTGGAAATTGACTTCTATCTTGGTTTTTCGGATTTCGACTCCTTCTGAAAATTTTCATTAGAGGCCTGATCTACAACTTCCTCTACTACTGGGGTCTCGGAGTTATAATACTGGTCTTGGTCATAGTAGTAATAATCGGGGCATTGCTCCCACGAATAATAGTCTTGATACTCGGGGTAATAGTCATTTTCGTCAAACTCATTGAAGTTAATTTCGCGAGTTTTGAAGTAGTTAGTCGGGGGTGGATTCCCGTGTTTCCTCCAGTCATGTCCTGTCATTCCCGTCATTGGTGGACGTCTTTCTACATAGCTACTAACACCACTCATTGGAATAGGACGCGAAGTATTACCAAAATTATCTGGTTTCTGTGGGGGTCTGTAAGGCATCCTAAAAGCGTTATTTTGCGGGTTGTAATTTTGTGGAGGGGCGCGGAACATCTGTTGCGTGCGAGTAGGACCACGTAGTGGTTGCGGTTGAAATGTAGGCCTCCAACCCTGACTAGGTGAAGCTTGAATGGGGTTAGGCCTAGATGGACCAGACATGGTAAAAATGGGTTGTTTAATTGGTCCGAATCCGTCAGTCAGTCTGGGGACATAGTTGGGAATAGGGAGATTGAACTTGGCTGCATTTAAGTTTGGCTGCTGCCAATCCTTCTTACTAGCTGAACCACTACTGCGCTCTTGCATGTAGAGAGTATTGAGCTCCTCCTGAACAAATTCTAAAGCTTTTTCCATCGAAGCGGGTCGCATGCAACGTACCCTGGATCCAAGTGGGTCCTTGAGTCCTCTTAAATAGGCCTGAAGGGTTAGTTTTTGGTATAAATCGCGTTTTGCGTCGATGGTGCTTTTCAAGTTCTCGTGAAGTGAAACATACGTCATTATGGTACTGAATAAGTTTTGGCATCGTTCATAAAATTCTTGCGGGGTACTCGAACCTTGGGTCTCTAAGGATAAATCACTGTAAAGAGCGGTCTCGTCACGGTGATCCGCAAAATTGTTCACTAAAGCGTTCCTTATACCTAACCAGTTATCTGGTATCCCGTTCGAGTTTATTAATCTAGCGGCGGAACCCGAGACTTTATTTAAAATTCCGTTCACAAGCGCTAGATTGGTCAAATCGTTGCCTGGTTCTGGGTTAAAGTGAGCCAGGACCAACTGGTCGCAGAGATTTATAAATCTCGTTAATACGTGCGGATTTCCATCGAAATCTGGCACAAGTCTTAAGGACTTAAAAATTATATCAATCGGGTTACTGCCGGCGGAAACTGGAGGCTGAGCCATGCTTTCTTCTATATCTCTATGCTCGTCTATTACACTGAGCCTACTATTTAACCTACTACCTAACCTAATATTCCTCGACTTTCTTGGATGAAAAATCTTGGAAGTTAATTACTAACGTTATAAAAAAATATGGGATACACTAAAGGAAGGACTATAGTTTAGGTAGGATTAAGCAAGGACTTGAAAGATTCAAGGACTTACTGCATTTTTCTTGTCGTCGTCGTCAGCTGCTCAGCAGAATCGATTTCTTGATTCCACTATCACCACCCGGAACAACAGCACTAGTAGGTTCTTTTTCTTAATTTTAGTAAATTAAAATATCCGTGCCTGCGCCAAATACGTAGGCTGCCGACCGGGTTTAAAGGAAAGAAGATTTTTAATTTAAATCTATAATTAATTTTGCCAATGATTGAGTCTCTAAGTGTGAGAACAGAATGAGTACATTTCCAAAATCTTAAAACTAGGTGATTCTGTAACTGTGTCGTGCGTCGCGTTGATTGCGCTGACGCAAGCTGCAGTTCAAGGTGCGCGGTAAGTAGGTATTGTCTTGTCATCGGTTTATTCAGAGGCGCCTAGCGTAACACGTTCCATAACACTATCCAACACACACTAGACTATTGTATACCAGAAAAACAAATAAAAAAATTACTAGCTAACAAAAATACTTACTTGACAAAGGGAATTAAAACTTCTTGTAAAAATAAACGATTACTAAAAACGTTATCTCTTCACTTAAAAAACGACCAATTTACCAAATACTGTTCATCATATAATAAAATATTAAAATCATGTGTAAAGCGGGCTAAAAAACTAAACTATATAAACAATATGAAAAAATCTAAAAACAAAATCAAAACTATGTGGAATACTATCAAAACTATCACAAACAAAAACCAAAAGACGCACTACGGACACAAAAAACTATCACTAAATATAAATAACACTAAAATCGAATCACCCGACCTAATTACAAATACATTTAACAATTACTTTGCATCAGTTGGAGAATCGCATAACATAGCCACCGGATGCACCAGCAGCGGCGCCGCCGCCGCCGGAGTAAATGCTCGAGCAACGCATCACTTTAATTCTATGTATCTAGAACCGGTTTCTGAGAGCGAGACCCATAATATCATAAAAATTATGAATAACAAACGAAGTTGTGGCGCGGACGAAATTCCTCCACTATTGATAAAAAAATGTATAATTGAACTCACTCCACCTATTACGTTCTTAATTAATCAATCATTTAACGAAGGCTGTTTTCCAGACAAGCTTAAAATCGCAAAAATCAAACCACTACTCAAAAAAGGCGTGAAACCCGATGAACCTAGTAGCTACAGACCCATAGCTCTTCTACCGACTGTATCAAAAATCTTTGAAAAAGCGATGTCTAATCGTATCTACAAGTTCTTAGAAAAATATAATATATTTGACGAAAATCAGTACGGTTTTCGGAAAAATTGCTCAACCACCCTGGCTATTTACAAATATGTACAAGAAATCTACAAATGTATGAGTAATAAAAAATACGCTATAGGCCTCTTCCTAGATATGTCAAAGGCATATGACAAAGTCGCCCACGACATACTTTTACAAAAAATATATGAGTCTGGAATAAGAGGACCAGCATTCCGATGGCTTCAGTCGTACCTAAAAAATAGAACCCAATATGTATGCATAGAACATTATGATGACAAAACAAACCAATTACGTAACATTAACTCGGACCTAAAAATTATAAATAATTCTATCCCGCAAGGAAGCGTACTCGGATGTCTGCTATTTTTGATATACGTAAATAACCTACCAACTGCTATCAATGCTAAGTGTGTCCTTTTTGCAGACGACGTGTCCCTGTTGTTTGAAAGTACAGAAAAAATCGACTATGAGTATCTACAACATACTTTGGAAACTACCAAACAATGGCTTAGCGATCACAACCTGGAAATAAATTTAAATAAAACTAAAATTATACAATTCAAAACCTACCAAAGGAAAACTCTTGATCTAACAAAATTGACCAAATTACTTAAAATTAACGAATGCAATGAATTTAAACTGCTAGGGGTAACATTAGACACCCACCTCAATTGGAAAAAGTACGTAGAAACCTTGAAATCAAAACTGTCTAGATTTACATATGCCCTAAGTATTATTAAATGTAACACAAATTACGAAACCGCCTTGTCAGCTTACTATGCAAACGCATTTGCATGGCTCAATTACGCCATTGTGCTATGGGGCGATAGTGTAGATTTTAACGACGTGTTTATCAAACAAAAAAAGTTAATTAGGATATTACTAAACATTAAGCCAAGACATAGTTGTAAACCCCATTTCAAACAAAACAAACTTCTAACGCTACCATGTATATATATACTACAAATGTCGATCTTTGTTAGGAAATATAGACACTTCTTCTTTTCCAAACTAGAACATAATACGTTTTATAATAGACGACATAAAGACCAGCTGATTCTACCAGCGACTAAATTAAAAACGATTGACAAAAGTCCTGACTTTAGGCTAGTAAAAATATTCAATAAAATTCCCGACATAATTAAAAAGCGGCCAAGTGCGAGTCGGACTCGCCCATGAAGGGTTCCGTATCAGTAAGTAATATAACATAGAGTTCTAGAAGTTCTAGTAGTTCGTCGAAAGGTAAATTGCTGTTTACGATTTATGACGTATAAAAAAAAAACTACTGACTAGATCTCGTTCAAACCAAATATCGTTGGAAGTTTTCATAGTAATGTACAACATATATTTTTTTTAGCTTTATCAGTCACTTATTTTAGAAGTTAGAGGGGGGGGGACCAACTTTTTTCCACTTTGGAAGTGTCTCTCTCGCAAACTATTCAGTTTAGAAAAAAACGATATTAGAAACCTCAACATCATTTTTTAAGACCTATTCATAGATACCCCACACGTATGGGTTTGATGAAAAAAAAATTTTTGAGTTTCAGTTTCAAGCATGGGGACCCCCAAAATTAATAGTTTTTTTTCGATTTTTGTGTAAAAATCTTAATGCGGTTCACAGAATACATCTACTCGCCAAGTTTCATCAGTCTAGCTCTTACGGTTTCGGAGAAAAATGGCTGTGACATACGGACGGACAGACAGACAGACAGACAGACAGACAGACAGACAGACATGACGAATCTATAAGGGTTCCGTTTTTGCCATTTGGCTACGGAACCCTAAAAATGAAACTAAAAACTCCTTATTTCAAAATAGTTTAAAAAATTTGCTCCTATCCAAGTGTTACTATTCTGTTGACGAATTCCTAGCCGATAAGATAACAATGTAATAAGAAATTCAGTTTGTGTTTGACATTTGGACCTTATTTGGAATTATTTTAACTATTATTGTATCGAGACATTTTCTATCCTAAATATTTTAAGCTATTGACATATAATATAATAATAATATAATATAACTATTGACTTATCAGTATCACAGACAGATGTAATTGTAATACTTAATATTCCATATCGGTCCGCTTCTACTGTATTGCAACACCCTTGCAGGGTAAATTATGTATTGATTCTAAACTAGTTCTAAGATCTGACTGTTAAATTTACATGCATAATAAGGCAATAAATACAAGGTGCAGTTTTGGATCTGCAAAACATTTTAGGAGGTAATTATGTTAGTGATTCTCGACCCGAATCAACAATAAAATGGGCAGGTATTTTTTTTTCATTTTATTCTTATTAACGTAAATCGGTAAGTGTGAACTCCCCTTTTTAAAACGCGACCAATCTGTACGTGTCCTTAAACTGCGCTTTCACACACACAAACAAACGCAACCGACATTTCTTTCATAAATCCAAACCAAAGCACCAACCACCGGCCGCTCCCTCCCCCCCGCCACCCCGCCACGCCCCCGCGGCCATCGCAAACGCATCGATCGGGTCAATTTATTAGTGTATTTGATGACGCCGGTATGTGCATACGCTTGCAAATTCCGCCCCTCAAGTGCGCCTTCGATTAACGGTCGGGATAGGTACCTACTACCTAATTGTAAAGATGACGGACCAATACTCCAATGTAGAGTTGGTGGAGATGGTCCGCTTGTAGGTATGCCATCAGTGGAGACAATGTATCTCGAGCCATCGAAATGTTCGCGGAGTTATTCCCCAATCGGCAACGTCATCATTGAAATCCCGTGTTTCGGTAAGCACTTAATTAAAGCCTTTGGTTCGAACTGATTTGTAGCTCTCGGACAGTCGTTAGGTACCACACGGGTCGGTACGGGTCAACGACCTTACAGCCCTGCCGTACGGTCGGACAATTAGCAAATAACAAATGGGTATCGTGTTATCAAGTAACTGGTTTGTTGAGGTCTGATACGCAGTCGCCCTGCGAGATTCACTGGCACTCCATGCAGTGAGCTGCATACAGTTAAAAATTCGAACTACATCTAAGGTAAAATTATTTGACGTCACTGGTCATCGCATTCACGCACACAGTGACATGACACGCGATACATCGCAATGGGTGATTCTGTTTTTTTGAAGAGGGTTATTCTGAAAATCAATAAAATTGAAAAATCGAAAATAAAAAGTATTATTGATTATTGACTTGGTATCGTATTGTTATATGATTATTTACGAGTCTCCTAACAACCTCCTGAAATGTTTTGCAGGTTCAAAACTGCACCTTGTATACTGAATACTGAATACTGAATACTAATTATGTATTATGATTGTATATTACCTATTGTTAAATTATGGAAATGTAAATTAATTAGTGTTATTGGTCTCAAGACCGTTCTAATTAAATAAATAAATAAATAAATAAATAAGTACACAAAAAATCGGTTGTCTGTAAAGTCGGTTTACTGACAATAGTTGAACGTGATAACGTCATAAGAAAATACTGATGGAATGGTTGCATTTTTCAAAAGAATTTTAATAAATATTTGTGACTCGCGGACTCGCGGACTCGGACTCAGACTCGGACTCGGACTTGGACTCGGACTCGAACTCTCGGACCCGGACCCGGAACCCGACCGAACCCTTACCCTTACCCTCATTTACCCTTACCCTCATTTACCCTTACCCTCATTTACCCTTACCCTCATTTACCCTTACCCATTACCCGACCCGGGCTCGGGCTCAGGTAAATGGAACGACGAAACGACGTAACGACGCATGAGTCATGTTTTTTCGTGCGTGCAGCCGGCTCCATCGATTTATAAGACGTTATCAGGTCAAAAAATAAATATAACGTAGCCAAAACTATACATAAACTACAGCGTAACATATAAACTAAATATAACAAAATATTCACTCAAAATTTCGGCAAAGTTTTATCATCCGCACTTGATGTGCGGGCTGGTTTCCGCAAGTAGGCCGCTGGCGGGCCCCTTTTGCGTGACACGTGTTGCTCGAACATTTTTAGGTTCTACGACACGCCGGTTTCCTCACGATGTTTTCCTTCACCGTTTTGAGAGAACTGGCATAGTGCACATACATTTTTCGACACGACCTTTGGATCAGAAGGCGGGGCCGCTACCACTAGACCACCATATCAGTGCTCTAAGTCAATTAAATAAAAAGCAGCCAAGTGCGAGTCGGACTCGCCCATGAAGGGTTCCGTAGCAACAAGTAACATAATATAAAGGTTCTTGTAGTTCGTCGAAAGGTAAATTGCGGTTTACGATTTATCACGTATAAAAAAAAACTACTGACTAGATCTTAGTATAGGATCCCGCTATAGAAAGACCTTCACCGAGCTGGTTATTTAATGAAACGTATTTTATATTTAATTAAACGTGCCAATAAATATATTCTTTATGAGTTGCCTATCAAATTTCAGTCCAGGATATGATTAATTAATAATTAAAAAAAAAAATGTTTTTTTAACTTTCCACCAGTTTGTTTATTAGACAAATTCTATACCAATCGAAAGTATAGACCCCATAGAATATGCAAACGTTAGGTTGCCTATTTTTTTCTGGTCACAACTCTCGGGTAGCCAGGTATAAACAGGTAAATCGATACTAGCATTTTGCACCGGTATGTTTATTGAATAAAAATACTGGGGTCTATACATTCGATTGGTATAGAATTTGTTTAATAAACAAACCAGTGGAAAGTTTAAATTATTTTTTTAATCATTAGCGGGATCTTAGACTATCTCGTTCAAACCAAGTATCGTTGGAAGTTTGCATAGTACAACATATATTTTTTTTAGTTTTATCATTCTCATATTTTAGAAGTTATAGGGGGGGGGGACCAACTTTTTACCACTTTGGAAGTGTCTCTCGCGCAAACTATTCAGTTTAGAAAAAAACGATATTAGAAACCTCAACATCATTTTTGAAGACCTATTCATAAATACCCCACACGTATGGGTTTGGGGTTTGATGAAAAAATCTTTTTTGAGTTTAAGTTTCAAGTATGGAGACCCCCCAAATTTTTTGTTTTTTTTCTACTTTTGTATAAAAATCTTCACAGAATACATCTACTCGCCAAGTTTCATCAGTTTAGCTTTTATAGTTTCGGAGAAAAATGGCTATGACATACGGACGGACAGACAGACAGACAGACAGACAGACATGACGAATCTATAAGGGTTCCGTTTTTGCCATTTGGCTACGGAACCCTAAAAAGTGCTATTCCAAAATATAATCTTTCTCTTCTCTGAAATCTTTTTGCCATAGGTTCGTATACTTTTTAAATGAACAGTTCATTTTGTTATATTTCAGGTTCCTGCTGAATGGTTCGGATGGCTCCATTACAAAACCGATCTGCCTCCCCATCATGTAAGTATTAAGATAAACTTGTCCACTTCTTCTTATCGTGTCACTGGTTACTTTTTATTGATTTTATAGTAAATAAATAAATATTCTAGACAATCCACTCAACACTATCTAGCCCTAAACTAAGCAGAGCTTGTACTATGGGAACCAGATAGCTGATTGATATACTACTTATTTATTTATTTGTAAATACATACTTAGAATACAATATAACGCCTCGGTCGCTTCTCGGTGGGGATCGAACCCACGACCTACGGCGCAGAAGGCAGAGCTACTACCAATGAGCTGAGAGGCCAGTCACGATTTTATAGTGTTTACTACATTTACGGAAATCACAAACGCGTTACGTTAGTGCTGAACAGTCCATAAGGCCCTTCCATCTTTTTCCATTCAAGAGTGTCAAAAATCTGTGCTTGAGACTCGACTCAGGCTCAAGCACTGTTTTGGAATACAGGCCTAAGAGTTATTCGTCGAGTATGATCAGGATTCGATGGCGCAGCGGTCAGCGTAGCCCCGTACCAAGGGGAAGGTCGCGGGTTCAAATCCCGCTCGACTCTTTTGGTACATTATAAAAATCTTTGTCGCTGGTTTTTCATTCCCACCAAGTGTTGTGGATTTTAAGAGCGGGTCGTGCGAAAATTTGAGATTCGTTTTTAAAAAATTCATTACTAAATAACTAAGTGACATTTTAAAAATCGCAAAAGGACTAATTGTAGACTATACATTTGAGATTAATTCAAATTTAAGTGTGTTAAAAAAATATACTATTTAACATGACATTCTATTTAACGCTGACATACGATTTTCATTAGCGTTAAATAGAATGTCATGCTAAATAGTATATTTTTTTAACACGCTTAAATTAGTTATGAATTTTTTAAAAACGCATCTTAAATTTTCGCACGACCCGCTCTTAAGTGTTCCTCAAAGAGGCTCCTTTCGTGTCCTTGCTTTTGTAATTTCTAGGCTTAGTTTTTGATTTTATTAATAAAACCCTTTATTCTTCCAGGACCCAAGCCGCCCTAAATACAAATGGATGACAGACTTCACTGAGAATATGTCCGGGACAACGGGACAATATACCCCCTACAGCACCACCCGGCCTAAAATCGAGGCCTGGACACCCCCTAAGAGTTCTACCGCTTAAATGATTACCCCCTCAGACTCCCAAGAATTTTGAGTATATTCAAATTCTAGAATCTTAGGTGCATATTAAAATTCACCCCCTACAGCACCACCCGGCCTAAAATCGAGGCCTGGACACCCCCTAAGAGTTCTACCTCTTAAATGATTACCCCTTCGAACTCCCAAGAGTTTTGAGTATACATACTCAAATTCTAGAATCATAGGTATCAAAATTCACCCCCTATAGCACCACCCGGTTTAAAGTATCCTGGACGCCCCCTAAGAGCCTCTTAAATAACTTCCCACCCATGTATAAAGATTATAATAATATCATCTTATTCAAATTCCAGAAATATCTAAGTCAATTGCAATCGTGAACAGAAAAAAACTAGAATCTTAGGTATCACAATTCACCCCCTACACCACCGCTCAGACTCAAATTCTATAAATATCTGATTATGGTTAAGTCGATTGAAACAATTACAACACAGGTGGGGGTAGTCAGGGGAAGTAGTCGTTCCCTGACTACCCCCTAAGGCTACTAAGAATCTTGAGTGTAACAGCTTACTCTAAATCGTGGGTACAAATGTTATACCTCTTATCACTTCCTGCCTAAAGTGGGGTCTTTGACACCCCATAAGAGCTCTTAAATTACTCTGATTATCCCCTCAAATTCTAGAATCTTGATTACACCCGTATGTCAAAGTCACACAGAAAAAAATACGAACGTTTAAACGAGGATCTCTCCTGACTACCCTTTAATTCATTTTGGGAGTTGAAGGGACGCCTTACGAAGATTTCAGTTTTAAGCTTATTTTATTTAATTTTATGATTATGAAATAAAGCAACACTATTGTAAAAAAGTAGATACATTTAGGTGAAATCGTTATTATTTGATAATTGTTTATAGTTGTAAGTAGAAAGTGAATAAAATAATGGCAATCATTAAATTTATGTTTTTTACTTTAATATGCAACTTCAAAAAATGGAGGGGTTTATCAATTCGGCTGTACCTATTTTATTCAATTTTGCTCTTAGCCCATTATACCTCTAGTTTTTTTAGAGTAAGTTTTTGTTGTTTTATTTTTTGTAACCTTTCACTTTTATTTAGTGTACAATAAAGTTATATTCTGTTCTATTCTATATCTCATGTCGATCATACATGATCTCTAAGTTGAGGAAATGCGGGCGATGTTTTCCGTCACCGTTGAGTGCTATGGATAGGTAGCTTACTGCACGATTAATTCGTAGCGCACAGCCGTTATATTATAATGTACCTACCTACGTTTAAAACCAGTTCTGTGGCTCGGGACCAGGCCAGCGATGCTCAAGTTTGGAACTTGGGCTCCCATAATTAATTACGATAAAAACACTAGCTTTGTGTTCTTAGCGCTTGTCGGAGTTTTGATGCAGTTTTCTCCAATTGAGTCTTTCGAATGGGGCCTCCTTGACTTCCATAAACGACATGACAGCTACTTTTTCTTAGAACTGCTTCACTTGGAAGGCGATAATGTACTTCATGATATTGTACACCCCGTTATTACGATGCCACATGTGCACTGTAGCAAATCAAACATGGATTTTTCCTTTTCTGTTCTGGCACTAGATATTTGTCCTTGATATTTTATAGGGGGACCCTAGTATTGGTTAGGTTATGCTAGAACATAAAAATTACGCTCAAGACGAGCGAGCAGAGCGAGCGTGCCGCGGCAGTGCCAGAAAATGTTTTTTTTTAAATAAAATCAAAGCGTTATCCTCTTCAGACCAATTATCCATTGCTAGGAAAAAGTAGTAGGTAATCGAAATATTTATCTGCCAGTGTAGGTAAGTACATAGGCCTTAGCAATTTCTCAGTCGAAAAACTGGATTCGTTTTAACTGGGTTTACATTAACTGGCCGTAGATTAACCGGACCCACTTCTTCGTCTTCCTCTTCCACGTTTTCCTTCAACCTTTCCTTCGATGATGCTCTTGGTTTCTAGGGACCTAAGATAAATCCTCATTATAAATCTGACGGATTTGAGTAGGTAGATAATTATAATTACTCAAGTTGTTAAATACAAACTGGTAAATAGACCATGCATGGTTTGGGTCGTTAGTCTACAAAATCCATCAACACCAATTAAGTTTAAGAACCACTGATTCTGACCAACTGCCCACAAATACATACAAATACAAACGATGCTGAGGACAAGGAGCTTTTATCTTATTTCCACGGAATAATCAACCTTACCGCTTAGCTTTAAGTTTCAAATCCAACTGACGCTATTCACAGCTACTATCACACCGATGCAATTCACATGCTGCAAAGGATTTATAAACTTAAATTCAGTGACGGTAAGAATCAAAATGGTTTGTAAGAAAAGTTTAAGTTCCATAGTGAGACAGAACTTTTTTTGCCAAGCCAGGTAAAAATATCTCGGGTCGTTTCAATCCAGTAAAAATGTGACGCGTCGCGATCCAAACGTACCGAAAATAAAGTTTATTTAAAACTTTTTGACTCAAAACTTCGCCAAAGAGTTCCGTAATGTCCCTATTTGATCTCTTTCGTAGTTAGATAGTTTTCGTTTTAGTTCAGTGAATGTTTGGCGTCGGTACGCATGTGTTCCATTTTCAAAGTTCAAAAAAGTTTTGTGCGTGCAAAAGACTTGATTTGATTCTGCCACGGAAAGGATTTCGTAACTGATTGTATGGTAAGTAAAAAGCTTGCATAAGTTTTGGTAAAGTTGCTTGATATATTCGTCGACAGAACAAAGACCAATCAAGATAAACTAGTTTTGAAATACCTACGCGTCTTAAAATTTGTTACAGACAGGATGTGCAATCCCGTTTTGGTTGCAAAAAGTTTGCTAGGCCCACCCCTAGTGATGTGTGTTGTTGATATTGAAGGACTATCGATATCGATGAAATTTATTCAGTAAAAGATAAAAAATGTTCATTACATAAGCTTGCACCAAACTTAAAAATGAAATAATTATATAAAATTGCTAAATTTTATTCTGGTAAGTAGTAGGTTAGGTAGGTATAAATGTAGTACCTAGGTAGGTATTACCGGTAAACCGGTCTTTGAGTTCAAAAATTTGTTTTTCTTCTCTCTGATGAAAAGTTTTTTTTTACGAAAAATCAGTCACGTTCAGATACTTTTGTCTGTAGATAAATATTCAGCACCTACACAACTGTTTTAAGATAAAAACTAAAGTAGTACCTATAGTTATAAAATAATTCTAGAGCACAAAGAGATCATAACTTAAGATAAACGCCACGTGAGCTAACCATGGCTTTTATCGGAATTTATAATCTTAATGTCACTTGCGTTGAAGAAGCTTAGCATGATAACTAAGTGGACATGCAACCATGCAAGTAGGAGTTACGGTATCTGGTCTAACAGCATAACCAAAATTAAAAAAAAAGTGTATTTAAGTGTATATATTGTTAATTTTAATATCTATGCTTTCCTTTTTATGTAAGCACGCCAACGCCATTCTCTACCCTTAAGGTTGGCAGGTAGAAATTGCTTATAGCATTAAGCTCACCTCTTGTACATTAATTTTAAATTTTGTGCAATAAAGAGTTAAATAAATAAGTATTACATCAGCTAATATGGTTCCCATCATGCAAGCTCTGTTTAGTTGGTTAATTTTAGTTTTATTTTCTTAGGAAAGCTTACATATTAAGATAGGATACCAAACAAGTAATGGATATTAGGGCTAATTAAAAGTTTCTACTTATAGTTGGGGCTAGACACACAAGATAAATGTTGTTTAAATAATTGTAAAATTACCATTTATTTAATTCTTGATTGCATCAAAAATACGTGACAATAGGAGAGCTTAATGCTAGACAGCATTTTCTACCAGCCAACCTTGACAGGTGAAATACAAAGAGGTTGGCGTGCATAAAATGTAGTGTAAAACAGTCAATCAGTCACCATCATAGTTGATAGGCGCCGATAATCAAGAACCTTGAACGATTTGGTACACTACCAGAATAGATACTGAAACAAATTGCATAAACTAGGTTATGGTTGCTTTTCGGTCACGTATCGCTAACTGTTATTTTATTGTTGGGCTGCGTGGGAACACTTCGTTAAAACATTTATATTGCTAAACTAATAAACTAACGAACTAGGGAACTATCACAGTTCTATCCATGTTCGGTCCCGAAATTCTCCATTCGTTACAGTCAAATTGTACTTATCTACAAACACATTAGATATATGAAACTGCCCAAAGTAATTTATTTGGAACTGCCCAAATTTTACACATACAAATTTACATCCCCAAACAATATGGGGAATGTGTGTGTCTTATTTTTGAAAGTATAATATCTTTCTTTATAGGGTCTTTCAGTTCCATAGAGGCCGGCAGCGCATCAGCACCACCTCTGGTGTTACAGGTGTATGGGCGACGGTGACTACTTTTCATCAGGTGGCCCGTCTGCTCGTCTGCTAGCTATAACATAAAAAAAAAACTTTTGTATACATCACCATTGAAGCAAAATGTATTATGTATGATTTTATGAAATTTGCGTCTAGTAAATATCGTAGATAAGTAGAGTGAGTATAAGTAAGAAGTAAGTGAACTGGCCATAAAGTATCTAATTCATCATAATTAGCCGGAAGGGTTCATGACTGGACATGGCATTAAAAACACGCAGAAAAAGTCTACCGAGGAAGTGCTTTTCCTGGCATAGAACAGCGTTTATCACTGAGAGGTAAATGTGCCTGTAATTACAGCAATAGCCGTTTTCTGTGATATAATTTTCACATACATAGCATGTCATTTGAGCCCATACAAAATGACCTCACACTGTCATTAAAAACTACCGATTCAGTAGAAAATCCCGGGAATTTGTCCCACAGTAGTCATTCACCGTATCAAGTTGCCTAGCCTACTAATGTTTGAGGCCTCTGTCCACCACAGCATACCAGTAAGTACCCATATCTTTGACAGTAAAGCAGACGCGCACTTATTTCGTCGTAAAAACTCGGCCTGTCTTAGGGCCATAATATGCAGTAACAATGCTCAAGTCTGAGTCGAGCCTCAAGCATATAAATTCATCAGTTTTTTATTGAGAAATGCCAAAAATTTATGACTCGATTCAGGCATTGTGTCTGCATACGGTCATCAAAGGATTCATGTAACACGTTGGTATACCTAATTACCAACGTAATTATGTAAAATAAACCTCGTCCCTAAGCAATAAAAAAATAATTTGTTGAGGTTGGTAAATACCTATTATTTAGCTAGGTAGCACTTTAGTCGATATTTACCTTTAGATTCCACGCCTGCACATTAGTGCAGTGATAATTGTGGATACTTATCGACACATTATCGACCTATGCCCGCCACAACACTGTTAACTTAAAAACAATTACCTAGAAATTTCTAACGCCGGTGATCTTTTTCTGGAAATTATGTTGATAATAAAAATAAACTCTCGCCTCGTTGAAATCCGGTCTCGCCGTGATATACTATTCAAAATCTAACGTGCGATTGTCAGTGCTCTCACACATTATCATTACTTAGATAGCCAAGAAATGACACAGAGGCTTAAAATAAAACTGTACAGCTGACATAAAGCTTAATTCAAGCTCGCATATCTCAGGGTCAATGGACGCAATCTTCCTAAACCGACAAAGAAAATTCACAGAAAGCTAATGTTATATTAGCACAACAAAGTCCATTTTGCTTTGCAAAGAAGTGACAACGGCTTATTGTGTAAGCGTAGTGAGCGTGACATAATTAAACCAATCTAACAGCCATGGACTGATTGACCGGTAACATCTGGGATACTGATGACTACATCTACACTCAGTAAAAACAAAATCAAAAGCAAGGATCACTTTGAAACGTCTGAAAGCTAGGTGAGTCTAAGTGCCAGTTCCACGCGACCAAGCCTAGAAAAATAGGCAACAAACTACGGGTTGTTTTCTACCGTTTTTTGTAGGTATGATCGTTTAAAAATAAAAATAATATAATGGTAAAGAAATTTGCTGCCTGTTCTGCTGGACTTGGCATATAATTCGTTGATCATAATTTAATCATTTACGTACTATCATGCAATCGTGTATTAATTCAGCTGTAAGTCGTTTTAAGTAATCTTTTATATTCAATTTAATAAACTCTCAAACGGTGAAGGAAACTGGTCGAACTTAAAAGCTCTGAATAAATCAAAAGACGAGTTAGTTTGCACTCTAACCATAATATAATGTATGTACCTACTCGTATGTACAACAAGTGAAGTTTAAAAAACTTCAGAAAACGAACTCATGGCCAAATTGCTCATACGGGACTCATATAACCTTCTAGATTAAAAAATAATTTTTAAAATCGGCTTAGAAATTACGAATTTCTTCGATAACATGGAAAAACAAAAACCCAATTATGAAACTCTTCCTTTTTATAACGCTTTTATTAGCTTCACCTGTATGTATGTATGTATGTATGTATGTAACCGACCCCTTTGAGCTCGATTTTGTCCTACTTTGAACGATCAGATTTGATTCAAACTTTGCACACCTGTCAAAGGTCGATGACAATGCAATAATATGAAAAAAAAAATTAAAAAAAATGAAAAGAATTTTTTTTTTTTTTTTTAAAACCTACTTTGAACGATCAGATTTGATTCAAACTTTGCACACCTGTCAAAGGTCGATGACAATGCAATAATATGAATAAAAAAATAAAAAAAATGAAAAGAAATAAAAACCAATTTAAAAAAAAACCTACTTTGAACGATCAGATTTGATTCAAACTTTGCACATCTGTCAAAGGTCGATGACAATGCAATAATATGAAAAAAAAAAAAACTAAAAAGTATAAAATAAATTATAGTTTAAAAAACTAAAAAAAAACGCTTTTATAACTAATTGAACTAAAAAGTTAAAAATAAAACTGTAATAATCAATTGAAAATTTATATTATTGTACAAAAAGCGTGGGGGGCTTGATTTTGATTGTTGTAAAATATTTTATCAATAGTTTATTATATCTGAAGTTATTATAAAAAGCACCCCACGCTTTTGTACAATAATATAAATTTTCAATTGATTATTACAGTTTTATTTTTAACTTTTTAGTTCAATTAGTTATAAAAGCGTTTTTTTTTAGTTTTTTAAACTATAATTTATTTACTTGAATTCTGTTAAAAACAGCTATTTGTAATGTCTAATGTAGATACATCTAATGTATCTATATTAGATGCAAATAATTAGATTTATACTGCGTCAGGGGCAATAACTACTTCCTCATGCCCCTATTTACGGAATTTTAGTTGGAATAGGCTAGCCCAGCACCTATACCATCTTTTCATCCTAGTCGACAAAATCCACTGGACATAACCTGATATACTAGGTACAAGTTAGGTACTAGGTTATCTAAGGTTTAATTTAGTGAAAGCAAAATGTAGTTCCCATGGCATAATTGTTCTGAATGGTGCAGACAAACGGAGGCAGAGGTCAGTGAAAGTTCGCGTGAGCTATTTATTACGTTAGCTATTTATTATTTATTAAGCCTATCCCATCTAAAATCCTGTCCCAGGCACTATAGCGTCCCGTAAGTAGGGGCATGAGTAATCACCAGTTGCCCCTGACGCTATATAAATCATCTACAATAGATGCAAAGGCCTGTTTACGTATTTATTATGCATTGTTTTTTTGCAATATAAACTATGTCGGGTTTTGTATTGGTCACGGGCTAAAATAACCGATAAGACCTTGAATTTCTCTTTGTGTTGAGCTGAAATTAACTGAATCGACAAATACAAATGTACGAATATGAACTGGAGTTTATTGTTTTTTTCAATAAGAGAGTCGCCCCCCTGAATGTGACGTTGACAAGTCTACCTTATACTTTAATGTGCCTTACCTACAGAGCAACGCTTTAAAATTGAGAAAACTATACAATGAGTACCCTTTACGGCTGAAAACAATCCTCTAATAGCCGCTGTAACATGACGGTGATTACAAAACAGGACTTGCATGTGTAAATTTTAAAAATAATATTAATCTGTTCCATTTTCAAAACTGTCGATAAAACGAAATCGATGTACGATGCCCCATCCCTATTCAAAATTACCAGACCTATCAAAAATACAATGTTTTAATGGTTTTTCAAAGAACCATTGATAATTTTACGCTCGTTAACGTCGTCGCATTGAATATCGAACACTTGAAATGCTAACGAAATTATTCCATGGTAGTCTCGCAATCAATCAAATTTTATTCTAACTGTATCTCAAACTGTGCCATGTCAAGTAGCTGTAGGATTTGGCACACGCAAAAAACAATAAAAACTCCTTGGTTGGTGGTAGATCGTGTATTCGTTCTAAAAGTTCTCAAAAAAAAAATTCACTTGGATTCCCGCCAATATTAAAGCTTGATGATTGCAGTAAGGCAGCAAATAATTATAAATTTGCTCAATAGAAGATGAAGCCTTGAGAAAAATGTTTCTACTTTTGAATATAACGATTCATGCTTTTGTCAGGTGATTTGAAAAGAAAACTTTTCCTACTCTACCTTGGTCAGGTAGAATAAAAAAGTTTCGACAATAACCTTTATCATAGGTCGGTCGGTAAGATCCTATGGATTCTATTGTGGGTGTAGCAGGTAGTAAAATTGATGGTATTGAGAATTTATGTATTTTGAAAGTGAGCGAAGCGAATACCTCCTACATAGATTTGACTGGCCTCTGAGCTCAGTTGGTTATAGTAGCTCTGCTTTCTGCGCTCGATGTTTGTTCTCTGTCTGGGTGCTCTATTTTTTTCTATGCATTCATTTACATAAAAAATATATAAGTAAGTATTATATCACCTATGTGGTTCCCATAGCGCAAGCTCTGCTTAATTTGTGGTTAGTTAGATAGTAGTGTTGTGTGAATTGTCTACAATATTTATTTATTTATCTATAGATGATTCGATGCCTGGAGCTTACCTACTCGTAGAAGATTATTGATACAAATTGTTTTAAAGTAGCAGGCACAGTAGGTATCAGAAGTTCTTGTTTTTTCCGATTTCAATTAGTATTTTAATATTATCTTAGAACATATTCATAACTTTACCACTTTTAAGTAGGTACCGCGCGGAACCTACTTAAAAGTGGTAAAGTTAGTTTTTCGGCAGTTTTATTTAAATAAACCTTTTTTTCTGATCACTTACTTGATACTGGCTGTACTTTAAAATGTTTGATCAATGAACAACAGTTTCTATAGTCTAGTTTTAATAAGTTATCGGTGAAGACAACTCAATTTATAGTCTAATCTACCTTTTTACTAATTATGTGTGTTGCGTTGCTTACTATCTTCTAAGTATAGCCATGTTTTCATGTCTGGCTCACTCAATGACCCTTCGACCATAACTCTATAAAACCTCTTTGTATACTAACGATCCTCAAAACGTTCTACCAACAGCGGCACAAAATAAAAGGCGGTAAAGATGTTGAAACCGCGGACGTAGTTATTTTTTATCTGTGGTCCGGATCACGATCTCAATACTTTTTCATTGGTCTCTCTGCGATGCGTTGCGACCTCTTTGTTGTTTCGGAGGAAATCGGAGAATTTAATCAGCAACGCACGATTTTTGTCGGAAAAGTTCAAAAACTTGCCAAGATAACTTATGTAACTTGAAATTAAACACTTCCTGTCGTTTCTCTAGTTCTTTCGAACCAGTGCCAGTGTGGTGAAACAATTTTAAATGATTCTCAACGAGGCTCTTTTTGTGCACTTGACACAAGCATGTATTTGATCTTTATGTTCTAAAAAATGACAAAATGTTAAACATTATTTTATAATTAATTTAAAAGTTTGTTTTATTAATTACAAATTCAAATAATTTATTGCACTTAAGTTGTTACATTCAGGTGATAGGTAGGTAAATATTTTTTTTATCGATAAAAAAGTACCTACTAACTAAAAACAACGCCCATCCCTAATTAACTGTTCTTTTTTCGAATTTTTACCAAAAATATTTTCTCCTGATTGGCTGATTTGTTGACCTAAAAAGCTCGACAAACAGAACTTATAAAAACATTGTATGATTGAATTGAATGATTACGCGCGGTTGTTGACCTCTGCGGTGGTGCGGTTTTTCTTTTACACTTCACGCGCGTGGGAAGCTAAATGGTCATTTTGTTTTCGTTATTGCGAGCGGTTTTGAGGTAATTTGTAGCAATTTGTGTTAGTTTTGGTGTGTCTAGTCTAGCTAGACACTATAGTCATCCATAGGAGGCAGAGCTACTTGCTACGATTCAAACGTAGGTATGTATAGTACAGTACTTGTTTCTTTTTATGGAAGAAACGGGTCTTAACGGGTTAAAAGGATCAATTATAAAAAAAACGGTAGGAACCGAGCCGTAGTTTGCTGCCTGTTCTTCTAGGCTTGGTCGCGTGGAACTGGCACCTAGACTCACCTAGCTCTAAGACGTTTCTAAGTGATTCTTGCAATTTAACTGAATAAAGACAATTTCGAGTTTGAGTATTTATCGCGATTACCTTTATTATTTCCCGACGAAAGTGAGAAATTGTCTGAAGGTCGTTGATATCTTTGCTAGACTATTTTTATATTTAACGCTGACATACGATTTTCATTAGCGTTAAATAGAATGTCATGTTAAATAGTATATTTTTTTAACACACTTAAATTCGAATTAATCTCAAATGTATAGTCTACAATTAGTCCTTTTGCGATTTTTAAAATGTCACTTAGTTATTTAGTTATGAATTTTTAAAAACGCATCTCAAATTTTCGCACGACCCGCTCTTAAAAGGATTAGTGTCAAAAACCTGCGCTCGAGTTTCGGTCTTTTCGGCCTCAACCCAGCGTCCCCTGTTTATTATAAGCCGGATGTTCAGTTGCTTAGGTATTTATTAGCATTAAAACAAGTACAAGCTCCCCTTTTTTCAATCGGTTAGACCAGCTGTCACCGGACGCATCGGCCAGCAGATGCGGGATAGCTGATCCATACCCGTTTGAGTGGTTTTTGCAAACATTACACACATTGTCAATTTGATGAGTAGAATGGACGATTGCCACCTTGCCTTGTTTTTGTTTAAAAGTTTTATAGAGATGGGGTAAAATAAAATTGGAAGTATCGATGAACTCGAAAAATTGTGTATTTTGCACATAAATTATTGATTGGAATTGTTGTGTGTTTTGTATGAAGATTTTTACTTTTTTTACATACACTGCACAGATGACTACTGTATTATAATTATGTTTACGTTTAGGTAGTAGGTACCTACGTTAATGTCAGTGTTTACTTTAAAATAGTATTTTAACCCTCCATCTGGAGACTCGTAGAGACACAAAAAATCTACTGTCCAGAATTTCAATGATCTCTTTGAAGTCAAGGTCAACGAAACCATTTCAAGTTAATAAAATGGTCTCAAAATTGTACCAAACTAGGTATCTTAACAAAATCTTGGCGACTGACCTATGCGACGCGTGACCCAAGAGCTGGTCGGTATCTATCGCAGCGCATTAGCATTGCTATTCAGCGTGGCAATGCAACGTCTTGGGGACGCTTCCGCCTGCCACTGATTTGGATCAGTTTATCTATCTCTAGATCGTTTTAACGGTCTGCAGATAGCTCAACTGTTTCTTGTTTATTTTGTAAATATTTGTTTAATTGTAAGTTTCATAACTAATTGTTTCTTCTCCAGCAGGAGCCGTAGTCATGTCACTGGCGGACGTGACGTCAGCTCGTAGTTCTCCCACGCCTGAGAACTGCCCTGAGTGCGATGCCACTGCTTCCGTGACTTCCGACTTACATAAGGTAGGTATTAAATATACATACGGCTGCATGATGTGTATATTATTTCTCGGTGGGGATCGAACCCACGACCTACGGCGCAGAAGGCAGAGCTACTACCAACTGAGCTGAGAGGCCAGTCAATGAAATGGTGATGATGAACTTCCTTTTATGCGGCCGCTCGCGGTTTCGCTCGCCCCATTCCTGTTACTTTTTCGGGATCAAAGTATTATATGCCCGTCTCTGATTTGAGTTTTGAGCTACCTCCCCACCAATTTTAAACCAAATTAGTGTAGCCGTTCTCGAGTTATAAATAGTGTTTGACTTTATTTTAATAGATTTAAAGCCAAAAAGAAATAAATAATTAAATAGGTACCATAATTTCACCTCTCGGACGCACCAGGAGTTTTAAAGTTACAAGAAAATAACATCTCGCAAACGCTCTCTCTGTCTATCTCTCCTATTCTGTATTTTTCTTCTCTTTCCAGTACCAAGTAGCGTGCACTTGCAAGCCTGGCTCGGTGCAGTACGCATGCGCAGACGACCCCGGTCCCCCGCCGCCCGCGAAGACGGACACCCCCCCTGCGCTGCCCCCTCGTCCGCCGACCAGCGTTCTCGCCAGCAATAGGAGAACTAATGGTAAACCTTTTTAGAAACAAACTTGTAAAAAAAGGCCTTTCTAAGGCCCGTATTCCGAAACAGTGCTTGAGTCTGAATCGAGCCTCAAGCACAGATTTTTGACACTTTTCAATGGAGAACTGTCATAAAATCTATGCTTGAGGCTCGACTCAGACTCAAGCGCTGTTTCGGAATACGGGCCTAAGGCCCGTATTCTGAAACAGTACTTGAGTCTGAGTCGAGCCTCAAGCACAGATTTTTGACACTTTTCAATGGAGAACTGTCATAAAATCTATGCTTGAGGCTCGACTCAGACTCAAGCGCTGTTTCAGAATACGGGCCTAAGTGTCGTATGCAGAAAGAATGATTGAGTCTGAGTCGAGCTTCAAGCATAGATTTTTTGAAACATCAACTCGCTAGTTCGGCGAGCTTCTTCTACTTATCGTGCCATTGGTTCGTTTGAACCAGTGTGGTGAAAGGATTTTAAACCATTGATATGAGATTCCGCGAATGCCGACTCCGTATAATTGGTCTTATAATATTTTTTATTGTACTTTATTATATTCTTTAGTTATGGCCAAAAGAATTATACTTGACACATCATGTTGATCGAACTTTTTAGGTTCTACGACATGTCGGCTTCCTCACGATGTTTACCTTCACCGTTTGAGAGCACTGGCATTGTGTAGGTATCTACATACATTTTTGGACCGAAAAACCCATTGGTTAGATTCGGAAGGCGGGACCGCTACCACTAGGGCACCAGAGCTCTATATTTTGTGACTTTAGTTTGACCACTATTTAAAAAAAAAAAAAATATAGTGGACACACCACACAACACTATCCAGTTATTTCCCCAAACTGTACTGTGTAGTGTCACGCCATGTGACCTACACGGTGCGACAAATACTGAGCCAGGGACCTAATTGACCATGTGAAACTTTGTGTTATCATTATCACTTATTATTTGTATCTTTTTTATGGTCAATAAACATATTTTCTTTCTTTCTTTATTTCAAATGAATTAAGCATGGCTTGTCCTATGGGAACCAGATACTTAGCTGATATTAGAATCTAACAAACATTTTTTATTACCACTCAAACCAGCCTCCAAAGGTAGGTACTACTGTCATAGAACTTAATGATATATAACGTGTTTAGAAATTCCCTGGACACAATAAGCCTTAAAAAATAATAGATTGGCAAATCAACTAGACCGGAAAACATAAATCCACCATCAAACCAAAGGTTTCATTGTTAAAACCATCTTAAAGTTTCACAGGCTCAATAGGTTTCTGAATTGCAAAACCTCATTCAAAAAGCACAAAAGATGATACTATCTTTTGTAATTGACCTTCCCACGCATCTACTGCCGCAATTTTGTATGAAACATTATAAAAAACACAATAGACTCTACCTGTATGTACGCGGAGAAAAAATCAATACATTTACACAAATACAGAATGAAATAATTCACTTGTAAGTCAGTAACTTTAATTGATGGGTTTTCTACCTGTCTCGAAGAGCTTACTGCTTCTGCGCGAACTGCCATTGTCAAAATAACCTAGTAGGTATCGCATCGCATTGGTTTTGAATTACGAATGCAATTCAATTTAGATAAAATAATACAATTTGGTGTTTTATCAATGAAAAGTATTGAAATTTGATATAAAATGTGCGCGAATCTTTTTAATCGGGATCGGAGTGTTTAATTTTGTGTGATTTTGTTGAAATAAACAAAAGAAAGGAGGGAAAATACGAACAATTAGAATGAATCCGAATTTCTTAACAGATTGAATTTAGAACGGTAGTATTTCATAAGTGACGTTATTTTCTTCTCTGTTTTGCCAGCGTCATCGTAAATAGTCGTGTTTATTACAAAGAGGTCAACGTTCCTTCTCCACGTAGGTTGTAAATATCGATTTTATAGAAATGGCGCGAGTTTCAAAGTCCTTTTCGTCCTGTCAAGTGATTTTATTTTTGTTGTTTGGTGAAGTTGAATAGCGGGTTTAACTGACTAGTGTTTACCTTGTTAAAAAATATGTTACTGTAAAAAATAATAGCATTATTAACAAAACTTAAAAACGCAATTGAAAATTTTAAAAACCTGATAGAAAAGATTTGGTCTAAATTGTTTACAAAAAATAAATAAAAAAAAACAAAAACCGATGAAAGTTTTAGTAAAAATATGATGCAAGTTCTTCAATACCAAGTATCGACACCACAATCGGCGATCGCAGCGGATGTGGCACAGCACTATGTGCCACCACCACCATATTTCGGTAATTCCAAAATCGAACAGTATTTATTTTGTATGTTTAAAAATCGAACATTATTAGGTCGTACAAATCAGATACAATCTATAGTAAGCTTGAAAAAAATTGGACCGGTAGGTACTTCCTATATGGAATTTTAATACAATACAATACAAAAAATGGAAATTGGAATTTTAATCAAACATTCTGCCAATTTTCCTGTCGTAAAATATTTAATAAACGAATTTGATGAATCTGTGTATGTGTTACGGCTAATACCCGAAGTGCGGCTACACCTAGTTTTAGCCGGTTAGAACTAGGTGTAGGGCTCCTCGCGAGTGTTCTGGCTGAGCCATTGCAGATTCAAACTCGGGGCACCCCGACTTAAGTCACAAAAGTAACAGTAGGTTGTTATGGCGGCTGTACACATGGGGCCAAGGTGTTGGGCCAACGTGTTGGGCAAAAATGATGGATAACCAAGATTACTGATCATTCTGCATTGGCGCTTCAAAGATGATGGACGTAGAAGTTCTTGCAGCCGCGGCAATTTATTTATTTATTTACGTACATGTGTACCAAAATAGAATGACTAAAAAGAAATGGCGCAAAAGAAGGTGGTGGATGGTTTTTTTGGATTCCAAATTATTCCTTCATGTCGATACAATTCTATGAATTGTAAAACCTCATTGCTTATCCACACCGGCGCCGCCATCGCTATCGGAACATGGGATCGTAAATTTCACTCACGTACGAACTACGTACGAACTGAACAAGACACCAACGTGTGAACGCTGTTTGCGGAGCGCGCCAAGATCCTTTGATGTGTGCACAAAAAACCGACACTATTCGGATGGCCTGCCAATGTTGGCGCCAACTAGACCAATTAAGCCAACATACCGCCAGGTAGCTCTCTACACGTTGGCCCAACACGTTGGCCCAACACCTTGGCCCCATGTGTACAACCGCCATTAGGTTTTTTATACTTACTTAATTTCAAGAATAATGCATGGCAGTATACCTGAAAACAATCGGCTCGTACTAGGTTTAACCAAGAGTAAGTGGCTACACCTAGTTCTAACCGGCTAAAACTAGGTGTAGCCGCACTTCGGGTATTAGCCGTAACATATTATTAGGTATATACGACTTCCACTTCCTGCAGAAATAATATATTATGTTCCTTCGTACGTATGAGACGAGTTTCTGGTATCCTTATTCTGTTTCCAGTTATGCCGTTCATTCTAGGGTTCTAAACGCTCGAGTAGAACCGTTGAGGAATAAAGGTTCTCGAATAGCGATTGAACCGGAAGACGGGACTACGTTTCATCTTCCTTCATGCGTTGATTTCTCAAGGAGAATTATTTCTTTAATTTGGTGATGGTTACCACTTAACATCATCACGCTTAGTGGAAAAGTTTTTGTAAACTTTAGTTTTAGTCTTTCCAAATCAAATCAAACTGTTTATACTCCTTCGTGGACAAAAAGTTGCGTGGGTCATCTACTTGTTCTAGCCTCTCAGAGGCGCACTTAAAATCCTTTCACCACAAGGTTTCAAAGAATCAGTGACACGATGCGAAGTCGACGATTAACAAAGTACATGTTTGTATGTAGTTTAAAAAATAACTGGTTCTGTTCTAATCATCAACATTTCCAGCATCGACATGCAACGCCGACACATCATGTCGTCGTCGAAAGTACGCGTGGTGGTGTTGCGGTTGCGGAGCCCTGGCCGCGGCCTTAGGAGGCCTATTGGCGGCGCAGCACATCCTCGTGAGAGCGTATACCGCGTCGCCGCATCATCTGGAGACGGTGCCAGCGGCTGTTCCTGCTGCTATGGTGAGTGATGACACAAGTAGAAGGTACTGTGGTAAGGAATGTCACAATTAGAAAGTGCTGTGCTTCACACTCATCATCACTTATGATGTCAGAAGAAGGTGCTAAGGTAAGTGATGTCAGAAAAAGGTGTTATGGTAAGTTATGTTTTGACGACACGTCATGCCGTCGTCGAAAAATAGATTATGAAGTTAGGGGAGCATCTCGGCTTCAACTCCTAAATTGGTGACCCTGTCGTGATCAGCAACAGTGATGTATAGCATCTTCTTTTAGGCTTAGCCGCATGGATCTGACAAAGCCAAAGCTTATAGCTTTAAGAAGTTACAAAGTTATCCTTGCGATTCAAAGGAATAAATGATAATTGACTTTTAGTTTGATGTAAGTGATCATCATCATCTTCTTCGTCATGTGGAGTCGCCATTTGGGAACCTTTATTCTCCACCAGTTCTTGGTTCTAAAAACTAACACGAACTTTTCTTCTTTTTTATCCCACTTCATATTTAGTCGCCATTCGAGAACCTTTATTCTCCACCAGTTCTCGGTTCTACGAACATTTCTAACGTATTTATAATGATGTTTCAGTTGGTGCTGACTGGAGTTTGCATCATGAGCCTGGCACGAAGACGGAACCGGTACAGCTATATGGTAAGTAATGATGGTGCACACTGGTCCTTTCATGGTCCACGTAAGATGGAAAAAGAGGCTACGTTGTAGTAATTGACTGGCCTCTCAGCTCATTTGGTAGGAACTTCGCCTTCTGCGCCGTAGGTCGTGGGTTCGATCCCCACCTAGAACATTTGTGTGGTGAACGCTGATCTTTGTTCGCTATCTGGGTGTTATATTGTATTCTAAGCATGTACCTATTTGCAAAAAAAATATTATATCACATATCTGGTAAAGATTTGGGTTTGTAGTAGGTAAGCTCTTTGTATGTGTCTCGTGGGGGTGCGTACTACCACCATGCCTATTCCTGCCGTGAAGCAACATCGCTGTGTACAGGTTTGAAGGGTGTGGGTGCCGGTGAGATTACTGACACGTGAGGAACATCTGTATGCCTCAAGTTGATGGACGCAGGGCAGTGTATCTTATGGCACGTTCCTGACGTGCGTGACCTATGAAGCAATGTTTTGATATATGCTTATTTCATCAACAAGTTACATAAAAACAACCTTAAAAATGTTTTGTTTTCAGATAAAGGTGGTCGGCGCTTGCTGTCTCATGTGTGCACTGACCTGTGTTCTCGTCACTATTACTACCACCGTTATACATATGAATAAGTAAGTATATAACTGTTTTATATGTATTGTATTTTTTAAACAATTGCATCAGGCGAGCGTGAATGGAACTGCTGGAAGGGGAAGACCTAGGCGCATGTATCTCGATCAGATCGCAGACGTTTTAGAGAAAGGCCAGGTTAGGAGTACCCTAAACCGACGAGCATGTATGAAGAATGTTATGAGAGTGAATGAAGCGAAAGAGGTGTGTCAGGATCGTAGCAAGTGGAAATCCGTGATCTCTGCCTACCCCCATGGGAGTAAGGCGTGATTTTATGTATGTATGTATGTATGTATTTTTTATACTCCTACATGTGTATGTTCATGGATAAATAATGCATATTTTAAATACAATATTCCTTCGTCTTCACAAGTGTTTATATCAGCTATCTGGTTCCCATAGTACAAGCTTTGCTTAGTTCGGGGCTGGATAGTGTTGTGTGAATAGTCCACAATATTTTTTATTTTTTAGCGGACGCCCGCGGCTTTGCTCGCCCCGTTTCCACTACGTCCCGTTCCCGCTACGTCCCATTCCTCTTACTTTTTCGGGATAAAAGTATCCTATAAGATTTAATCTATTTAGTATACAAATTTTACAGTTCTTGTTTTAGTTTTTTTTTTTACCTTTTTTTTTTACCGGAAGACGAAAAGTAGGGCGCCCACCCACCAGATGGACTGATGACATTGTTAAGATGGCGGGAAGTCGGTGGATGGAAAGGGCTCAGAATCGTTCTTCCTGGAAATGTGTAGGGGAGGCCTATGTCCAGCAGTGGACTTCTTCAGGCTGATAATGATGATGATTTATTTTTATCATCTTATTTTAATCAATTGTTACTAACTAAAATGTATACAGTAAATGTGGTAAATAAATGAAATTCAAATAGTCCCTTATTAATATATTTTAATATTTCAGGTTACAAACACTGAAATTCTGCGAGTATACAAAGCTGACTCGAACTTGCACCTGTTTCTCAATGCCTCCCGACACGCAGCACAACGGCGAAGACGAAGGTAAACCAGCAAATACCCAGTGTGGTGCCAGCAAGTAGATAGTTAGCCAGTTTCGGGAATAGGACATCTTTACTGAAACCGGCAATGGCTAATAGCTCGAAGAACCGACAACCGTTGGGGAATAAAGGCTCTCGAATGGCGACCACGAACCGGAAGACGAAGCATAGGGCACCCCAACCAGATGGACCGACGACATTGTTAAGATCCAGGAAGTCGGTGGATGGAAAGGGCTCAGACTCGTTCTTCCTGGAAATGTGTAGGGGAGGCCTATGTCCAGCAGTGGACTTCTTCAGGCTGATGATGATGATGTTGAAACCGGGCAACGATACACGTCACAAGTCGGGGAAAGAAAGATTATTGTTTCCCATGTTTTATAAATATAGATAGTGCAATTCACGAAGACGCGCCCCTCGCGGGGTGCGGGGAGTTTCCTCCGAGCGGCAGTCGCAAACCGTAGTCTATTCATTGTAGTGTGCGTGTGCACTCATAGGTAATTAGTGTGTACCGATAACACTCACACATTGACGGAAGCTTGCACACATATACTATAAACGGTTAGGAGGAATAGTGGGGCGCGCCTTCGTGGATTGCACTATCTATAAACACGAGTTCTAACTATATGGAACAAACGGGTATCTAACGCGACCTTCCAAAATCATCCCACTGGAACAGCTATCAGATTCCCATAGTACAAGCTCTGCTTAGTTTGGGGCTAGATAGTGTTGCGTGGATTGTCCACAATTTCTTTATTATCAGGTATAAACAGGCATAAACATTTTATTGGTAATCACGTAGGTCAAATTACATGTCATGGAAAATATAATATTAGAGGGTAATTTATAAAAAAAGTATTGTGCCTAAACAGTAGGTAATTCATTGAATTCGTCAAAGCTATGTTATGCTATACAGGGTTATTCATTATTAGCTGCAAATACTCAGGAATTAGGTTCAACAAATAAAATAAAAAATATTTATGAATAGATTTTTTTAAAGTTTTGATTTAAATTTTTGTATCAAATTTTTTTTTTTTTATTTCTTTACGGCTATTGCATAATGATTGCCATGGAGAACAGGATGATGACCCACCCAGGCGGTGACTGAACGCAGAGTGTCGCTCACGGCGCGCGGGCGCGGATCAAAGGTCAAAATAGGTCAGGCGCCAATGATTCCAAAGGATATTCTTTTAATTTAATTTTTTTTTAAATCATTTCATAAATATTTTTATTTTATTTGTTGAACCTAATTCCTCAGTATTTGCAGCTAATTATGAATAACCCTGTATATCACATGAGCTGATGTAATAAACGTTGTTTCATCCAGGAGTCCGTTGTGTGTTCGAGGGTGTCTCCGAGTGCGCCGTGGTCCACGGGGCGCTGTACTGGTGTCTGCGAGGCGTGTTTGCTCTCTCGGTCAGCGCTGTGCTGGTCTGCATATTCAGCTGTATGCTGGCCTATCAGCTTTTGAGGTCAGTACCGTATAAACTTTCATCATCATCATCATCATCAACCTATTGCAGTCCACTGCTGGACATAGGTCTCTCCCATGGCGCGCCACTGAGCCCGGTCTTTGGCTCTTCCCATTCAGTTGCTGCCACCCTGCGCAAGTCGTCGCTCCATCTAGTCTGAGGGCGTCCTACACTACGTTTGCCTAAACGCGGTCTCCACTCCAGAACTCGTTTATCCCAGCGGTTATCGGTTCTTCGGCAAACATGACCGGCCCACTGCCACTTCAGCTTGCTTGTTCTTTGGGCTATGTCGACAACTTTGGTCCTCTGTCGAATGACCTCGTTCCGGATCCTGTCTCTAAGAGAGACTCCGAGCATAGCCCTCTCCATAGCTCGCTGAGCGACTTTTAACCTATGGACCCGTCCTGCCGTGAGTGTCCACGTTTCGGCTCCGTATGTCATAACTGGTAGGACGCACTGATTAAAGACTTTGGTTTTCAAGCACTGTGGTATGGGTGAGGAGAAGACCTGACGAAGTTTCCCAAATGCTGCCCAACCAAGCTGAATTCTCCTACTTAGCTCCTTTTCAAAGTTGTTTCTGCCTAGCTGGAGGATCTGCCCGAGGTAGACGTATTCCTCAACAACTTCGAGGGTAGAGTTAGCGACCGTGATCGGTCGCTAACTCATAAACTTTCATAAATCGCCGTAAATAAATATAGTTTTGAGTATTGGTTATATTCCCCAGAAGATAAGTGCTCTGAGCTATTAGTGAGGTATTACATAAGTTGAGGTAACTGCTATTAGTGAGCTAACAAGTATAGTGTTTGTTTGTTGTAACTGCTATTTGTCAGCTAACAAGTATAAGTGGGTATTACATAAGTTGAGGTAACTGCTATTAGTGAGCTAACAAGTATAGTGTTTGTTTGTTGTAACTGCTATTTGTCAGCTAACAAGTTTAGGTGGGTATTACATAAGTTGAGGTAAAAGAAAGAAAGAAAGAAAGAAAATACATTTATTTGACAATAAAGAACTATGCCAAATAGGCCCCGACTCAGCTTTTTGCTGCCTGACAAGGTATCATCTACCATGCCAAGCAGCGCTGGTTTTCAGGCGGAGCCCTTTGCGAAGAGGTGACGTCACATGAAAAATAAAAATAAAATAAAAAAGGGAAGACTGTCAAAGGATAATATATAAATGAACTGTGTATTAAATTCTAATAAACAGATAATAAAATACAATATAGCTACCTACTTAAATGATACTTACATTATACAATCTATAATTATTATCCATCTCATGTTTCGACTGTTTCGAGGTGTAGTTATTGTCTGTGGTACGTGTGGTGTAGGTATCTGTGACGTGACGTCTATGCGCGCGCGCTTGCGCTGCATAGACAAAGTGAAACGAAAACAAACAAACATCGAATTAAATAAACACAAACCAAACAAGAAGAGGTAACTGCTATTAGTGATGTAAAAAGTATAGTGGGTATTACATTAGTGGAAGTATCTGCTATTAGTGAGCGAACAAGTATAGTGGGTATTACATAAGAAGAGGTAACTGCTATTAGTGATGTAAAAAGTATAGTGGGTATTACATTAGTGGAAGTAACTGCTATTACTGAAGTAAAAAGTATAGTGGGTATTACATAAGTAGAGGTAACTGCAATTAGTGAGCTAACAAGTATAGTGGGTATTACAAAGTATAGGTAACTGCTATTAGTGACATAACAAGTATAGTGGGTATTACATACGTAAAGGTAACTGCTATTAGTGACATAACAAGTATAGCGAAAACTATTTAATGGTCCATAGTTGTTTTTTTTTTAATTATCAATTAGAATATAAGTACTGTTTGTTTTCCTAAGAAATAAAAATAAATAAAATAAAATAATAAAATAGTGAGATAGAAAAAAATAAAGTTATTTATTTGTGAAGCAAAACTCACACGATTATGACAATTTAAACTCAACTACTTATTACTAAACTCCAGAGTATTAAGTAGAGGCTCAATATCAGGTGTATAGATCCACTTAAGTTGCAAACATAAAAAATATATTTTTGAACAATAATGCGGAAGTATAAATGATATGAACGAAAAACTTCAAAACAATCATTCAAATATTATATTTACCTAGATAAATATAATTTACTAAAACTATTCTCTGTGACAAAACACCGAATTCAAATCGGACCATTGATTAGTTTCCAACAAACTACAAGTCAATATCATCTAAAATCCTTTCCCAGGCACTATAGCGTTCAGCAAGTAGGGGCATGAGTAAACACTAGTTGCCCCTGACGCTACGCGACGCTGTTTTTTTTACAAGGCAAGTTTGTGAAACAAACTACCCTCAAATTTATAACACTCTTCTTTTTCCGAGGTATGAATTGAAAACACCGTTTTCAACCACCGTTAAAAATCGGTGGTTAAAATCGGAGCAGTTTTTTTTAATAAAACTAGCTGATGGAACAAGGATATGGGCCCACCTGGTCTTAAGTGGTACCCATAACCTATAACAACGCATTGCCTTATAGGTCACACACGTCAGGAACGTGCCCTACGATGCACTGCCCTTAGACAAACTAACCTCAAACTAACATCCTTCTTTTCGTATGTTAAGAATGCGAGAAGCTATGTGTTCATATACATCGTATTAAGTTTCTTATTGAGGGAAGTTAGTGCAATCTGTTGTATTTGTACTCTGTTTTCCAAGATTTTAATGCTTCTCTCCAGTTCTGTTACTTCAGATTTCACTGTGACGTAGTCCATTATGTCTGGGACTTCATATGCCATTCGGACCTGAAATTTAAATGAAATTCGGACATGGATTAGTAGTAGAGCTCTTTGTGTGTATCTCGTCCGGGGAAGTACTACCACCATGTCTATTTCTGCCGTGAAGCAGCATCGATGTGTTACGATTTGGAAGGTCGTCCCACCTTGCCGGAGGGCGTCCTACACTACGTTTACCTAAACGCGGTCTCCACTCTAGAATTTGTTTACTTCAATTATTGTTTGTTCTACGACAAACATGACCGGCCCACTGCCACTTAAGCTTGCTAATATTTTGAGCTCTGTCGACTACCTTAGTTCTTCTTCTTCCTGCCCTTACCCACTTTATTTGGGGTGGGCACATCATGTCTTCCTCCTCCATTCCCCTCTATCAGCCGTCATCTCTGCGTTCACTTTTCACTTATCCATGTCATCTTTCACTCAGTTCATCCATGATTTCATTGGTCTACCTCGGCTCACATATCCATCCACATCCATACTCACATGACTCGACTACCCTGGTTCTCTATCAGATAATATCGTTCCGGATTTTATCCTTCAGAGAAACTCTTACCATAGCTCTTTCCATAGCTTGCTGAGTGATTTTCAGTTTGTGGATCGATCCTACTGTTAGTGTCCACGTTTCGGCAACATAGGTCATTACAGGTTGGATGCACTTCCTACTGTTATGCCCGTATTCAGAAACAGTGCTTGAGGCTCGACTCAGACTCAAGCATTGTTTTAGATTACGGGTCTGAGTGACCACGTCGGTGGATGAAAAGGGCTCAGAATCGTTCTTCCTGGAAATGTGTAGGGGAGGCCTATGTCCAGCAGTGGACTTCTCAGGCTGATGATGATGATGAGAAGACCTGACAGAGTAAAAGGTTCGCAATCTTCCAACTTTACCTTCCTAACATCATCCAGCTTTTGCGCCAAGCTATCAGCCTGCACCTGTATGATGTCTCTCTCTTTCCCGAGTTCCACCATCTGCTTCTCCTTAGACTTGATCGTGTTCAACACGTTGGTTAAGTAGGAGTTCTGTTCCATCATAGATTTCTTGTGGATGGTTAGATTCAAATTGGCATCACCTGTAATCAATCAATATAATATTGTGCACTAAAACAGTACAGTTTGTATAAATGTTTCTTTCTTTCTTTACAAATTAAAAAAAACAACTGGCGATGCTTGTTCCATCAGATATAGCCATCTTTTATCTTCAAAACCAATGACACCAAACAATTGACTGACTTGACTAAAAACTATTTTATTTATCTATACTTCTATACTAATATTATAAAGAGGAAAGATTTGTAGCTATTTTTGTATGTTTGAAATTAATAGGCTCAAAAAGTTCTGGGCTGATTTAAAAAAATCTTTTACCAATAGAATGCTACATTCTTCCAATTTGACATAGGCTACATTTCAGTTTGAAAAAAATTAGGGATCCTTGGTAAAATTTGAACAATGTAACCGAAGGTGTAGAAAAATGAGTCTTAAAATGTCTTTCGTCGAATGCGCTGCCGAAACTATTAGCGATAGAACAAAATAATGTACAACAATATTGTCTATACCCCGTGCGAAGCCGGGACGGGCTGCTAGTGTAATATAATATCCTCACTTGACACTAGCAAAATTGACCGAATTAGATGCCATCTAATTAAGAAGAAGAAGATCTCACCTGTCATCTTCTTCAACTCTTCCAACTGCACCAACTTCTTATCAATTAACACATTACACTCTTTATTTTCAATCTTCAGCTTTTCAAAGTCCACCGGCCGTAGACTCTCGCTCAGTTCTGCCTTCACGCGTATCTGCCCTTTTAGTTTACTGTACTGCGTGTTCAAAGTGCTGGTTCGCAGCCTGAGTTTACCAATCTGGCTGTCACATATCTTGACCCATTCTGTCATGAATCGGATCCATATTTCTGCTGGGATACGCTGGGCTATTTTGTCCCAACCTGGAAATGTTTAGATCAGTAGTAGTAGAGCTCTTTGTGTGTGGCTCTTCCGGAGAAGTGTTACCACCATGCCTAATTGTTGCCGTGAAGCAGCATTGCTGTGTTTCGGTTTGAAGGGTGTGGCTGGTAAAATTACTGGCACGTGAGGCTGAACATCTGTATGCCTCAAGTCGATGGACGCTGGGCAGTGCATCGTCTTTGTTAAGCGACTTGGCATTAGGTGGCCATGTGCAGGTTCTATCAGCTAGTTGTATAAAAAAAAACTAGGCATTGAAGTATCATGAGTCTAGTGTCTGATCACGCGCATGCCTTTGTAAACAAGACGGTCATGGTCATTAGTCTTAATAAGACCACTTCTAGACTTCATCCTACCCTCAATTTGGGAGTCTGGCATAGTCAGCACTACTGGCTGGCATATTGGTGACTGTAGTGTTCGCTTTAGGTATATTACAAGATGAAGCAGGTCCTGGTGTGATCTCTTCTTTTCCTCCTCTTCACTAGCTTCTTAGGTCTGCTACGCTAGATACTAAAAGCAAAGAACCAAGGCAAAAGTTTCTTGTCCGTTCTTTAAGACTTGGTCAACTGGAACTGACACCTAGATTCACGAGGAAAGTTTTTGAACTTTGGAGACTGGACTGGACGAGACGAAGTCCTTTGTAATTTTATTGAACTTGGACTTCGAAAGGTTCCAGAATTCAGTCCATAAAAGACACCCACCTTCGATAATAACAGCCTGATGGAACATTTCAGAAGCCTTATCCACCTCCACAACCCTGACGCCTATCTCCTCCAATTGTGCTTTCAATAACGCATGTTGCTTCGCCGCTTTCTTCCTCATCTTCTCCAACGTGGCTATCAGGATCTCCATCTCGGTGGAGACCAGCTCGGATCTTTCCAGAACATTGATTCTTGGACCAGTTCCAAAGATTATTGTACCTGAGAAAAAATATTAATCAATATTTTACGGGTTTTCACGCTGCCATCTAAATGAAAATTAAAAAAAGTTTGTACCCAGTCAAGGTTTTCTAGAAAACCTAGATTTGTATGGTGTTAATGCTGTCATGATACTAGGCGCAAGAAATTCCTCAATCCGTTGATAAACATATCAACAGATCCTTTAGAAAACAGACTAACCCAGTACATCTTGTTCCGGGTCAAGAAATCTCATGCACTTATACTCTGTATCTGTACCCTGTTTGTATTTTAGCTTTATGTGTTTTCAATAAATTTTCATCCACTGCCACTGCTAATCTATATCGTGCATACAAAAATGGTCCTACTATCTGCAGCTCCGAAGGCAAAACTACCAACCAAAGAGATGAGAGCCAAGGGGAAAATCTGTATCCATCACACGAAAATCTCACACAAACAGTCCCACAACCCATAGCTCACAAATCAGAGCGAAGCAACTAAGCTTCGGCCACGATTTAAATGGTCATACCTAGATGAGGCCAAAATATAGCATTGCAAAACTACCAAGGCCAGATCAGGATTACCCTAAACCTACGAGAATGCATGAGAAATTATGCGAGTGAATGACGCAAAAGAGGTATGACAGGATCGTAGAAAATGGAAATTCGTGATATCTACCTACCCCCATTGGAATAAAGTGTGATTTTATGTGTTTGCATGTAAAACTACCTCCAATCTTAGCAGAAGACTCCACTCTCCTAGTACTGACTTTCGAAGGGCTGGTCAGCATCCTTGACGGACTCATCATAGACTCTACCAGCCCAAAGGTAGAAGTCTTGGACTTTACAAAACTGCCGACGTTTAATGAGGAACTGCTTTGGAGCTTAGTCGCGTACTCCAAGGCTTGTTGAACTCCGTGCATAAGCGTTGGTTCTAGACGTATTATTGTTCGTTCAAAGATTTCATTCTCTAAAGATAGGACCTGAAATGATTAGACGTTTATCATGATATGATGGGTTTCTGGATGGTTGTGGGCCGGTGAAAATACAGGCACTGAACATTTGTAGTTGATGGAAGCAGGGTAGTGCATCGTAGCCTCGTAGGGCACGTTCCTGACGTGCGTGACCTACAAGGCAATGCTTTTTTTCGGTCGGTTAAAAACCAGACACGTTGTAGAACTAAAAAGTTCTTAAACATGTTGTCGAATGCATTAAAGGAGCCTCTTTGAGGCTCACTTAAAATCATATCACCATACTATAGTCTTTTCGAACCAGTGTACACAAACACGACTTGTACTATCATCAAAAGTTCTATCTTACCACCTTAAGGGTGCATTTTCTGTGACGCTGGTCACCGATATCCCGTTGTGACCAGATTTTAACCAGTCTGGAAGTGCAAATGTCATAAAACAGATGGCTTTTACTAAGTGTACCTTGATTTGCTGTTTGATATCATTGACTTGCTTGATCAGCTCAGCGTCAGTGAGCTCGTCTGTATCGTTGAGGAACTGACTCGCTGATCTCGAGTGCTGGCTGATACTGCTTCTGTGGCCGTGGCCAGACATGTCGTATGTAGACTTGCTGAAGGAATAAACAGGCCTTTGCATCTATTGTAGATGATTTATATAGCGTCAGAGGCACTTGGTTATTACACAAGACATAGTAGGTAATGCCTGCGACAGGGTTTTAGATGGAATAGGCTTGTCCAGCACCTATACCATCCAGCTTAGTCGGCCTAATCCACAGGAAAGACATGGTCAATACGTGCGGAGCTGACTAAGCCGCGGGTTTTCTCACGATGTGTTCCTTCATCGTTTGAGACCACTAACATTGTGTACATACATTTTTCGACAGAAACACACGACTGAATTTGAATCCACGACCTTAGGATCGGAAGGCGCCCTCTGCTTTCCGATTTTATTTGTAATTATTATTGTTTTTTTTAGTTGTAAACTAAAAACAGGACCAATTTTATGACACAGTCCACCAGTCAACCTTGTGAAGCAACTTACTCGTGTAGTATTTTGGAACCAATTTCTGCAAAATTAGTCCCGTTTTGCTTAAATAGCCACACAAAGGGCTAGCCTCTCTTAAGGTTCTTCCACAAGCCTCCTAGATAACCTTTTTAATAGGAACCACACTTTTAAACCCATACAAGAAAATACTCACATTTTGTGTAAACTCCGTGTAAAAATCGAAAATATACTAAAAATATCACAGGTGTTGTCTTGACAAGCAATAAATATGACACTTGTAAAGTTTTCTTAAATCTTTGAAATAAGGTTCAAATTCCCTTGCATTATTTTGAAGGTCTATTGCTATGGTGATTTTAAAACCCTTAAACCTATAGAAATAAGGTCGAAAATAACACGAGCTTTTGTAGGTGTTGTGTGACTGTCAAATAGGTGTTGCTATGGAGATGTCTTTATCAATTTACGAAAAGAGTTTTATGATCTTCGTGCAACCTCCATGGTGTTTGGAGATTGCGTGTTTCATGGACTGTATACTCCTTGCTGATGGGCTGTTGTCACCTCTTTGGCATGTTTCGATAAACTTAGAGTCAAAAGAGGTTATGTTCTATAAAAAAAGTTTGTTTCATGCTAGACTGCACTGTACTTTCTAATTTTTATAGTCATCATCATCATCAACAGCCTGAGAAAATCCACTGCTGGGCCTGACATTATAGGCCTCCCCTACACATTTCCAGGAAGAACGATTCTGAGCCCTTTCTATCCATCGACTTCCCGCGATCTTAACAATGTCGTCAATTTTTACCGTATTTTTTATAAATTTTATGCCGATTTAATAATAATTAAAAATAATTTCGTCATTTATGAGCCTATTTGCGCAAAGATATAGGCTCATATGCTCATATGAGCCAAAAAGATAAGTCTTCCTGGAAGTCCATAGAAATTCCATCAAAATCGGTTGAGTCCTGAAGTCTAGTTTTTAAACTTCTATTTCTTCTTTTTCCTGCCTTCATCCCACTTTATGTGGGGTCGGCACAAATCAAATTAAAACATTTATTTGCAACCTTGTAAACTAAAATAGGTTACACATAACTTATTTCTAATTACTTATTGATATTCTAAGTATGTATTTACAAAAAAAATGTATTCAAGTATTATATTAGCCATCCGGTTCCCATATTACAAGCTCTGCTTAGTTTGGGGCTGGGTAGTGTTGTGTGAATTGTTCACAATATTTATTATTATTATTATAACTAAACATGAAATATAAACATAGTGAGTAAGTAGGTAGTTGCAAATTGGTCCCAACTCAGCATTATGCAAGTTAGAATAACTTACGCTGGTCTTCCGTTGGGGCCGTTGAGGAATAACACTTACAACATACAGAATATAAGTGGACGTGTTACAACATGTTCTCCTCTTCTATTCTCCTCTTTTAAAACTTCTTATAGACATTATTTACATTTACTTCCTCCACAGCCATGAACGTAAGAAGATGTACTGGGAACAGCTGGAACTGCGATGCAGGTCTCTTTACCGTCCGCCTTCGGGGCAAGCCGCGCCTTCTGCTGGAAGACCCGTGCAGGTATGGACTTGCCTCTGATCACACCTCTTAGGCCCGTATTCAGAAACAGTGCTTGAGTCTGAGTCGGGCCTCAAGCACTTTCAAGCATAGATTTTTTGACAGTTCTCTATTGAAACATGAGAAAAATTTATGCTTGCAGTACCCGAAGTCCGAGTTTTGTTTTCTACCACATTTCGTTACCAAATGTTGTTTTCGTTTCGCCTACGTGTCTCTGTCTTTTGTATGGAGAAAAGATGAGACAGCAAAAATACGTTACGTAGTTAGAGTTGTTGTCTCATCATTTTTCCATGCAAAAGAGAGCGACACGTAGGTGAAACGAAAACAACATTTGGTAACGAAATGTTGTAAATGCACTGGGACTTTGGGTACAGACTTAAACACTGTGTCTGAATACGGGCCTTATAGGCATCCTCTATCATCATCTCATCTATAGCAAGCCACTTAGCCAAGACATAGGTCTTGGTCTTGGCCTTCCAAGACCAAGACCTATGTCTTGGCTAAGTGGTGAAGGAATACATCGTGAGGAAACCGGCATGTCATAGAACCTAAAAAGTTCGAAAATATGTGTCAAGTGCACGAAAAAAGCCTCGTTGACTTAAATCTTGTTGCCATTATTTTTAAACCACTATCTACTTGTTGCCATACAAGTTTTACAAAGCAAAGTTCCTATTCGCTATCTCATGTTTATTACTTAAGAGGCCGGCGGAGGGCGAATTTTCATACAAACGTAATACCAAAATTATTACTAGTTTAGGCAGATTTTCACTATATTATTGTAATAACTGTATTTGTATAGTATTGATCTAGGTTCCTGAACAGTTTTTATTTTAAATTACTTACCTCAAATGAAATAAACACCAATCGCATTTTACACATTTTTTTCATTGCAAAATGTATTGGCTTTAATTTCATTTGAAGTTAGTAATTTAAAATTAAAACTGTTCAGGAACCTAGATAAATACTAAACAAATACAATAATTGCAATAATATAGTGAAAATCTGCTTCATCATTTTGGTATTACGTTTGTATGAAAATTCACCCTCCGCCGCTTAATCATTCCTTATTCTATTCGTTTTTTATTGCAATCGAAGCGCAATGACGAAGTTGAAGACTCGCACACACACACAGAGTGACAGACAGAGTGGTATTAATTGTACATTTATTTATTATTTTTAAAGGGTTATTTTTTATTTATGGTAACTTCATTTCAGAACCCATGTAGTTGCTGTACTCAATGCCACCCCACTCAGCCGGCCTGGGATATCAGCCTGCAGCATCGGTTTTGGGCTCCAGGTATGTCACATTCTTAGAAATTATCTCTAGTCTGGGGCTCAATTCTAGACCAGTGACTTTTTGTCACGGTAGATATATATCACAAGAACTCTCAGTTTCTTAAGTGAATTTGACAGTTCTTGTGATATATAATTATCTACCGTGACAAAAAAGTCACTGGTCTAGAATTGAGCCCCAGTACCCGAAGTCCGAGTTTTGCTACCACTATAACTACTTAACGTATTTTTGCTTTCTCATCTTTTCCCCATATAAAAGAGAGAGAGACAAATAGACAAAACGAAATGACTTGCTTTTCTGATATCAGGGGCCTAATTCTCGGGCCGATCTCGATCATTTTGCAATTTTATTTTATTGCTTCTTTTCACAACCCCGCACTTTTTCACCGTTTTCCGTATATCGTAGCTGTCGAGGCTTTTACGATGAGGTCGTTGATGAATTACTCAAGGAAATCTGCCATTCTCTCTTCGAAAAGAAGCAATAAAATAAAATTGCAAAATGATCGAAATCGGCCCGAGAATTAGGCCCCAGGACGAAGTTTTTTTTTATAAAAATAAACAACATCCACTAATATTATAATGAGGAAAGATTTGTATTTTTGTATGTTTGTAACGAATAAATTCAAAAACTACTGTGCCGATTTCAAAAATTCTTTCACCAATGGAAAGCCACATTCACCTTGAGTAAAATAGGCATATTTATGTGTTTAAAAAGTAAATGTCCACCCGTGCGAAGCCAAGACAGACCGCTAGTTTATTTATATTTTGGTTTCAGGTCGTATTGGTAACCTGTATTCTCCTAACCCTGGAACCGGACGCAAGGCATCTGCTTGGAGCTGGTTTCCATGGCCCAGGAGTAACAGCCAGAAGTGAGTAGTAGTAGAGCTCTTTGTGTGTCTCGTGGGGGTGCGTACTACCACCATGCCTATTCCTGCCGTGAAGCAACATCGCTGTGTACAGGTTTGAAGGGTGTGGGTGCCGGTCACATTACTGACACGTGAGGCTGAACATCTGTTGGACGCAGGGCAGTGCATTGTCGGGCACGTTCCTGACGTGCGTGACCTACGGCAATGCTATTTATTAATAAAAAACAAAGTAGGAACATAATATTGAAAAATCAGAAAATCAATTCGAAATGGAATATTCGTAGGCAATGCGTAGGGTTACTTTTTAAGGGCTAATCTTTCCATCTATAAATTAAATGTCTGTGTGCCAGAAGTCAGAACTGGCACCTAGACTCACCTAGCTTTAAGACGTTTCAAAGTGATCCTTGCGATCCTGACTGAATAAATACACATTTGATTTTGATTTTCTGTCCTTGTTCTACAAGCCTAAAAAAGAGGTGGATTTATTTTTATTTAACGGATAAATTTATCTGTAGATTGAAAAATAAGCCGTATAAATCTATTTTCTTATTAAAAAGGTCATAATTTATAATTTTACTATAGGTTCCTCATAAGTTTTATCAAAATTCCTTCAGCAGTTTTGATATAAAGTCAAATTTCAGCGTTTTTAAACATACAAATTATTTCAGCTCTCGCTGCCAAATGGGGGGAGTACCCCAATCAGGGGACAGCGCATACGGCTTCTGCGATGAGACCCCTTCAGCCAACCCCCAAGCAACCTACGACGATCGATCCTACCCCCCTGAATTCCGCCAAAACTACCCCCCTCAGCCCAACCAAAGCTACCCCGTTCAGAATTTTACTTCAAACAGTTGTGTGCAAAGCTTTGCGCCCGGACAGGGTAGTTTTGTGCAAGGTTTTGCGCCTGGTCAGGGTGGTTTTGTGCAGGGGCAAAGTTTTGCGCCTGGTCAAGGTTTTGGACAGTATCAGGAGGGGTTTGGTGAGTCGAGTGGTAGCTTTGACGCTCAGACGGGGGTTTGGGGACCGCCGCCGCCTTACAGCCCTCAAGGACGGAGTGGTAGTCGGTAAGATTTTTAGTTTAATAGTAAGAAAAGTTATCTATGACCTGTTCATTCTTTCTTGTTCAATAATTCTTGTTCATTCGCTCATGTTCATTCTTTCTTGTTCATTCGTTTTGTTTTTCTTTATGGCTCATTCAATGATTTTTTTTAATAGTTTAATAGTAAGAAAAGTTATCTATGACCTGTTCATTCTCTCTTGTTCATTATTTCTTGTTTATTCTTTCTTGTTCATTCTTTCTTGTTCATTCTTTCTTGTTCATTCGTTTTGTTTTTCTTTATTGCTCATTCAATGTTTTTTTTTCTGTTGCTCTATCTTATAAGCACTGTGTGTACTATATTAGCATTCCCATAGTACAAGCTCTGCTTAATTTGGGTCTAGATAGTGTTGTGTGGATTGTCTACAATATTTATTTAGAAAGAGGGGAAAAACGTTTATTTATCGGACCCCTCCAATAAGGAACATTTTAAGTACTTACTAAAAATAGGACAAACTCAATAGTATAGCAGAACTACAAGTAACTTAAAACATAAAACAAAATAAAAGGTAACTAAAAAAGTTGCAGAGTAGTTCCCCATGTGCCGTGTGTATTTATATTTATTTATTAGAACCTGAAACAGTCTTTATTATTTTATGGTAATAACAAAGTGTGTATTCCATTCTAGGCACCATCTTCACCAACAAGACCCGGCGGCCGCCACATTGCTCCATCATCACCACATCGAGGTCCATCGGAACTCTGACCACGACCACCACACCTGCCGGAACTACCACTTACCATCAGACCGCATGGACCGGACTGCACAAGGTGAATATTACTTACCATCAGACTGCACAGATTGGACTATACATTACCACAAAACCGTATGGACCGGACTGCACAAGGTGACTATCACTTACCAACAGAGTGCATGGATCGGACTGCACAAGGTGACTATCACTTACTATCAGACTGCATAAACTGGATTATACAAGGTGAATATCACTTATTACAAAACTGCATAGACTGGACTATACATTACCACAAAATCGTATGGACCGGACTGCACAAGATGACTATCACTTACCGTATAACCGCATGGACCGGACTGCACAAGGTGAATATCACTTACCATAAAACCGCATAGACCTGACTATACAAAGTGACTATCACTTACCACAAAACTGCATAGACTGGATTATACAAGTTGACTATCACTTACCATTAGACCGCATAGACTGGACTATACAAGTTGACTATACATTACCACAAAACCGTATGGACTAGACTGTACAAGGTGACTATCACTTACAACAAAACTGCACAAGCCGGACTGCACAAGGTGACTATCACTTACCACCAGACCGCATAGATCGGTCTGCACAAGGGGATTACCACTTTCCACCAGACCGTATAGACTGGACTGCATAACGTAACACTGTAACACTAACTGCGTAACTATACATTAAGATCTGGATCCCATATTATGATGGTTTTAGGAATAGGACATCGCTACTGAGGCCGGGCAACGAAACACCTCCCTAGTGGGAAAAAAGATGGCGTCGTTTCGTTTTTCGTGTTGTAAAGATAACTAGAGTTCTAACTGTATTCAATGGATAGATTTCACCTTATGCATAGTACAAGCAAAGACTATGGAAAACAAGTAGACTGACAATCTCATCCAAGAAAACGTGCATCGATAAATGATTGCCTACAATGACGCTAGATGTCGCTGATCGTTTTGAATCTGATAAAAACGAGTGAAATGGTTTTTACAGTATTCGCAACAATAGGTTAGCTAACTAATTGATATTGTAGTACGACAAAAAATAGAGAGATGGCGTTAATCTGAGTGGCGTTACTTAAACTTGCGGCGTTGCCAGCTTTCGATGGAGCAAAAACAGGGTAGAGTGTGACGCGACGTTGTCAGCTAGTGTACGGAGATTTTATTTTGATGTTTTTAGTTTGTTCCAAGGATTAAGGTCATTGCTTAATTGCTAACAAGTTGCGCTGAAGCGTCAAAGTGACACTCAGGCAGGACAGGCAGGACCAACCTGGATTTTTAAAAACATTGGGTTATGTAATAACTTGTTACCTATTTGTAAAATCTTATGCGTAAGTTGTTAGGCAAAGTAAAAAGGCACACCACAATAACGTGTTAGGTATTTATTTTGTTGTGTATGCAAATAAGTTTAAAGATTTAGCATGGAGTTTTAGTTGAGTGATGACTATGACATTTAGTAACAACCTACCGTCTACATACATTGTAGATTGTAGGTATGTACACAATACAAACTGAATGATTTACACACCCATTTTTAGGGTTCCGTAGCCAAATGGCAAAAGCAGAACCCTTATAGATTCGTCATGTTTGTCTGTCTGTCTGTCTGTCCGTCCGTATGTCACAGCCATTTTTCTCCAAAACCGTAAGTGATGAAACTTGGCGAGTAGATGTATTTTGTTAACCGCATTAAGATTTTGACACAAAAATAGAAAAAAAAACTATAAATTTTGGGGGTCCTCATACTTGAAACTGAAACTATAAAAATGTTTTTCATCGGTCCCATACGTGTGGGGTATTTATGAATAGGTCTTCAAAAATGATGTTGAGGTTTATAATATAGTTTTTTTCTAAACTGAATAGTTTGCGCGAGAGACACTTCCAATGTGGAAAAAAGTTGGTCCCCCCCTCTTAACTTCTAAAATAAGAAAATGATAAAACTAAAAAAATATATGGTATACATTACTATGCAAACTTTCAACGATATTTGGTTTGAACGAGATCTAGTCAGTAGTTTTTTTTTATACGTCATAAATCGTAAACCGCAATTTACCTTTCGACGAACTACAAAAACCTTTATATTATGTTACTTGATGCTACGGAACCCTTCATGGGCGAGTCCGACTTGCACTTGGCTGCTTTTTAAATTGCCCGAAAATTGAGTTTCGTTGTTAGCGTGTTTTCCTCGTGTTTATTGTTTAAAGTTTTTTCCGTTTTTCTTAAGAGGGTACCGAGCAAAATAGTGACACAAGCCGAGCAGCAAACGCGATCTATTGTGTATGCGCATTGAGCTGCGAACAGGTGAAATATGATAACTCAATTTTATTATTATTTGTGCTTTTTACCGTCAAAACAAAGTTTTTTTTTTTGGAACAAATTTTTCAGAGAAAAATTCGGTTTTCAGAGAAAAATGGGATATGAGATGTGGGATGATTATAATATGAAGAAAAGTGGGGCTCTATTCCGGATAAGGTTTAATTTTTTTTTCTTAAATAGTTGTTAACGTAGATATTCTTTATAGGTTTTTGGGGGCTCTGATTGTGAATTCGACACAATTTTTTTTAATCCAAGATGGCAGCTTTATTTTTTTTCTTGAAAAATAGATATGGGTATCGTTTAATAGGTTTTTGGGGACTCTGATTATGAATTCGACATTATTTTTAAATAAATATGGTGACTTCATTTTTTTTCTTAAAAAATGGATATGGGTATCGTTTAATAGGTTTTCGGGGGCTCTGATTGTGAATTTGACATTATTTTTTTAATCCAAGATGGTGACATAATTTTTTTTCTTAAAAAATGGATATTGGTATCGTTTTTTAGGTTTTTTGGGGCTCTGATTGTGAATTCGACACAATTTTTTTGAATCCAAGATGGCGCCTTTATTTTTTCTTGTAAAATGGATATGGGTATCGTTTAATAGGTTTTTGGGGACTCTGATTATGAATTCGACATTATTTTTAAATCAATATGTTGACTTCATTTTTTTTCTTAAAAAATGGATATGGGTATCGTTTAATAGGTTTTCGGGGGCTCTGATTGTGAATTTGACATTATTTTTTTAATCCAATATGATGGCTTCATTTTTTTTCTTAAAAAATGGATATGGGTGTCGTTTAATAGGTTTTTGGGGGCTCTGATTGTGAATTTGACATTATTTTTTGAACACAAGTTGACGGCTGCATTTTTTTTTCTGAAAAAATGAATATGAGTATCGTTTACACATATCGTAACAATGTCAAACGAGCGACAAAGAGGAACAATCGGCCTCCGCGTTCGGCAGCGTTCGACATCTGTCTCTCTCCTATTTGAGTGAGCGATGCGTCCGCGTGGACAGCTGTATGACGTTGTCACGTTCAACTGTCGTCAGTTAACTGACTTTACAGACAGCTGATTTTTTTAAGGAAATGTAGAACTTGCATTACTGCTGAAGGCCAACAGTTTGAACATTTGCTGTAAATCCTTGATGTAGTTAAATTAAAATCACGATTGAAGAAATCCTATGATTTTATTTTATTTCAAACTTTCACTTAAAACTAACTAATTACTTGAACACCCATGTTTATTACTCTTTCGACAAGATGGTGGCTCTATCTGTTTACTTGCAATGTCGAAATGGTATTTACTTTTACCTGTAAATTGTGAGCGGCTTAAAAACACAGCGTAGGCATTTTAAGTTCATAATTTAAATTAAAGGGTACAAACATTTTATCTCATGAAATAAAATTGATTGGAAATCCGGTTTATTTGAAAAAACATTTTTTATTTCGAAAACTAAAAAGTACTCTAGCAAGTATTATACCATTTTGGAATCCTGAATAAATGTGCCATTTTTTAAAGTTACTTGCCATAATAATGTAGTACATTTTTTTAGCAGTACAGACGGTTAAAGTTGGGTGATGTAATTATCTGAAATGAAATGTTGGCCAAAACTCCACGATTTCATTGAAAACTGAGGCAGTTATGGCTTAATTTTGAATTGTAATTTACAGAAGGGTTATTCGTGCTTACGTTGCAGAAAAAAGTTAATATTTGTAGTCACAGGACTTAAGAGATCATCACAGGGTGTCAGTTTTTCCTGTTTTTTTTAAATACTCATAACTCCAAAGTTACATAACAAATATTTTTTTTTATATTTTTCTGATAACTGTCATGACTTGGCGCATCACCCATTTTCGGCTGGACGTTGACTTAAGGGACACCCTGTATATTAAAAAAAATCCTCAATCTTGGATTCAAAAATGAATAGCAAATGCGAGGCGGAATATAGTTTAAAACTAGTTTTTTCGTGTGCGCGAGCTGCATGCAGCTCGCGTGTTGGTGTGCTACTCCCAGTTTTACATTTGTTTACACTTTAAAAACCCCAAAAAGTAGTAAAGAAAGTCCTAAGGAACCCTAAAAATGTTTACATAATCAACGTCCTAGGTGAAGTAAAATTCCAATCAAAGTCTTAAGGAACCCTAAAAGTCGACCACATAATCAAATTCCTCAATGTAGTAGAACCCCAATCAAAACCCTAAAGAACCCTAGAACGCACTAAGCGTTTTGGCTCCACCTTCATTATGCGAACCTCCAGGGAATGGAACTCATTGCCGGCGGCTGTTTTTCCTGACCACTACAATCTGGGCCTCTTCAAGGCAAGAGTGAATAGGTGTCTTCTAGACCATCCTGCTCCATCGTCGGCTACATCGTCGCTTACCACCAGGTGAGATTGTATCCAAAGGCTGGTCTATATCTTGTAAAAAAAAAAAAAAAAAAAAATTGTTTACATAATCAAGGTCCTAAGTGAAGTAAAATTCCAATTAAAGGCCTAAGGAACCCTAAAAAATGTTTATTTTATCAAGTTCCTCAATGTAGTAAAACCCCAATCAAAATCCTAAGGAACCCTAAAAATGTTACCATTATCAAGCTCCTAAGTGTAGTTGAAACTCCGATCAAAGTCCTAAGGAACCCTAAAATTGTTTACATAATCAAAGTCCTGAGTGAAGTAAAATTCCAATTAAAGGCCTAAGGAACCCTAAAATTGTTTACATAATCAAGGTCCTAAGTGTAGTTGAAACTCCAATCAAAGTCCTAAGGAATCCTAAAAGTTGATCAGTTAATCAAGTTCCTCAGTGAAGTAAAACCCCAATCAAAGTCCTAAGGAACCCTAAAATTGTTTGCATAATCAAGGTCCTAAGTGAAGTAAAATTCCAATTAAAGGCCTAAGGAACCCTAAAAATGTTAACATTATCAAGCTCCTAAGTGTAGTTGAAAGTCCAATTAAAGGCCTAAGGAACCCTAAAAGTTGTTTATTTTATCAAGTTCCTCAATGTAGTAAAACCCCAATCAAAGTCCTAAGGAACCCTAAAAGTTGTTTATTTTATCAAGTTCCTCAATGTAGTAAAACCCCAATCAAAGTCCTAAGGAACCCTAAAAATTTTAACATTATAAAGCTCCTAAGTGTAGTTGAAACTCCAATCAAAGTCGTAAGGAACCCTAAAATTGTTTACATAATCAAGGTCCTAAGTGAAGTAAAATTCCAATTAAAGGCCTAAGGAACCCTAAAAGTTGTTTATTTTATCAAGTTCCTCAATGTAGTAAAACCCCAATCAAAGTCCTAAGGAACCCTAAAAGTTGTTTATTTAATCAAGTTCCTCAATGTAGTAAAACCCCAATCAAAGTCCTAAGGAACCCTAAAAATGTTAACATTATCAAGCTCCTAAGTGTAGTTGAAACTCCAATCAAAGTCCTAAGGAACCCTAAAAGTCGACCACTTAATCAAATTCCTCAATGTAGTAAAACCCCAATCAAAACCCTATACGGAACCCTAAATTTTACGTAAAGCCAAATCCTCAACGGGTCGGAACCGCTAGAAGGGACCTTGTCGCGCGACCTACAAGCAGGTCCAAAATGAAGTAAAACGGCAAACATAGGAGGAAAGGGTTCTGGGGGGCCGAGGGGGGTTCTGGGGGGCGTAGGAAGGTCACAGCACGGCTCGCTTCGCTCGCCGCAATGCTCCACACGAAAATAAAAGGTCAAAAATAGGGCATTTTTAGGTTTTTTAAATAATAAAGGGGTCTAGAGGGAAAAGGGGGGAAAAATTTATTTTGCTTTCAAAATAATCACACCTTCCCTACATGACCCAAAAAAAAAAGTCTCGCAAGTCACTCCGCTTGGAAGATACGAAAGGGGGGGGGAAAAAAAGGGGTAGGAGGGGGGAAGTTTTTTTGTTCTTTCAATTCAGGAAAAAACCCTCTATACGAAACCCCAATCGAAACCCCTCTATCTCGATGGCATCTGGTAGCACTCTAAAAAGGGGGGGTCCTGGGGGGCAAGGGGGGCAAATTTTTTTGTGCAATCGAAATCACTCGTGACCGTCTTTAGGTTCCCCATAAAAAAATTATGCAGGACCTCTCGGTTGCAGAGCCCCTCACCAAAAAGTCCATTAAAAAAAGACGGGTTGCACTCCGGGAGTGCCGGCAGAAGTGAAAACTTGCCGCTCGTATTAAAACTTATAAAGTACTCACTCATTTTCTTTCGCTATTCATAATACCTAAATAAATACAGTAGATCTATAAAATCATGTACCAATGACCACTACTACCTGCCGCGGGCGGCCGCTAGTTCATAAAATCTATAATAGGTATGTACCTATACCTACTACAGTCACGAAAAACGCCTTGGTATGCTTGCTACTAACTATTATCTATTCTGTGACGTTACCGTGTCATAGTAACTACTAGCGTATCTGTAGCGTCTTACGCTTTTTCGATCAAGTCACGTGATCCTGACGCCCTGACGCCCTGACGCGAGTTTAAGATTTTATACCCATTACAGAAAAAGTGCTCAACGCCGCTAAAGAAGTTTTCACTTCAAAAAACATAATTATGAAACACATCACGATCATCATGGGTTACCTACTTTTACCATTCTAGGTGTAAACGGAGTCGAGCGAACCTATCATTGTGTGCGTGAGTACGCACACAACTAGCGAGCCGCAGTAAATACCTATTTTCCGTCCGCCTTGTTTGCTCGATACCCTCTTAAATAACTTACCTTTGCTTGCCTACCGGACTTGATTGACTACGCCTACCTGTAACCTGTGCTTATTAAACGGACTTCGATTGCCCAAAGAACACTGTCTGACTGTCACGAAAATGTATCTTTGAAGGAAAAGTTCATGATAGTCCTAAAACCAAAGTTTTGAAAAAGACTGCATTAACATTACTGTTACGGATAGGTGGAATTTAAAACACTTATTTGAGGAAGTTAAAAGAAAACCGGCCGGGTACGCGCGGACAAGCTAGTGCTCAGTACCGAGGTTCAAATCCAACTATTTTTGTAGCTGTCCCCGCGCAAGCGGGGGTAGTCTCCAGGGGGTAGTTTCTTCAACGAACAAAGTAAGTACATTTTATATTTTTTTAAATCTACCTACACTTTATAATTTAAAAATTGTTTTTTAATATTATTACAGGTTCGTGAGGTGCATCTGTCTACATTCTCCGCCCAGTGTCACGTCAGGGACACTGATTAGCAACAGGAAGCAGCACCAAGCGAGTAACAGGTCGGAACTCCAGTCTCGGCGTTTATTTCCACAGTGCGTCATACACTTGTCGGGTCCGGACAATAGTAAATCCGCGGTACCTCTCGGCCAAGTGGTTTTGGTAGGTGCTACTCGGCCAATGCGAAGAATGCCCCACTCGCCTATTTGAACAGCAGAAGTACAGCAGTGCAGCAGCGACGACAACTTCTCTAAATGCAGAACAGCTAAGTCGACGCTCTCAGTTGCGTGTACCATTTCTAACGTTTCTTTATTTATTTTTATTTTTTCTTTTTCAGGTGCGGCTGTCATCCAGGGCCATCCGGGATCATCTTTTTCGCACAGGAAACCAGCATCTCGGGACCATTGACAATCTTTGTGTAATTTCAAATTCATATATTTTCTTTCTGAATGTGTGTAACACAACTTGTCTAAATAATTTGTAGTCCAGTACATACCACTCTTATGATTCATCGAAAAATAAATTATATTTATTTGTAATCTGTGTTTCTTTTGTATGACACCATCGCTGAGGCAGTATGCGCGTACTGCACCCTGTAGATGTACTCGTAGCTCAGGAATCGAATCAGGATTTGTAGGTATGTATACGCGCCAGTAGACGACACAGGCGGCGCCGGGCGGCGTAAGCGGCGGGCGATGTGTTACATTACATAACAACAAATAATGCAGCTCATTTTTCTCGCTTGAACTTGAAGTGATTTGTATTTTATAACTTTTGCATCCTAAAACTTGCTTTTGTAAACAAGGGAACCATCTTGGTATGCTAGTCCGATATTTCATCTGTTGAAGTTGTAGAATCCAATCAGTAAAAATCTTGCCATATTTCGTAGGTATTTGTTCGTATGCTGATATCTTCTTATGAATGTTTATGAGTGTGCGTGAGGGCGACGCATCAGCTGTGGTCTCGCAGGCACCTGTGCGCGCGGCCACCAGTGGGGAGGTGGTAGTGACGGCGCGGGAGCAGGCGTGGCGGGGCAGGTACCTGGAGGCGGGGGCGGGGGAGCAGCTCAGCTGTTCCAGTGCACACTCAGAACATTGATGCTTCGAAAGACAGAATCCGTGAACACACGAACCTAGCGGTGTTACGGTGGCACAAGGTTCATTTTTGCAGAGCATTATTGTCTTTATTGGCGCGATGCAATGGTAATTGTCCTCACCAATTAATAACTTTGTTTTTACATTATCACTACACGAAATGAGACAGTTCATATGTAAATTTAGTTCATCACTTTTTCTCGCACTTAGTTCTCGCAGAATTATTGTTTATGTTTGTAACTTTGCACTTTTTATCAGCTACAGATTTTTGTCGATTCTTCGTTACATTTTTACGATTGATCTCGTTATTGTAGGCTGGTATAAATAACTGCGTTGGTCTATGTCTTTTGCGTGCGCTTTTTTCTAAGGCTGCTAGGTATGTCCGCGGCTAACTTTTGCCCGAGTAAAAACTTTTCAAATTGAAAGTAATTTTTGTTGTATCTTTTTTGAAGTGATTTTGGTTTTTCAGTCTACGTAAATATGATCCTTCGCGTATTCTATATTCAAAAGTAAGGACAATATTTCCGCGCATGTTTAAGAAAAATATAGTTATAGAGGTCTTCTAAAGTGCTTTAAGGTTTAATCCTACTAGAATAAAGAAACTAACCAAAGTCGAGGGCGGCAGTTAGTCTACTTGCAATAAAAAAATAATTTTTCATTAGCGCCATCTATTTTAAAAAAGCATCACTTAGTATGTACCTTACAAAATACCACTACGCCACGCCATCTATCAATAGGTATATGAACATTGAAAATATTGCTCTTTCCAGGCTATTTGCCAGCGCCATCTAGAAATAGCCCGGAATTTTACCATTTTTTGAGTCACAAAATTTTGTTCTCTATTAGCAGTCTACTTGTTTTCCTTAGTCTATGGTACAAGACAATGTTCAGATCCAAAAATATGTCTATCACTAATTTTAAAAAGAGGAAAGATTTGTATTTTGTGTGCATGTTTGTAATGAATAAACTCAAAAATTACTGTGCCAATTTCAAAAATTCCATTGGAAAGCTACATTCACCCTGAGTAACATAGGCTATATTTATGCGTTTAAAATATAAATGTCCACCCGTGCGAAGCCGGGACAGGCCGCTAGTATTTCAATAATTTTTATATAATATTTCAGGTGTCGCTATTGATGACCGCATCAATCAGGAGGGGATTAACCAAGATAGGATCAACCAAGATCGTGTTAACCAGGATCCTCGAATCAACCAAGATCCTCGTTTGAACCAGGATAGGATCAACCAAGATCGTATGAACTCAGAAAGTCGGTTAAACCAAGAAATGGGTCGTATGAACCAAGAAATCCGTATGAACCCAGACTTAAATTGTCGTAACCAAGAAATGAGTCGGATTAACCCAGAAATGAGTCGGATTAACCCAGAAATGAGCAGAATGAACCCGGAGTTGAGTCGTATGAACCCAGATCGTTTAGAAATGGCTCACATGAGTCAGATGTACCCAGAAGATATGGAAATGACTCATATTCAGGATGGAAGGTTTAATACTTTAAGAGGCCATTTGGTACCATACAGGTAAATTACTAAATTATGTACTTTCATACATCAGAACAAATCAAAAATGTATTTCTTCTTCTTATCTTATTTGACTGGCCTCTAGCTCAGTTGGTAGTACCTCTGCCTTCTGCGCCGTAGGTCGTGGGTTCGATCCCCACCGAGAACAAATATTTGTGTGGTGAACATAAATGTTTGTTCTCTGTCTGGGTGTTATATTGTATTCTAAGTATGTATTTACAAAAAAAAATATGTATTCAAGTATTATATCAGCTATCTGGTTCCCATATTACAAGCTCTGCTTAGTTTGGGGCTGGTTAGTGTTGTGTGAATTGTCCACAATATATTTTATTTTATTTTTATTTATCGTGTTACTGATTCTTTCGAACCAAGTGTGGTGAATGGATTTTAAGTGCGCTTCAAAGAGGCTCCTTTCGTGCACTTGACACATATTTTCGAACTTTTTTGGTTCTACGACATGCCGGTTTCCTCACGATGTTTTCCTTCACCGTATATAATAATAATATGTATTTATTCAGCAGTATCACAAGGATCACTTTGATAAAAAATTTTTTTTCATCGAACCCATACGTGTGGTATCTATGAATAGGTCTTCAAAAATGATGTTGAGGTTTCTAATATCGTTTTTTAGGGTTCCGTAGCCAAATGGCAAAAACGGAACCCTTATAGATTCGTCATGTCTGTCTGTCTGTCTGTCTGTCTGTCTGTCTGTCTGTCTGTCTGTCTGTCTGTCCGGCCGTGTCACAGCCATTTTTCTCCGAAACCTTAAGAGCTAGACTGATGAAACTTGGTGAGTAGATGTATTCTGTGAACCGCATTAAGGTTTTTACACAAAAATAGAAAAAAAACTATAGATTTTGGGGGTCACCATACTTGAAACTGAAACTCAAAAATTTTTTTTTCATCGAACCCATTCGTGTGGGGTATCTATGGATAGGTCTTCAAAAATTATGTTGAGGTTTCTAATATAGTTTTTTTCTAAAACTATAAATTTTGGGGGTCCCCATACTTGAAACTGAAACTCAAAAATTTTTTTTTCATCGAACCCATACGTGTGGGGTATCTATGGATAGGTCTTCAAAAATGATGTTGAGGTTTCTAATATTGTTTTTTTCTAAACTGAATAGTTTGCGCGAGAGACACTTCCAAAGTGGAAAAAAGTTGGTCCCCCCCCCTCTAACTTCTAAAGTAAGAGAATGATAATACTAAAAAAAATATATGTTGTACATTACTATGTAAACTTCTAACGATTTTTGGTTTGAACGAGATCTAGTCAGTAGTTTTTTTTTTATACGTCATAAATCGTAAACCGCAATTTACCTTTCAACGAACTACAAAAACCTTTATATTATGTTAATTGATGCTACGGAACCCTTCATGGGCGAGTCCGACTCGCACTTGGCTGCTTTTTTCTAAATCTAATAGTTTTCGCGAGAGACACTTCCAAAGTGGAAAAAAGTTGGTCCCCCCCCTCTAACTTCTAAAATAAGAGAAAGTTATAACTTAAAAAAATATATGTTGTACATTACTATGCGAACTTTCAACGATATTTAGTTTGAACGAGATCTAGTCAGTAGTTTTTTTTTTATCTTATACCTTTAAACGAGAAAATCTTTAGGATCTCGGAAACTGAGCCAATGATTTTCATGAAATTAAGTATACAGGGGTTTTCGGGGACGATAAAACGATCTAGCTAGGATTCATTTTAAAAAAATATCGGGATCTCCCAGTTAAGAACAAACAACTTTATCGTAATATCATTACTCCTAGCGCCATCTGTTGGTCAGAAGCAAAAACTAAGCTCTGTGAGAACCTGAGCACTCAAGGGTTATGTTTTACAGAGAACGCCATCTATTGTCGAGTTTTGGAACTAAATGACTACGTAAAGCAAAAGCGTGTTTGCTGCTCTGAGCTACGTAAACACTCAGTAGACAACTTCCGGAAATTTCTATCTCATTCATTGCACTCGTAATTTTTTTTAAATAACCAGTTCTTATTTTTTTATTATTATGTAGTATGGTAGTAAGATCGAAAAATATGATTTCATCATTCATATGTACGTTATCAAAAAAACACCGAGCGAAGCTCGGTCACTAACTGCTAGTACGTCATATATCGTAAACCGCAATTAAGTTATCCCATAGTACAAGCTCGGCTTAATTTGGGGCTTGATAGTGTCGTGTGGATTGTCCACTGTATTTATTTATTTATTATTTGTCATAGATGCCAGAGAATGGACATGAGTGCCAGTAACCTCCACAGAGACTGTCGTATGGACGATCCGATCACCATCGAGTGCTTACATCAGAAGAGTGCCAGTAAAGGTATGTTTATTGACTGAGCGAGCGAAGCGAGCGAGCACAGAAACACGACGCACTTCTTCAGTATCAATGTATTGTTTGTATCTTTCTTCTGTTAGTGTCCTTGTATTTTACTGGTTTTTGTGTGCTTATGTAGTAAATAAATAAATGTCTGTCTGTCTGTCTGTCTGTCTGTCTGTCTGTCTTGTTATTGTGGTCTAAAATAATTTTGTACGGTTGTCTGTCTGTTGTCGCCTACAAGTCGCATTTTTCAACCGATCTGGATGAAACTTGGTACCCATGCCTTTGTCGATTTTTTATCTTCGTGCGGTCTGGTGGTAAATAGTGACTATCACTTAACACCAGACCGCATGAACCGGATTGCAACAAGGTGACTATTACTTACCACCAGACCGCATGAACCGGATTGCAACTAGGTGACTATCACTTACCACCAGACCGCATAGACCGCATAAACCTAGATGTGTATTAAAATTATCTGTTTTCAGTTTCAGATCAGAGCTCAGATTCTTGTACAAAACAAGGCAAGGAGAATCTTGGATTCCAGAATGACAAACACTCACCCATCAGGTAATCATAGCGTACATGAAATTAAGACTATACAGGGGTTTTCGGGGACGATAAAACGATCTAGCTAGGATTCATTTTTAGAAAATGTCCCCATAATCGTAAAGTAAATAATCAACCTTATCGTAAAATCATAACTCCTAGCGCCATCTGTTGATTAAGTCATGAGTTAGTGGGACAGAGAACGCCATCTATTGACGAGTAGTGGAGTTTATTATTATGTCGGTAAGATCGAAAAATATTGATATTTAATCAGTATGTAAGTAATTCGTATTTAAATATAATTCACAACAACAGTTTACCAAAAAAAAATACCGAGCGAAGCTCGGGCACCAACTGCTAGTATTAATAATTTAATTGACTTCACAATAGAAAACTAACAACTAGCTTTTAATTTATCAACTTTTTCAGACTTAGGCTCGCTTCCACTCCAAATATTGCTATGCCTTGAAAATTAGGGCCTATTATGTATTCACCATGCCTATAGATAAATAACAGGTTGTGATGAGTAGGGCCTCATGACAACCTATTACGCCGACAAGAGCATTGCTCTTAAGGTTGTTCGATTCCGATACAAACTGAATTTACCCAACTATGGGCAAACAAAGTATAAAAGTACACTGAAATAGCTGTAATAGAATTTTACAGTGGTCTTTATTGCCGGCCAGTTATATAAAGTTGGAAAAAACTGTAGGATAACAGAAATATTAATAAAAAGCAGCCAAGTGCGAGTCGGACTCGCCCATGAAGGGTTCCGTAGCATCAATTAACATCATATAAAGGTTTTTATAGTTCGTCGAAAGGAAAATTGCGGTTTATGATTTATGACGTATAAAAAAAAAACTACTGGCTAGATCTCGTTCAAACCAAATATCGTTGGAAGTTTGCATAGTAATGTACAACATATATTTTTTTTGGATTTATCATTCTCTTATTTTAGAAGTTAGAGGGGGGGGGACCAACTTTTTTCAACTTTGGAAGTGTCTCTCGCGGAAACTATTCAGTTTAGAAAAAAACTAAATAAGAAACCTCAACATCATTTTTGAAGACCTATCCATAGATACCCCGCACGTATGGGTTCGTGAAAAAAAAATTTTTGAGTTTCAGTTTCAAGTATGGGGACCCCCAAAATTTATAGTTTTTTTTCTATTTTTGTGCAAAAACCTTAATGCGGTTCACAGAATACATCTACTCACCAAGTTTCATCAGTCTAGCTCTTATGGTTTCGGAGAAAAATGGCTGTGACACGGCCGGACAGAGAGACAGACATGACGAATCTATAAGGGTTCCGTTTTTGCCATTTGGCTACGGAACCCTAAAAACCAAAAAAGTATTTTTTTCGTAATTCTTTCTAACGGGTACTCGGCATTGAATACGTGAATGAGCTTAAAACATATGTCTCAAAATAGTCGTAAAAGTCCGTTAGTTTTTTGTCTGAAGCCCCGACTGCCACGACCAACGGCTGACACTCCAACTTTATATAACTGGCCGGTAATAAGGACCACTGTAAAAGCCTATCACAGCTATTTCAGTGTACATTTATACTTTATTCGCCCATAATAGTTGTGTAAATTAAGTTTATAAGAAAAAGAAGAATTTAATTAAAATGTTTTGTGTCCAGGTCTTCAATGCAAGACTGTCCGACGGTGAACCAGATTGCAGAATCTGAGGTCTACTTCGCAGACGTATCTAGCTGCTGCAATGTCTCAGTGAAGGTAACAATTTTTATCCAGCTTATAATAAAAAAGGAGGGGGTTCTCAATTCCATTGTATATTTTTTTGTGTTTGTTAGAGCATAACTTCGTAATTTATGGGCCGATTTTGATAAATATTTTTTTTCTGAAAGGTAATAGGTACATACTACTTTCAAATTGGCCTCATTGAAATTACATCAAAATGGTTTAATTATTATTATTAATTCATTTATTGAAATCAACTACTTATAAAAACCATTATTTTAGAAAAACAAACAAAATAAAAGAAAAAAGTTTTAGTTTTTTTGGGACTGTTTGTTTTGTTAATAGAAGTGGGTTTCTCAAGTTTTTTAAACTTATATTTTTTATTTCCCAGGCCGAATGCTGTATGAACCCAAACGTTTCCCTAGTCGGAACTATTGAGAACCATCCGGAATCGACCTCTGAATCAGACACAGGGTCGTTCACCCTAACCCGCCAACAACGACCCCAACCCCAAGTAGGGTCGAAACGACGCCCAAACAAGCATAAACCAGAGAAAATACGACCAATCAACCCTCAAGAAAAACTACGACAAATCCCTCAAGAAAAATTACGACAGAATAATAGTTCGTTAAGATTAACTGAGCATCAGATAGAACAACTGAATTTGAGAATGAATGATGGGAGAATGAATGTTAGTGAAGCTAGAATGAGTGAACGGATTGATTCCCGAGACAGGTTGAATGAGTCGATTCGTGAACGGGATAGACTGAACGACTCGATACGCGAATCGAGTAGGTTAAACGACTCGATTAGAGAGTCAAGAGATCGATTGAGCGATTCAAGGAATGAGTTGGACCGAATGAATGATTCGAGAATTAGTGATAGATTGAACGAGACGAGATTAAGTGAGCGGATGGGTGATCGCGTCTGCGATAGGAACGACTGTAGATTTGAACGAATGAATGATTCAAGAATCAGCGAGCGATTGAACGACTCAAGATTAGATCGCCTCAATGATTCTAGAGTAGAAAGAATGAACGATCCTAGAATCGATCGATTGAATGACTCTCGCATCAGTGACCGAATGAACGAGGCTCGGCACTGTGAACGTATAAACGACTGCAGATTGAACGAATCAAGAATCAGTCGGATCAACGATGAACGTATGAACGATTCCCGTCACGAACGAATGACCGAACCCAGAATCAACGAGAGAATGACCGATTTGAATTCCAGCATTCGAATTGAGGGTAGTCCTAAAATCAGGACGCACATTAGTCCTTTACGCGTCCCAATGCCTAGAACAAGTCCTAAGAACCTTCCAAAAGAACATCTTAGGCAGTCTAGTTCAGATTCAGCCAAGCCTGACTTCTTCGTGCCTCCCCCACCGATAATTTCACCCTTATCACCTAACACAGAAGAGTCATTATTGTCTGACGATGATAGACAAGACACAGTATACTCGAATGATCCAGAAACTTCCAAATGCCTTGGACCTGATTCTCAGTATGAGCCAGTGAGGGATGATAAAGTTGAAGTTTTGAAATCTAACCACCATCATTGTTATAGCGACACTAATACTATGGACTCTGGATGGCAAAGTGGCTCTGAAAAACAAGTTACAGACTAAAACGGACTAAACTAAAACCTCAATAGACTTAAAGAACCTACATCACTTTAAGTCGATCTGATCAAGTTTCAGAATAAACTGCAAATTTTAAAATGAACTTTAAGTAACAGAATAATTTTTAAGTTTCAGAATAAACTTCAAGTTTCATAATACATTTCAAGTTTCCGACTATACGTCGATTTAAAAATAAATTTCCAGTTTCAAAATAAATTTAATAGTTTTACACAATAAACTTTAATCAAGTTGCAAAGTAATTTACAAGTTTCAGAATAAACTTCAAGTTTCCTAATACATTTCAAGTTTTAAAATAAACTTCAAGTTTCAGAATAAATTTCAAGTTTTAAAATAAACTTCAACCAGTTTTACAAGTTACGTCTTAAGCTTGAACGGTTTCTAACTGCCACAATGTCGTCGGTCCATTACGTTAGGGTCATTGCATGCCGCATAGTTTGCCACATCAGTAAAATTATAAGGTATTTACTTGTTTTTCCTACCTGTAAAATATTAAGGTGTGTAGTATAAGTTAAAATATAGAATCTGTTCATCAAAATATGTCCGTTTTCGCCCTTTATGGCAGCTATGGATATTAAAACTAATATTTTTGACTATTAGTAAATATATTGAAATTATTACACGGGTATTTATCGCGTAAATTCATCATCATCATCAGCCTGAAGAAGTCCACTGCTGGACATAGGCCTCCCCTACACATTTCCAGGAAGAACGATTCTGAGCCCTTTCCATGCATCGACTTCCCGCGATCTTGACAATGTCGACGTTCCATCTGGTGGGTGGGCGCCCTACTTTTCGTCTTCCGGTTCGCGTATTTACCTTGTTTAAAACTTGAAAATCTACCTATATTACCTTATTTTTATTATTTTCCCGACGTTTCGGCTATGTTGCAATAACCGTAGTCGCGGAAACGTAAGGAAAATAAATAAAATAAGGTACGCGATAAATACCCAAGTAATAATTTCAATATTATAGTTTGACCGCGACCGCTCTTGCTTAATGCTTAATGTAAACCAGCACTGGAATGAACTGAATCCAGTAGAATCATTCCAGTGCCGGTTTACATTTTTCCAGTAAGCAATCCAGCACTGGACTGGATTGCTGGACTGGAATAATGTAAACGGGGTATTATTTTTAAACTGGCCGAATATTGTTTGACAGTTCTCTATTGAAAAGTATCAAACATCTATGCTTGAGGCTCCACTCAGACTCAAGAAGGCAAGGCCTTAGAAGGGATTTTTGTAAATTCAACCCCAAAAGGGGTGCAGCGGGGTTTAAAGTTTGTCAACAAAACTCAACACGAATGAAGTTGCGCGGGATTCCACTAGTCGCTAGATAAAATAACACATCGTTTACGATATCGTAAGACCTATCTGACAATATCGATCTCATGTGCACTCTTGCTCTTTTTTCCTCGGTCCCCTCGCCGCATTTTATTAAGAGGGAATCACACAGGCGACTCTCCATACAAACGTAGTCCCCTATTTCCTCCCATATTGATAAGCTTATTGATAAAGAAAATATCACCTCCAATTCATATTTCATATAAATCATATGAGGGTCATATTTTCTTTATCAATAAGTTTCTGAAAAAAAGGAAAACATACGAGCACGTATATAGCAGATCTGGATTTTATGAGACAAAATGGTTACTCTAGAGGCATTATCCAGGGAAGAAATAGGGGACTACGTTTGTATGGAGAGTCGCCTGTGTGATTCCCTCTTAAGGAGCGGCACAGCGACTTCGGTCAAACTATAGTAAATACTTGTTTGTCATACCACTGTAAAGTGTTCGTATTTCCTATTGTTGAGATTCGAATTTAACATTTTATCTAGATTTTCAATTTTAGATCATGTAAAATAATTAATTAGTAGTTATTACTTAGTGAAAACATGTTTCCTTCCATCACACTGGTTTGAAAAAACTAGTGACACGATGAGAAGAAATTTCACAAAGGTTTATATCCAGTCCTGTACCAATGAGTTTTTCTGTCAAATAATGAATGTACAGTATGCCAGTACTCTCAAACGGTGAAGGAAAACATCGTGAGGAAACCGGCCAAACAATTGATGGAACAATCAATTTCCACTTGATGTTGCGTAGTTACCTTTGCCTATAATATTAGCATTACCCACAGAGTACGTCCACCGAAAATTTTCTCTTTGTGTTATCGGGATTTGTACTCTGAGCTGTAATGAAATTACAAAGATTTTTATAATGTCCCAAAAGTTAAGAGCCGAGCGGGATTTGAACCCGCGACCTTCCCCTCGGTACGGGGCTGCGCTGACCACTGCGCCATCGGATCCTAATCACACTCGACGAATAACTCTTATGGAGTGTTCGGCACTAACGCGGCCGTGGCGTAATTAAATTGTTACAGACAAAGGTTGCTGCTTCACTTCAGGTGTTTTCTTGTGAACATAAAATTTGATAATTATAGCCAATTTAATGTAGTTTTTTTGTACAGTTAAATCTTAGTTCTATTGTATTGTGCCAAGTAGTGGTTTAGAATAAGATTTAAGGATGATTTTTTCATCAACGCCAATAGATCCATGCTGTAGATCTATTCCGTTAGAGAGTGCAGTGCTAAAACCCGATTAATACAAAAACTCAAATTTCTTTTTTATCATCATCATCATCAGCCTGAAGAAGTCCACTGCTGGACATAGGCCTCCCCTACACATTTCCAGGAAGAAAGATTCTGAGCCCTTTCTGCCCACTGACTTCCCGCGATCTCAACAATGTCGTCGTTCCATCTGGTGGGTGGGCGCTACTTTTCGTCTTCCGGTTCGTGGGGGTGGTTATTTTTTATGACTCACGAGAATCAGAATTTTTTGATTTATGGGTTTTTATAGAAAACTAATTTTCGTATTTGTTTTGCATTTATCGGGTTTTAACACTGCACCTCGATATACAGTACAGGGGTGTTTTAAAGGGACCTTATTCTGTGTTTCATCATCATCATCATCATCATCATGTCGCCATCATTCACCCAATTTTTATTGATTTCATTCATTCATTAATTCATCCGTCCATTATCATTCAACTTTATTTTTAATTGTTTTAAGGCAAGTTTTTCCATCTACGGAGTTTACGTCGAATAAAAAATCGGTTGTCTGTAAAGTCGGTTTACTGACGATAGTTGTACATGACAACGTCATACAGCTGTCCACGCGGACGCATCGCTCACTCAAGTAGGAGAGAGACAGATGTCGAACGCTGCCGAACGCGGAGGCCGTGCGTGCCTCTTTGTCGCTCGTTCCGCGCTCTCGCTTGCACTTCAAGCCTTCAATGGAACGCCTCAGAGCGAGGTAACGCCGCATGACGTCATGTGTTTTCGTGCGTGCAGCCGGCTCCATCGAATTATAAGACGTTGTCACGTCAAAAATTACAGTCTTTGTTTTTGACAAGCCTTATCAAGCAATGGTATTTTTTACAACTAGCTGATCGAACAAGCATTTGGCCCACCTGATGTTAAGTGGTAACCATCGCCTATAACAAAGCATTGCCTCGTAGGCCACGCACGTAAGGAAGCGTGCCTTACGATGCACTGCTTGAGTCCATCAACAGATGTTCAGCCTCACGTAAAATTTTGATCTGACGAATAAGTACTCTGTTGATTGAAAAATTTGCCCTTAACTGTGTAAATACCATATTTCGTATTAGGTAATATACTTTGCCAAGTACACTACTAGTTTTATTTAAATTAATATTAAAAATAATTTAATTACCTAATTATATAGGCATAATTATTTGACTTATTGTTAAGGCCGTAGGAATTGTTTTATTCTCTATATTATTAATATGTAAATATTACTAATTTAGATTTAAGTAGAAACAGAGTACTTGAAATAATCTTAAATAAAAAAACAAAATTACGTCCCGACTAACAAGTTCAATAATAAACCACTGGATAATGCGCTGTACAAAAATTCATATTGAAAACTACGCTTTTTCCTTGCAGATAACAGGCATCAGATAACCAGTGATCGCTTGCTCTCGCTTTGCTCGCTCAGGCGTCTAAATATCCCGGGTAGACTCGATCCATTAGCGCCCTTGTGAGCTGCGCTCGCACGGGCGCCAAACAGGATCTTGTTCTGCAAAAGCTCACTTACTGCCCTTGTGTAACAATCTAAAAAATATGGATCGCATTATTTGACACTAGTTGGTAACCGAGCTTTGCTCGGAATTTTTTTCGTTAATTTGTATTTTTAAGAAATCATAAGAGTCCTACCAAAGACTATGGAAAACAAGTAGACTGACAATCTCATCCAAGAAAACGTGCATCGATAAATGATTGCCTACAATGACGCTAGATGTCGCTGATCGTTTTGAATCTGATAAAAACGAGTGAAATGGTTTTTACAGTATTCGCAACAATAGGTTAGCTAACTAATTGATATTGTAGTACGACAAAAAATAGAGAGATGGCGTTAATCTGAGTGGCGTTACTTAAACTTGCGGCGTTGCCAGCTTTCGATGGAGCAAAAACAGGGTAGAGTGTGACGCGACGTTGTCAGCTAGTGTACGGAGATTTTATTTTGATGTTTTTAGTTTGTTCCAAGGATTAAGGTCATTGCTTAATTGCTAACAAGTTGCGCTGAAGCGTCAAAGTGACACTCAGGCAGGACAGGCAGGACCAACCTGGATTTTTAAAAACATTGGGTTATGTAATAACTTGTTACCTATTTGTAAAATCTTATGCGTAAGTTGTTAGGCAAAGTAAAAAGGCACACCACAATAACGTGTTAGGTATTTATTTTGTTGTGTATGCAAATAAGTTTAAAGATTTAGCATGGAGTTTTAGTTGAGTGATGACTATGACATTTAGTAACAACCTACCGTCTACATACATTGTAGATTGTAGGTATGTACACAATACAAACTGAATGATTTACACACCCATTTTTAGGGTTCCGTAGCCAAATGGCAAAAGCAGAACCCTTATAGATTCGTCATGTTTGTCTGTCTGTCTGTCTGTCCGTCCGTATGTCACAGCCATTTTTCTCCAAAACCGTAAGTGATGAAACTTGGCGAGTAGATGTATTTTGTTAACCGCATTAAGATTTTGACACAAAAATAGAAAAAAAAACTATAAATTTTGGGGGTCCTCATACTTGAAACTGAAACTATAAAAATGTTTTTCATCGGTCCCATACGTGTGGGGTATTTATGAATAGGTCTTCAAAAATGATGTTGAGGTTTATAATATATAGTTTTTTTCTAAACTGAATAGTTTGCGCGAGAGACACTTCCAATGTGGAAAAAAGTTGGTCCCCCCCTCTTAACTTCTAAAATAAGAAAATGATAAAACTAAAAAAATATATGGTATACATTAGTAGGCAAACTTTCAACGATATTTGGTTTGAACGAGATCTAGTCAGTAGTTTTTTTTTATACGTCATAAATCGTAAACCGCAATTTACCTTTCGACGAACTACAAAAACCTTTATATTATGTTACTTGATACTACGGAACCCTTCATGGGCGAGTCCGACTTGCACTTGGCTGCTTTTTAAATTGCCCGAAAATTGAGTTTCGTTGTTAGCGTGTTTTCCTCGTGTTTATTGTTTAAAGTTTTTTCCGTTTTTCTTAAGAGGGTACCGAGCAAAATAGCGACACAAGCCGAGCAGCAAACGCGATCTATTGTGTATGCGCATTGAGCTGCGAACAGGTGAAATATGATAACTCAATTTTATTATTATTTGTGCTTTTTACCGTCAAAACAAAGTTTTTTTTTTGGAACAAATTTTTCAGAGAAAAATTCGGTTTTCAGAGAAAAATGGGATATGAGATGTGGGATGATTATAATATGAAGAAAAGTGGGGCTCTATTCCGGATAAGGTTTAATTTTTTTTTCTTAAATAGTTTTATTTTTTATTTTATTTTATTAACGCACAAAACACATTATAACCACAAAATAACTAAAAACTAAAATATTACATTTTTGACCTTGATTATAACGTAACACATGCGCGTACAGAAAAGTTATAACTTATACGAGTAAAGAGAACAACTTATACATAGCAAGCTAATATTATTCTTAAGAAGTATGGAAGTATTTAACTTTAAATTCAAACTTAAACCCAAATTCAAATTAAAATTTAAATCCAAACCCAAATTCAAATTTAAATTTAAATTCAAATGCAAATGCAAATATAAATTCAAACCACTTGCACTATCTAGGCTGTTTAAAATAGAGGATGTTCTTAAGATTTCTGATGAATTGGCTCAATTTGGCAAATATGTCAAGTTCGACATTGTTGTTAACGTAGATATTGTTTATAGGTTTTTGGGGGCTCTGATTGTGAATTCGACACAATTTTTTTTAAATCCAAGATGGCAGCTTTATTTTTTTTCTTGAAAAATAGATATGGGTATCGTTTAATAGGTTTTTGGGGACTCTGATTATGAATTCGACATTATTTTTAAATAAATATGGTGACTTCATTTTTTTTCTTAAAAAATGGATATGGGTATCGTTTAATAGGTTTTCGGGGGCTCTGATTGTGAATTTGACATTATTTTTTTAATCCAAGATGGTGACATAATTTTTTTTCTTAAAAAATGGATATTGGTATCGTTTTTTAGGTTTTTTGGGGCTCTGATTGTGAATTCGACACAATTTTTTTGAATCCAAGATGGCGCCTTTATTTTTTCTTGTAAAATGGATATGGGTATCGTTTAATAGGTTTTTGGGGACTCTGATTATGAATTCGACATTATTTTTAAATCAATATGTTGACTTCATTTTTTTTCTTAAAAAATGGATATGGGTATCGTTTAATAGGTTTTCGGGGGCTCTGATTGTGAATTTGACATTATTTTTTTAATCCAAAATGATGGCTTCATTTTTTTTCTTAAAAAATGGATATGGGTGTCGTTTAATAGGTTTTTGGGGGCTCTGATTGTGAATTTGACATTATTTTTTGAACACAAGTTGACGGCTGCATTTTTTTTTCTGAAAAAATGAATATGAGTATCGTTTACACATATCGTAACAATGTCAAACGAGCGACAAAGAGGAACAATCGGCCTCCGCGTTCGGCAGCGTTCGACATCTGTCTCTCTCCTATTTGAGTGAGCGATGCGTCCGCGTGGACAGCTGTATGACGTTGTCACGTTCAACTGTCGTCAGTTAACTGACTTTACAGACAGCTGATTTTTTTAAGGAAATGTAGAACTTGCATTACTGCTGAAGGCCAACAGTTTGAACATTTGCTGTAAATCCTTGATGTAGTTAAATTAAAATCACGATTGAAGAAATCCTATGATTTTATTTTATTTCAAACTTTCACTTAAAACTAACAAATTACTTGAACACCCATGTTTATTACTCTTTCGACAAGATGGTGGCTCTATCTGTTTACTTGCAATGTCGAAATGGTATTTACTTTTACCTGTAAATTGTGAGCGGCTTAAAAACACAGCGTAGGCATTTTAAGTTCATAATTTAAATTAAAGGGTACAAACATTTTATCTCATGAAATAAAATTGATTGGAAATCCGGTTTATTTGAAAAAACATTTTTTATTTCGAAAACTAAAAAGTACTCTAGCAAGTATTATACCATTTTGGAATCCTGAATAAATGTGCCATTTTTTAAAGTTACTTGCCATAATAATGTAGTACATTTTTTTAGCAGTACAGACGGTTAAAGTTGGGTGATGTAATTATCTGAAATGAAATGTTGGCCAAAACTCCACGATTTCATTGAAAACTGAGGCAGTTATGGCTTAATTTTGAATTGTAATTTACAGAAGGGTTATTCGTGCTTACGTTGCAGAAAAAAGTTAATATTTGTAGTCACAGGACTTAAGAGATCATCACAGGGTGTCAGTTTTTCCTGTTTTTTTTAAATACTCATAACTCCAAAGTTACATAACAAATATTTTTTTTTATATTTTTCTGATAACTGTCATGACTTGGCGCATCACCCGTTTTCGGCTGGACGTTGACTTAAGGGACACCCTGTATATTAAAAAAAATCCTCAATCTTGGATTCAAAAATGAATAGCAAATGCGAGGCGGAATATAGTTTAAAACTAGTTTTTTCGTGTGCGCGAGCTGCATGCAGCTCGCGTGTCGGTGTGCTACTCCCAGTTTTACATTTGTTTACACTTTAAAAACCCCAAAAAGTAGTAAAGAAAGTCCTAAGGAACCCTAAAAATGTTTACATAATCAACGTCCTAGGTGAAGTAAAATTCCAATCAAAGTCTTAAGGAACCCTAAAAGTCGACCACATAATCAAATTCCTCAATGTAGTAGAACCCCAATCAAAACCCTAAAGAACCCTAGAACGCACTAAGCGTTTTGGCTCCACCTTCATTATGCGAACCTCCAGGGAATGGAACTCATTGCCGGCGGCTGTTTTTCCTGACCACTACAATCTGGGCCTCTTCAAGGCAAGAGTGAAAGGTGTCTTCTAGACCATCCTGCTCCATCGTCGGCTACATCGTCGCTTACCACCAGGTGAGATTGTATCCAAAGGCTGGTCTATATCTTGTAAAAAAAAAAAAAAAAAATTGTTTACATAATCAAGGTCCTAAGTGAAGTAAAATTCCAATTAAAGGCCTAAGGAACCCTAAAAAATGTTTATTTTATCAAGTTCCTCAATGTAGTAAAACCCCAATCAAAATCCTAAGGAACCCTAAAAATGTTACCATTATCAAGCTCCTAAGTGTAGTTGAAACTCCGATCAAAGTCCTAAGGAACCCTAAAATTGTTTACATAATCAAAGTCCTGAGTGAAGTAAAATTCCAATTAAAGGCCTAAGGAACCCTACAATTGTTTACATAATCAAGGTCCTAAGTGTAGTTGAAACTCCAATCAAAGTCCTAAGGAATCCTAAAAGTTGATCAGTTAATCAAGTTCCTCAGTGAAGTAAAACCCCAATCAAAGTCCTAAGGAACCCTAAAATTGTTTGCATAATCAAGGTCCTAAGTGAAGTAAAATTCCAATTAAAGGCCTAAGGAACCCTAAAAATGTTAACATTATCAAGCTCCTAAGTGTAGTTGAAAGTCCAATTAAAGGCCTAAGGAACCCTAAAAGTTGTTTATTTTATCAAGTTCCTCAATGTAGTAAAACCCCAATCAAAGTCCTAAGGAACCCTAAAAATTTTAACATTATCAAGCTCCTAAGTGTAGTTGAAACTCCAATCAAAGTCGTAAGGAACCGTAAAATTGCTTACATAATCAAGGTCCTAAGTGAAGTAAAATTCCAATTAAAGGCCTAAGGAACCCTAAAAGTTGTTTATTTTATCAAGTTCCTCAGTGTAGTAAAACCCCAATCAAAGTCCTAAGGAACCCTAAAATTGTTTACATAATCAAGGTCCTAAGTGAAGTAAAATTCCAATTAAAGGCCTAAGGAACCCTAAAAATGTTAACATTATCAAGCTCCTAAGTGTAGTTGAAAGTCCAATTAAAGGCCTAAGGAACCCTAAAAGTTGTTTATTTTATCAAGTTCCTCAATGTAGTAAAACCCCAATCAAAGTCCTAAGGAACCCTAAAAGTTGTTTATTTTATCAAGTTCCTCAATGTAGTAAAACCCCAATCAAAGTCCTAAGGAACCCTAAAAATTTTAACATTATCAAGCTCCTAAGTGTAGTTGAAACTCCAATCAAAGTCGTAAGGAACCCTAAAATTATTTACATAATCAAGGTCCTAAGTGAAGTAAAATTCCAATTAAAGGCCTAAGGAACCCTAAAAGTTGTTTATTTTATCAAGTTCCTCAATGTAGTAAAACCCCAATCAAAGTCCTAAGGAACCCTAAAAGTTGTTTATTTAATCAAGTTCCTCAATGTAGTAAAACCCCAATCAAAGTCCTAAGGAACCCTAAAAATGTTAACATTATCAAGCTCCTAAGTGTAGTTGAAACTCCAATCAAAGTCCTAAGGAACCCTAAAAGTCGACCACTTAATCAAATTCCTCAATGTAGTAAAACCCCAATCAAAACCCTATACGGAACCCTAAATTTTACGTAAAGCCAAATCCTCAACGGGTCGGAACCGCTAGAAGGGACCTTGTCGCGCGACCTACAAGCAGGTCCAAAATGAAGTAAAACGGCAAACATAGGAGGAAAGGGTTCTGGGGGGCCGAGGGGGGTTCTGGGGGGCGTAGGAAGGTCACAGCGCGGCTCGCTTCGCTCGCCGCAATGCTCCACACGAAAATAAAAGGTCAAAAATAGGGCATTTTTAGGTTTTTTAAATAATAAAGGGGTCTAGAGGGAAAAGGGGGGAAAAATTTATTTTGCTTTCAAAATAATCACACCTTCCCTACATGACCCAAAAAAAAAGTCTCGCAAGTCACTCCGCTTGGAAGATACGAAAGGGGGGGAAAAAAAGGGGTAGGAGGGGGGAAGTTTTTTTGTTCTTTCAATTCAGGAAGAAACCCTCTATACGAAACCCCAATCGAAACCCCTCTATCTCGATGGCATCTGGGAGCACTCTAAAAAGGGGGGGTCCTGGGGGGCAAGGGGGGCAAAATTTTTTGTGCAATCGAAATCACTCGTGACCGTCTTTAGGTTCCCCATAAAAAAATTATGCAGGACCTCTCGGTTGCAGAGCCCCTCACCAAAAAGTCCATTAAAAACATAATTAAGAAACACATCACGATCATCATGGGTTACCTACTTTTACCATTCTAGGTGTAAACGGAGTCGAGCGAACCTATCATTGTGTGCGTGAGTACGCACACAACTAGCGAGCCGCAGTAAATACCTATTTTCCGTCCGCCTTATTTGCTCGATACCCTCTTAAATAACTTACCTTTGCTTGCCTACCGGACTTGATTGACTACGCCTACCTGTAACCTGTGCTTATTAAACGGACTTCGATTGCCCAAAGAACACTGTCTGACTGTCACGAAAATGTATCTTTGAAGGAAAAGTTCATGATAGTCCTAAAACCAAAGTTTTGAAAAAGACTGCATTAACATTACTGTTACGGATAGGTGGAATTTAAAACACTTTTTTGAGGAAGTTAAAAGAAAACCGGCCGGGTACGCGCGGACAAGCTAGTGCTCAGTACCGAGGTTCAAATCCAACTATTTTTGTAGCTGTCCGCGCGCAAGCGGGGGTAGTCTCCAGTTTTATTCAACGAACAAAGTAAGTACATTTTATATTTTTTTAAATCTACCTACACTTTATAATTTAAAAATTGTTTTTTAATATTATTACAGGTTCGTGAGGTGCGTCTGTCTACATTCTCCGCCCAGTGTCACGTCAGGGACACTGATTAGCAACAGGAAGCAGCACCAAGCGAGTAACAGGTCGGAACTCCAGTCTCGGCGTTTATTTCCACAGTGCGTCATACACTTGTCGGGTCCGGACAATAGTAAATCCGCGTTACCTCTCGGCCAAGTGGTTTTGGTAGGTGCTACTCGGCCAATGCGAAGAATGCCCCACTCGCCTATTTGAACAGCAGAAGTACAGCAGTGCAGCAGCGACGACAACTTCTCTAAATGCAGAACAGCTAAGTCGACGCTCTCAGTTGCGTGTACCATTTCTAACGTTCCTTTTTTATTTTATTTTTTTCTTTTTCAGGTGCGGCTGTCATCCAGGGCCATCCGGGATCATCTTTTTCGCACAGGAAACCAGCATCTCGGGACCATTGACAATCTTTGTGTAATTTCAAATTCATATATTTTCTTTCTGAATGTGTGTAACACAACTTGTCTAAATAATTTGTAGTCCAGTACATACCACTCTTATGATTCATCGAAAAATAAATTATATTTATTTGTAATCTGTGTTTCTTTTGTATGACACCATCGCTGAGGCAGTATGCGCGTACTGCACCCTGTAGATGTACTCGTAGCTCAGGAATCGAATCAGGATTTGTAGGTATGTATACGCGCCAGTAGACGACACAGGCGGCGCCGGGCGGCGTAAGCGGCGGGCGATGTGTTACATTACATAACAACAAATAATGCAGCTCATTTTTCTCGCTTGAACTTGAAGTGATTTGTATTTTATAACTTTTGCATCCTAAAACTTGCTTTTGTAAACAAGGGAACCATCTTGGTATGCTAGTCCGATATTTCATCTGTTGAAGTTGTAGAATCCAATCAGTAAAAATCTTGCCATATTTCGTAGGTATTTGTACGTATGCTGATATCTTCTTATGAATGTTTATGAGTGTGCGTGAGGGCGACGCATCAGCTGTGGTCTCGCAGGCACCTGTGCGCGCGGCCACCAGTGGGGAGGTGGTAGTGACGGCGCGGGAGCAGGCGTGGCGGGGCAGGTAGCTGGAGGCGGGGGCGGGGGAGCAGCTCAGCTGTTCCAGTGCACACTCAGAACATTGATGCTTCGAAAGACAGAATCCGTGAACACACGAACCTAGCGGTGTTACGGTGGCACAAGGTTCATTTTTGCAGAGCATTATTGTCTTTATTGGCGCGATGCAATGGTAATTGTCCTCACCAATTAATAACTTTGTTTTTACATTATCACTACACGAAATGAGACAGTTCATATGTAAATTTAGTTCATCACTTTTTCTCGCACTTAGTTCTCGCAGAATTATTGTTTATGTTTGTAACTTTGCACTTTTTATCAGCTACAGATTTTTGTCGATTCTTCGTTACATTTTTACGATTGATCTCGTTATTGTAGGCTGGTATAAATAACTGCGTTGGTCTATGTCTTTTGCGTGCGCTTTTTTCTAAGGCTGCTAGGTATGTCCGCGGCTAACTTTTGCCCGAGTAAAAACTTTTCAAATTGAAAGTAATTTTTGTTGTAGGTATCTTTTTTGAAGTGATTTTGGTTTTTCAGTCTACGTAAATATGATCCTATGCGTATTCTATATTCAAAAGTAAGGACAATATTTCCGCGCATGTTTAAGAAAAATATAGTTATAGAGGTCTTCTAAAGTGCTTTAAGGTTTAATCCTACTAGAATAAAGAAACTAACCAAAGTCGAGGGCGGCAGTTAGTCTACTTGCAATAAAAAAATAATTTTTCATTAGCGCCATCTATTTTAAAAAAGCATCACTTAGTATGTACCTTACAAAATACCACTACGCCACGCCATCTATCAATAGGTATATGAACATTGAAAATATTGCTCTTTCCAGGCTATTTGCCAGCGCCATCTAGAAATAGCCCGGAATTTTACCATTTTTTGAGTCACAAAATTTTGTTCTCTATTAGCAGTCTACTTGTTTTCCTTAGTCTATGGTCCTACCTAATATTATCTTTACTGGTTTATTCTTACTGAACCACGCCATCTGCTGGACATGCTTGCAGTTAGTTGCTCACAATCGTCAATAGATGGCAGGAGCAGTCACATATTCAGTTTATGTTTTTAGTTTTTTTTTAACGAACAGACTCATTTTCTGAAAATGAATCCTAGCTAGATCGATTTATCGCCCCCGAAACCCTCTGTATACATAATTTCATGAAAATCGTTGTAACCTCCACCCTCTAAATTTCAAGTACGCTACGACTAAACGTTTAGGCTGTGCGTTGTATGTCAGTCACTCACAAAGCTCTTTGTGTTGTGATTTGATCTGTGGTTTATTAGAGAACTTGTTTGTCGCATTTAAACTTGCCTTGGAATTTGTTTTTAGTTTTATTCTTCATTCGCCGCCCATGACATTATAATAACTAATTTAATTAAGAGCAAATCTTTAGGTGATCTACTCTTTTAGTTAGAAATGTAATCGGTGTAGAAATCTAGTATTTTTCTTGTTAAAATATGTTTTTCTTACGTGTATGTGTAAAAACTAACGCAACTAAATAAAATCATGTCCCGCGGCATCCCGTAAATACGGGGTTAAAAGTTAGTCCCGGGGGTAGAATCATTAGAAGTAGCAAGATTATTGAAATGTTGTTATTCTTATTTAATATTTTGCTAGCTTTTGTGGTTATTTTTTTGGCTGCAATTTGGGGTTAGAATGAGGCTTCATCTTTACCTATATTGTTGTCTCACTTACGAGCTATTTGCGTGAGCGAGACGGCAAAATTTCCGAAGTTGTGCTCGTTTGCCCTCGTTATGAAATGTCTCAAATTGTTTGATAGTCTGTGTATTATTTGACCTCTAGGGGAGGCCGGGGTCAATAAAAATAGTTTTGAAAACGGTTTTTCCCGTTTATTTTGAACACAGCTAATTCTACTTTAGCTAGAATCTAGCTAGATACCTAAATTTCAGCTAAAGTATTATTCTAACAAAACCAAATGTCCCTGGTCTTGTTAAAATAATTCTTTTTTAGCTAAAGTAGTAGCCATGTTTCTATTGACCACCTCCTCCCCAAATAACATTTAAATTGTTTGTTGCTTTTAGTTTTAATGATTGTTATTATTGAAATAATTGATTACATTTTTTGATCGCCATTTTTTTACAACTTATTAGTGATAGGAACTTATGCCTTTGCAGTTTTTAATGTTATATTCTTTAATCATTGTAAATTAGAGTTCTCATAACTATTGTAAATGCATTTAAACACTGGTTTAATTGTTTTATTATAACTGTATTTAAATTTTGTGATTATGTATTTTAATTACTAAATAATTAAGATTTATTGTTAGTTTCGTTTTTCAATATTAAAAGACTGAAATTCTGATTATTTATTTTATTTTTCACCTCTACAGTGTAACGTTTAGTAGCCAAAGATAGTAAGCTTCTCTTGATAGCGGTTCTTAAGAACCACAGTTTACAGGTTTCACCTCATTGATTGAGAAATAAAAGGGGAGTGTAGGGTTAGTGTGTGCGTGGGCAAAGTTACAAATAAAATACCAAAATTATCAGTTAAGTATTTATTGTGAGGTTTTATTAATTTCTACAAACAAATTCTAAAAATAGTCTGATCTAATTTACTATTCACGGTACATTCTAGACTGTAGCATGGTTTAGTGAAACAAAGTACTTACCTACCTCTGAACTTTTAAATCGAATAACATTTTCTTGCGTTACTTCGACCTAGCTTAGCGTGTTTCTTTTAATACTCTTTGTGGTTGAATCATGCCGTAAAACTGCACCAATTTTATCAGTTTTGGTCAGCGTCATCTCAAATCAGGGCCAATGTCTCCCCCTATCATTCCTTCCCTGATTTCCCCTAAAACCTAGAACCAAACCACAGACATACTTTGGAACTCTATGCCTGTGCCTGGAACTTATGGTAGAAGTTGTTGGTAAGTAGGTACTTTGCTAGACTGTACAATAAGTTTGCCATAGTTCTAGATTTAGTACCATAAGACTAGTGGACTTAAATGCGTCAGCATTATCATTAAAAATATCAGATGTTTATTTAAGCGTTAACTCTATATTAGAAATCACCGGTTTTAATCTAGTTTTTTAAACTTAAGAATTATAAAATAGAGTAAAAATGGCAGTTAAGATTTTCTTAAGATATTAAAAGACAAAACTAACAAGTTAATATAAGAAAAATATTTGAGAAACTTTTCCATTAGTGAAAAAAAAACTTATTTTATATGAATTTAAAAATTCAACACATTTTCTAGATTATTTTGTTCTCACATCCACGTTTTATTATTTATTAATTATTATTTTAATAAGCACCGTAGATTGTTTAAAAAATTCCAAAATCGCGGTTTCATTGAAAACTGAGATCTTATACTTAGTACGTAGCTTATTTTATGTTACTAACCATAAAAAAAAACACTGGCGTGACGATATCATAGCTGACAGCTGTATTCAGAATTCCCAATTTAAGTAGATACATTTAGCCCCTAATTCCCCTAATCTGTAAGTCAGTAACCAAGTTCATAAAGCGATTTCATATTAATGGTTAACTTTAACTAAGTGTTGACCCAGTTGTGGCTATCACGTAGTACAAAACAAATCAGTTGTTCACTGGTTTCACTAACCCAGTTATCATAAAAAATCATGTCTTACAAGTGTAACCATTTTACTGAAACCAACCATTATTTGAATGCGTGGGTTACTGGGTTAAATAGGTCCTTTTTAGATTATTCTTACAAAAGCGCTAATAAAGAGCTAGCCAGTAAAATCATACTGCAAGAAATGAAGCTCGCTTTACTTTGCTGGAGTGGTGATATGAATTGGTCTTCCTCCGCGTGCCCAGCCGTCGGGGCAGGGATTTCTTCGTCTTCGAGACGCTGATTGGCTACTTTGAGGTTCTTGATGTGGGCTAGGACGTCTTCTGTAATAGAAAAACACAATTTTGATTATAAATTATTTTTCAAGTCATTTTGATCATTTTAATAAATAATAAATACACACAACACAATCTAAATCCACACAACACTATCTGGCCCTAAACTAAGCAGATGTTGTACTTCGTCTTCTTATCGTGTCACTGACTCTTTCGAACCAAGTGTGGTGAAAGGATTTTAAGTGCGCCTCAAAGAGGCTCCTTTTGTGCACGTGACATATATTTTCAAACTTTTTAGGTTCTATGGGAACCAGATAGCTGATATAATACTAACTTACATAGTTTTTTTTTATAAATACATAGTTCTTAAAATAAAATATAACACCCAGACAGAGAACAAATATTACCACACCACATAAATATTTGTTCCCGGTGGGGATCGAACCCACGCCCTGCGGTGTAGAAAGCAAAGCTACTCCCAACTGAGATGAGAGGCCAGTCAATGTGTACAACTAAAATTAAAATTAAATTAAATATTATTTTATTTCAGATAACTTGATCCATAGTTGTTAGTAGGTACACACTTAAAAATTATGTTAGGCTGGCTCACAAAACAAACAAAACAAATAACAACAATAAATAAATAAACGCTCTGATGTCCAAGTAATGACGTCATAATGTGCATCACCTATGCCGTCATCACTCGCACACAGTGTTTAATAAAAGGGCTATCCCATTTGGCAGCAATGGTGCCCAGGATGTTATTGGGGCTACCACGAACTCTGCTCAGCAGCGACGCAATTTTTTTCCGCCTGCAGGCGGCGAACCCGTCAGCGCGCGCCTCGGCAAACATACCGGAGGCGCTGCAGAACCGTGGGCCCCAACAACATCCTGAATGCATTATTGTATTGGACTCGAAGGGTATTCACTGCTTTTTGAGTATATGTGATCCATAGGCTGCTCGTGTAAAAAGACTGACAGTAAGCTTTAAACAGTGTTATCTTAACTTCATTTGAACAGCGAGCGAACCTACGAACCAACATGTTAGCTCTAACAGTCAATGCCCTTCGCTCCCTTTCAATGTCTTTCAACACAACGCTTTATAGTTGATTTAAGTCTTCATTCAATAAATTCGTCCAATAAGTTGCCAATTCCAAATAGTCAAGCCTAAAACAACTGACAGTAAACTTACAGCATTAACCATTTATCGAGATCTTGGTTACTATTATAAGAAGTCTTACCTGCTTCTCTATCCCCGTCCTTATAGTCCACCTTCATGATAGTGGTTAGTGAGACTTCATACAACTTGTTTCCTTCAGCGCCGGCGATCGCTCGCCGTCTTCTGCCGTAGCCTGTGACACCGTTGCTGCATTGAACCTGGAAAATGGTTAAACATATTAGTAATTTTGGTTACGTCTGTAAATTATTTGGCACTCTTTGTGTGCATCATACTTATCCTCAAAAAAGTGCTAGCCTCTGAAGTCAAAAGTCAAATGCAAAAATCGTTTATTCATTTATTTGTATCACAAGGATCGCTTAGCTCGGTGAGTCTAGGTGGCAGTTCCACTCTTCTTCTTGTTAGGGGGCATATTACACTATCATTTATCTCGGATCATAGATTTATGAGTCAATGATATTGGATAATGTAATGTAAGACTATGATTCATTTTCTCCTTGATCATAGATTTTTGACATTTGCTGAGAGATTGGATCCATTACGGTCATAAAAACAGGTGTTGCCAGTTATTTTTTTTTTTTTTTCTACTAGGTATTTAAAAGCAAATATAAAAAAAGAGCTTTCAATTTCTTGTTCGTTATTATGTTTCAAATAATGTAATGTAGTTCTTTTTCTAATTAAATACTTGCATAATCTTGCTGAAAGAACAAAAACAAGCCATACTAAAAATTACGATGTCTTTTGGCAAATCGAATTCTCTGAGAATTGGTAACCCTGACGTCAATACCTGACACCTGTCACTGCCATTCATCAATCTGTCGAGTCGAGTCCCATGCACGAGCTATCCCATAGGACGTAAAATAAGATCAAAAAACTTTGATAGTGTAATACACAGATAGGTATGACTCAAGTAGTCAATTATGATGAAGTTTGACTCACCCCCTGACACTTGTCAAGGCACACAGTGACAGTTCCTTTGAACTGCACGTACGTGCTGTCCGGGAACTTGAAGGCTCGGAACCGCCCCGCCAGCACGTCGCCGTCAGACGTCAGGAAGTTCTCGAATAGGTACGGGTCCACTGAACAACTGGAAAACAATTATTTATTGATTTCATAGTGTTTACTACACTTAAGGAAATCACAAAGATTTTTATAATATCCCGAGGGGAAGGTCGCGGGTTCAAATCCCGGACATTATAAATATCTTTGGAAAATAATTATTAGGTCAGGTTTAGGCAGCTGAAAGAACTAAAAGACTTTACCCATTCAATAGGCCTACCACAGGCTCTGTCTGGCTCTGTTTCTGGCACTGGTTTTGAGTCTGTGTGAGTGCTTATCCAGTGTATTATACTGTATGTGGGACGATTCGACGTAGGATTTATTTAGACAGTACTCACAGACTCAAAACCAGAGCCAGAGACAGAGTTAGACAGAGCTTGTGGTAGGCCTACTGATATTAGCATCGCCATCGCTGGAGATCTGTATGAGCGCAAGGCCCCATTAAATCCCCGTTAAAGGCACGGCTACATACATGGGACTTCATGGGATCCATTCAAAACAGTTTTCAAAGTCAAAGCAGGAACATTTATTGCTTGAAATACCTACATTTTGAAAATAGATTTATTTATAAAGATTTTTATAATGTGCCGAGCGGGATTTGAACCCGCGATCTTCCTCTCGGTACGGGGCCGCGCTCACCGCTGCGCCATCGACATTTTAAAAATCTAGTAAACACTATAAAATCAATAAAAAATATTTATTTATAATAAGTAAATTAGTAGGTAATTTGAATATTTTTATTTTACAAACAAAATGTTTCATAATAATAACATAATATTTATTTTTTTCAACATGTATTTTTTTTGCTTGCTTGGCCCGTTCTCGTTACGCCCCCTTCCCGTTACTTACATCCGTTCTCAGTTATAATATCTTTATAAATAGTAGCCTATATTATTCTGATGTATCTGTACTAATATTATAAAGAGGAAAGATTTGTACAGTAGGATACAGCTCAAGTTACCTAAAACCAAAGAAATATGACGCTAATTGTAAGGCCATAAGAGCTAGCAGTGTATAGTCTGATGCGTATCCTTGTGTACCTATTTTTGTATGTTTGTAATGTTGCTTTAGTAATCAAAAAGTACTGGGCCGATTTAAAAAATTCTTTCACCAATAGAATGCTACATTCTTCCAATTTGACATAGGCTACATTTCATTTTGAACAACATTAGGGATCCTTGGTAAAATTTGAACAATGTAACCGAAGGTGTAGAAAAATAAGTCTTAAAATGTCTTTCGTCGAATGCGCTGCCGAAACTATTAGCGATAGAACAAAATAATGTACAACAATATTGTCTACCCGGTGCGAAGCCGGGACGGGCTGCTAGTAGGCTATATTATTGTAAAGTTTCATTAAAATCCATTCAATAGTTTATACGTAAAAGAGTAACAAACATCCATCCATCCATACTTACAAACTTTCGTGTTTATAATATTAAGGATTATAATAGGTAATTTTTCATTTTTAATACCTCTTTGAGGATATAAGACTTACCCATTCAATATGATAGTCTCCTGCTGACTCCCCGTGTCAGTGGCATGCATGTAGTTTACTAAGAGTCCGTACACCGGCGCTGACTTCTCATCCAGGAATATCTCCATAGAGAGAGGCGTGCCGGGGCTTACGGAGATCTCGCCTGATACTCTGGAATACACACAAAAAGTCATTAAATAATAGTTAAAAAAAGCTAAAGAACACGCTTTAGATAGTAAACCAAACTAAAAGATAGAAAATAAATTTGAATTTAGAATATTTAGTGTAAAAAATTGTAATAAATGTAAATAGAATAATCTTATCAAATTAAGGCCTGCGCACACTTAGGTCGCTGGCTATGCTGATCAGTGAAACGCTGTCAAATTTGACAGCGATATTTGACGTTTCATTGATCGCCATCGCCAGCGACCTAGGTGTGCGTAGACTTTCAGTGTATTGTCATCGGTCCTCGATAAATCTACAATGTTTGAATGAAATCTGGCCGTTAAAAGTTGGACGAAATTGCGCCCTAAGGAGTAGGTTACAAACATACAAGTGAAGCTAATATAAAGCGTGTAAAATGAGCGCTGGTCGCCTAGTGGTAGCGGCCCCGCCTTTCGATCCCAAAGTCGTGGGTTCAATGAGTTTTTATGCCCAATAAATTATGTACACTATACCGGTGAAGGAAAACATCGCGAGGAAACCGTGCATGTCGTAAAACCCAAAAAGTTTGAAAATATGTGTCAAGTGCACGAAAGGAGTCTCTTTGAGGCGCACTTAAAATCCTTTCACCACACACTTGGTTCGAAAGAATCAGTGACACGATAAGAAGAATACAATATTAGTTATTTGTTATACAAGAGTGCAAAGCTGCTTTTTAACCGCGTGCTCAATTTTGATGACTGAGCAAGCGCAGGATTGTAATGTTAAACCACGAGCGTAGCGAGTGGTTTAAAAGTTAGAATCCTAAGCGTTGGCGATGGAATCAAAAGAGCACAAGGTGAAAAACCTTTGCACTCGAGTGCAACACGTAACTTTTCATCCCACCTCAGCGAGGAAATGACTAACTGCAAAAAAGAACATGGCGCGACTAAAAGTAACACACCAAGAAGGTTCCGAGTATGAGTTCTTAACAAATTTAAAAAGGTTGTATAATAAGTTCGACACCATGCAGGTAGAAGTAAATAGGTTTAATGGTGTTTTGAATTCACAAATACACCAAGAAGGTTACGAGTGCGAGTTTTTAACAAAATAAAAAAGGTTGTATGATAAGTTCTGCACCATGGAGGTAGAAGTAAATAGGTTGTGTATTCACAAACTTATTGAACTCGGTATTCTAAATTCAAAACTTTATCCTCTAGCGGATAAAAACGACTTTTGCAGTCAGATATTAAACAGCAAAAACACACTTTCAGAGCTGGTGGGATGAAAAGTATTTTTTTACGTATTTAGATTTAGCTTTAACTTTTCGGGCACTCCTTATTCTTATTAAATAATTATTGCAATTTAAATTTAATTCTTGAAATGAGGCAAAAACTATAAAACCGATAAAACCTGAAGACTCACTGTTTTCCGTTCTGCTTCACAACAGCTCCTAGCACTGGTTCTGGAGCCTTGCCTTCCTCGTACCGTGTGATGTTCAGCACACTGGAATTAAAACAAAAAGATAGATAGATTAAAAAACATGTTTGTTAACCGGTTTTGGGAATAGGACATCCCTATTCGGATCAAGCAACGGGGGACATCACTAGGGTAGAGAAAGAAGATGGCGTCGGAATGCGTAGTGATATGAATATTGAAGGATTATATATGTTTAATAGTATGTATTTGTCTAAATATAAACACACACTTAAAAATGGAAAGTAAAATTACAGTGAAAATTTAAAAAAAAAAACAAATCTTGAATAAAACAAAATATAAAAAATAGGTAAGACTGTGGCTTGATAGTTATTTAATCTGTGTCTTAGTTAGTTCTACGATATGATATTGTGAAAAAAAATAATGTCAAAAATAAGAAAGAGAGAAAAATAATGTGCGAAGAAAATAATAATAGGTACATAAATACAGCAATAGAACCTAAAAAGTTCAACCTAAATATGTGTCAAGTGTACGAAAGAAGCCTCTTTGAGGCGCACCAAAAATCCTTTCACCACACTTGAAAGAATCAATGACACGATAAGAAGAACACAGCATATAAAAATAATATACGAAAATAGAGGTACAGACATTGCGAATTGACATGTTAGCTTTTGACGTATAGATAGTAGTAGTAGAGCTCCTTGTGATGAAGGGCTCGTCCGGGGAAGTACTACCACCATGCCTATTCCTGCCGTGAAGCAGCATCGCTGTGTACAGGTTTGAAGGGTGTGGGTGCCGGTGACATTACTGGCACGTGAGGCTGAACATCTGTATGCTTCAAGTTGATGGACGCAGAGCAGTGCATCGTAGGGCACGTTCCAGACGAGCGTGAGCTACGAAACAATGCTTTGTAATAGGCGATGGTTACCGCTTCACATCAGGTGGGCCATATGCTTGTTCCATCAGCTAGTTACATAAAAAAAAAAAAAAATAACTGGCAAAATTGATCCGAAATGGCCATTCATTAAGAAGAAGAGAATGATACTCACTCGGGCTCATCAAAGTCGTCTAACGGGAATGGGCCAACATCACGAATGATTCTCTGCTTGCCAGCGACAGAGCATCGCACTGTCAAAATCTCATGACTGCCTGTCGTGTCTTCTATCACTACCTTGTGGTAGAACGTCCTTTTACCCTGAAACACAGTATAATATTGTAGTAGAAAGAACTGTTCAATCGGGGAAGTAGGTACTACCACCATTGCTTATTTCTGCCGCCAAGCAGCATCGCTGTGTTACGGTTTGAAGGGTGTGGGTGCCACGGTTTCGGTTAATGTACACCCAGTAAAATGGATCTAATTTTTTCCACTGTGAAATTGTTAAGGCCTATGCACACTGTAGCAGATAAATAATTTGATTATTTTTTTTTTTATCTAGCGATGGATAATTGTCTTAAAAGGGATATCCCTAATGAGGGTATTGAAAAAAAAACATATTCTGCCACTGCAGCGGCCGCTACCGCGGCGCGCTCGCTCTGCTCGCTTGCCTTGTGCGCAACATAACCTAACCTATCCAAGTCTGATCCGCCCTAAAAAGTATCAAGGACAAGTACCTATAAATCCAGTCATCATCATCATCATCAACCTGTATTAGTCCACTGCTGGACGTAGGTCTCTCCCAAGACGTGCCACTGAGCCCGGTCTTCGGCTCTTCTCCTCCAGTGCTTGCTACATTTCGCAGATCGTCGCCCCACCTTACCGGAGGGCGTCCTACACTACGCTTACCTAAACGCGGTCTCATAAATCCAGTGCCAGAACTAAAAAGCAAAAATCCATGTTATAATTAAAAATATGCTACAGTGTGCATGTGGCTTAACTGGCATCGTAATAACGGGGTGTACAATAACAGATGTACATTATCGTCTCTCGGTGCCACTGCTGGACGTCATCTTCTATTTCTCCTGTTTTGTATAGGTAAAGGCACAACGTAGGGGACGCTTATCATCATATTTGCCACCTCTTGCCGCTTTATGAGCACTGGAAGTCTAGTGGTAGCGGGTCGCCTTCCGATCCTAAGGTCGTGGGTTCCAATCCAATGAATGACTGCCATGAAATGTATGTGGACTATGCCAGTTCTTAAAAGGATAAGGAAAACATCGTGAGGAAACCGGCATGTCGTAGAACCTAAAAAGTTCTAAAATATGTGTCAATTGCACGAAAGAAGCACTTAAAATCATTTAACCACTCTGGTTTGAAATAAATAAAAACACAAAACAGTCTGCTTTTCAATATACTAACATTCATTGTATTTAAGACTCTGGTGACAGCACATTTTGAGGGGTCCTGCAGATCTAACACGAAGACCGTACCGCGGTCTGTTACTTCTGGTAGACAGGGCTTGTAGTCTGAAAATAACATATTGGACATAAAACATGATTTCGTATAATTTTCTTTTTTTTTTCTTGAATCTACCCGTAGCATCGAGATATAAGTAGGTACTACGTACTAGAGAAGACACCGTAAATTCTCGTTCAACTGCGGCGATCGCGCCGCACCTCATTCAGTCGCCTCAGTCGCTCTCTCTAGAAAACGCGTAAGTGCCGTGATTTACATGGCGCTTAAGACCTTTTTGCCGAGAACAAATTACGAAGAATAGGACAATTCAGTTATTTGACGTAGCTTCTCTAGTACGTAGTACTTATATCTCGATGAGTCAGAGTTTTTTAACACTTTTCGTCTACGAAGTGTTTTTTTTGTTTCGCCTATTTGTCTCTCTCTTTTGTATGGAGAAAAGATGAGACAGCAAAAATAGCGTAGAAACGATCGAAACAAGTTGTTGTCTCGTCAATTTTCCACACAAAAGAGAGAGTGCCTGGGACAGGATTTTTAGATAAAAATTGGCTTGCACAGCACCTATACCATTCCTGACAGCTTAGTCGGTCTAATCCACAGGAAAGACAAAAAGAAAATTGAGTAGAAAGATGTTACCTTTGAGCTGATCAAGGAATACCAGTTTCCTGTTTCCATCCATGGGCACCGTGACTTTCATGATCTCTGGAGTGCATTCTATCAGGGACTGGGATCCTGAAACGATAGAGAGACAAAATCAAAATCAAATATTTCCTTAATCAATGTATCACAAGGATCACTTTGAGACGTCTTCAGGCTGTAACAGCGTTTCAGCTGATTGCTAAACTATCATTTTAAATCGGTTCATGATTCGTTTTCTGTCATTTTGGGAAGTCACATAGCTTTTTCATTTTAATTGTTTTTCTGGTGTTATTTTGAGTTCTGTTGTGTAATTTCGGTGGTATTTTAACCAACATTACTTGAGGTCTTAGCTCAAAGTGATAGCAGTTGGAATAAAAGTGTATTATATGATATTCTGATTTGATCGAAAAGGTTTCTGATGATTTTGAAAACAAAAGGCCATCATTTTGTTTTCAAAGCCAAGTAGGGCCGACTCGACTTTGACTGACTTTGATGTAATAGGTACTTATATTATCATAAATCGCATTAAACTACTCGACACTGGCAAAATTGATTCGAAATGGACAGATGCCATTCGTTTGTTTTCAAAGCCAATTAGGGCCGACTTGTCTATTGACTGACTTGACTAAAAATTATTTTAAATTAGTAAGTAGTATATCCTCACTGGCAAAATTGATCCAAAATGGATAGATGCCATAATTAAGAAGAAGAAGACAGTGTTTCAGCTGCTCGCTATCGCCATTTAGCGTAGCGACTCATTGATCGCCATTGCGAATATCAATGAAGTTATGCGATAACAAACATAAAAAGAATACAACCGAATTAAGAACCACTTTATTTTTATTTGAAGTCTGGAGCGTAATTCTCGGCTCATCTCGGATCATTTTGCAATTTTATTTTATTGCTTCTTTTCGAAGAGAGAATGGATGATTTCCTTGAGTAACTCATCGACGACCTCATCGTAGAAGCCTCGACAGCTACGATATACGGAAAACGTAGAAAAAGTGCGCGGTTGTGCAATGCCAATGTGTATTTAAGGGACATTGAAAATCTCGGTCGGCCCGAGAAATATGCTCCTGTTCATAAAAAAACAAAGTTTTCTTTGACCGTGAACATCTTTTATTAAATCTTATGACCATTGTTAGTTAAACCCGAAAAACCGGCTAATTATCAAACATGACGCATAGTTACATCATCTAATAGATTCTTGCATCTTTGATCAGTAAGCCTGCCACAAGCTCTGTCTGGCTCTGTCTCTGACTATGGTTTTGAGTCTGTGTGAGTGCTCACCAGTGTATTATACTGTGTGTATGACGTTTCGACGTAGGATTTATTTAGTCAACACTCACACAGACTCAAAACCAGAGCCAGACAGAGCTTGTGGTAGGCCTACAGGAAGGCCATTCAGCCAGATTAGATTTAAAATAATGATTATTCACTTCTTTTTGAGTCACTAGTTTTGTATTATACAATTATATCTGATAGAATTAGTCACAACCTACTTCGCAGAAGACAAAGCTACTACCGACGGAGCAGAGGAAAAAAAATTGAAAAAAAAACATTATCTAGCCCCAAACTAAGCAGAGCTTGTACCATGGGAACCAGATAGCTGATAATTATAATACTTATATAATTATTTTTTTGTATTTTATTTTTAATAATTGAGGAAAGAATGTATTTACACAAAGAAACTTACAATTAAACAAATATTTACAAAATGTACAAAATACACAAGAAACCGTTGAGCTATCTGCAGACCGTTGCAAACGATCTAGAGATAGCTCAACTGATCCAAATTTTGTAAATAAATATGTACTTAGAATGCAATATAACACTCAGACAGAGAACAAACATCTATACGTTCACCACACAAATATTTGTTCTCGGTGGGGATCAAACCCACGACCTACAGCGCAGAAGGCAGAGCTACTACCAACTGAGCTGAGAGGCCAGTCAAATATTATTTTTTTAAAAATACAGTAGAATTGATGAAAACCTTCTTTTTTTGAAGTTGGTTAAATAAAGGCTAAATTATCATATGACTGTAAAGGCACGCTCCACTGTCCACCCACTTAAATACACTATAGAAGTCTATATAGTTTTTTTAGTAACGTTAATCTGTAGAGGAATAAAGGTGGGTTCACACGCGACGCACCGCCGACCAGAACGAACGACGAACCGGACCGACTGACAGAACGTTCGGTGACCATGAGGTGGGAGCAATCGATTTATTTTTGACGTGGCAACGTCTTATAATTCGATGGAGCTGGCTGCACGCACGAAAAAACATGACTCATGGGGCGTTACCTCGCTATGAGGCGTTCCATTGAAGGCTTGAAGTGCAAGCGAGAGCGCGGAACGAGCGACAAAGAGGCACAATCGGCCTCCGCGTTCGACAGCGTTCGACATCTGTCTCTCCTACTTGAGTGAGCGATGCGTCCGCGTGGACAGCTGTATGACGCTGTCACGTTCAACTACCGTCAGTAAACCAACTTTACAGACAAACGATTTTTTGTTTTGTAAGAGGATCATACAAAAAAACAGTAAGAACCAAGCCGTAGTTTGTTGCCTGTTCTTCTAGGCTTGGTCGCGTGGAACTGGCACCTGGACTCACCTAGCTCTAAGACGCTTCAAAGCGATCCCTGTGTCATCATCATCATCTTCGACTTTACAACGTAGCATAATTCCAGTCGATCATCACTTCTAGTAAGTTTGTTTGACTATTCAATAAAAAACTAAAAAAAAACAGTTTTTGACTATTTTAATAAAATATTTTATGCAATTTGACGGCAATATTATGTCTTCTTCTTCTTCCTGCCCTTATCTCACTTTATGTGGGGTCGGCACAACATGTCTTCTCCCTCCATTCCCCTCTGTCAGCCGTCATCTCTGCATTCACTCCTCTCCTTTTCATGTCATTTTTCACACAGTTCATCCATGTTTTCCTTGGTCTACCTCTGCTCACATATCCATCCACATCCATACTCATCACTCTCCTAGTCACATGACTTTCATCCCTCCTCATGACATGCCCGTACCACGCCAACCTATTGACGGCAATATGTCTAAAAGAAATAATGAAAGGACACGTAAAGTAAAGTTTTTGCTAAGTAGTCGGACTTGTAAACTGTACCTACATCTTACGGAATATCCATCATCATCATCAGCGCCATCTTGTAAGTCCACTGCTGGTCGAACGCATAGTCACCCCACACCATAAGAATGTGGATTCAACAAATGTAAACACTATCTGATCATAAGTTTTTTTTAATACCTTATTCATTCATCTTTGACACGCAAGTTCGTGGACTTCTAGGCTTATATTTATGGTCCTACACAGATCATTTAACTTAAGTCTGTTGCACATAACAATAACATAATCTCCTTCTTCTTCTTCTTCTTCTTAATCTGTCCATTCCGGATCAATTTTGCCAGTGTCGAGTAGTAGGTATAATGATTTTATTGATGATAATATTACATAGATAAAAAACTTTTCCGTCAAGTCAAGTCAGTCATAGACAAGTCGGCCCTACCCTAATTGGCTTTGGAAACAAAAGATGGCCGTTTTTCCTAAATCCACCTGAAACATTTTCGATCAAATCAGAATATAACATGATATGATTAATGCCATATTCGTCCTTAATGTTCGGTCCTCTCCATTTATAAGTCTTTGTTTGTCCCTCATGATAATATTTGTCCACATTCGTCCCTCATACCACACTTTACTCGTAATTCCAACTGCTAACAGTTCGAGCTAAGACCTCAAGTAATGTTAGTTAAAATACTATCGGAGTTACACAACAAAACTCAAAATAACACCAGAAAAACAATTAAAATGAAAAAGCTATGTGACTTCCCAAAATGACAGAAAAGTGAGGTGAGGTTGCTTAGGACCAGGAGACGGGTAAAGGATACTTTTTATCCCGAAAAGGGAACGGGGCGAGCGAAGCCGCGGGCAGCTGCTAGTTTAATATAAATAATCATAAGAAATGTCTTGATATTTAATTCATCGGCAAATCAAAGCTTGCACGATCGCTCACCGAATGTCCAACCTAATTACATTTAGACTCTATGTCTGTACAATAAGAGCTAAATTCCTATATCAACCCAACATCTATGAACCAACTGGTTGTAGCACTCTATTCCTTTGCAATAAAGGTGTTATTTCAATAACATGTTTATAATATGTGCAGTCACGTATTTCAAACCGGACGGCGGCGGTCGTATTGCGAACTGTGAATTTAGCGGGAACGGTGAAGGAAAACACCGTAATAAGGAAGGAACACCGAAACTAGAAACTGTGTGTGTGTCTCGTGCGGGTGCGTACTACCACCATGCCTATTCCTGCCGTGAAGCAACATCGCTGTGTACAGGTTTGAAGGGTGTGGGTGCCGGTCACATTACTGAGACGTGAGGCTGAACATCTGTTTGCCTCAAGTTGATGGACGCAGGGCATTGCATCGTAATGGGATTTCTTATACAAGAGTGCAAATATATTTTAAGCTCAATTTTGATGACCGAGCAAGCGACGGATTCCAAAATTAGAATCCTGAGCGAAGGAATCAAAAGAGCACGTGGGGAAAAATCTTTGCACTCGAGTGCCGTAACTTTTCATCCCACCTCAGCGAGGAAATGACTAAATGCAAAAAAGAAAATGGCGCGGAAAAAGCAAATTCAAATAGAAGTTACACACCAAAAAGGTTCAGAGTCTGAGTTTTTAACAAATCAAAAAAGGCTGTATGATATATTCGGCACCATAGAGGTAGAAGTAAATAGGTTTAATGATGATGTTGTGAAACTTCGTGCACATGATCTTCTAAATTCAATTTTACTTTATCCAGCGCATAAAAAAAGCTTTTTCACTCAGATATCAAAGAGCAAAAATAAACTTTCCGAGCTTGTGGGATGAAAATAAACTTTCTGAGATTGGGGTATTAAAAAGTTCTTATTCAATGGTATCCTTTGAATAAATAAATATTTGAATTCGTCTAGATAAGTATAAGTGCCTATAGTACCACGGCAAGATTAGTCTTAGTGCCAGTTCTATGATACCATGGCTAGTTCCAGTGCGATGGTATGTCTACCGTGCATGTATGGTGAGCTTTTGGTAAATAACTTAGGCACTGTCGTGGTGTCTAACAATGTCCATTCTCAGAAGCTGTAAATCCTACCATATGTGGTGCCCAATTAATAAGGATACTATAGGTTCTGTGTACCCCTTATTCACTAAGAAGATTTAATAAAGTCAAAGTGTTTATTGCATAAAATACATGTTGAAAAAGGTTTTTTTATAAATGTCCAATGTATTCTACTTAAACAGCAGAGCTCTTTATGAAAAGATCAGAAATAGTTCATATAGTAAAAGCAAAAGTATATAAATATGATATCAGCTATCTGGTTCCCAAAGTTCCCATAGTACAAGCTCTGCATAAACAAATGCTCTTACCGAAATAATACTTGATGGTAAAATATAAAAAGAAAGAAAAGAAAGAAAGAAAACATTTATTTCCACGCAATTTAAATTACACGATATACAAGAGAGTTAAGAGCTGCATAACGCTGGAATGGGGTTTATGATTGTTTCATCAGCAAATTGTAAGAAAAAATCGGTTGTCTGTAAAGTCGGTTTACTGACGATAGTTGAACGTGCCAACGTCATACAGCTGTCCACGCGGACGCATCGCTCACTCAAGTAGGAGAGAGACAGATGTCGAACGCTGCCGCACGCGGAGACCGATTGTGCCTCTTTGTTGCTCGTTCCGCGCTCTCGCTTGCACTTCAAGCCTTAAATGAAACGCCTCAGAGCGAGGTAACGCCTCATGAGTCATGTTTTTTCGTGCGTGCAGCCAGCTCCATCGAATTATAAGACGTTGTCACGTCAAAAACACATGCCTAATTTATAACTTTTCTTACACGAGCGTCTTCTCAAATTGACTTAGTTTGACATCTGTCAAACTAAGTCAGTTTGACAGATGTCAGCTTCGATCGGTTAGGAATGTTTCCAAGCTACATCGCTTCTTAGTGAATAAGGGGGATGGTCAGGAGTTCCGTATTCCCATTGTCTCAACGCTACGGTCCTTTCTGAATAGGTCAATGACCTAAGATAGCAGCGCCCGATTACGTATCTCGCGACAGGTTTGCGACATGCGTAGAATGCAATCATTTCCTTATACACACACCCTTACATACTCCATCTATAAATTTTAGGCAATCCACACAACACTATCTAAGCCCCAAATTAAGAGTTATCACCAGTTGCCCCTGACGCTATCTAAATCATCTACAATAGATGCAAAAAGTAAAGGGTCAAGAAGTAAAGGTGTTTCTAGCCATCAGGTTATTTTGGTCTCGTAACGCCATAACCAGTTGTGAACCAGGTGCCCAGCTGCGACAGAAACATACATTCTCATTTATGGGACTCATCTCGTTTACGTTTACGAGCGGCCGGTAAAAAGTAGCTCAGGGGGTAACTGTTACGTAGGGATGGGGTGTTATCGATGGTTTTGTGGTTCTTCTAAATAAAAAGTTACTATTACTACTACTACTAGCCTGTAGTGTCCCACTGCTGGGCAAAGGCCTCCCCCCATTTACACCAGTCACTACGATCTTCTGCTTTAAGTTGCCAGTCCCAAATAAAAAGTAAATAGCAAATAAAAAGTAACTAGGGTTATTATTCCATGCGTGAAATAAGTTACACTATTGTTACTTATAATTATCTTTCCGAATAGCGACCACCAGAAGGAACCGGAAGACGAAACGTAGAGCGCCCACTCACCCGATGGCCCGACGACATTGTTAAGATCGCGGGAAGTCGGTGGATGATGGAAAGAGCTCAGAATCGTTCTTCCTGGAAATGTGTAGGGGAGGCCTATGTCCAACAGTGGACTTCTTCAAGGCTGATGATGATGATTAACTTTCCATCCTAAGGTTGTCTAAAAGAGATCTCTCTTAGCGATAAGACTGCCTATTGCACTCCTAGATTTTTCTTTTGTAGGTATTCTTATTTTGTTATTTGTAATCTTTCACTATGGTTTTCATTAAAAGCCTGCGCACACCTATATCGCTGGCGATAGCGATCAGTGAAACGCTGTCAAATATCGCTGTCAAATTTGACAGCGTTTCACTGATCGCCGATGCCAGCGGCCTAGGTGTGCGCAGGCCTTAAGTTATATTCTATTCTATTAGTAGATTATTAAACAAGGACCTAAAATTACCCATTATAATACGATACATTTTTATACGCTGTCTTTTGACAGACAAAAAAAAAACGATCACGGACTATCCGGCCGGCAATAAATATTGCACATCAGCCTTTCGGTTTTGTAGCGCGCTATCTCTTTCTGACGCACACTACGCTCTAACAAGCCGAAATTAGCCGATGTGCAATATTTGTTGCCTACTAATATAGTTTTGTTTCTCTGTTTTAGTTCCTTTTTCTAACGCCTATTACTACGATTAAATAAATAAGGGTCTATGGTGTTTTTTTTACCTACTATCGATTAACTGGTCTCATATAATCGATACATCGATAACCCGTCGTCCTTGAGTCCCATCCCTATTAATCCTTTCAAATAGAGTATCGCTTTCACAAAGTAACGTATAGTTATAGCGTCTATAGTTAGTTCATTATAATTGGCTTTTTTATTTAGATACTTATCCATTTATAGATTGGTTTATTCATAAACGTGTTTGTAAAAACTACTTTATTTTTATACAAACTGATGGAACAAGCATATGGCCCACCTGATGTTAAGTGAAAACTATCGTCTGTAACTAAGCATTGCGTCGTAGGTCACGCACGTCAGGAACGTGTTCTACGAGGCACTGCCTTGCGTCCATCAACTTGAGGCATACAGATGTTCAGCCCCTGTCCGTAATGTCACCGGCACCCACAGTTTTCAAACCGAAACACAGCGATGCTTCACGGCAGAAAAAGGCATGGTGGTAGTACGAACCCGTTTATTTATTTTTGGTCATATTTACCAAAATATGTGTTAAGTTCGGCTAGTTCGGCAAGTTTATCATGCGCACTTGATGTGCGGGCAGGTTTTTCCGCAAGTAGGCGGCCACTTTTTGCGTGACCCTTGACACGTGTTGTTCGAACTTTTTTAGGTTATACAACACGCCGGTTTCCTCACGATGTTTTCATTCACCGTTTTGAGAGTACTGGCATAGTGCACATACATTTTTCGTCAGAAAAACTCATTGGTACACGAGTGGATTTGAACCCACGACCTTCGGATCGGAAGGCGGGGCCACTACCACTAAACCACCAGTGCTCTTATATGTGATAAAATAAACAATACATAAACTATAGCCATTTTTTACATATTTATGTTATGAAAAACAGTGACCTGGTAAAACAAATTGTCACGACACGAATCAAAATAAGTAAAAACTACCAAGAAGGTGAAAGCTGTAAGGAGGTCTTCACAAAAACTAGCACGACTCCTATATCATTCGCCACAACATAGTTACTGCAAAGCACCACTAACACACATAGAACCGGACCCACACTGACCTAAAGGGCACTAGGGAGCTAAGTCCTTATCCACACTGATGGCAATTTAAGTATAGAACTGTGGGGTGATTGCGTATCTATGCAATCATCCTAGTCGCATCTGTCAATTTTGACATCTTTGAGCTTCGATTGCAATAAAAAACTAATTGAAACAAACTTACCTTTGCTTGTCAAAACTGGTGATTGCGCATCTTTTGTTACAATCAAAACCTAGTCGCATCGTTCAATTTTGACATTACTTTGAGCTTCGATTGCGATAAACGAATGAAAACAAAACTTAACTTTGACAAGGAATGATTACAACAAGATCAGTATGACAGGTTTAAGTAATTTAAATAAAAAAACAGCTGTACCCTCTGGTCGCAATTACGAAACTTAAAACTTAAATTACACGGTTCCCGCCCTTTTTCCTGTCAAACTTGTCAAAGTCATATGAACGTGTCCTAAGGTGGTGGTGAGTCGTGCGTTGGGTTTGAATTACGCGACCTTTGAACTGGACAAGTCTTTGAATGTTGCACTAGGCTAAAGCATAGGGCAGGGTTAGTGGGAATATTAGATTTTTAAGATTTAAAAAGATTTATTTGATAACAAACATCAATGATACAAAAGTGTTACAACATTAAACTAGCAGGTACATACTAAACATGATGGGTATTTATTCCAGATGTTTTCGTTTTTCGATCTCCATTTTACGAAAAAATTTCTAATTTTTTTAAATTCTTGTAAGTTTCGAGATTTAAAAATCTTCAATAAGTATGCCATTTTTTATTGCAAGTAAATTGTTAATTACTTAAATTGTAGGTATGTATGCATTATTTAATTATGATTTCAAGCATGAATTCAGTATTAAAAGGGGTTTAATAGAGTAGAATTTTCAAATAATCAATATTATTTTCATATATTTTTGGACGATTTTCTACATTATACTCAAATAATTTAACATGAGTAGGCACTTACCTACCTTATTTTCAGCGTTAACATGTTTTTTTAAATAGTATTGTAAAAAAAATGAAGTTTCCCTTCCCTAGATAGAAATGACGGTAATCGACAAAACTAGGCATTGGCTCATGCATGATAGATAGCCGTATTACAGAAAATAAGGCTCGAAGCATCTTAGTGCTTACCTGAATATCTGAATAAGGGACTGGCCAAATCGCTTTGTCAATAACTGAGATTATTTTAGGGCCAAATTCAAATTCAATGCTTGAGTTTGAGTTGACCTCCAAGCAAAGATAATTTGACATTGAGAATTGTCAAAAAATCTATCCTTAAAAATATTTTTTTCATTTTTCTGTCATCTTCATGTCACTCCACTCCAGAAATCAAAATAAAGCATGAAATCTGAAAGTTTTATCCAGAGTTGAACTTAAGGTAAGTAGCGCCAGTTAGAGGCCCTTACCCGCAGCCTTAAAAGCGGCGAAAGCGCCCATTGAAGGAGTGTGCAAATTTAATTTTGGTCCTGCTACAAGTTTTGCAGTTGTTTTACCTTTTTTAGCTGTCTCTATCCATAGGTTGAAACTTAAACCTTTTTATAATGCAATATAAATATTAGAAGTAAGAACATAACGGTGGCTAGTACTAATTAACACAGTAATAACTAACTAAGCAACTAACGTACACAGTCCAAAACAGATCATAAAACTTTAGTGGTCACTAAGGCCCGTATTTGATAGTTCTCCATTGAAAAGTGTCAAAGATGCTTGAAACTCGACGCTCGACTCAGACTCAAGCATTGTTTCTGAGTTCTTGCTTTAATCAAAAAGTCAAACACAAAAACAGTGTGAAAAATATGAATATTTATAAAGTCAATAGTATAAACAGGTGATTGACTTGGCGCCAATGTATTTAATTAATCGTAATGCTTGCATGCATTTAAATGCATAAACTTATCATGACGTTTTTTATACATATCAGTCAATTTCTCACATAGTAAAACAATAAAATTGCAACTCAATCAATCGTATGTATCGAGGTTGTGAGAAAGATCTTATCATAGACAATCGGTTCGGTAATAGCAACTGATTGCTACTCAAAGATTCTCAAGTGTGTACACACCTACTTACAACTTTTTTTTTATTCTAGCATAGGCTAGGAAAATGGGCAAAGACTCGTATTCTGTCATTTTGGGAAGTCACATAAAGACATAGCTTTTCATTTTAACTGCTTTTCAAAAAACAACCAACAAACCAACATTACATGAGGTCTTAACGCAAAGTGTGAGCAATTCTGATGATGTCTTCTGTATAGATAGATGTTAGTATGGATAATATAAAAACAAATGAAAATGAAACATAAACTGCAATTCTGTTGCAATGAAAGTGTAATAATATGTGTTATACTGATTTGAACGAAAATGTTTCCAATAGATTTGAAGAAACCGCCATCTTTTTCTTCAAAGCCAGTGACAGCTGATTTGTTTATTGAATGACTTGGCTAAAAACTATTTTTATGTAATATACAAAATTTCTAAACTTCTATAAATGTTCGAAATAAATCAGTAGTATTTGTTCACATTAAGAAATTCAATTTTTACTAAAATCAAAAAACTTTGCGCCTCGAAACAGAAAAGACCACATTTAAAAATAGAACCCAATTCTTTTTTTTTCACAACCGCCCCACAATGTTATTTTTTAAACGCGATCCTTGCTTACAAGGAGTATACGAGCCATAGCACCGACTATTTTTACAAAACCATTTTCCAGTATGCTCTGGTCATTAGCGAATATTTTGCTTCGCTCAAACAAACCCAAAGCTCAAGTACTTAATTTACTAGCGTTTGTCTGCGGATTCGTCTACGTGGATTTTTTTGAAATAATCTCTGCATAAATGTTTACCTATAGAGCGGCATTAGAACGTACAAAACTTGAATGTATGTAGGTAGGTACTGTTTTACATACTGAGTAAAGTATTAGTATAATAATTTAGTGGTTAGGTATTCAAGAAAGTTCGAAGTTTGGATGCAATGCAAGTTCAGTGCAATTTGAATAAGAAAAAAAGTTTTTGAAGTGAAAACTTCTTTAGCGGCGTTGAGCACTTTTTCTGTAATGGGTATAAAATCTTAAACTCGCGTCAGCGCGTCAGGACACGTGACCTGATCGAAAAAGCGTAAGACGGATGGAGAGTAGACAGCTATCCCCTCTCTACGGCGCGGCGAAAATGTATGCCTGGGCCTACTGTTTCGTTTAGGCAGCGCAGGGCGCTTGCGCGAATGTTCGTGTATGTTACAGCGTGCCAAATAACAAACAAGCCCCCCCTAACCATTCCAAAATATCAAACATGCTCAACGTTAATAATCAAGTTTTCACTTCTGCCGGCACTCCCGGAGTGCAACCCGTATTTTTTTTTTTTATTATAGTTTGGGATAATATCTACAGATAAGTTGTGTATTTGAACAAAATCTGTTGTCATATTTAGTCTGTATCATATATACCTCGATACTAAATATCGAGATTACAAAAAAAAACATTTATTAATGTCATATATTTGTTTATGTGTTTTCGATTCGTAATCAAATAAATGCTTTGGTATCATAGAAAAAAGCCGCGGAAAATACACTACCTATAAAATATACAGACAGACAAATTTACTCCAGAGAATCTGCTAAAGCTCTGTAGGCTCGTTCAGGTTCACATTAATTATAGCAAACAATAGAATTCTCAGAATTGTGGCCGGTGCTTACAATTTAACATCGTTGTGCACATGCGGCTGTGGTGAAGGGGGAAAATATTTATGCTCTTTAAAATTAAAAAAAAAAGTCGCATAACTTTTTTTTCATTTATAAAAACTGGCAGGATGTGGTAGAATGCAGAGTAGACCTTTGCCGAGTTTTGTGGAGTCAGAGAGTAGAATGATTTTTAGAAACAAAGTAAGTTCTATTAATATTTTGAAGTGCTTATGTGTACATTAGTACTTAGGAACAACTACACAATTGAATTATACTACGAACAATGAATTTTATATCCTTAAAGAGCTTATTAAACTAAAACCATATTCACTTATTACAATAACATAAAACCACGAGAACATTACATAAATTAAAAAGTCATGTGACATGAAATGGATATTTTTATTGATTGTGGGCAGATGTTAGGTACGTGCTCATGTGACATGCAGCATTAATACTTCTGTATAAGTACTAAGTTCCTGTAATAAAATAAGAAACTTTCATCATAAACAACTACGGATCGATAAACAAATACAATAAAACATCGTGAGATAAATAAACGTAATCGATATCCGCCTATAATCGAGTACATCGTGAAATCGAGTAGAGTTACCGTGGTACATCACTTGTTGAATTAAAAAAAGTAAAATTGACGCAGGTTTAAAAATAGAACGCGAGCTTTTATACAGGGTTATTCATTATTAGCTGCAAATACTCAGGAATTAGGTTCAACAAATAGAATAAAAACTATTTATGAAATTATTTTTTTTAAATTTGATCAAAACATTTTTCAAATTTTTGTATCAAAATTTTATTTTTATTAATTTCTTTACGGCTATTGCATAATGATTGCCATGGAGAACAGGACGATGACCCATCCAGGCGGTGACTGAACGCAGAGTGTCGCTCACGGCACGCGGGCGCGGATCAAAGGTCAAAATAGGTCAGGCGCCAATGATTCCTTTATCGATTTTCTCGGGATTTTCATAACAAAACTTAAAAAAAATCATTTCATAAATATTTTTTATTTTATTTGTTGAACCTAATTCCTGAGTATTTGCAGCTAATAATGAATAACCCTGTAGTTTTTTCTTCTTTTGCAGAGGCGACATTAATATTTTCTTCGTGGCAGTTGCTTCTCTACACAGTTTTTTTAACGTAATTAACCCGTCTACAGTATTTTATTATTTTAACACAGTGAAAATACACGAGCAATTACTGCGTCATCGCATTGTATCACAAAGGTGCGACAAAGGTTTTATTTTAAGGAAGGATCACTTTGAATCTTCGTAGTGAAAATAACTATATTACTTATTATGAATTAAGGTTCTAGTTTCACACTAGCCTACTAAAAACTGTTAGGAATGTTCTAAGTAATATAAATAGCTAGGCACCTATATAACATACCTCGTTTGCAATATTTTAAGAAAAAAGTGTTTAAGTAAGAAGGTACCAACAAAATAGGTGGCTACTTAGCATTATTAAAAATAAACACTGAAAAAAAATGCGGTCGAACCACTTGTCAAACCAGATTTTGATGCTAAAATTTGATAACTCCTAAACAGCATGGTGTAACACACTGATGACTTTTCCGATAGTGTGTGAAGAAATGTTTTTTATATATTATTAAAATGTAATCTATTTTAGATACCATCTTATTGTTCTCTGCGTCTCATGACGAATTGTGGGAAAGTACTTCATGAGCTAATGCCGACATTTTAAACGTAATACCAGCATTATCTAATAACAAAGAAAATTTGAAATATGTTTTAGAAACGCTCCATTTATTTATTTTTCTTTGCTCTTTGTTTTAGTTCACGCAAATTATCGTGTAACTGGTTCTTTCGAAACAAATGTGGTGAAAGGATTTTAAGAGCGCCTCAAAGAGTCTCCTTGTTCACAATGTCTTTGAACTTTTTAGATTCTTTATGCTGGTTTCCTCACGATGTTTTCTTTCAATGTTTGACAGTAGGCATAGTGCACATCCCTTGTCATCTTTTACACAGTTCATTGACCCTTTCTTTGGCCTACCTATTTACAATATATACTTACACATCAATCCATATTCCATCAAATACTTAATCATAAAAGGATCATACAGAAAAAAGGTGGGAACCGAGCCGTAGTTTGTTGCCTGTTCTTCTAGGCTTGGTCGCGTGGAACTGGCACCTAGACTCACCTAGCTTTAAGACGTTTCAAAGTGATCCTTGTGTTACTACTGAATAAAAACATCTTTGATTTTGACCATTAAAATTAATTTCAATAAAAAAAACTAAGCTTATACACCCTATATAACCAACGAAGGTTTTTGGCCTAAGCAAATATTGATTACGTCAAAATCTTGTATTTACTTACTAAATAAAGCAAACGCAATAAAAGTAAGTAATTGAATTATTCCTAGAACGAAATATTAAACATTTACATGTTTCCCACAGAGCTTTCTTCGGCATTGAATAACATTTGAATATATACTCGTAAATATACTAATGGAACTATGTGCGTCTTTGTTCGCATAAGTTTTTTCTGCTTTGACACCTCTATTTATCCGACTTCTAATAAAAAAGGAAGAGGTTCACAATTCACTAGTTTTTTTTATGTTTATTGTTTGTGCTATCGAATAACTTCGTCAAATACGATTACAAAAATTTCGGATTTGAAAATTTCCATATAATAATTAATTAATAGTATAATTTGGTTCCATAGAAAATTTATCACATTCGGTTTAGCAGTTTGGTCATGAATTTGGTGTCTCAAGTTTTTTAAACTTTATTTGTATCTAGATCTAAGGGGTAAGATTTCCAAATAAAAAGCTGTCAGGATGTTGTAGGTGCTGGGCAAACCTACTCCATCTAAAACCCTGTTCCAGGTACTATAGAGTCCCGTGAGTAGGGCTTGAGTAATCATAATCACCTCTGACGCTATATAAATTCTTCACCCTGATAATTTCAAATCTTTGCGACTTACGATTTCAATTTTTTTCGGACGATTTATTTCTACACTCTTAAATAATTATATCATCCAGGAAACTATATAGACAGAGAGAAGTGTCATCGATGGGTTGTACAATTTAAATAAGGAACCCTAAAACAACAATAAGTGTTTTGTATGTACGGGTGTGGTGAGAATTCCGATCTGGAAGCCGATAAAATTCTATAGACTACAATAACGCGACGACCGCGTAGTTTGAAAGTGGCAAAAAGTTACGGATTCAGCACACCTTAGCATAGCAACCTTTTTAGAAACCAAAGAGGATGGAAGCCAGCAAGGAGTTTCAATTTAAAATTTTGTTTATTTTATTCATTAGCATAACGTTACAGAACATATTATTATCCAGTAAAAAGTTACGGATTCAGGCAGGGGCGTAGCTACCGCCGTATCTGCCGTATCAATTATACGGGGCCTCCGGCCTAAGGGGTCCCCCGACGTTCGTAAGCACAATTCAAAAGTTCTCAATTTTTATTTAAACTTTAAAACAAATACCTAAGAGCTTCGATGGCGTATGAACGCCTATCAGATCTGTCACTATTGTCCATAGAGGCAGAAATTTAGAAAAAGCAGCCAAGTGCGAGTCGGACTCGTCCATGAAGGGTTCCGTAGCATCAAGTAACATAATATAAAGGTTCTTGTAGTTCGTCGAAAGGTAAATTGCGGTTTACGATTTATGACGTATAAAAAAAAAACTACGGGCTAGATCTCGTTCAAACCAAATATCGTTGAAAGTTTGCATAATGTACAGCATATATTTTTTTTAGTTTTATCATTCCCTTATTTTAGAAGTTAGAGGGGAGGGACCAACTTTTTTCCACTTTGGAAGTGTCTCTCGCGCAAACTATTCAGTTTAGAAAAAAACGATATTCGAAACCTCAACATCATTTATGAAGACCTATTCATAGATACCCCACACGTATGAGTTCGATGAAAAAATTTTTTTTGAGTTTCAGTTTCAAGTATGGGGACCCCCAAAATTTATAGGTTTTTTTCTATTTTTGTGTAAAAATCTTAATGCGGTTCATAGAATACATCTACTCGCCAAGTTTCATCAGTCTAGCTCTTACGGTTTTGGAGTAAAATGGCTGTTACACGGACGGACAGACAGACAGACATGACGAATCTATAAGGGTTCCGTTTTTGCCATTTGGCTACGGAACCCTAAAAACTAAAGTCTCTTGATAAATTAAGTAATGTAATAAATCAGTTTGCCGAAAAAGAGGCAAGGAGAGTGTATATTCATTTTGTATTGTTTGTTAACATTTTGAAAAAGTGACATAGATTAATAAATATTTCTTATAATTTTATGCAAGCTTTTTTTTTTTTTTGTGAGAAATCCGTTTATAAGAGCCCCCAAAAAAATTTTATACGGGGCCCCGCCAAGGCACGCTACGCCACTGGATTCAGGATACCTTAGCATTTTATGCAACCTTTTTATAAACCAAAGAGGATGGAAGCCAGCAAGGAGTTTCAATTTCAAATTTAGTTTATTTTAAACATTAGCTTAACGTTACAGAATATATCCAATGCGATATACTACGTGCTATAAAATATAAAAAAGGTACCATATTTCTTAAGTCTATGGTAGAAAGTCATACGCTTAGTATTTATGGGTCGTATACAGAAACAATGGTTGAATCTGAGTGGAGCCTCAAGCATAGATTTATGCCACTTTTCAAAACCAAGGAGGATGGAAGCCAGCAAGGAGTTTCCATGGTCTATGGTAGAAACTCATCCTATGCCTATGTGAAAGATGACATGGATAAGAGAGGAGTGAATGCAGAGTCGACGGCTGACAGAGGGGAATGGAGGAGGAAGACATGTTGTGCCGACTGTGAAAGTGGGATAAGGGCAGGAAGAAGAAGAAGGCGCTTACTGTTACAAAGATTTTATTCACTAAAAAGTGTCGAAGTTTATATGGAGATTATCCTCACGCAATTTTCCACGAATTGTTGAATAAGCAAGTGTTGAGTACGTAGTCACGATCTGATGAATACAGGCTAATTATCATGCAATGAAGCGTTCTTAGTTTTATTTTCCAGCAGCTTTAGTGTCTAACTTGAAAACCATTACCATTGGACTTTAAGAGCAGGTCGTGCGCAAATTTGAGATTATTAAAAAAATAATTCATAACTAAATAACTATTTAACGCTGACATACGATTTTCATTAGCGTTAAATAGAATGTCATGTTAAATAGTATATTTTTTTAACACACTTAAATTCGAATAAATCTCAAATGTATAGTCTACAATAAGTCCTTTTGCGATTTTTAAAATGTCACTTAGTTATATAGTTATGAATTTTTTTTTAAATAATCTCAAATTTTCGCACGACGCCGATTGTCACTGGTTGACCCAGTCAGAATTTTGTTGGTTTTGTCTAAGGTATCCCACTGAAGTTAATTTCGGCGTTACGCAATTCCAAAATACGAATTTCCATCAAGTTCCATTCATTCACTAGGTTTGAATGTCGGTGGTGGTGGCGTTGCTTATGTCAGATAGTTATACAATACGAAAGTGACAGTTAAAGTCTAGGCTAGGTTTCAAATGTCAAAAATAAAGCCGATGTCGATTACGAGTTGACGCAAAGGGGCTCAATTCTAGACCAGTGACTTTTTTGTCACGGTAGATATATATCACAAGAACTGTCAGTTTCTTTAGTGAATTTGACAGTTCTTGTGATATTTATCTACAGTGACAAAAAATTCACTGGTCTAGAATTGAGCCCCTAAGGCCTTATTGTCTTAGACAATAAAGCCCTATGGCCTTTGCATACATTGTAGACGATTTATATAGCTTCAGGGGTAACTAGTGACTACTCATGCCCCTACTTACGGGACGCTATAGTTCCTAAGATTTTAGATGGAATAGGTTTGCCCAGCACCTTTTTACTGGCACCCTAATTACTGGCACGTGCTGAACATCTGTATGCCTCAAATTTATGGACGCAGGGCAGTGCATCGTAGGGCACGTTCCTGACGTGCGTGACCTACGAGGCAAAGCTTTGTTCAGGTGGGCCATATGCTTGTTCTATTAGTTGTATAAAAAAAGAGCAAAATTATGAAATAAGTTTAGTCTTACAAGCTACTCACTTCCTGGAAACCATTCGCTTAATTAATTCTACCCTTTCATAATTAATTTACGTTCTACCCTTGGGCGGGGTAAATGCCTATGTAACCTATACTGACTTGGTTTCAAGTTATTCTCCTATCTGTTACCAAATTAATATTATACGAGTACTAGTAGTTTGGCTGACCTCTCAGCTCAGTTGGTTAGTAGCTGGTTCGATACTGATTTAAAAATGGAACGATTTATTTTACTCCGAAACGTGCCAACCAAAGAGGCTTAAAGGTTTTATTTAAATTTCGAACTGACTTGCAAAATTAAATGCTGATTATTAAAAATACGTGTTATTCGTCGTAATTGTATTGGACAAAATGATTTCAAGTTACTTAGTTTTAATTTCATCGCATTATTTGAGAAAAGTAATAAACAACAAGCCTTGGCCACAACTAGGCAATTAGGCATTAATGGACTCACGTACACATTTACACGTTCGTCCATCAATGCCTCTTTTGCTGCTGGCCGTTGCCGAGATGTTCTATTACTGGCGGGAAATATATTATGAACTCAGTAGTATAACTTACTTTGTTTTTTTATTGATTTTATAGTGTTTACTACACTTAAGAAAATCTCAAAGATTTTTATAATGTCCCAAAACACTATAAAATTCATAAAAAATATGAAAAAGCAAGGTGACATCTCTCGTCGATTCAACTGAATGCAATTTCGGTTATCGAGCAGGTAAGTAGTTGACTGTAACGTCAAACCTGTAGATGGAGCCACGGTCGCGTTAGTGCCGAACACTCCATAAGAGTTATTCGTCGAGTGTGACTAGGATCTGATGGCGCAGCGGTCAGCGCAGCTCCGTACCAAGGGTAAGGTCGCGGGTTCAAATCCCGCTCGGCTCTTAGCTTTCGGGACATTATAATAAAACACTTTGATTTACTTATACAGAAGGCGCCCAGAGGCAGAACAAAGATCCTTAAACAAGACAAAGACTCAACATTGACATACATAACCCACACGCGTCCTTACACTACCAAAAAGGTTCATCCAACATAACCCTAAAAACTACACAATCCTTATAACAAAGGCATAGAGTTTATTTTCGAATGAACACGCAGGTTTTCACAGCATTGTTATTTGGTGCAGAACCCACGTGAAAAACTCGCCCACGTAACCACTTAATGATGTAATTCGTTTAAAAGAGTTTCTGCAACGTTCATTTGCTTGTATTTTTAAACATAAGTTACCTTCTGTTTTGCAAAGGTTCTACAGAGTTTATTACCATACAGGGTGTATTATAGGCTACCGAAAACATTTTGACGTGAATCCCACCAATATTATAAAGGAATGTGAAAGTTTGTAAGTATGGATGGATGTATGGATGGTTGGATGTTTGTTACTCAATAACTCTAGAATGGATGAACACATTTGAATGAAATTTGGCACAGATATAGATTATGGTCATAGGCTACTTTTTATCCCGGTAAAATGTATAGTTCCCGTCGGATGGATTTGTTTTTAATCATATGTATAAGAGAAAGTCGTGTTTATATTATAAATCAAGAACGGCTGAACAGATTTGGCTGAACATTGGTGGAGAGGTAGGTAGCTTAAATCCTGGAGACGGACATGGGATAATTTTTATCCCGAAAATTTTACGGGAACGGGGCGAGCGAAGCCGCGAGTGGCTTGTACGTCTATAAAATTGCTTCCATAGGGGCAAAAAAAAAAACACGAATGTTAACAAAATCGGGGGATACAGTAATTGCAGCTACATATCTATCATCCCCATTCAAGTTTCAATGACACCACTGGATAGCTAAAGGATCAAAAAATTTATTACGCTAAGTAAGGACTGTAACACATCACGCGCGGCGGAGGGGGAAGCCCCAAAGTTACGAAACGTATTCACGTACAACAAAAGAGCACTGGTGGTCTAGTGGTAGCGGCCCTGCATTCCGTTCCGCAGGTCGTGGGTTAAATCCAGTCGTGTACCAATGAGTTTTTCTGTCGAAAAAATTATATGCACTATGCCAGTACTCTCAAAACGGTGAAGGAAAACATCGTGAGGAAACCAGCGTGTCGTAGAACCTAAAAAAGTTCGAGCAACACGTGTCAAGGGTCACGCAAAAAGGGCCCACCAGCGGCCTACTTGCGGAAAAACCTGCACGCACATCAAGTGCAGATGATAAAATTTGCCGAATTTTTGCCCTCGTACAACAAACGGTCGTGTCCAAAACACACACGGTCACACCCTATTTTTTTTATTCTTTTTTTAGGTGATTATCATCATGAAGAAGGCCGCACGTAGGCTTCCCCTATACATTTCCGTGAAGAACGATTCTTAGCTCTCTCCATCCACCGACCTCCCGCGGTCTTTACAATGTCGTCGGTCTATCTCGTGGGTGCCCACCCACGTTTCGCACTAACGAATCTAATAAGTATTTAGTACTAAAACATCTGAGAGAATTTTACAGCCTCTCGGGATCAAAGCCAAGTAAATAAATGTTTAAAATACTTTTTATATCATTTTCTTAGAAATCCTTTCGAAACTTCAGCAATCAGTATAAACTTTTAATTACTCGTTAAACCTTAGCTTCTTTTGGCTGGGTTTTCCTTTTAAGTCTGTGATTGGAGAGCTTTCAAAATATGATGATAATATTTGCTAACAAAGTTGAAGTCAAAAAATATTCTATAATATCGCAAGGATTACTTTGAAATGTCTTGAAACTAGGTTAGCAATACCAATACTTTAAGCTACCAATTGATAAACTCAACAACACTCAACGTCACTTAACAATCAATGCAACCATGATTTCGAATGTTTTAAAGAAAAACATAGTGAGGAAACTGGCATGTCTTAGAATCTAAAAAGTTCGAAAAAATGTGATGTGCACGAAAGAAGCTCACTTTAAATCCTTTAAACACACTGGTTTGAAAGACCAGTAACACGATAAGAAGTAGTAATACTTACCTACCCACAGATACTTTTACTTATCATTACTTACCTACCTATCATTATATAATATACTAGCAGCCCGTCCCGGCTTCGCACGGGGTAGACAATTTGTTGTACATTATTTTGTTCTATCGCTAATAGTTTCGGCAGCGCATTCGACGAAAGACATTTTACGACTCATTTTTCTACACCTTCGGTTACATTGTTCAAATTTTACCAAGGATCCCTAATTTTTTTCAAAATGAAATGTAGCCTATGTCATATTGGAAGAATGTAGCATTCTATTGGTGAAAGAATTTTTTAAATCGGCTCAGTACTTTTTGAGCCTATTCATTACAAACATACAAAAATAGGTACAAATCTTTCCTCTTTATAATATTAGTATAGATCTACTTCTATACTTATAATATAGGAATTGTATTTTTGTGTGTATGTTTGTAACGAATAAACTCAAAAACTGTTGTGCCGATTTCAAAAATTCTTTCACCATTGGAAAGCTACATTCACCCTGAGTAACATAGGCTATAATTATTTATGTGTTTAATAAATAAATACCCACCCGTGCGAAGCCGGGACAGGTCGCTAGCTATCATAAATATTTTACCTATGGATCATGCACTTAGTTTAAACTCAAGGTCATTACACTCTAAAGTAGCCAGTTAGTGTTAGTAGATACAGTTAGTTGCGAATCAATGGTCTGGGGTTATTGAACAATTTGGCTTGCATTGACTCATTTGAGACGTGTGGGATGACTTGAGTCAACACTGTTTGATATAGTTATAAAAAACTTGATAAAATTAAATGACGATGAAATTATATAATTTTTATAATCTTCTCCTTCTTTTTCTTTTTCTTATAGTGTCACTGATTATTTCGAACTAAGTGTGGTGAAAGGATTTTAGGTGCGCCTCAAAGAGGCTCCTTTCGTGCACTTGACACATATTTTCGAACTTTTTAGGTTCTACTTTAAATATTTTAAAACGCCCTTTTTAAAGAACTCTATACTGTAGTCTCTAGGGAAAACCTCAGCAGGAAGAGTATTCTATAACCTTAGAGTGCGCGGGAGGAAGTTTCTCTGAAACCGGACGCTGTGCGGTGATAAAAAGCCAGCCCTGACGCTAGGTGAGTCTAGGTGCCAGTTCCATGCGACCAAGCCTAAAAAAACCCGTAACAAATACTGTTTGGTTCTTAACGTTTGTTCTACCTACATATCTTTAAGAACAGCAAAAAATCAATGATTCAGTTCGTCAAAATGATTCATTATGGTAACGGTGCCAGTTCATCGACGTAGACCCACTTCTCTAAAAGGAGCAACTGCTTTAATGAGTTTTTACTGGATTCGGTGTCATGTGGGCGTGATGTATCATACGAACTTTTAAAAAAAAGAGGTACTCAATTCGGCTGTTGAAAATTTGGGCAACACGTGTCAAGTCACGCAAAAAGGGCTCACCGGCGGTCTATTTGCGGAAACCAGTCCGCATACCAAGTGGGGATGATGAATTTAGGGGCTGTTCTTCTTCTACTACTACTAATTCTACCGAAACAGTGTGGTGAAAGGATCTAAATCTATAATCTAATCTAAAGTATGCCTCAAAAAGGCTTTTACAAAAAATTGACACAAGTATTCGAACTTTTTAACTGACTTCCAATCAAAAAGGAGGAGGTTCTCAATTCGGTTGTATTTTTTTTTTTTTTTTATGTTTGTTACCGCATAACTTCGTCATTTGTGAGCCGATTTGAAAAATTATTTTTTTAATCTGAAAGGTACTGCATCCAGATTGGTCCCATTTTAATTTTATTAAAATCGGTGTTGCCATTTTTTTAAATATTTTTTTTAATGTTTGTAACTGCATGCCTCCGTCATTTATCAACCGATTTAGAAAATCATTTTTTTATTTGGAAGGTTATTCTTACGTCCAGATTGTCCTTAACAAATTTGATTTAAATCGGTTTAGCCGTTTGACAATGAAGTCGGTTTCTCAAGTTTTTTAAACTTATAATTATTAGGTTCTTCTTACAACATGCCAGTTTCGATGCTTGTTGTTGATGTTTCCTTCATTGCTTGAGAGAAAGCATAGTGCAAATACATTTTTGGACAGAAAATCTCATAGCGCGATTGGATTTGAACCCACGATTTTAGGATCAGAAAGCTTAACTGTGAACCCAACACGCTTAACGAAATAAATGGTTATTGCGGATTAGAGCTAAGCTTTAATAAAATAGGATTTAATCTCGTTAACTTAACGATACATTAGAGATAAATATAATATATTTATTATTACGGCCCTGCAGCTCAGTTGGTAGTAGCTCTGCCTGCGCTGTGGGTGGTTCGATTTTCACCCGTAACAAACATTTTGTGCACTTATGAGGGTACAACACAGGCGATTCTCCATAGTCCCCTATTTCCTCCCTGGATAATGCCTCTAGACTCTAGAGTAACCATTTTGTCTCATAAAATCCAGATCTGCTATATACGTGCTCGTATGTTTTCCTTTTTTTCAGAAACTTATTAGGGGACTACGTTTGTATGGAGAATCGCCTGTGTGATGTCCTCTTAATGAAGAGATTTTTATTCTCTGTCTGGGTTCTACCCAAAAGGTATGACCTGTAATGAAGTCTTTCATTCGGCTCCTTCGGAGTAAAGGCCTGCGCACACCTAGGTCACTTCACTTCTTCTTTTTTGGCTACTGCGACTAATACACACACCTAGGTCGTTGGCGACGGCAATGAAACGCTGTCAAATATCGCTGTCAAATTTGACAGCGTTTCCCTGATCGCCATCGCCTAGGTGTGCGCAGGCCTTAAATCATTTCATTTTAATATTATAAATAACTAGCTTTACCCTGGCACACTTAGCTGTGGCACATTGTGATTGAAAAAAACATTCCTTGATGGATTATAATATCATGCTAAAATTTCAGCTCGATCGGTGCAGAACTTTTTTAATTTTTGAAGCGAACACAAACGAACATAACATTTTCATATTGTTTAAAGATAGATAGATAGAAGAATAAAATAATAATAATATTGTAGTGTGATATTAGTTAGCGTCTGCGATAGATAAAACGATTTTGTATTTTTTGTCGTTCCACATCTTATTTTATAGCATCAAATTAAGGTCACTTTACTACGCTTTCGTTGTTTTGATCGTGAAATTGCGATCGTGAGAGAAAAGTGTATCGAGCGAGCGTAGATTTCTCATACCTACAATATTATAAGGAGGACCAAATTTGATTGTGCAGTTAAAAACAGATAAACATCTCTCTCTCATGAGATTCTGCTATTTGACCATACCATAGACTAAGTTTTCCTTAGTCTATGACCATACTAACATTTTTGGGTGACATACCACAAATTAACCTATAAATTAATATTATTACAGATAGTTAAACACATGTATATGTATAGCTGAGTTTTTTTTTTTTTTTTTTTTCTAATAAAATAATAAATAATCCACAAAACTAGCGTGATTATAGCGAAAAATCTACACAACACTATATAGCCCCAAATTAAGCAGAGCTTATACTATTGAATTCACAATACAATATAACACCCAGACAGAGAACAAACATCTGTGTTTACCACAATATTTGTTCTCAGTGGGTATTAAACCCACGACAGAAGGCAGAAGCTACTACCAACTGAGCTGAGAGGCCAGTCATTGAGATTGCAACGCTTTCATCCAAATTGTTAGATAAATCTTCGCTCGCTTCGCTTGTCCGATCTATTTTCTTGCAAATTGAATCAGTTCCAGTCAATAAAGCACAAATTATTGTTTTCTTTGTCCGTTACAAAAACAGAGGTCCAATTACCACTTTATTCGGTTAGTGGGCCCGAGCTCTGTGACCATAGATATAGATAGTGCAATCCACGAAGGCGCGCCCCACTATTCCTCCTAACCGTTTATAGTATATGTGTGCAAGCTTCCGTCAATGTTTGAGTGTTATCGGTACACACTAATTACCTATGAGTGCACACGCACACTACAATGAATAGACTACGGTTCGCGACTGCCGCTCGGAGCAAACTCCCCGCACCCCGCGAGGGGCGCGTCTTCGTGAATTGCACTATCTATAATTTAACAAGCTTGTTCTTCTTCTTCTTATCGTGTCACTGATTCTTTCGAACCAAGTGTGGTGAAAGGACTTTAAATGCGCCTTAAAGAGGCTTCTTTAGTTTTTTTGCAAGCATATGACTCCAACTAATGTTAAGTCGTAAACATTGCCTTGTAGGTCACGCATGTCAAAAACGTGCCCTACGATGCACTGCCCTACATCAACTTGAGGCATACAGATGTTCAGCCTCACGTGCCAGTAATGTCACCGGCACCCACACCCTTCAAGCCTGTACACAGCGATGTTGCTTCACGGCAGGAATAGGCATGGTGGTACTACCTACGCACCCACACGAGACACACTAAATTATTAGTTCACTAAATTATTATTTATTATTTAATTAATTAATTATTACGGTCTACATTTTGAACACTTACAATAGAATACAAAAAATGACAAAATCAAAACAAAATAAAACACACAAAGAGCTCTATTACTATCTAGTTTCTAAATGCAGTGTACTTATTTGCAGTTTTTATTTTACAGTAAAACAGGCGTTTCTAAATCACGTGCTTGTAAAATTACTTCTTAGTTCCGGTTTTGTAAAAGCTTAAAACTTTTTGCTAACCGTAGTAGATTTAAATGTGTTTTGCGGCCTAGGTGGTATAATTAAAATAAAAAAGAAAATTACCGTGGTAAATTGAAAGCCCTCACAGCTCAGCTGGCCTACCATGAGCTTCATATGGTTATGGCTGTCAAAATTGTTTCAACACATTCAAACCCAAGAAGAAAATGAATGTGTGGGTCAGCCTATCTATACACAATTTGACAGCCATAGCCATAACCATATGGATGTCGTGGTAGCCCTGTAGTTGGTAGTAGATCCCCCCCACCGTCAGCAAATATTTGTGAGGTGAGCCCAGATGTTTGTTCTCTGTCTGGGTGTTTATTTTTTCAATTGTTTAATTTTTCATTCATAAATGTGAATAAAAATTATAATAACAATAAAAAAATATAATAATAATATTAATTGTGAATGGACTCTTTCTAGGGCCCCATTTAACCTCCTTTCGGCTTTACGGGTAGTTTTATAACACCCTATATTTATGTACACAATGCTAGTGCTCTCAAACGGTGAAGAAAAACATCGTGAGGAAACCCGCGGCTTAGTCAGCTCTGCACGTATTGACCATGTCTTTCCTGTGGATTAGGCCGACTAAGCTGTCAGGATGGTATGTGCTGGGCAAGCCTATTCCATTTAAAATCCTGTCCCAGGCATTAAAGCGTCCCGTAAGTAGGGGCATGAGTAATCACCAGTTGCCCCTGACGCTATATAAATCATCTACAATAGATGCAAAGGCCTGTTTACTTTTTTTTTACTATATTTGTGTTTGATTTCGGCTTGTTTACAGCGGCCGTAATATGACGTGAATAGAGGTAAACAACCACAATACGCTATCATTCCCACTACGCTCTAAATCACTCATGGGGTCAAGATTGTATTAGCGTGAAACGAAAATAAAGTAAGAAGGTTCTGTATACATAAATACGTTATTTGATTTAGTTCTTTCAGCAATTTTTGTTGTTGGGTTAAAAAAAATGTGGGTAGGTAAAAATAACTAACTCTTTTGTAACCGTCTGCATATAGTAGCTCAACTGTTTCTTGTGTATTTTGTACTTTTTGTAAATATTTGTTTTATTGTAAGTTTCGTGTTAATTCATATTTTTAAAAACCTAGAATTACAGGCTCAAAAGCTTTAAAACAATTTTTGCTTGAATTAAAATAATTCAGCTGTATTTTGTTTAATGATTGTTATCGCTTAAAATCGTTAATTAATGAACCAATTTGAAATTTCTATGGGATCAATCTGGAAGTATTTTTTTCAGATAAAAAAAATAACTATTTTTATCGGAAAAATCAGTCCCATAGTTTTATTAAAATCCGTTCAGCCGTTTGTCCATGAAATCTGTTTCTCAATTTTTTTAAAGTTCACTTGCTTAAGGACAACCTTTTGGTTTTTTCTATATAAACCTATTTTTAAAGAAAATGTATTGTTTGTTTAAATTAAATCACTTACCTTTGGCTAAAGCTGCATGGACGATGCTCAAACAGAGTAGCAATTTTAACGCCGCCATTTTGTTTTTTATATAACACACTGGGTAACACTAATCTGAAACAACAAAAAAAAAACAGCTATGAGTACCGTTTGGAGTACAATCGATGTCACGTGTCAGTAATGTCACCGGCACCCACACCCTTCAAACAATCAAACCTGCACACAGAGATGTTGCTTCACGGCAGGAATAGGCATGGTGGTAGTACGCACCCCCACGAGACACACACAAAGAGTTCTACTTATTTTGTGCGTACATTTAGGTGTTATCCCTATTTCTCTTGGTCACGTCTGAACGGCTGGACCGATTTGGCTGAAAATTGGTGGGGAGGTAGCTTAGAAACAGGAGACGGAAATAGGATACTTTTGATCCCGAAAAAGTTACGGGAACGGGGTAACGGCTAGTATATAAAAAATATATTCATCATCATCATCAACCTATATTAGTCCACTGCTGGACGTAGGTCCTCCCAAGACGCGCCACTGAGCCTGGTCTTCGAAGACCAAAAATATTAATAATTATGTTAATAGCGAATATCACGATATTTGACAGCGTTTCACTGATTGCCACCGCAGAACGCTTAGATGTGCAAGGCTTTAACAATTACCAACTCTTGCGGTAACTAATAATTAAAACTATAAAATAAATTTGCAAAAAAATTACATAACATAATGAAATCCGTTATGTACCTTCATTAATTATTCAAATGGTTTCCACAACAACTAACGGAACCCTAAAAAACTATAAACAAAGTACCGTATGGTACTGATTGGGATGCATCGCCGGCTGCCCAACGGACCGTGCAGGTTTGATTCCCGGCCAGTGGTTGGTAATTAAAATAATTACGTATTAGACCGCTGAGATTTTGCCATTAGTCTTTATGACTAACGCTTCGCTGTGGCTCCACCCGCGTGGAACCTAAGTACCTAACAGGACTATTTAAGATGCTAACAAAGATAATTGACCGTTAAAAAAATAGATTATAAAATAACTGAATGTAGTTATGTATAAATATTACAAATAGTTTCAGCAAACATTAACATAGTGCATATTATTATGTAATTTCGGTAGTATTTTAACCAACATTACTTGAAGTCTTGTAAAGTCTTGCACAGTTGGAATACAAGTGTATTAAGTGATATTCTGATTTGAACGAAAATGTTTCTGATGGTTTTAAAGAAAACCGCCAAATTTTTACGTGACAATATCTTATAATTTGATGGAGCCGGCTGCACGCACGAAAAAACATTACTCATGCGGCGTTACCTCGCTCTGAGGCGGAACGCCTCATTTAAGACTTGAAGTGCAAGTGTGAGCGCGGATTCGAGCGACAAAGAGGCATGCACGGCCTCCGCGTTCGGCAGCGTTCGACATCTGTTTCTCTCCTACTTGAGTGAGCGATGCGTCCGCGTGGACAGCTGAATGACGTTGTCACGTTCAACTATCGTCAGTAAACTGACTTTACAGACAACCAATTTTTCTTCAAAGCCAGTGACAGCCGACTTGTCTATTGACTAAGCAAATATCCTTACTTGACACTGGCTAAATTGATCCAAAATGGGACAGATGCCGTTAATAAAGAAGATCGCCATCACAGGTCGCTTAGATGTGTGGTTATAGATGACATCAATATTCTCGGTATTGCAAAAAGGTATGCAAATAATAATTATTTTCAATGAAAACACCTTGTTTTGCAAATAAATGATATTTCCTTATAATAAAATTAATTATTTTATGCATGTTCTGGTTTATAGTTTGCTTGTTTCTTAATTGCAAGTATTGACTATATAAAATCGACTATTGATTAAAACTTGTTGAGATTTGAGAGAGCTAGTGGTCTAGTGGCAGCAGCCCCGCCTTCCAAACCTAAGGTCGCGAGTTCAAATCCGCAGGAAACCCGCGGCTTAGTCAGCTCTGCACGTATTGACCAAAGTGTTTTTCTATCGAAAAATTGATGTTCATTATGAGTATGAGTATGATGTACACAATGCTAGTGCTCTAGAGTTTAGTTTTTTTATTAGAAAATCAATTGCATTTATAGTAGGTACTTTTTAAACTTTCGCGATCATAAAACATACTATTACACGGGTATTTATCGCGTATATTACATTGTTTTATTTATTTTCCCGACGTTTCGGCTAGGTATGTTGCAATAACCGTGGTCGCGGGCTGACACATCCCGCCACCACGCCCGCGACCACGGTTATTGCAACATAGCCGAAACGTCGGGAAAATAAATAAAATAAGGTAATATACGCGATAAATACCCGTGTAATAGTAATTGCATTTATGTGTAAAATAAAAAAGGTAAAATTAAACTTAGTATTATTCCAATGACTCATAAGTACATATAAGTACAACCTATTCATATAGTTGTTATAAAGAGGTTATTCAAACGAGAATGTCATTGAAGTGTGTCGCAATATTTTATTATCTGTGTTTGTCAAATAAAAATAAGTTATGATTAATTCAAAGTCATCGGTTTTGTTTGGAAAAGCTGTTTTTAAACGGAGTCGCATTTATTATGTGCTATGAGAATAAGCGCTGATTTTTCAATGTTGTTGGTGTCTATGAGTGACGGTGACCGCTCACCACCAGGTGGCTTGTAAGCCCATTTGTCTTTTTTTTTAAGTTGCAGAGAAATTAGTTGTTGCTTTGTCGAAACATTCTAATAGAAGGTTGGCCTCTAGCTCAGTTGGTAGTACCTCTGCCTTCTGCGCCGTAGGTCGTGGGTTCGATCCCCACCGAGAACAAATATTTGTGTGGTGAACATAAATGTTTGTTCTCTGTCTGGGTGTTATATTGTATTCTAAGTATGTATTTACAAAAAAAATGTATTCAAGTATTATATCAGCTATCTGGTTCCCATATTACAAGCTCTGCTTAGTTTGGGGCTGGGTAGTGTTGTGTGAATTGTCCACAATATTTATTTTATTTATTTTATCTCTAGCCGATTGAGGATAAGGCCTTTGTCTGAAAATTAATGTTCTTAGGTTCCTATAATGCACTTACCTACCTAATATTAAGAGGAAATCACACAGGCGACTCTCCATACAAACGTAGTCCCCTATTTCCTCCCTGGATAATGCCTCTAGACTTCTAGAGTAACCATTTTGTCTCATAAAATCCAGATCTGCTATATACGTGCTCGTATGTTTTTCTTTTTTTCAGAAACTTATTGATAAAGAAAATATGACCCTCATATGATTTATATGATATATGAATTGGAGGTGATATTTTCTTTATCAATAAGTTTCTGAAAAAAAGGAAAACATACGAGCACGTATATAGCAGATCTGGATTTTATGAGACAAAATGGTTACTCTAGAGGCATTATCCAGGGAGGAAATAGGGGACTACGTTTGTATGGAGAGTCGCTTGCGTGATTCCCTCTTAAGCTTTTTTGAAAGCATAGCAATATACTTAAGAATCGCAATAACGAGATTATGCTTCTCAAAGATGTATTTATTCAGTATCACAAGGATCACTTTGAAACGTCGTAAAGCTAGATGAGTCTATAGGTGCCAGTTCCACGCGACCAAGCATAGAACAGGCAACAAACTACGACTTGGTTCCTACCGGTTTTTTAATGATCTTTTTACAAATAAATAAAAACAATAGCAGTGAAGTTCCAGTGTGGTGCCACTTCACTTAATGAAGTGAGTTTATTTATACTTATTTACAACACGCACGACTCATATTATAGCTATAGCTATTGCTTGTACTTAGATAATAAGTTCGAGAAAAAATAAAATTAAAAGCTGTCTCTTAACTACAAGATAACTTAGAAGGCGATTCTATAAAAAGTTTAAAGAAACTCTACATAAGGAAAGAGTAAGGTATTGGTAGAGAGTGTAGAGACGAACAAAGTATAGTTTTGTGAAGTTGATGCTTACGCTCTGTCAAAATCACACTCAAGTTTGACAGATGGAAACATAAATTCACGTAATGTCATCAAGACCTTGGTTGATATCTAGTCAGGCAATAACTTAGATTCAACTTAATTACAACTTGATAGAAGCAGCAAATAATTACAATTTTAAGTAGAATAATGTGTTTACAAAAACTGAAATAAGTATTTGATGCTAGCAAGTAATGAATCACCATTAAAACAGCAAAAATGTTAATAAAACACATCAAGTTACGTAAAAACTTAACAAAAACTGGATTTAATCACATGCCAACAAAAACTCATCATTCTCTACAATAAAATGACAAAAAACTCACCGTACACATACACTAAAATTAAACACTTTAACCTTAAACTGTCAGCTGACCAAACAAAATGGCGGCCTGTCAGTTTGACATTACGACCGGCGCGGGCGGAGGCTTTGCGGCAACTGAGTGACTCGTGCGTGGTAAAGCTGCGTCCACGCATACTAATATGGCTGTTTACTTTGTAAGTTCAAGTGAGTTTATTTTGTCTGGGGTGTAAGGTGATAAAAAAATATGAAGGGCTAATTGAAAGTAATTTATGATGGCTTTAAGAATGAGCTTTAACCTACTAGCTTCTTAAGGGCGGAAAATTAAAAGGTTCAAATTTTTCATGTCTTTTTTTCTGAATTAAAACCGTGCAAAGCTTGGGCGGGTAGCTAGTAATAAAAATAAGGCTATTTTACTCAGGGACAATGTAGTTTTTAAATGGTGAAATAATATTTGAAATCGGTCAAATGGTTTTCTTGAATAATTCTCTCCTTTCCAATGTACTCTGCTATATTATAAGTGTAGATCAGGGGTCAGGGGTAACCAAAGCTGTGTAACGTTGCACCCCCCTTTTATGTAAAATTAAAATTAATGGCCCCTGACATAGGTACATTCTGAAAATGGGGATTTTAACCGGTTCCGAATTCGGGGGGGAATAGGTAATCTTTTTATTGATCGCACCCCCCTCAAATAGTTTTCAACGCCTCCCCCCAAAGGAGGCGGCGTCCAAAGTTTGATAACCCCTGGTATGGATTAGATTATCAACGAAATAAAATCAATACTAAAACTTTATTATAAGTCGTTACAAAATACTTCGACCCGAATGCATTTTCTTAGCATGATTTGCTATACCTACCTACATGCGAGAAAAGACACGTGTTAAAGTTAGTTAAAAGCAAACGTACGAGAATTAAGTCTTAAGAAGACTTAGTATACTTATTTATCTTATTTAATTTATATTTAGGTTTCCTTTGAGACGCTTTTAATTACGATTATGTTGTAAATGAGTTAACCAAAACGCAGGAACAAAAGTAGGAAAATAATTAGGAACTTTTTCCCTAGGCACGGTAGATATCCCTTAATTCATACTTTATTTTGTATCTAATCTATATTTATAAAAGAAAGTCGTGTTAGTTACACTATTTATAACTCAACGGCGGAACCGATTTGGCAGAAAATTAGTGGGAAGGTAGCTTAGAACCGGGAGAAAGACATAGGATACTTTTTATCCTGAAAAAACAACGCGAACGGGGTGTTACGGGAACGGGCGAGCGAAGCCGCGGGCGGCCACTAGTTAATTATATATTCAAGATTTTTTAAGGGTGTAAAAAGGGAATGGTGGTCATGTCCAAATAATAGATTTAACACCTACATTTTCCAACATACTACAACTTGATCATCGAAGGAAAGATTGAAAGAAAAGCGAGGAAAAAGAAGGCCCAGAACAGGAGCCATAGCGTCTAAGTCAACTTGTAATCGACATCGGCTTCATTTTTGACATTTGAAACCTAGCCTAGACTTCAACTGTCACTTTCGTATTGTATAACTATCTGACATAAGCAACGCCATCACCACCGAAATTCAAATCTAGTGAATGAATGGAACTTGATGGGAAGTATTTTGGAATTGCGTAACGCCGAAATGAACTTCTGCGCCTTCAAATCTTTATCACACTCGAAGAATAAATCTTATGGACTGTTGATTCGGCACTAACGCGACCGTGGCTCCATCTACAGGTTTGCCATACTGTCAACTTTTGGGATATTGTAAAAAACTTTGTGACTGTATATGCCAACCTTACGTTATTTTCACAAATCTTATAGCTTCGGGCTACGTAAGAGGAAACTTCAACTAAGTTGTTCGTTGTTTGAGCACGCTTTGGAAACTAACTACTAGCGCTTGTAAGAGGCCAGGAACAAACCTGGAGGCTCTGAAGAAATCATAAGACTCAGGGCCGATCTTATGGATTACTAGCGGCCTGTCCCGGCTTCCGCCACTCCCCCCGCACCTCCCGCATCCCCCCGCACTCCCACTCCCCTCCACACTCCCCCCTATACTCCCCTCCACACTCTCCCCTGTACTCCCTTCCACACTCCCTTCCACACTCTCGCACCCCCCCGCTCAACACTCCATGTGTACCCTCCTCCATCAACCCTCCCAGCACAAACTTTGAATGTCATATTTTTTTATATCAAATCAACAGACTAAAAAAAAATAAGTTCAAGATTCTAGCTCTAAAAATGGCGATACTTCCATAAATCTTTCAACCCCCATTTTCAACCCTTTACAACCCTTTTTTCGCAATAAAAAGTAGCCTATGTCCGTCTTCAGACTCTACACTATCTATGTACCAAATTTCATTCAAATTCAAATCGCTTTAAAAATGAGGATACTTCCATACAACTTTCAACCCCCATTTACAACCCTTTTTTCGCAATAAAAAGTAGCCTATTTTCTTCCTCAGGCTCTACACTATCTGTGCACCAAATTTAATTTCAATCGGTTCAGAAGTTTTGGCGGGAAAGCGTAACAGACAGACAGACAGACAGACAAAATTACTTTCGCATTTACAATATAAGTTTGGATTCTTTACTATGACGCCAATCTAAACACACGCTTACAATATCACAGGCTCGCAAAGTGAGAGCCTTACGAAGGCTGTTAACACTTCTTAACAATCACAAAACATCACAACTGCATACTTTATTTGAACGAAAATCAATCTAAGCTCTATGCCTTAGAGACTATTTTATAAAATCGCTTACACCAGCAATAATTCTTGCAATTCAAAAAGTCTTATAAAAGAAACAGGTTTATGACAAAATAGGTTTTGCATGTAAGTAAATAGAGTTGTTATTGGTTTGCTTGTTGAAATATCAGTTAAAGTTGTGATTGCATTCAATGTGCTAATATTCGCTTCCTTTGCGAATAGGGTTGTTGAGGAAAAGTCGGATAAATCAATAAATAGCCAGACTTTTTAAATATATGTCATAAAAATACTGATTTTTGTGTACTTTTTTCTTTATAAAAATGTAATTATGGAATAACAAAAAAAAAAAAAATTACAGTAAATAATTTGTATGTGCCCGTGTATAACCTACTGACGATATATTGTTTTTCTTTGTAAATACATACTTAAAATACAATATAACACCCAGACAGAGATCAAACATTAATGTTCGCCACATAAATACTTGTTCTCGTAATAAAAAATAACAATATCGTATCGTTTTAAAATAAATAAATATCATACGCTTTTTCTGTAATATGCTCGTTTGATTGGTCATATTATTATGCTCGTTCCATTTGTTAGTTGTAGGTAGAACATAAAAAAACAATAAAACATTCTACTTTTTGCATATTTTTTTCTCATGAATAGGTACGCTGGTAATTTTTGTTAGCTCTACCAGAGGCTTTTATTTAGTTAATAATTAGCCGGAAGTTTATAAAGTCGGATAGTTTAAAGACATCTCTACTGTTTGAGGACTCGTAGTTTTTCTACAACCTATAGTCCCTTTGATTATACTGATTTTTAAATCTAGAAAAAAACGTTCTAGAAAGTTAACTATTATTAAGCTTATATGATACTGTACTTATGTCTTCATTACTTTAATTTTCACTCTCCCTCGCTGATAATGCCACTGGTTCGAAATAACCAGCGAGTTAAAGGATTTTTAGCGCGCCTATAAGAGAAGCTCGTTTTGTGCTTTTTACTTTATTTTTGACGTGACAACGTGTTATAATTCGATGGAGCCGGCTGCACGCACGAAAAAACATGACTCATGCGGCGTTACCTCGCTCTGAGGCGTTCCATTTAAGGCTTGAAGTGCAAGCGAGAGCGCGGAACGAGCGACAAAGAGGCACGCACGGCCTCCGCGTTCGGCAGCGTTCGACATCTGTCTCTCTCCTACTTGAGTGAGCGATGCGTCCGCGTGGACAGCTGTATGACGTTGTCACGTTCAACTATCTTCAGTAAACTGACTTTACAGGCAACCGATTTTTTTTTCATTTTAGGGATACTACCTGAAGTTATAATGTTGTATTTAAGGAGCACTCGAGAGGCAAGTTCATTACGTGCGTGACCTACGAGGCAATGCTTTGTTATAGGCGATGGTTACCACTTAACATCAGGTGGGCCATATGCTTGTTCCATCAGCAAGTAGGAACCAAGCCTGTTCTTCTAGGCGTGGTCACGTGAAACTGGCACCTAGACTCACCTAGCTTTATTAAGACGTTTCAAAATGATCTTTTTAATACAACTGAATTCAGATATTTCAAATTTAAATTTTAATGATTGTGAGGCTTTTTCTGTTGAAAAAAGAAACATATCCTTGAACTTTTTTGGTGTGTGGTTTCTTCCTTTGTAATATTGTATTAAAGATATAAAAAGCTGCATTCGTATCTCCCAAAAACCAGTTGTGGTCACTGACCGTCAAAAGCTGCCCAGACACCCACACTGCCATTTTGTATTATACAGGGTGTAACAACATATTCCTATAAGCCCGAAAGGGGGGTAATCCACACGCCATCATGGCTAGCAAGGTTTGAAAGAAAGAAAGAAAGAAATAAAAACATCTTCGACTTAAGAAACTACGGAGTTTTACTGTTATAAAATTCCTTTCAAACTTAGTTCAAATTTTCATTTACATGAAATAGATTATCCCTTGGTCTCAATCTCACCTGGTGACGATGAAGCCGGCGATGGAGCGGGATGGTCGAGAAGACATCTCTTCATTTTTGATTCTTGACATTAAGTATTTACAGCTGTTTTTGTACGTCCAAGCAAAAAAACGACTGTAAACTCTAGAGAAATAAAATAATTGGCATCAAACCTATGCGTTGGCTTAAATATTCAAGTGCTTGGTTTGAAAAAAGTTTATATTTTCAAAGTTCTAGAACAAATATTAAACATTCTCTTCTAATTAGTCTTAAATCTTGTCAGCGTCCTATATGAGTTTTTCTCCAGGTATTTCGTTTGAGAACAACCTCCTTGACCTATTGACATGACGGTGATCTTCGCTTTTATTTGGCTCGTGTCACTTTGAATATACCCTCATAAATTAATCTTGTTTTTTTCGCCCTGGTAATGTCAAAATTCTTTTATTCAGTTACATCAAAAGAACCACATTGAATACCCCCCTTTGGGGCTGATAGAGCTATCATGTTACACCCTGTTTATACGCCTTATAACTAACAACCCGTGTCCGTACATGTTGGGAGCGATATCATCGAAGTTGCAGACCACTGTATATCTGGGTCAGTCGATTCAACTTGAGCCTACGCCCAGCTGTGGGCTAACTTAGGTTGATGATGATACTGATGATGGTTTGTGGTAGGCTCACGGTACATAGAAACTGCCCTACTTGATTACTCATCATCATCATCAGCCTGAAGAAGTCCACTGCTGGACATAGGCCTCCCCTATACATTTCCAGGAAGAAAGATTCTGAGCCCTTTCCATCCACCGACTTCCCGCGATCTTAACAATGTCGTCGGTCACTTCAACTTACTAACTCTAAGTCTTTGGCCTTGGTTCTTCTACGGATATCCTCATTTCTGATTCTATCACGTAGTGAAACTCCCAACATAGCTCTCTCCATAGCTCGTTGCGCGACTTTGAGCTTGTGCACGAGGCCAATAGTTAGCGACCACGTCTCAGTTCCGTAAGTCATCACTGGCAACACGCACTGATTTAAGACTTTTGTCTGAAGCTCTGTGATGTCTACGACGAGAAGATTTGGCGCAATTTCCCGAACGCTGCCCATCCGAGTTAGGATGTTCTATCAGTCACCTTGTTAGCGACACGAAATCTGGAAATCTCAGAGCAATCCATTCGGATTGCTAATAAACTTTCGTAGGGTTGATTTTAGTCGGAATCAAGCCGTAAGCTTGTTGCCTGTTATTTTAAGGCCTGTGCACATCTAGGCGATGGCAATGACGATCAATGAAAGCTGTCACATTTTACAGCGTTTCACTGATCGCCACCGCAGATAGCTTAGATGTGCGCAAGATTTTAGGCGTGGTCGCATGTAAAAGTTAGGCGAAGTAATTAAATTGTCTAGCTTGTTATAGAGAGATCTTCTGTTTCCTTTTAATTTGACTTTGACGAACAATGTAACTAGTTCTTTGTTGGGCACACAGGTGTAGAGGTGAATGCTACCTGTTTGCAAGGCGTTGTCAGGAGGGTTAGGGGCTAGGATGGGGGTAGGGGGCGGAAGCGTTGCATCGATTTAGCGCACTGCAGATGCGTCATGAAAGGAGGGGAAAAATCTGTTTAGATGTATCGATAACCTACTGTTTTAGTAGTACTAGCAGTAAGTAACCGAGATTCGCTCGGTATTTTTTTGAATCCCTTCGACTGGCAACTGGTGATCTGGTGGCTTTCTTCAAAATCATCACATCTGCACATCAGCCGATTCTTGGCCGATCGCACCGTCCTCCACCGTCCTCAGTATTTGTACGAAATTAACGGCATTAACTTAAAGCTGCATGTGGTGGATCTGTGGACTGTATGTTCTGCTGCGCTGGTTTTCGGCGAAGCTTGCGAGGGTCCAATTGAAACACCAGTCTTCCAAAAATTCTTCTTTATTTCTTCTAAGTAAACAACTGATACAATACTTTTCTTGAACCGAAACTTTTCTTCTGAACTTTTATTTCTTCAGGCTTGTTCAAAATTAAAACTGTAAAACTGTTAAACTGTTAAACTTTCAAACTTTCAAACTTAACTATCGCGGGCTATCTGCGCTTCTTATATACTAATACCTCTCTATCTGTCCTACTCTTACAATATCGCTCTATCTTTGTCTGACTAGCTATCCATCTCTTTCTATCGTATATGTCTGTCCTTGTCTATGGAACAATCTAAAATTTTCTCGAATATTCTTAGCTAGCCGTCTTTGTAATTAGTATATCTATCTCGCTCTGTGCGCGGCCCGAGGTTAAAAGTAAACAACTTATTCTAGAACAATTACAATAGGAATTTTCTAGCGTTTTCTCTAGCAAAGCAAATCGTTTTTCTTTATCAAAATAGTAAATCTAATCTTATTCTAGGAGACGTTGCTAACAGTTTTCCCCGCCAGTGCGCGACGCGTCGTTGGGCACTCCATCTTTCGGCTGCAACGTCTTCCCTGATGCTAGGAGGATAAGTCGCGAGGTCGGTCTCTTCAGTAGTCCTCCTTTGGTCCTCACGCTGACAATGCGTGTCCTCTTATCTGGTCCCGGGAACGTTTCTTCAACCACCCCGCGCGGCCATGTGTTGCGCGGGAAGGTTCGGTCCGCGATGATTACTACATCGCCTTTTTCGAAAACAATGCGCTCCTGCCCATTCATCTTCCTTGGCATGAGGGTCGACAGGTATTCTCTCAACCACCTGTTCCAAAAGTGGTCTGCCAGTCTTTGCGCAGTCTTCCAGTTCGGCTTCCCGATGAGGTCAGTGTCATCGAAGTTTCCCAAGACAGTCATTCCGCAGGATCTTCCGATCAAGAAATGGTTTGGAGTCAGACTTTCTTCTCCTTCTGTCGGATCCGCCACGAGGTGCGTCAGCGGCTGAGAGTTCACCGTGTGTTCAACTTCCGTTAAAAGGGTGTGTAAGACCTCTTCTGGTGGACTCTTCTCTCCAAGTACGGCTGCGAGTGCTGTCTTTACTGACCTCACCATTCGTTCCCAGGCACCTCCCATATTGGGTGCTCCAGGTGGAATGAATTTCCAATTTATTCCTTCTCGTCTTGCTGCCTCGACGATTTCTTGAGGCATGTTCGCGAGCTCTCTTTTCAGTTCGTTGTCCGCTCCGACGAAGTTCGTTCCGTTGTCGCTGTAAATCGTTCGGGGGGTTCCTCTTCGAGCCGCCATTCTTCGTAGCGCCATTATCATGGAGCTCGTGTCGAGTGATGCCGCCAGTTCTAGATGTATCGCCCTCGTGGTTAAGCAGGTGAAGAGCGCACCCCAGCGTTTTTCCTTTCTTCTCCCTATCGTCACGTGCATCGGGCCAAAGTAGTCAACTCCAGTGCAGGTGAACGGAGGTTGGTGGTGCGCCAAACGTTCTTGAGGTAAGTTTCCCAGCGGTGGTACTTCCGGTCTTGATTTTCTCACTCGGCACCACTGACACTGATGCGATACTTTCTTTACAGCGTTCCGTAGCGACAGGATCCAGAACTTCTGCCGTATTTCGTTGATGACCGTTGCATGGTTGCCGTGATGTAAATGGCGATGATAATGTTCTATCAGCAGTTGTGGCACACGATCCTTCCCGTCTATGATAGGCAATCTCAAGTTCTGTGATCCAAAGTTCCTGATGTTCATCGCTCTGCTGTTGAGTCTAAGTATTTCATCTTCATCTAGCATCACGTCGATTTTCTTCAGACGGCTGTTGTTATCAAGCGGCTTGCTACTCTTGAGGTTCTCTATTTCTTTCTGGAACGATCTTCTTTGAGTCTGTTTGATGAGAGCTTTTTCTGCTTTCCTTATGTGTTCAGGTTCTACTGGTAGCCATTTTCTAGTTGCCAGGTTCTGTGTTCGAGCATGCGGTTTGCTGATCTTTTGTTTCTTTTCATATGGCTTCCAGTTCTTTTCTCTGGCGGCGTTTGCGCTGGCCTTTTTTCTTCGACACAAATCCAAGAACATGAAGACTCTCGCTGTCGCACGGAGTAGGCGCGTCCAGCTTAAGAATCTGTTCGGGTCTGGTATCATTGATTCTTGGATTCTAGCTGTTCTTACAGCTTCTGGGTTTTTCTTCTTGAACTTCACTACGGAGAAGTGAGGTAGGTAGAACGTTCGATCTGGAGTGGAGTCTGCTGGGGCTTCCTCGGCGTATCCACTGTCAAAGATCTTCTGCAGTTGTTCGCCGTATTTTTCTTTGAGAGCTGCATCTTTATCCAATCTTTTCTCTACGCCCTGCAGACAATTGTAGGCCTGCGCGTAGTTGTTCGGCAGCTTCTCATCTTCCTTCTTCCACAGCAGTCCAGACTCGTACCTCCCGTCGGATAGCTTTTTGGTAGTCTTCTCCAATAGTTCGAGTGCTCTTCCGTCAGCGTCGTTACTTGGGTGCCGCTGCTGCACGCCGATTGAATCCAAGTCAAACTGTCGTTTTATTAATTCTTCGATCGCTTCTTCATTTTCTGTCTGGCGGCAGTGGTTCACGTAGTAGACTGGTGCAGCGGCAGATCCGGTGCTGCTTCCATGAAGCACCCATCCCAGGCTGGTGAGTGACGCGACGGGCTCGTTCCTTTTCCCTTTCAAGATCTTCCGGGATACGATCAAATCCCAATTGTCTTGACCGATCAGTAGGGTCGGGCTTTCATTTTCGTAGATCAGTTCGTCCATCATTTCTTTCAGATGGCTGCACCCTTCAATGGTGCTCTTGCTGACGGTCTGAGGCGAAAGCTTCAAATCTTCAATTGTTCGTACTCCTTGGAGTGTTCTTCGATCTCTTCGTTTTGCTCCCTTTATTTTCAAATCCATTTCCTGGGAGTCTTTCTTTTCTATTATTCTTCCGCCAACAGTTTCAAGGGTGAGTGCTTTTCTTTTTCCGGTGGCTCCGATGCGATCGACCACGCTCTTGTCTATCAGTGACACTGTTGAACCTTCATCGAGCAGTGCCAAGATGCGAGTCGATCCTTTCGGGCCGTATATATCCACTGGGACCATCTTCAAGTATGTTTTTCTTCCATCGGTTGCTGTAAACACTGGCTTCACTACGCTTTCTTCTCTTGCTGGTTGAGGCGCTGCTGCAGGCGGTTGAGCGGTTGAAGCTCTATAAGTCTGTTCTGTGTGCAGCATGATGTGGTGCGGCCTCTTGCACTTCCTGCAGGGTTGGCTTCGGCAGTTCTGTCTTGCATGTCGCTTGCGTAGACACTTGAAGCACAGTTTCTTCTTTACAGCAATTTCCCAGCGCTCGTTGTGCGATGTGTCCCTGAATTTCTTGCACTCGGTGATCCAATGTTCGCCTTCGCAGTGAGCACAGAACTTCTTAAATCCTTCGGAGGTCGCAGCAACTGTGCTTGACTCGGAGTCTTCTTCTTCGTGGGTGGCGTGCACCGGATATCGTTTCTTAATGACCAGTTCCGGTGGCGCGATCTTTCCGCACAGGTCTGCTTCCACTTCTAGGAACTTCTTCATTTTCAATAGTTCTGGCTCTTCATCGCCTATGCGTGCACTGTAGTCCAGCCATCGGTACCGGAGTATTGGCGAGAGCTTTTCTGTGATGCTTCGGCTGATTTCTGGTGAGTACAGGTAGTGCGGCTTCTTCAAGGCGGTTATCGTCGTAACCGCATTTCCCACGCGACTGGCGAAGATGCAGATCTCTCGCGGGGTGTCTCCGATGCGTGGTAGTTCCTTTATCTTCTGTAGCTCAGCCAGCACCAGTTGTTCAGGTCTCCCGAAGCGTCGTTCTAGTGCAGCGATGATTTCCTGGGGGTCTGAAGTCACGAACAGTAATCCTCTGATGGCTTCTTTGGCAGCTCCTTTCACTGCCTTCCTGAGGCGAGCCATATTGTGTACGGTCGTACACATCGCCGCGCTATCTTCATATGCTCTTTTGAATGGCAGCCATTCTTCATGAGACCCACTGAATTCTGGCAGGTCCCAAATCTTCGGTGACACGGTCATGCTTGGTCGTACCGATCTGGTGGCGTTCATGATAGCTTCGGCAAGTTCCTTAATTTCACTCTTCTGAGCTGGCTCGTTCTCGATTGGTTCTGGGTTCTCGAAATAGTTCGTCTGTTGTACCCATTGTTCGACGTGGGTCGATCGTTCAACTTCATATTCTTCATCCAATTCTTCTTCAGAAGCGTATTCTGCTAACTCCAGATTTGTCTGGGCTAGCGCAGCGGCAGCCTGTGCAGCTTCCAATTGCTTCTGCTGTAGTTCTCGGAGAGCTTCCAGTTCAGTTCTTCTACTTGATTTCGTAGATCTCTCCGGTTTCCTCTGGATGACGGTTTCTGAAGACGCGCACGGTAGGGCGGTAGGTCTCCCTCCAATGTTCTTCAGTTTCGTTCGTTGCGTGGCCGCCGATTCGGCTGCGGGCGCGGTCACCCTCGTGGGGGTGAGCTTCGCGGATACCGACGCGGGGCGTGCAAACACGGGCTCAGAGCGGCCGAGCTCGGTAGCATGCGCGGACGCGGACGCGAGACTCACGCTCGCGGGCGTGGCCAATGCCTGCTTAGACGTTCGGGTCTGAGCGGCCTTCGGTTCTTTCGCGGCGGCGCCGTCGGGGCGCGGGGGAGGGGCGGCAACTGCGGTAGCTGCCGCCAACGCGGCGCGAGTCCTCCTCCCTATGCACGAAGCGGCGGGCTCCAATGCTGCGCTAGTGGCAGCTACGGTGCGGCGCGACGTGGTTGTCCCGGCGGAAGCCTCCGTGGTTCCAGTATCAGTTGTTGCCAAAATCTCCATCGACCAGTCAGTGGTCAACGCTCCAGCAGAATCTTCCTTGTCCGATCTGGACTTGGCGACTGGCGAACGTGAACGGACGATCGGCATCTTCTTTCTTCTATCCGGCTCGAAGGACCAAAAAATGTGGTGGATCTGTGGACTGTATGTTCTGCTGCGCTGGTTTTCGGCGAAGCTTGCGAGGGTCCAATTGAAACACCAGTCTTCCAAAAATTCTTCTTTATTTCTTCTAAGTAAACAACTGATACAATACTTTTCTTGAACCGAAACTTTTCTTCTGAACTTTTATTTCTTCAGGCTTGTTCAAAATTAAAACTGTAAAACTGTTAAACTGTTAAACTTTCAAACTTTCAAACTTAACTATCGCGGGCTATCTGCGCTTCTTATATACTAATACCTCTCTATCTGTCCTACTCTTACAATATCGCTCTATCTTTGTCTGACTAGCTATCCATCTCTTTCTATCGTATATGTCTGTCCTTGTCTATGGAACAATCTAAAATTTTCTCGAATATTCTTAGCTAGCCGTCTTTGTAATTAGTATATCTATCTCGCTCTGTGCGCGGCCCGAGGTTAAAAGTAAACAACTTATTCTAGAACAATTACAATAGGAATTTTCTAGCGTTTTCTCTAGCAAAGCAAATCGTTTTTCTTTATCAAAATAGTAAATCTAATCTTATTCTAGGAGACGTTGCTAACACTGCACTTCTCTAACCTAGTCACTGGCTTCGTTGAAGAATAGAGACAGGTAGCAAATGTTCATAAAAATACGGCCAACGGAGACAAAGTTCCAAAGTTCATTTTATTTACGCGCACTTTCGCGGCCGGTCATCGTGTAACAAGTTTGTGTTTTGTTGCTGGTTTACAGGGTAAAAAGTGAATTATTTTGTTGTTGGTGCTATTGTAACGATGAACAGGTAAGTTTTTAATGTTTTTACATTCAATTGGTTTCGGTTTTGATAAGTTTTAATTCAAAACCTTGCTAATTTCATCAGCCACCTAATTTTTTTTCTGCGAAGTTCTCCAACAAAATCTCTTTGTTTAGACTTAAAATCTAACTGTCCTTACTAAAAAACCAGTGGAATAGGTAAACAATACATATTTTTATGTTATTTAAGTGTTATATTGTTAGAATGTAATTAGGTTTCTTCAAAATAGTGAAATAAATACTAGCATTCCATACATGAGCCAGGAATGGGCCGTTCCGCAGTCCGAGAAATCCTTGGCACTGTTATCATAGAAAATCTCTTTGTTTAGACTTAAAAATCTAACTGTCCTTACTAAAAAACCAGTGGAATAGGTCAACAATACATATTTTTATGTTATTTAAGTGTTATATTGTTAGAATGTAATTAGGTTTCTTCAAAATAGTGAAATAAATACTAGCATTCCATACATGAGCCAGCCGCGGGCCGTTCCGCAGTCCGAGAAATCCACTATGATAACATGGCACTGTTATCATAGAAAATTGCAAGTTTTTGATTGTTGAATTTCTAAATGTTTTTGTATGGTAATAGGTTATTTTTTTATCATGAATCTTTTATAAATATATTCATGTTTTTGGATATCAATGCTTTTGTCTAACTCATTGAACCTACTTTGTACTACATCACATAAATTCCAAGTGTGTATTTCCATCCGTTTTCTAAATCTTTGACTTCGAGTAGCGAAGTGTACATTTGTAAACAAGTAATAATTAATATTCAATTAGTTAGAATATTTCAAGTTGATTTCAAAGAGGTATAATTACTACGGAGTGATAGTAGAAAAATAAAAGAGAATCATCATTCATTTACAAAGCGGCATGCGCGCGCCGACCTCTAACGAAGGTAGTGCGCACATCCGCCATTTTTCTTATGAATGATGAAATCATATACCATTTTGATCTTACTAACATACTACATAATAATAAAAAATAAGAACTGGTTATTTAAAAAAAAATCACGAGTGCAATGAGATAGAAACATCCGGAACTTGTGTTTACGTAGTCCTTTAGTTCCAAAACTCGACAATAGATGGCGTTCTCTGTGAAACATAACCCTTGAGTTCTCAGGTTCTCACAGAGCTTAGTTTTTGCTTCTGAGCAACAAATGGCGCTAGGAGTAATGATATTATGAAAAAGTTGTTTGTTCTTAACTCCGAACGCCGATATTTTCTAAAAATAAATCCTAGCTAGATCGATTTATCGTCCCCGAAAACCCCTGTATACTAAATTTCATGAAAATCGTTGGTGCCATTTCCGAGATCCTAAATATATTAATAGGTATATATATGTAAGAGTTTCCAGGGTCCATCATGAAAACACCAGAGTTTCGTTTGAACATTCGTTTTTATTGGAGGTGTTATCCTTATGGTAGTTCGCAGTGGAATGAATATTTCTCAGCCGTTTGCTGTATTTATAGGTGACTGGGCAAACAATACAACAACTAACTTTTTAACGAACATAATTCCAGAAATTCAATTTAAAATTACTAGAGCAAGCTTATTTGGTTTCTAAAAATATAAAATGATTTTTAGACAATACAACATAAATCAATTCATATTGCTAAATGATTGATATCAATCAACGTACTCAAATCGGCAACTAAAATCAAATAACAATCAAAATAAATCACAATAACATTAATTAAACATTTTAAATCTAATAATGCTTTATCATAATAATATTAACCACTCAGGTACTTGTTTAATATAATTTAGTAGAAAATAAAGAGGTTTTGATGATTTTGCTAACGCATCTTTTAGGAAAATGTTCTTGCGCTATCATAATAATATATAATACAAGATTTTCTCGTTTAAAGGTATAAGATTAGAGCTTTTTGTGTGTGTCTCGTCAAGGTGCGTACTACCTCAATGCCAATTCCTTTAAATGCCTATATCGATACTCCTAAACTGTATTCTAAGTATGTAAAATATTCGAATATTATAGGCCTACCATGAGCTCTGTCTGTCTCTGGTTCTGGTTTTGAGGTCTTTGTGAGTGTTGACTAAATAAATCCTACGTCAAAACGTCACACACACAGTATAATGCACTGGTGAGCACTCACACAGACTCAAAACTAGAGCCAGAGACAAAGCCAGACAGAGCTTGTGGTAGGCCTACTGGTTCCCATAGTTACAAGCTCTGCTTAATTTGGGGCTAGATAGTGTTGTGTGGATTGTCTAAAATATTTATTTATCTCATTAAAAAAAATTATAAGCGTTCGACATCATACTCAATACTCAATATATTTAGTTTAGGAATAGTAACGGAATGAAAATGTTCGTCGATTTTCAACTTGATTTGTTCAACGTATCACGATCACATACTACCTTTTGAAACTGAATAGACAGAATACACCGATAAGTAAACGTCACAAATTATGTCAAAATGTTGTGTCAAGTTACTGGTGCAAGCAAAAACCGACTCTAAGGTGAAGAACATTTTCATACCGAGTCAGAATCATCGATATTTCTATCGACAAAATAATATTCCCATCTCTTTCCCTCCTGCTGACGTCATTACGTGACCCAGTAGAATCTATTTTGCTAAATGTTATAAGAAATGCACGCATTTACCGCCTTTATTACCTGCACAATACGGACTGGATTCCTATGCACTTGGAAATTAATTTTAGATTTCCTGTGGGATGCTATGTTTTCATTAGGAGCTTACAGTTTCAGTGGAGCTTCAGTAGTCTTAAGTTTTCTAGAAATCGTTTTAAGTATACTTTAAGTAAGCTTATTTTCTATTGTTTTTTTTATACAACTAGCTGATGGAACAAGCTTATGACCCACCTGATGTTAAGTGGTAACCATCGGCTACAACAACTTCTTACAGTTTTAATGAATTTAAGGCTCGAACACACCTAGTTCGCTGGCAGTAGCGATCAGTGAAACGCTGTCAAATTTAAATCTGACAGCGATATTTGACAGCGTTTCACTGATCGCTACCGCCAGCGAACTAGGTGTGCGCAGGCCTTTATAGAATTATAATTTATTAATATAACTTTGCAATTATTACTATTACCTATTTTCATTATTATAATTTTGCAATTATTACTATTATTAATTTTGTAATGACATTTCATGTATTCGATATTATTATGTTTAGACCTGTAAATTGATTTACCAATAAATGACTTCTGATTTATAACAAGGTATTGCCTGGTCACGCAAGTCAGGAACGTGCCCTAGAAAGCACTGCCCTGCGTCCATCAACTTGAGGCATACAGATGTTCAGCCTCACGTGCTAGTAATGTCACCGGCACCCACACTCTTCAAAACCTGTACACAGCGATGTTGCTTCACGGCAGCAATAGGCATGGTGGTAGTACGCACCCCCACGAGACACACACAAAGCTCTAATACTAACTTATCAGTTGAAATATAATTATTCTTCTTATCGTGTCTCTGTCTTTTCCAAACCAGTGAGGTGGAAGTACTTTTAAGTGTACTTCCACCTCACTGGCACGAAAGGAGTCTTAAAAGACTCCTTTCGTGCACTTAAAGGTCTCTACCCACTATCCCGTAGCATACCATGACCGTGCTAGGAACGTGTCGGGCACGGAAAGCAATCCGGTACGCTGTACTTCGCCCACTGAAGCGGGTTGACAGCGTTCTGAACCCGTTTCCCTTCGACAAATAGTTGACGGTCCGTGCATGGCACGTGACGGTGTCGGTCGGTGACGAAACGATCTAGTGGGCAAGTGTTTATACATTAAAATACAAAGAGTATTTTTTTGCCCGTTACTTTCCTAGCACGGTCAAGGTATGCTACGGCATAGTGGGTTTACACCTTAACACTCATTTTGAACTTTTTTGGGTTCTACAATGCGCCGTTTTCTTTTACAGGGTACTAGCACATACATTTTTGGACATACCTATAGTTGTTTAAAGAACAGATATGATAGATAGGTGGTTGGAGAGAGCACTGGTGGTCTATTGATAGCGGCCCCGCCTTCCGATCCAAAGGTCGTGGGTTCAAATCCAGTCGTGTACCAATGAGTTTTTCTGTCGAAAAATTTATGTGCACTATGCCAGTACTCTCAAAACGGTGAAGGAAAACATCGTGAGGAAACCGGCGTGTCGTAGAACCTAAAAAAGTTCGAGCAACACGTGTCAAGGGTCACGCAAAAAGGGCCCGCCAGCGGCCTACTTGCGGAAAAACCAGCCCGCACATCAAGTGCGGATGATTTTGCCGAAGTGATTGGACTTTATGGTATATTTGCATATCGTGTTAATAAAATCGGAAAACACGTGGTAATTTTTCCATTTATGAAGTATGTGAGGTGTGTGTATTTTTAGATTTCAAGCAATATTCTATAAGCGTCTGTATTTCTTTTTGACAGCCTTCTCAGCTCAGTTGATAGCTCTGCTTTCTGCCGTAGGTCGTGGGTTCGATCCCCGCACGGAACAAATATTTGTGCAGTGAACACAGATGTTTGTTTTTGTCTGGCTGTCATATTGTATTAGATTAGGTACGTACTAGGTATGTATTAAAAAAAACGGTGAAGGAAAATATCGTGAGGTAACCCGAGGTTTAGTCAGCTCCGCACGTATTGACCATGTCTTTCCTGTGGATTAGGCCGACTAAGCTGTCAGGATGGTACCAGGTCCCAGGCACTATAGCGTCTAGATGCAAAAACCTGTTTTTAACCGACTTCCAATCAAAAAGGAGGAGGTTCTCAATTCGGTTGTATTTTTTTTTTTTATGTTTGTTACCTTATAACTTCGTCATTTGTGAGCCGATTTGAAAAATTATTTTTTTATCTGAAAGGTACTGCTTCCAGATTGGTCCCATTTTAATTTTATTAAAATCGGTGTTGCCATTTTTTTTTAAATATTTTTTTTAATGTTTGTAACTGCATGCCTCCGTCATTTATGAACCGATTTAGAATTTTTTTTTTTATTTGGTTATTCTTACGTCCAGATTGTCCCAAACAAATTTGATTAAAATCGGTTTAGCCGTTTGACAATGAAGTCGGTTTCTCAAGTTTTTTAAACTTATAATTATTTATGAACTGATTTAGAAAATTATTTTTTTATTTGGAAGGTTATTCTTACGTCCAGATTGTCCCAAACAAATTTCATTAAAATCGGTTTAGCCGTTTGGCAATGAAGTCGGTTTCTCAAGTTTTTTAAACTTATAATTATTTATGAACCGATTTAGAAAATTATTTTTTTATTTGGAAGGTTATTCTTACGTCCAGATTGTCCCAAACAAATTTCATTAAAATCGGTTTAGCCGTTTGGCAATGAAGTCGGTTTCTCAAGTTTTTAAAACTTATAATTATTTAATGTTTTTACAAAAAAGTACGTTTATAAGTTTTATTGGAACAAAGTTCCTTATCGCGCGTTGTGAAAATATGGCGCGTTGCGTTGTCGGGGCTAGACGGAAAAAATCCTTACGAAAGTTGTCACGACACTTTTTGCTATAGTAAGCTATTGTAAGCTGTGCGGCGTGCGCATGTTTCTCTGTCTGTCTCTCTCTCTCTCTAGAAAGCAAGCCAGATATTTTCATTTCTATTTGGCATTGAACAGTGTGGTGTCGCGACGATTATTTTTGTTGAGTGTACACAGGTTTTTTGTAAATAATAATAAAGGAACTTCGTTCCATCCGGGTGTCCCTTGACACCTCTCAAGTTTTTATCAGCAATCTGGTTCTCATAGTACAAGCTTTGCTTAGTTCGGGGCTAGATAGTGCTGTGTGGATTGTCCACACTATTTATTATGAGATAAAGATGAGCAATGATTGAGGATACCAGAGTTGCTCGTAGAGGTGATTCCCAAGTCTCCAATTAGATCTCTCGTGCTAAATGCTACATCATACGATACGTTACGTCACAAAAATACCTCATTGTTTTCTTGATTCAAATTCAAAACTGATTTATACAGTTGTATCACAAGGATCACTCTCTTCTTATCGTATCACTGGTTCTTTTAAACCAAGTGTGGTGAAAGGATTTTAAGTGCGCCTCAAAGAAGCTCCGTGCACTTGACACATATTTTCGAACTTTTTAGGTTCTACGATATGCCGGTTTTCTAACGATGTTTTCCTTCACCGTTTGAGTGCACTGGTATAGTGTACATACATTTTTGGGCAGAAAAACTCATCGGTACACGGCTAGATCACATTAACCGACTTCCAATCAAAAAGGAGGAGGTTCTCAATTCGGTTGTATGTTTTTTTTTTTTTTTTTTAAATGTTTGTTACCGCATAACTTCGTCATTTGTGAGCCGATTTGAAAAAATATTTTTTTATCTTAAAGGTACTGTTTCCAAATTGGACCCAATTTAATTTTTATTAAAACCGGTGTTGCCATTTTTTTTAAATATGTTTTTAATGTTTGTAACTGCATGCCTCCGTCATTTATGAACCGATTTAGAAAAATATTTTTTTATTTGGAAGGTTATTCTTACGTCCAGATTGTCCCAAACAAATTTCATTAAAATCGGTTAAGCCGTTTGGCAATGAAGTCGGTTTCTCTAGTTTTTAACCAACTTCCAATCAAAAAGGAGGTTCTCTATTCGGTTGTATTTTTTTTTATGTTTGTTACCGCATAACTTCGTCATTTGTAAACCGATTTAGAAAATTATTTTTTTATTTGGAAGGTTATTCTTACGTCGAGATTGTCCCAAACAAATTTCATTAAAATCGGTTTAGCCGTTTGGCAATGAAGTCGGTTTCTCTAGTTTTTTAAACTTATAATTATTTAAACTTATTATTATCTTGATTCAAATTCCAAATTGATTTATACAAGAATCACAAGGATCACTCTCTTCTTATCGTATCACTGGTTCTTTTAAACCAAGTGTGGTGAAAGGATTTTAAGTGCGCCTCAAAGATGCTTCTTTCGTTCACTTGGCACATATTTTCGAACTTTTTAGGTTCTACGATATGCCGGTTTTCTAAAGATGTTTTCCTTCACCGTTTGAGAGCACTGGCATAGTGTACATACATTTTTGGGCAGAAAAACTCACTATCACACGACTACATCTATGATTAGGTCTTTAAAAATGATGTTGAGGTTTCGAATATAGTTTTTTTCTAAACTGAATAGTTTGCGCGAGAGACGCTTCCAAAGTGGTAAAATGTGTCCCCCCCCCCCCCCTAACTTCTAAATTATGAGAATGATAAAACTAAAAAAAATATAATATGATGTACATGCAAACTTCCTATGCAAACTTCCAACGATATTTGGTTTGAACGAGATCTATAGTGAGTAGTTTTTTTTATACGTCATAAATCCTAAACCGCAATTCGCTACCTTTCGCCGAACTACAAGAACCTTTATATTATGTTACTTGTTGCTACGGAACCCATCATGGGCGAGTCCGACTCGCACTTGGCCGCTTTTTTGTATGATCCTTTTACAAAACAAAATAATAATAGCAGTGAAGTGAAGTTCCAGTGTGGTACCACGCCAAGTTAGTGAGACGTAGGCAATACAAAAGCAAAAGTTTTAGACAGAAAATCATTATTTTATTATTAAATTTCTCATGCATTGAAAACACATCTTATAACCCAAAGTATTAATTGGGTTTCCAAGTTTTCAAGCCTCTCTTTCAAAGTTTTAACCAATACCTGTAGGCCTACTACAAGCTCTGTCTGGCTCGGTCTCTGGCTCTGGTTTTGAGTCTGTGTGAGGGTTAACTAAATAAATCCTTCGTCAAAACATCACACACAGTATAATACACTGGTGAGCACTAACACAGACTCAAAACCAGAGCCAGATAGAGCTTATGGTAGGCCTATTGAATCCACTTTGAATTTTCAGGAAAACCCTCTCTTAGCACTTACTTGCGATAAAAACAAGTAAAAACCAAATTCTAAGCATCCTGCTATAGTAATCTCAACTCTATTTCTATCGACATAAGAATAAGAAACTTCTAATATATTTACTAGGATAACGTATAAATAAAACTGTTCTAGAGTTTTTCTATCAGTTTGAATAAGGCTTCTATGAAATAGCAATCGTTTAAAATGGCTTCGGCGAGTTTATTTGTGTTAGTGTTGATGGTTTTAACAATCCAGGTCAGTTTTAGCATTTTCTTGACATTTTTTTGTATTTATTCAAAAAGGTACACTATTTTTACCTTTTTGAATAAATAAAACACAAATAATAATTTCAAATTCAAATTCTTTATTGCACTTATGTTGTATAAAGGTGTTACAGTAGGTAATTTAAGTTTCAAACATAAACCCTGTTAGGGCACCGCAACTTATTTCCCCGCTTTGGAGGCGCTATATAATTATAATAAGGGTGCAATTAAAGCAACACAAATCACTCAAGCGATCGCTGAATTCGAAGCAAGTTGTCAATTTTCGTTAAAAACTTGAAAATGGAACGCGATTTCAGCGATCACTCACGCCAGTAGCACACCTCCGCTGCGGAACCGTAAAGGCCTGCGCACACCTAGTTCGCTGGCGGTAGCAATCAGTGAGTCGCTGTCAAATATCGCTGTCAGATTTGAGATTTGACAGCGATATTTGACAGCGTTTCACTGATCGCTACTGCCAGCGAACTAGGTGTGCGCAGGCATTAAAGTGGCACCGCTAGATGAATCTCGTTGCGATCATAGAGATGGGCAGAGGGTTTAAACCCAGTTGGGCAAAAAGGCCATAAACTGGACAAATAGGGCAAAAACGAATTAACGTCCTTTTAAATGTCCAAAATCAGGGCGGAAACTCTAATAAGTTAAAATCAGACTTTTTCATTGAGTATTCGTAAGATGTACCTGTTTAAACCATTTTAATATTAGAACAAATAGTAATTGACCAAAAAGGAGGATCTTACTGAAAATAAAAAATGTATTTGTTGCCAAATCACAGAATTATCAGCAGAATCACAGTCGGTCGGTATTATTTAAATCAACATTTTACCGCACATGGTATTCGTGATTCGTGCCTGCTAATCGCTGTCACTATCGTAATCATCATTAACCTTTTGAAGTCCACTGCTGGACATGGTCACTCCCATGGCGCGCCACTGAGCCCAGGGTTCGGTTTGGCTCTTCCTATCAAGTTGCTGCCACTCTGCATAAGTCATCGCTCCATCTAATCTGAGGCATCCTACACTACGTTTCCCTAAACGTGGTTTGCCGGCCCACTGCCACTTGAGCTTGCTAGTTCTTTGGGCTATGTTGACAACTTTGGTCCTCTATCGAATGACCTCGTTCCAGATCCTGTCTCTGAGAAAGACTCCGAGCATAGCCTTAACCATAGCTTTTTGAGCGATTTTTAATTTATGGACCCGTAGTGTCCCCGTGATATTATAACTGGTAGGACGCACTGGCTTTCGTTGTTGAGCACTGTGGGATGGGTTACTAGAAGACCTGACGAAGTTTGCCAAATACCACCCAACGTAGCTGAATTCTCTTTCTTAACTCTATACTGTACTATCAGTCGGGACAAATTCAAATATTCTGGATGTAGAAGTTGATGCTTGACCATTGCTTCTCTATTAGGTTTATATTTGGTTTACGCAAATATGACCATGTTTCCGATTTTTGTAATAAGCTTAAGTGGTTGCCTATTCGTTTTTGCAGGAGTACTCGTCTCCTTTCCCTCTTGTACAGTGTCATGTTTAACCCTTCCACCCCCCTTATCTAAAAGCTAAACTAATCTCAACGCTTTGAATACCTAAATCTTTCTAACCCTCGTACTTTACGGTCTTCTGAAACTCTACAACTTCCTGTCCACTCTTATTCTTTCTATAAGCACTTATTCACTGTACAAGGTATCTGTATTTGGAACTCTCTTCCTATTGATATCAGAAAATTGATATCTCTTCCCATCTACAAAAAGCTTTTGCACAGCCGCTATTCAGTTGAATTAGGAAGTCGCTACTTTCGTCAGCCTATACGAGATCCAAACGGCTCTCAAGCAGCTTAAGAGTAACAAGGCACCGCGGGAAGTCGGAATAACGACAGAACTTCTGAAAGCGGGTGGAACGCCGATACTTGAGGTTCTTCAGAAGCTTTTTAATTCTGTCATCCTTGAGGGTACGATGCCTGAAGCGTGGGGCAGGAGCGTAGTGGTGCTCTTCTCCAAGAAGGGTAATAACACCCTCTTAAAGAACTATAGGCCCATCTCTCTGCTTAGCCACGTCGAGCTGCTTTCGCTGACTCGAGACTCGTCTGCTGTTTTCGAGAGTAGTTACCAATCGTCTCGCTCGATGACTTTCAGCCTCCCGAACAAGCCGGGTTCCGGACATGCTTTAGCACCATAGACCACATCCACACGCTACGGCAGATTATACAGAAGACTGAGGACTATAATCGGCCACTTTGCTTAGCGTTTGTAGACTATGAGAAAGCCTTTGATTCAGTCGAAACCTGGGCAGTGCTACAGTCGCTCCAAAGGTGTCAAATTGGCTATCGGTATATCGAAGTGTTGATATGTATCAACAGGAATGCCACAATGTCTATCCAACTTCAACAGTTCTTCAACAGAGTACAAATCCAATCCACATGCAAAAAAGGGTGAGACAGGGAGATGTCATATCTCCGAAACTGTTCACCTCGGCACTGGAGGATATTTTCAAGCTCGTGTCCTGGACAAGGTATGGCATTAACATCAACGGCGAATTCATCACTCACCTTCGATTTGCCGACGACTGGCCATTATGACTAAGTAGTCATAATGGCGGAGTCGCTGGAAGATTTAGGCACAATGCTCAGAGACCTCTATATTATTGTCTCCCAACAGGTGAGTCTAAAAATGAACATGAGCAAGACAAAAATTATGTCTAATGCTCATGTTAATTTGGGTCAGACGATCCAATTAGGTAGAGCCAACTTCGACAAAGAGGTCAGCCAACGAATCCAACTCAGATGGGCAGCGTCGGGAAACTGCGCCACGTCTTCTCGTCGCAGGTACCGCAAAGCCTCAAGACAAAAGTTTTTAATCAGTGCGTGTTGCCAGTGATGACTTACGGAACTGAGACGTGGTCGCTAACTATTGGCCTCGTACACAAGCTCAAAGTCGCGCAACGTGCTATATATAGAGAGAGCTATGCTGGGAGTTTCACTACGTGATAGAATCAGAAATGAGGATATCCGTAGAAGAATCAAGGTCACCTACATAGCTCTTAGAATTAGTTAAATTAATTAAATTGAAGTGGCAATGGGCAGGTCATATAGCTTGAAGAACCGACAACCGTTGGGGAATAAAGGTTCTCGAATGGTGACCACGAACCGGAAGACGAAAAGTAGGGCACCCACCCACCAGATGGACCGACGACATTGTTAAGATCGCGGGAACCCGGTGGATGGAAAGAGCTCAGAATCATTCTTCCTGGATATGTGTGGGGGAGGCCTATGTCCAGCAGTAGACTTCTTCAGCCTGATGATGATTATAGATTAACTTAAAAAAACCTTTTTAGTCATTAGAACTTAGCATTGTGTAATAATATGTGAATTTTGCGATATTTTACAATGAAAATATATCCGCCCTGTTTTGGGACGTTTACTGGGCGTAAATGGACGCTTACTCGGCATTTACTCAATACGTCCATAAATGCCCAGGCAAAAACCCATCTCTACGATCAAGTGAAAAAAATGTGACGTAAAATAATTATAAGTTTAAAAAACTTGAGAAACCGACTTCATTGTCAAACGGCTAAACCGATTTTAATGAAATTTGTTTGGGACAATCTGGACGTAAGAATAACCTTCCAAATAAAAAAATAATTTTCTAAATCGGTTCATAAATGATGGAGGCATGCAGTTACAAACATTAAAGAAATTATTTTAAAAAAAATGGCAACACCGATTTTAATAAAATTAAAATGGGACCAATCTGAAAGCAGTACCTTTCTGATAATAAAATAAGTTTTCAAATCGGCTCACAAATGACGAAGTTATGCGGTAACAAACATTAAAAAAAAAAATATACAACCGAATTGAGAACCTCCTCCTTTTTGATTGGAAGTCGGTTAATAAAAAAAAAACCTTTTTATTTGATTTCACCTTTTTATTTGTTGAAGTGGCAATGGGTAGGTATGGGCATATAGCTCGAAGAACCGACAACCGTTGGGGAATAAAGGTTCTCGGCGACCAGGAACCGGAAGACGAAGCGTAAGGCCCACCCACCAGATGGACCGACGACATTGTTAAGATCGCAGGAAGTCGGTGGATGGAAAGGGCTCAGAATCGTTCTTCCTGGAAATGTGTAGGGTAGGCCTATGTCCAGCAGTGGACTTCTTCAGGCTGATCATGATGATGTTGAAATTTATATTGAACTTCTGCCTTTCAGTGCGTGAGCAGCCACTGGATAGGCGGCTGGGGAGGTGGTCCTGGCTTCGGCGGCTTTGGCGGCTACGGCCTTGGCTTTGGTGGCTATCGAGGTTTCGGCTACGGGGGCTATGGCTACGGCTACCCGTTCTACCCGCCACCGCCACCGCCACCACCTATTTTTGGATAAGAGAAGACTGAATTCGTGTGACTTTTAGAGCATATTGGTAGCAAACTAACGAGACCAACCCACTTTTAATTTACTGGACTGTTCTTTAGCAAATAAATAAAAAACAAAACCTGTAAATTAAAAAAAAAAATTGCACGCCCAGTAGGCCTACCACAAGCTCTGTCTGGCTCTGTCTCTGGCTCTGGTTATGAGTCTGTGTGAGTGTTGACTTAATAAATCCTACGTCGAAACGTCACACACACAGTATCATACACCGGAGAGCACTCACACAGACTCAAAGCCAGAGCCAGACAGAGCTTGTGGTAGGCCTACACGAAGACTGGCAAACATTGCATTAAAGGCCCGAACACACCTAGGCCGCTGGCGGTAGCGATCTGTCAAACGCTGTCAAATTTGACAGCGATATTTGACAGCGTTTCACTGATCGCTACCGCCAGCGGACTAGGTGTGCGCAGGCCTTAAGTTCTCCTACGAGTAACAGTACATTAATTTTGTGTGAAAGTTTCGAAATAAATAACTCAATTTTGAGAATTGTTTAAAATAAAGTGTTGAATTATTATTTTATTATATTCACGCGTGTGTGAGTGAAGTTATTTTAGAATAATTAAAATGTCTTATTGTGAATATATTGTGAATATATTATGAATATAACAAATATTTTGTTATCTCACCGTCTTCTGATTTTTGTCGTGTCACTAATTCTTACACCCAGTGTGGTGAAAGGATTTTAAAAGCACTTCAAAGAGGCATCTTTCGTGCACTTGAAATCATGCTTTCAAACTTCTTAGGTTCTATACGACATGCCGGTTTCCTCACGATGTTTTTCTTCACCGTTTGAGAGCACTGGCATAGTGTACATACATTTTTGGGTAGAAAATCTCATTGATTTGAACCCACGACCTTAGGATCGAAAGGCAGGACCGCTACTACTAGGCCACTAGCTCCGTATTGACCATGTCTTTCTTTCTTTCATTTTTAAGACGTTTCAAAGTGCTCCATAAAACAACTGTGTGCAACTGAATTTAAGGATATAAATATGAAAAAATAAAGTGCAACTTTAAGGTTGCCTGGAAGAAATCGCTTTCAGCAATTTTTTTTAGCTTTACCCAGTAACTCTTAGTTACTGTGATGTACCCTTGTGTACAATAAAATTTTATCTATTTATATATCTATGGGATTAAAAAAAAATTGAATTTAAATTGGAAATTTGAAATTTAACCCTAAAGAGTTGACGTTTTTATAAAGTCATAATTCTAATAGTCATAATAGTTTGGAATTCCAGTAGAGGCAAAGCCAAACAGCGAATCTGGACAGAAATACTTTCTCAAAGTAGATAAAACACAATACGTGATGGTGGCACATTTTTTTTTGATTAGCATCCTACCTATGTACCTACTAAACTTTTTGGAGTATTTGGATCGCATCACGAGATCTCAGTTCGGGGCGAACTACAAGTAATAAAATAAAACAACATTGCAGACATAATTTATTATATAATTATAACACATAACACAAGTTACAAGTACAACATTGTATTGTGACTACTAACAACATTTATTAGGTATAATGCTGATATAAGCCAATTTCGACTTTTTAGGCCAAATGCAACCTTTAAAACAAATGCGTTCCACGATAAAATTGATAAAGTCCAAGAAGATATTTTATATCTTTAACAGCGTATAGTATTTGGCAGAAAATATATAATTATAACTTTTCATATAATTTCAGAAAATAGTTACACATCACAGTTCTTAGGCTAAACATCTATAACGGAGCAGAAAAATGTATTAAAATGTGAGTTTCATAGGTTAAATTGATATGTTTTTTTACCTAGGCACCTATCTTTCGACTTTTTAAGGATCTAAATATGAAAAAAAGCCAACTATTTTACACTTATCCTAAAGATTTTAGACTATAATTATATGATATGTATTAATTATATTTAACATCGATATTTTAAACTAATATAAATGCCTCAGCCAGTAGGATATGTATTTGTTTCAATCGAATACTTAATTATTTTAATTTCTAATTATTATTAAAGATTAAACATTATAAGTTAAATATTAGATGCGATTTCCCGCTTTAACTACTAGCTATTATAACAATTATAAGTATGAATATTTAGTAAAACATTTATGATAAGTACCTAGTTCAATCTATTTTCTACTCTTTTATAAATAATATAAATTATAAGATTTCGCTCCGCTACTCTTTTTGTATTTTTCGTTATTTATTACGAAATAATATTTGCCATTCGGTTTACCGTTGTTCGAAGCAGAGTGTCTTTTAAATAAGTACCAAATTAATTTTGAAATTACATCTCATTAAAAATAAATTAATATTTTAAAATATTCAGCTATTCTACAAGCAAACATTAACAAGACGCAATTTCAAAACTAATCATCAAAAATAAATCATTATTACAAGTTTCTTAATATTTTAATTTTGAAGTTATTGGGCTCATATCAGTTTTAGTGTCTTTTCTTTAAGAAACTCGTAATAATAATTTATAAATCTCGCTCACAAAAATTACAATTTATCTTTTAAATAATAATTTTCACAAGCAAAATATAAGATAATTCCCTCAACCAAAAACCGCGTGAAAGGAGCTGCTTTGAATCATTTCAAAAGATTTTAACATTCAAAAGGAAATAAAGTAATTAAATTAACATTTCAAATTCAACATTAACCCTTTTAAGTACGCACCAAAGTGATTAAGCAAAGAGAATTTATGCAAAGAAGGAGTAGAATATCAAGAGGAACTTTGCCAAAAAAGAAACAAGATGTAAAACGTCACTGTCACTCGATTCACGCGGGAAAAATGGCGCTTAGTGCAGGCGGTACACTCCGATACGCTTTTCGCCGTTTGTGTGCTGGACGAATTCACGGATCTGGTCGGTGGCTACTGGTCCAATGCAGACCAGGGGCTCCTTGAAGTATCCGCAGCTCTAGAAGAAGAAATCAGTGTCAGTCTAAAGATCACATGAACCTCTCTCAAGACCTCAGTAGGCATATCCGTGTGGAACTGGAAACCTGTAGGTCTAGGTTCCAGTTCCAGTTCTAGCTAGCTTTAAAACGTAAAGCTAGCCTTAAAAGTAATCCTTGTGAATATTTTTTGAATGAATCAAAGTACCTATATGTTTTGGTACAATTATATTAGGTAGACCAAGGAAAACATGGATGAACTGTGTGAAAGCTGACATGGATGAGAGGAGTGAATGCAGAGATAACGGCTGACAGAGGGGAATGGAGGAGGAATACACGTTTTGCCGACCCCACATAAAATGGGATAAGGGCAGGAAGAAGAATTATATTAAGTTATAAATAAATAAATAAATAAATAAGCCATTTATTTCCAAAGGGAGTAGGTACTTATCACTAATTTAATATTAAGTTATAGGGCATGTAAAAAAAGATACATGACTTTCGTTTTTCAAAATAAGAATATAAACGGTTAAAATGGCCGCCGACCAAATTAGACAAATAATAGCTTTTTACTCCATTTTAAAAGAAATTCTCGGCTTTGAAAGCATTCTTAGAATACTTTCTTTTGTATTCTTGATCAAATAACCTTGTTATAAAAATATCTTGCAAAATTCTGAATGGAGAAGAATAATTTTGTTTACATTGGCTTTTGTAGTTCGGTTTATTATGCTAACTAGTTTAGATTGGGCTTGTATACTTTCCTATATTTATTAAAAACATGCCTACCGAAGAATGTTTTTTTAATAAAATCAGTGGTTTTGTTTATTGAAAGTAATTAAACATGTTTGTCTTTCTTTCAAAGAATTGGGATGAATTATAATTTCAGCTTCTAATTCTAATTGATTTGGAAGAATAAGATCTGCTGACGTCCCGCGATGGGGTGTATTGTACATTGTCCCCCTGCTAAACCTCACCCCAGCCAGCCCAACTCCTTAAAATAACGGAGTAGGACTTTGGGGCAGCAATGTTCTAGTGTAATTTCAGCTTATTATAAAATGTGTAATGAGCATAACCGTAGAAGAACCAAGGTCACCGACATAGCTCGTAGAATTAGTAAGTTGAAGTGGCAATGGGCAGGTCATATAGCTCGAAGAACCGACAACCTTTGGGGAATTAGTTCTCAAATAGCAACCACGAACCGGAAGACAAAACGTAGGGCCCACCCACCAGATGGACCGACGACATTGTTAAGATCGCGGGAAGTCGATGGATGGAAAGAGCTCAGAATCGTTCTTCCTGGAAATGTGTAGGGGAGGCCTATGTCCGATAGTGAACTTCTTCAGGCTGATGATGATGATAATGATTATTTCAGCGTAAATGTACTTAAGTTTTTTTTTTTATTTCCCTACGAGTATTACTACAGCTGTAGTCGCTGTGACTCAACTTTATATGCACAACTAGCGGCCTGTCCCGGCTTCGCACGGGGTAGACAATATTGTTGTACATTATTTTGTTCTATCGCTAATAGTTTCGGCAGCGCATTCGACGAAAGACATTTTAAGACTCATTTTTCTACACCTTCGGTTACATTGTTCAAATTTTACCAAGGATCCCTAATTCTTTTCAAAATGAAATGTAGCCTATGTCAAATTGGAAGAATGTAGCATTTTATTGGTGAAAGAATTTTTTAAATCGGCCCAGTACTTTTTGAGCCTATTCATTACAAACATACAAACATACAAAAATAGATACGAATCTTTCCTCTTTATAATATTAGTATAGATCGTTCGTTTATCTATACTCATCTATATGAGTTTTACTCTAGTGCCCCACCTTCCTCGCCTTCTGACGGTGCCTGCGTTGCATGATGCAGCAAAGTCCGCGTGTGACGTCACACTCGCTGGACGTGCCACAATCCTCGTTGTACTGCTTGCGACCAGAAGACGGGGGGCGGCAGACATGCATCTCACCTAAGAAGGAAAAAAGCTTTATGACTTTCACCCCTAGCCTTAGGGTCCATTCACACAGACCGGCTCGGAGAGGAGAGCAGAATCTTAACACGTTGAAAACAGAGTTTTTTAGTATTTGTAGTAAGGTTTATTTTTGCATCTGCACTGCTTTTGTCATTATGAATGCTTGAACGCGCTTGGTGTGAAATAATAAGAAGAGCTGCAGGGCTACCACGAGTTCCATATGGTTATGGCTATGGCTGTCAAATTGTGTATAGATAGGCTGACCCATTCATTTTCTTCTTGGGTTTGAATGTGTTGACACTGTTGACAGCCATAACCATAACCATATGAAGCTCATGGTAGGCCAGCTGATCGGCTCCGATCTCGTACTTTTCTCGTCGGCTGCGAGCGCATCCGCTTTCAGATCGCTTCCAACCGGCCTATGTGAAATAGTTGGCGGACCGCTCCGACCAACTACAAGCGTATCAAGGTTTAATAGTCATACATAGATATTATAAGATTTATTGTTAAGTTAGATTTTATAAATAAGAAGTTTGTTACTTAGGTTTACCTAATTTAATATTATTAGTCGTAAGGCCATTGTAATGCCCCGGCGGGGCTCATGTTCTGGACGTTATTATCCCCTAAGACCTATAAAACACACGCAGCAATGAATAAATGAATATATTATGTATGAATGAAAGTCAAAGTCAAAGTGTATTTATTTGCTGAATCACATGTACAAGGGTTGTTAGAGTAATAATTTTGACATCCATTGTGATTGTGAATGAATATACTTATTTACATAATTTACATAATGAATATACTTATTTACATACATAATATACATTGTGATTGTGAATGAATATAATATTCTTTTCACACAGACTGGTATCGTATATTCATATGAATATACGATACCAGTCTGTGTGAAAAGAAAAATGCGCGCCGATATTCTCCAAGCCGGTCTGTGTGAACGGACTCATACAGGGTTATTCATAATTAGCTGCAAATACTCAGGAATTAGGTTCAACAAATAAAATAAAGAATATTTATGTAATTATTTTTTTTAAATTTTGATTTAAGTTTTTGTATCATAATTTTATTTTTATTAATTTTTTTACGGCTATTGCATAATGATTGCCATGGAGAACAGGACGATGACCCACCCAGGCGGTGACTGAACGCAGAGTGTCGATCACGGCGCGCGGGCGCGGATCAAAGGTCAAAATAGGTCAGGCGCCAATGATTCCAAAGGATATTCTTTGTCGATTTTCTCGGGATTTTCATAACAAAACTTTAAAAAAATCATTTCATAAATATTTTTTATTTTATTTGTTGAACCTAATTCCTGAGTATTTGCAGCTAATTATGAATAACCCTGTATACAAATCCCCAAACATACGGGCAAGTTCCACGATATAGACATTTATTTATTTACTACTACTGTAGGCGTACCGCAAGCTCTGTCTGCCTCTGTCTCTTTATTCTTTAAGCGATATACTGATCGCAATTGCAGGCAGTCTAGATGTACGGAAGGCTTAGGTACGCTCAAATTAAATATACTAGTTGGTAACCGAGCTTCGCTCGGATTTTTTTCGTTAATTTGTATTTTTAAGAAATCATAAGTGTCATATTATTATCTTTACTGGTTTATTCTTACTGAACAACGCCATCTGCTGGATATGCTTGCAGTTAGTTGTCACAATCGTCAATAGATGGCAGGAGCAGTCACATATTCAGTTTATGCTTTTAGATTTTTTTTAACGAACAGACTCATTTTCTTAAAATGAATCCTAGCTAGATCGATTTATCGCTCCCGAAACCCTCTGTATACATAATTTCATGAAAATCGTTGGCGCAGTTTCCGAGATCCTAAATATATATATATATATATACAAGATTTTCTCGTTTAAAGGTATAAGATAAGGTATATCATACACTACTGCGCACTCACACAGACCCAGAACCACAGCCAGACAGAGCTTGTTACTCCCAACCGATGCTCTCAAATAAAACATTCTATACAAAATCAAACCTGGCACAACTTCCTCGCAGACCAGCCCAGCGTCACATTGGTTCTCCCTGTTGCATATCTCTCCCATCTTGCGGCCTCCGAAGGCAGGCAGGCAACGGCCTCCATCCTCTGTGGACAAACATCTGGTTACAATACCCTTCTAGACAGTTCTTTTCCTTGTGTGAGCCGCCTTTTCAAACCAAACTGGTAAAAACCAGAATGAGTCGTCCAAAAGGAAAAAAAATTGGTTGTCTGTAAAGTCGGTTTACTGACGATAGTTGAACGTGACAACGTCATACAGCTGTCCACGCGGACGCATCGCTCACTCAAGTAGGAGAGAGACAGATGTCGAACGCTGCCGAACGCGGAGGCCGTGCGTGCCTCTTTGTCGCTCGTTCCGCGCTCTCGCTTGCACTTCAAGCCTTAAATGGAACGCCTCAGAGCGCACTCTGGCGCCGCCATATTGGCCTCGGCTGCTCTGACGAGCGCCTTTCACTTTATCCCTACTCCGCGGCCGACCGTCACGCGACATGCGAACACACGAAAAAGTTTGAGACGATAAAAGTTTCACTTAAAAAAAATGGTAGACAAAGACAGAAAAAAAATAATGTGGACAATTCACACAGCACTATCTAGCCCCAAACTAAGCAGAGCTTGTATGATGGGAACCAGATAACTGATACAATACTTGAGAATACTTTTTTTGTAAATTCTTACTTAGAATACCTACAATATAACACCCAGACAGAGAACGAGCATCGATGTAACCACACAAATATTTGTTCTCGGTGGGGATTGAACCCACGCCCTCCAGCGCAGAAGGCTGAAGGCCGCAGAACTGAACCCTTCATGGGCGAGTCCAACTCACACTTGGCCGCTTTTATTTCTTAAATAAGTTCAGTCATTTTATATCTTTCCAAAGTTTGCAAGCGAGAAATTGTTTCACAGAGTTGAGCGTAATATTTGAATAAATCACGCCTTTTGAGTTTGTCGCAAACTGATTTGTATAATACCAACTTAGCAAAACAAAAGAATATCAACAAGAACAGAAAGAACGATTTCATCAAATTGTTATTTCATACATTTTGCAACTCAATCAAACTTTACCACAGTCTACATCAAAGGTTCCCAACCTTTTTATTCTCATAGACCACTTTCAAAATATTGCTGGTTCCGGTGGACCTTTTGCCTGCAGCTATACAGGGTTATTCATTATTAACTGCAAATACTCAGGAATTAGGTTCAACAAATAGAATAAAAAATATTTATGAAATTATTTTTTTAAAATTTGATCAAAAATTTTTTCAAATTTTTGTATCAAAATTTTATTTTTATTAATTTCTCTACGGCTATTGCATAATGATTGCCACGGAGAACAGGACGATGACCCACCCAGGCGGTGACTGAACGTAGAGTGTCACTTACGGCGCGCGGGCGCGGATCAAAGGTCAAAATAGGTCAGGCACCAATGATTCCTTTATCGATTTTCTCGGGATTTTCATAACAAAACTTAAAAAAAATCATTTCATAAATATTTTTTATTTTATTTGTTGAACCTAATTCCTGAGTATTTGCAGCTAATAATGAATAACCCTGTAGATAGTGCAATTCACGAAGACGCGCCCCACCAATTTTCGGTTGAGGGGATCGTGGGGTGCGGGGAGTTTGCTCCGAGCGGCAGTCGCGGACCGTAGTCTATTCATTGTAGTGTGCGTGTGCACTCATAGGTAATTAGTGTGTACCGATAACACTCAAACATTGACGGAAGCTTGCACACATAAACTATAAACGGTTAAGGAGGAATAGTGGGGCGCGCCTTCGTGGATTGCACTATCTACACATTTCTACCATATTTTTTAGTCGCGATAAAATAAGGAGATTAGATCTGCGTCTGGAGATTAGATGGACATTTGCGTTGCGACTGAGTTTCTAACCACGAATTAACAGTTTCCGAAAAAGTCTTTAAAAGTAACCGTCGCTAAGTTTCTTAAAATATTATCTGCCTGCGTTGATAGGTGAAGTCAAGCCAATATTTTAGTTCTTCACTATCGAAACCAGCTAAATTTTCGTGGACCCCCGCTTACAAATTGTGAATCCCTATATTTTTGTCACGCCATCGTAGACCCCCGTCAATTCTCCCGTGGACCCCTGGGGGTCTACCTGGACCATGTTGAGAATCAATGGTTTACAAGTTATTGAGTTTGCAAGTTTATATTTAGCATAACAAGAAAATAAACAAGATTGCTTATTTTATGATGAGGCTGATTTGTGCACCGTAATTAACTGATCGTAGAGCACGTTCCTGACGTGCGTGACCTACGAGGCAATGCTTTGTTTTGGGCGATTGTTACCACTTCACATCAGGAGGGACATAATTATGCTTGTTCTAATAGCTAGTTGTTTAAAAAACATATAATATGTATTATGTATATAGTATCAATCAATATTTAATTAATCAGTTAAGCTACTACTACTTATTATGATTTATGATAGTTTAGCTACTTATTATGATGGGCAAGTTGTTGGGCAAGAGAGGAGTAGGTAGAAGAAGAACATCACGGCTTCGCAACATCAGGGAATGGACCGGGATCAAGGAAGTAGAAGACCTATTTAGGCTTGCCCTAGAATAATTCGGCAAATTTTATATCATCCGCACGACTTGATGTGCGGGCTGCTTTTTCCGCAAGTAGGCCGCTGGTGGGTCCTTTTTTCGTGACCCTCGACACGCCGGTTTTCTCACGATGTTTTCCTTCACCGTTTTGATAGTACTGGCATAGTGCACATCAATTTTTCGACAGAAAAACTCATTGGTACACGACTGGAGTTGAACCCACGACCTTCAGATCGGAAGGCGGGGCCGCTACCACTAGACCACCAGTGCTCTCAATGAAGTGGGCTTGTCCTAGATAAAACAAAGTTTAAAAGGATGACTGCCAACCTTCAGTAGTGGAGAGGCACCCTAAGAAGAAGACGAAGATCTCTAGAACGTTTGTAACGGACAGCTCAATCTTTTTATATTTTTTTAGTGGTTTCATAATGTTACTACACTTAATTTTAGGGACATTATAAAAATCTTTGTGAGTACTGTTAACCGTGGGAATAGGACATCCCTAATCGGATCAAGCAAGGGATGACATCTCTAGTGGTGGAAAAAAAAGGAAGAGAAAGGGAGATGGCGTCGATATACGTAGTTGTATTGTTTGCCGTGTAATTATGTAAAACAGAGTTGTAGCTGTAATTAATGAAGAGTTTTTCGTCATAACAGTACGTACTTAAATAAATTAAATAAATTTGTTTTTGTACTTATATTATTTGATAACTGTGTATTTAAATGTTTTTTGTTTTTTTTTTTATTATTTTGTAGCATGTTAGTTTATAGTAGACATTCAGACACGATTTATAAAAGGATTGTTATTGAATAAATGAAATGAAAATGAATGAGTATGGCACTAAATGTAACTAGATAAAAACAGAAACGTACCAGCGTTGGCGTATCGTTATCGAAAATAAAAGTCTTTATTTTCGTACAAGTAAAACTTAAGATTTATCGCCCCAACTCTCATGATCTAATAAAAAGTACATTTGTCGGTTGTACGGACCAGCACACGCTGCCTTATTCACAAACGCCCGCTGGATGGCTAGAATAGAATAGAATATAACTTTATCTACAACAATTATGTACAAAGTTACATTTATTTACACAAAGAAACTTACAATTAAACAAATATTTACAAAATGTACAAAATGCACAAGAAACAATTGAGCTATCTGCAGATCGTTACAAACGATCTAGAGATAGCTTAACTGATCCAAATCAGTGCCAGACGGAAGCGTCCCCAAGACTTTATTGTACACCAAAAATTATAAGATAAACATGGTCTAATCTTTTTAGAATACTTAAAAACTAGAGAGACTAATGGACGGTCGTTATATCAGAGGGCAGATTAGACTTTAAATTAACTTCCAAAAGACATGTTTTTGTTAAACAAGTGAATTATATATTTGCCAAATTCCTTTTTATTATTTAATTTAAATTAATAAATCAAAGATTAAATTATTTATACCGGGATTTTATTCTAAGGATTTAATTTTAGAAATTTTAAGATTTAGAAATTTTAATTTATTTTTTTTATATTAAATTTCTACATGATTAACTATATTTTATACTATTCGTTTAACTAAATATTTTCCAGACAACCTTTAGTCGTAGTAGTAGAGTTGTACCTAGTAAGTTTAGTAGTATTAGAGCTGTTTGTGTGTGGCTCGATAAGGGAAGAACTACCACCATGCCTATTCCTGCCGTGAAGCAGCATCGCTGTGTACAGGTTTGAAGGGTGTGGGTGCCGGTGTTACTGGCACGTGAGGCTGAACATCTGTATGCCTCAAGTTGATGGACGCAGGGAAGTGCATCGTAGGGCACGTTGCTGACGTGCGTGACCGACGAGGCAATGCTTTGTTACGGGTGACAGTGACCACTTAACACCAGGTGGTCCGTTCGTTTGTCTATCTTTTACATAAAAAAATGTATATCATAAATAAAAACAATAAATACTAAAGCTTAATAATTTAAATCTTATAAAACATTTTAGAATAAGGCAGTAAAAGGATAGCCATTATAAAGCACTTTGTGGATTAAGGGATCTAAGTACAGAGTACAGAGTGCTGACGTACATAACTTACTCTGAACAATGGCAACACTTATAACAAAAAGGTTTTAGCATTAAAACCCGTCTGTGAAAAGCTAAGCTAAGCTAAGACTTATTTTTGGTGAGCAAACTCGTGACATCTCGTGACTCGTGGCACCAGGGGCTCAATTCTAGACCAGTGACTTTTGGTCACGGTAGATAAATATCACAAAAACTGTCAAATTCATTAAAGAATCTGACAGTTCTTGTGATGTATATCTACCGTGACAAAAAAGTCACTGGTCTAGAATTGAGCCCCAGCTCCACACGTACCGAGCATACCTTTCCTATTGGCTGTCAGCGTGTACGTGTTCAGCTTTTTCCTCAATTTCCTTCCATTAAACATGGATATGGATATTATGGATACATAAAATCACGCCTCATTCCCATGGGGGTAGGCAGAGATCACGGATTTCCACTTGCTACGATCCTGACATACCTCTTTCGCTTCATTCACTCGCATTCCATTCTTCATACATGCTCGTCGGTTTAGGGTACTCCTGACTTGGTCTTTCTCAAAAACATCCGCTATCTGATCGAGATACATGCACCGGGGTCTTTCCCTTCTCTTATTATGGATATTACCAAAAAAAAATTACTGCTTCTGCTTTTTTTGACGTGACGTCTTATAATTCGATGGAGCCGGCTGCACGCACGAAAAAACATGGCTCATGCAGCGTTACCTCGTTAAGAGGCGTTCCATTTAAGGCTTGACGTGCAAGCGAAAAGAGCGACAAAGAGGCACGCACGGCCACAGCGTTCGACAGCGTTCGACATCTGTCTCTCTCCTACTTGAGTGAGTGATGCGTCCGCGTAGACAGCTGTATGACGTAGTCACGTTCAACTATCGTCAGAAAACCGACTTTACAGACAACCGAATTTTTATACTGAATAGACCGCCCTTTGATGCCACACATTATTATGATGAGCGATAGTATAGCTTTGAAACAGAACGGTCTAGGCAAACCGGTGATAAAACTTCACCGAAACCGATTTTATTTTATTTCTACAATAAAAATGATAAATAAAACTGCCAATTTCAACCCCGCACGTACTTCTAAACCAATAAAATTACTTTTGGGGTCATAGAGAGGTAGTAAAGTGCTGACGCAATTTTACCCCATTCCACTTTTACCCCAAACGTACCCGTGATGGATAAGCGGTTTTTAAACAATGTTTCCTCATCTTATCTTATCGTATATATATCGTAGTAGTACTACTTGTTTGCTCCTCTTGGGGTTGAGACTCTGGGTCCGTGGGGAACCGAGGCCTCGCGGGTCTTCAAAATGTTGTCTAGGCGACTGATCGAAGCGACGCGTGACCCAAGAGCTGATGGGTATCTGGCGCAGCGTATAAGCATTGCTATTCAGCGTGGCAATGCCACCAGCGTCTTGGGGACGCCTCTGTCTGGCACTGATTTGGATCAGTTGAGCTATCTCTAGATCGTTTGTAACGATCTGCAGATAGCTCAACTGTTTCTTGTGTATTTTGTACATTTTGTAAATATTTGTTTAATTGTAAGTTTCTTTGTGTAAATAAATTACTGATATCGTAGTAGTATAATACGTATTTCAATTTCGACTAGTTTTACAAAACAAGTTTAAAAAACTTATGGAACCGACTTCTTGGCCAAACTGCTGAACCGATTTTGATGAAACTTCTATGGGACCAATCTGAAAGTATAAAAAAACATAATTGACGAAGATATGATATACCAAACATAAAAAAGCAGCCAAGTGCGAGTCGGACTCGCCCACGAAGGGTTCTGTAGCATCAAGTAACATAATATAAAGGTTTTTGTAGTTCGTCGAAAGGTAAATTGTGGTTTACGATTTATGACGTAGGTATATTAAAAAAACTACTGACTGGATCTCGTTCAAACCAAATATCGTTGAAAGTTTGCATAGTAATGTACAACATTTATTTTTTTAGTTTTATCATTCTCTTATTTTAGAAGTTAGAGGGGGGGGGACCAACTTTTTTCCACTTTGGAAGTGTCTCTCGCGCAAACTATTCAGTTTAGAAAAAAACGATATTAGAAACCTCAACATCATTTTTGAAGACATATTCATAAATACCCCACACGGTTACCGACACGGTTACGGGTTCCGATAAAAAAAAATATTTGAGTTGCAGTGTTAAGTATGGGGACCCCCAAAATTTATAGTTTTTTTTTCTATTTTTGTGTCAAAATCTTAATGTGGTTCACAGAATATATCTACTCGCCAAGTTTCATCAGTCTAGCTCTTACGGTTTCGGAGAAAAATGGCTGTGACATACGGACGGACAGACAGACAGACAGACCGACAGACAGACAGACAGAAATGACGAATCTATAAGGGTTCCGTTTTTGCCATTTGGCTACGGAACCCTAAAAATACAGCCATATTGAGAACTTCTTCCTTTTACTATTTGAAATTTGTTAAAAAATGGAAAAAAATATTTTCTTGGCCAAAAGAATTGTTTGGCTTAAAATTAAATTTCATTCGAAACTTTATTGTTTGAATTGTCTAAACATAAAAAAACTGAATTGAGAACGGCCTCCTATTTATTTGAAGTTGGTTAAAAAGAGAGAAAAAAATGTTTTTGCAGAAAAAATTGTTTAGAAAACTTAGTTATTCGAAATGTCTATATTACGTGATAATAAAAGTTTCGAAATTTGTTGAATTTAATTATTATTTAATTTAATTATTATTTAATTTAATTATTTAATCTCGTCGTACGACGAAATCACATCGTTACTTCGTCGAAGCCAATTAGGACAGCCTTCGTAGTTCCAAACTAACATTTTACTTTGCTTTTAATGTTGTTACTTATTATAAGGCACGTGAAACCTTGAAAACCTTTTAGAGACGCCTTTTTTACGACAAGCTTCCAGCAAGTACTCTAGCGTTGACAGTTCACGTGCCCTAATGGGGTCACGTTTTTAAAGTTCAGTTTTTTTGTAACTAGCATGTTTTAGAGTAATTTTAGTGTTTTGATGGCAACAGACTCATCGATCTGCTAAACTTAATGATTTCTATTGGACCGTTCTGAATATGAAAGGTAGAAACGACATTCAAACTATTTACTTAAACCTTTCATCTCTTCAACTTAAACCAGTCATTGTGACAGTTCATCCCCTAAATCTTTTACTAAAACCTCTGAAACTGAAAATTCTCTAGCGCGAATTAATTTGTCGGTGCCTAGTTTTCAGCCGTCCTTTGTACATAAGGATTAGCTAATGTCAACGACCTTTGAGCCAGGCTTTAGAATCTAGCCGGGGAATTCCCCCGACATCTCTCCTAATTTGATTAAAATACTTGCACGTATTAATCCGGCTTACTGCGTGTTTGTGCTGTAATTTACCTAGGACAGGTTAAATTAGTTGTAGCAGAGCTCTTTTTTTGAACCTCGTCCGGGGAATTACCGCTTATTATTTCTTCTGACAAGCAGGGTTGCTGTGTTTCATACTTTTCAGTTTATGTTTGAAAGTTGAAAACACGAATAAAACGACAATTGTAACGATACATTTTTGTGGAACCCCGCTTACAAATTTTGAACCCCCATTTTTTTAACGACAGTGTAGACCCCCGTCGAGTCTACCGTGGACCCCTGGGGGTCAATACTCAATACTCAATACATTTATTGCATAAACATGGTTTAGTTTAGGTACATACATAGTTCTTAGGTGTAAGTCAGTTTCACATGGACCCTGTTTAAAGGGTAAAGCAACATGCAGGTAGGCCGAGGCTTATACACAGTAGTTGGTACGTATATATTATTATAGATTGAGAATTTTCAGGCATTATAATGCAGATAGTTTGTTACTCTATTTTAAATTAATAAGCTTGGTAGAACAGATTTAACGATAATGTCAAGGTGGTCTTAAAGTTAGGTCTTAAAAGTAGTCAAAGTGGTCCGGGTGGTCGTGGTCCACCCGGACCACGTTGGGAATCAATGATTTATAGCAAAAAGCTACAAAGTTTAATGTTATGTTCAAAGCATGCACTCGCCCGGTTCGCGGCATTCACGTTCACAGGCGCGTTTACGGGCTCGGGCGTACCGTTTACACGCGCGTGAATGCGAATGTGCACGTTGAATGTCGAGTTGAAAGCGCGCGTGTGAACGTAGCATGTCAAAGGTGCGAGTCCAATTTTAAGGTTAAAGAAGTTTATTCTCATAAAAACTAAACAGTTCACTTATAATGAGATACAGTTTTAAAATTAAGGTAATATAACTAACTAAATGACCCCCGTCGAGTCTACCGTGGACCCCTGGGGGTCAACCCGGACCACGTTGGGAATAAATGATTTTTCACAGCATGCACTCGCCCGGTTCACGGCATTCACGTTCACAGGCGCGTTTACGGGCTCGGGCGTACCGTTCGCGTGAATGTGAATGTGCACGTTGAATGTCGAGTTGAACGCGCGCGTGTGAACGTAGCATGTCAAAGGTGCGAGTCCAATTTTCCTAAAACTTCATGTACTTTATGTAGATTAAAGGCACAGTAGCAACTTTCATAGCCATTATAAGTACGTGTCATGATTACTTTATAATAATAGCTCTAATATACATTGTTTTTGGGTCAAACTACAATCTCAGCACTGTGCAGTCGACTAGATTTGTCTTTACATTTTTTTTTGTGTTAGCTTAAACATTGTGAGGAAACCGACATGATTCAGATTCATTTATTTTATTCCAGTAAAGTAACATGGTACACTTGGAAATGTCAAAATAGTTTTACAATAAAAAAAACAACAACAAAAATAAAATAATAATAAATAGCAAGAATACATGTCGTAGAACCTAAAAACTCAAAAAAAATGCGAGTCAGATCTTGTTAGCCATCTTGTTTTACATACGCCTCTCAGCTCAGTTGATAGTAGCTCTCCCTTCTGCGCCGTAGGTCGTGGGTTCGATCCCCACCGAGAAAAAATATATGTGTGGTGACCTCCATGTTTGTTCTCTGTCTGGGTGTTATATTATTGTATTCTAAGTATGTATTTACAAAAAAAAAATACGGGTTGCACTCCGGGAGTGCCGGCAGAAGTGAAAACTTGATTATTAACGTTGAGCATGTTTGATATTTTAGAATGGTTAGGGGGGGCTTGTTTGTTATTTGGCACGCTGTAACATACACGAACATTCGCGCAAGCGCCCTGCGCTGCCTAAACGAAACAGTAGGCCCAGGCATACATTTTCGCCGCGCCGCCGCCGTAGAGAGGGGATAGCTGTCTACTCTCCATCCGTCTTACGCTTTTTCGATCAGGTCACGTGTCCTGACGCGCTGACGCGAGTTTAAGATTTTATACCCATTACAGAAAAAGTGCTCAACGCCGCTAAAGAAGTTTTCACTTCAAAAAGTATTTTAGTTATATCTTTAATATATCAGTGATCTGGTTTCCATAGTACAAGCTCTGCTTAGTTTAGGGCTAGATAGTGTTGTGTGGATTGTCCAATTTTTATTTGATTTTAATATGCCATGCGAACGTCTGTTTTTAGATGTAGTTCGACCCTTTGCGTGCAAGCTAATACTTTATTAGGTAAACTCGTTCAATTTGCAAGTCAGATTTTCCAAGAATTTACTTGACTTAGCTAATTAATTAATAACAGCTATTTTCATGGCATTTGCTTACTAAGCATAATTTTTTCAACACTTGATTAGTTAGGTGAAAAATACAAACGACATTTCATTTTTACTGTCCTCTCAGCTCAGTGGGCCTACCACAAACTCTGTCTGGCTCTGTCTCTGGCTCTGGTTTTGAGTCTGTGTGAGTGTTGACTAAATAAATCCTACGTCGAAACGTCACACACGCAGTATAATACACTGGTGAGCACTCACACAGACTCAAAACCAGAGAGAGCCAGAGACCGTCGTTTAACCGTCTTCAAACAGCTCAGCGAACGGCAGCATGCCTGGTTACCTCTTGAAGCAGTCTCCAACGCACCTCTCAGAAGCACAAAAGCTGGGAGTTTCGCAGGCTAGGAAATGTGACCTGGTTCTATGATTTCTTCAGAACATAAATAATCTAACCTGTCTCCAAACAGCTCAGCAAACGGCAGCATGATTCTTCAGATTCCCCATTAAAGCAGTCCCTGAAATATCTCCCAGAAGCATAAAAGCTGAGAGTTTCGCAGGCTAGGAAAAGTGACCTGGTTCTATGATTTCTTCAGAACATAAATAATCTAACCTGTCTCCAAACAGCTCAGCAAACGGCAGCATGATTCTTAAGATATCCCCCTTAAAGCAGTCCCCGAAATACCTCCCAGAAGCTCAAAAGCTGGGAGTTTCGCAGGCTAGGAAAAGTGACCTGGTTCTATGATTTCTTCAGAACTTAAATAATCTAACCTGTCTCCAAACAGCTCAGCAAACGGCAGCATGATTCTTCAGATTCCTCTTAAAGCAGTCCCTGAAATGAAGCTCAAAAGCTGGAAGTTTCGCAGGCTTGGAAGATTGACCTAGTTCTATAATTTCTTCAGAACATTTTTTTTTATGCCATAGCTGGCAGACAAGCAGACGGACCACCTGATGGAAAGTAGTCACCGTTGCCCATAGACACCTTGAACACCAGAGGTGGTGCTGATGCGCTGCCGGCCTTTTAAGAATTTATAGACCCGCCTTTTGAAGGACCCCATGTCGAAGCTCTAAGGGAAAACCGCAGAAGGCAGTTCATTCCACAACTTCGTGCACGGCAAAAAGGACCGTGAAAAACGATCAGTTGTGGTCCAGCCATCCAGGTAGTGAGGATGGAATCTGCCGGCCTACCATGAGCTTCATAATGGTTATGGCTGTGAAAATTGTGTCAACAGTGTCAACACATTCAAACCCAAGAAGAAAATGAATGTGTGGGTCAGCCTATATATACACAATTTGACAGCCATAACCATATAGAGCTCGTGGTAGCCCTGCTGGTTAAAAAAATCGGTTGTCTGTAAAGTCGGTTTACTGACGATAATTGAACGTGACAACATCATAAGAAAATACACAGATGTCGAACGCTGCCGAACGCGGAGGCCGATTGTGCCTCTTTGCCGCTCGTTCCGCGCTCTCGCTTGCACTTCAAGCCTTAAATAGAACGCCTCAGAGCGAGGTAACACCGCATGACGTCTTGTTTTTTCGTGCGTGCAGCTGGCTCCATTGAATTATAAGACGTTGTCACGTCAATAATCTAACCTGTCTCCAAACAGCTCAGCGAACGGCAGCAGTCGCCATTGGAGGCACAAGGTGAGCTGTAGCAGTGCACTGGTTCTTCAGCTGCCTCATCGATGCGGTTTGACTCCAGAGCTTCGGCGTAAGCTTCCTCTGGCTCCACCTGAGACAAGAGATAAGTTTGTAGCTTCTTCCTTGTCGTAACACAGTTTTTTAACTAGCACGGAAGGTAAAGATCCAGACCACAGTATGTGCCTATTTGTCTAGTGTTGCCTATTATTGTTATAATAGGTTCAGTAGATATATAAACACACACAAAAGAAATAACAGGGAAAATAAGTAGGCAGGCATAATGATTCAGATGGCGAGTGATAGGTGAGAATGGAAGAAAAATACATGTTGTGCCAACCCCACCTAGTGGGATATGGGCAGGAAGAAGAAGAAGAAGGTTCAGTAGGCATACCGTGAGCTCTGCCTGGCTCTGTCTCAGGCTAGTTTTGAGTCTGTGTGAGTGGTCACCAGTGCATTATACTGTGTGTGTGACGTTTTGACGTAAGATTTATTTAGTCACTCACACAGACTCAAAACCAGAACCAGAGACAGAGCCAGATAGAGCGCATGGTAGGCCTACTGATGCTGATTCTGGAAATAAAAGGCCCTAGCACATAAAAATAACTGTAACAGTCTTGCTTGTTTAGGAAATAAACGTTGAAATGGGAACACGATAGCTGCTAAAATGCTTAGATATTTTTATTTGTGCATACATACTAAGAACAAAATACAGGGTTATTGGTAATTATATAAGAAACCAGTTAAGAGCTCCTTCTATACATCTTAACAAACAACTTTTGTTCTACGACTTTCAGTAATTCATCTTTTTTTTTCTATACAAAACTAAGAATAACAAACTTGCCACTCTAAATAATTATAACTCTATGCCCCGTGGCGCAGCGCGGCGGAAATTTCAATGAAAGGGGCGCGCGGGAAGCAGGTAGCGCACGCGCCGGTTACTACGCTATACAGAGCTAAAAAGTGTAAGAGAGCATCACAAAAAAATAAAATATTTTTTTTGGGAAGAGTATTGATTTTTGGCAAAAGTCATAGAACAAAATATTGTTTGTTATGATGTAAAGAAGGAGCCCTTAACTGGTTTCTTATATAATTACCAATAACCCTGTATAACTACCAGAACGACTGAGACCAAACAACTGTGTTCTCCACAAACAAAAATCTCGGTGGGGATCGAACCCACGACCTACGCCCCAGAAGGCAAGCAATTGAGTGAAAATCCTAGTTTTTAGTAATTGTTTATTTAGTCCAAAAAACGTTGATTGATTTAGCTATAGTTTTATAATAGCTTCTTCTTCTTCTTCTTCTCATCGTGTCATTAAATATTAATAACCACCACACTTAGTTCAAAAGAACCTGGCATTTAATCAAATGTTAGGGTCTCTAAATATAAAATTAACTCTAAAGCTCACTTTCCACAAGTCTGCCATATTGACCTTAACTGAATGCGCAGTGACCTGTGACCTTTACTGTTCATGCATCGAGCGCTGAAGTTTCAGTTCCGTAAGATACGGTGAACGTTGTATGACGCACGCTTTAAAACGGTTGCATATTAGCGCCGCCTTATCAACGTAAGGCAACACGACTAGATTTCAATGAGTTTTTTTTTTAACTTTCTGCACTATGCCAGTAGTTACTTTTAAACGGAAAAAGAAAACATCACAAGGAAACTTGCATATCAAAGAACTTAGGAAGCTCAAAAATAAAGAGCACTAAAGAAACCAGCGTGCCTAAAATACAGTAGTCGTAGATACATTTTTTTGTAAATAAATTCTTAAAATACAATATAACACTCAGACAGAGAAAAAACATCAACGTTCACCACACAAATATTTTTGCTCTCGGTGGGGATCGAGCCCACGGCTTCAGCGCAGAAGGTAGAGCTACTACCAACTGAGCTGAGAGGCCAGTCAAAAACGAAAAGACAAAAGAAAGATGGTCACCGCATTTTAGAAACGAATCTACTGAACAAAAAGTGACCGTATACCACGTGGATACATCAATAGAATATGACGTCATTTCTACGTCATACAGGAAATTTTATATTAAAATTAAAGATTGCGGGTAGTTATTGTCACGGGACGCGGCTAAGTAGTTGTTTGTTTTTTGTTAGGATAAATACCTTTCTTTTTTTTTTAAGGAGGAAAATGCCTTCGCATTTCCCTTTCGCCACGAGGGAGAGATGAAAGGGGGTATGTGGAACGTTAGGATAAATACCTACTTTATTATTTGTGTTCGTATTTTAATTTTTTTGTACCTTTCATAGTCGTATAAAATAAAAAAACGGCAATCTGCACTCTGGGTGCATTTTGGCAATTCAATAAAAACGTTTTATAATTTATGCCGGGAACTTCCAAAGATTGCCGCATTTGAAACGAATGTTGATTTTTAAAGTCGATTTTGAAGGACATAATAATGCCATATTTGATTCAGTTTGAGGAAAATTTGTTGCGTTTTTTTTAATTCTCTAAATTGCCATACCAATAATATGTAAAATTTGACAGATTGCCGCCTTTGATATTATACGACTAATTGCCAATGTAGCCGTCTTTTGTACGTTGTGTAAAATTAAATCAAGTTTCTATCTCTCATTCTTTCTATATTTCCTTCTTCCGGTGAATAGAGAGCGCTCACAATCGTTCCTTCTATAAATGAGGAAAGGTCTAGCAGTGAGTTTCTTCCGGCTGATGATGTCAACGTACTATGAATATTAAAACGTTTGAAGTAACAGCTGTAAGATACTTACCTGTAAGTACGACTATTGTTGTAACGCCTGTAAGAACAATCGTGGCAACAGCTACAACTATCGTTGCTAAAACTTATTTATGTGCCCTAAAATACTACTCTGTAAGGATACCTGCCCGTAAGGGTAATGCTTGTAAGGCGAGCGGCTGTATCCCACGTTAGCCAGAAAGTTATAGCTGAAGCGATGGAAGTAATGTAATTACCGGTCTATAAGGTAATATTCCCTGTCTATAATGGTAATACTTGTAACGTCATCTGTAGCATAGCTATCGTTGCTACTCAAATACCTTGAAGCCGGCATTGTTGCGCACCGTTCGGTTTCAGAGGAACTTCCTCCTGCGTACTCTAAGGTTGTGGAATACTCTTCCTGCTGAGGTTTTTCCTAGAGACTACAGAATGGGCTTCATTATGGGCGTTTTAATATATTTAAAGGGTCAGCAACGAGTGATGCCTCTGGTGTTTTAAGCGTCCATAGGCTACGGTAACCTCTTTCCATCAGGTGGGCCCTATGGTTGTTTGCTAACTTAGTTGTATAAAATAAATATACATACAAGGTGTTATAAAACTACCCGTATAGCCGAAAGAGGTTATTTTTATTCACATTTACGAAATAAAATTTAAAAACTTTTAAAGTAGACAATTATTAGGTAAATAAGGCACGTAGTTTTGGCTTTGTTATTTAATTATATTTTTTACGGGGTATTTTGTTAGACGTTGTATGTATATTACTGGTCTGTAAGGATAGCTACCTGCCCGTAAGGGTAATGCTTGTAAGGCGAGCGGCCGTATCCCAAGTTAGCAAGCATGTCGTTGCTGAAGCGATTGAAGAGGCCTCCCCAAGCGTGGCCTCCAGCAAACAGCGATATAAGCACCACAGTGGCGACAGACATGGTGAGACTGTGGACAAAAGTTTTTATTATGTAAAAGTATCAGAACAAAACAACGGTCGGAAACAAGCCTGGCACCTAAACTCACCTAGCTTTAAGACGTTATAAAATCAACCCTATTTTTTTTATTAACTCCATACTTACAAACTTTCGCGTTATAATATTAGTAGGAAGACGATTAACAAATATTCGAATACCAAAGAGAATTATAATTCAACAAAACAAAAAATACGCTTTAAAAACAAATTAAACTAAAAAGTTGAAGTATATAATGGTTTAAAAAAAGTGTGTAAAATGCAACGCACCCTTTTTTTAAAACGACATACATTCCCAATTTTAATTAATTATATCATCTATTTCTTTAGGTTTGCTTTCTTAAAAAGCGTGTTATCTATGTTGTAATTTTTATAAAGAAAATTAACGTTGTTGAAAATCACCTCTGATTGCTTTACCACACCACTAGAGATTATAATCCTGATAAATCCGTTTCAACCCGGGATTTCGAAGCTCAATCCCGGGATTTTAGTATAATCCTGGGATTTAGAAATAAAAAATCAGACCGCGTTATTTATATAAAGTCCTTACTTTATAATATTTTATTCGTTAATGCGATTTTTGATAAATATTTTTTGCGATTTTATATTTTTCAAAGGGCCAATAATGTGCGAGTGATAAATACATAGATGGTTGTCTTTGCTTTAAGCATTGTGCACATCTAAGCGTTCTTCGGTGGCGATCAGTGAAAAGGTGATAAGAATCACTTTGAAACTCCTTCAAGCTATGCGAGTCAACAAAAAAATATAAGTGCCAGTTCCACACGAGCACCTGACCCCGTAAGGGTACGACGGTCTGCGATGGCGATCAGTGAAACGCTGTCGAATATGACAGCAGTATTTTACAGCGTTTCACTGACCGCCATCGCCATTGCTTAGATATGCCCAGGCCTTTTTTTTCAACATGAAACAAAATGTAAATCTCTTAAATACTCATGAACACAGTTAAGCTATCTATAGATCGTTCAATTAAGCCAAATATATACTGATAAAAAGCATCCCAAACCCCGGGATTGTTAATGAACCCACAATGAACGCTATTTGAGTTCACACTTCAATGAAGCTTGGATTGCGTTAATTAAATCCGCCCTCGACATTAACACCCTATTCAAGGAAATTTGACCTTTGACCTTGTGAATATTTCGTTAAAACAAATCTTATAAAACACTTTTAAAATTGATAAGTATAGGTGGTCTCTAAATCTACTCAGCAAGGTTGAAAATGAATTGTCAAAATTCAGACATAATCAGTTGACTGTCAGATACCTACATAAATTGCCCCCAAGGAATTATGTATTACGTATTTCCATAACTTCTGATTCTACTCGTCTCATCACGTAACAAAAAATCATATATTATAATGCTCCCCTCTGTAAAAGCATGGTCCGTCACTTTTCATTTCAGTAAAGATAATGGGAAACTGTTATCAAATTAATGCATTGTCATCGGTCCTTGATAGGTGTGCAAAGTTTCAAATTAATCAAACTTCTGGAAGTTGGTGAAAATAATGCTCAAAGATTCCATTACATACATACAACCCAAGCTAATAAAAGCATGGTAAAAAAAGCAGCCAAGTGCGAGTCGGACTCGCCCATGAAGGGTTCCGTAGCATCAAATAACATAATATAAAGGTTTTTGTAGTTCGTCGAAAGGTAAATTGCGGTTTACGATTTATGACGTATAAAAAAAACTACTGACTAGATCTCATTCAAACCAAATATCGTTGAAAGTTTGCATAGTAATGTACAACATATATTTTTTTTTAGTTTTAGCATTCTCTTATTTTAGAAGTTAGAGGGGGGGACCAACTTTTTTCCACTTTGGAAGTGTCTCTCGCGCAAACTATTCAGTTTAGAAAAAAACGATATTAAAAACCTCAACATCATTTTTGAAGACCTATCCATAGATACCCCACACGTTTGGGTTCGATGAAAAAAAAAAATTGAGTTTCAGTTTCAAGTATGGGGACCCCCAAAATGTATAGTTTTTTTTCTATTTTTGTGTAAACACCTTAATGCGGTTTACAGAATACATCTACTCACCAAGTTTCATCAGTCTAGCTCTTATGGTTTCGGAGAAAAATGGCTGTGACACGGCCGGACAGACAGACAGACAGACATGACGAATCTATAAGGGTTCCGTTTTTGCCATTTGGCTACGGAACCCTAAAAATCCTATAGCTCTGTAAAAGTATGGTCCGTCACTTTTCGTTTAAAAAAGAATCCCACACCGGGAAACGAAGTTTTATGCGAAATGAGGTTTTATTCGTTTCTAAAATCAAAATGTTTTTAGGCGGAAATCTTAGACCATGCGGAAATAAGCCAATCTGATTGATCCCTCACGTTTGAAAATAGAATCATACCACTCGGGTAACGAGGTTCTAATCTAAGGATATTTCATTCATTAAAATAGGCGTAGGTAACCTGCTTGGTCCGTCACTTTTTCGTTTAAAAAAAGAACTCAACCAATCTTACAATTCTAAAACGCGGGAAACGAGGTTCTCATTAAAGGAGGTTTTCTAAAATCGGAAAGTTTTGTCATGAAAGAGTATTCTACCAAGGAGGCACTCACCGGGTCATGATGTCTTCTCCTACGGGCGGTCACAGTGGAACTGGCGAATCTGGCGATCCATACAGGAGGGACTAGTGCGCAGGTCATAGGCACAGGGTTGGTTTGCCCGCTTAAAGTTGCTTTCAGACCTGCAATATTTAGATTAGATATATAATATATCAAGCGGAGTTGACTAAGCCGCGTTCGCGTATCTTTCCTGTGGATAAAGCCGACTACGCTATCAGGTTTTGACTGGCCTCTCGGCTCAGTTGGTAGTAGCTTTACCTTCTGCGCCATAGGTCGTGGGTTCGATCCCCACCAAGAAGAGAACAAATATTTGTGTGGTTCTCTGTCTGGGTGTTATATTGTATTCTAAGAATTTATTTCCGAAAAAAAAAAAGAATATTTATGTATTATACCAGCTATCTGGTTCCCATAGTAGGTATTTTTTTTTCCGTGTGGACCTGCGAAGATTCCTCAGAGCTAAAACTGTAGGCCTACCACAAGCTCTGTCTGGCCCTGTCTCTGGCTCTGGTTTTGAGTCTGTGTGAGTGTTGACTAAATAAATCCTACGTCGAAACGTCACACACACAGTATAATACACTGGTGAGCACTCACACAGACTCAAAACCAGAGCCAGAGACAGATTCAGACAGAGCTTGTTGTAGGCTTACTGGTTATTTCAAAGGAATTTATTTTCCTCGCAGATAACCCACATTTATCATGGCAGGAAAAATACAATTTGCTAGCTGCAACACAGTTTTTACTTTTGTAGTTTTCAGCGTTCACTTCAATATTTTATACCCCTGTACAAGTTCACCAATAAAATAAATTTGAATTTGAAACTAGCACGCCGTCTAAATGCAACTTTCCTTGCGTGGGTTGGTCATAATTTTTGACAACTTATGTATCGGACAGTTCATATTTTTGTTATTTTCCAGAATATTCTAATTGGACTCTTTGTGCTTTTGGCTTCTGTTTTTGTCAGTGTTTTTAGTCATTTCTTCGTTAGACTGTAGGCGTACCATGAGCTCTGTCTGGGTCTGTCTCTGGTTCTGGTTTTGAGTCTGTGTAAGTGTTGTCTACATAAATCCTACGCCAAAACGTCACACACACAGTATAATGCACTGATGAGCACTCACACAGACTCAAAACCGAAACCAGAGACAGAACCAGACAGAGCTCATGGTACTGATCAAGGTAGGAAACGTCAACTTTTAAATTGCTTACGTCTCAATAAGTTGGATTGGCACCACACTGGAACTTGAGTGCTATTTTTATTTTGTCCAAGGATCACACTTAAAAACGGTAGGAACCGAGCCGTAGTTTGTTGCCTGTTCTTCTAGGCTTGGTCGCGTGGAACTGGCACCTAGACTCACTTAGCTTTAAGACATTTCAAAGCGATCATTGTGATAAACGATTTTAACTTCGATGATGATAATGATGATGATATCAGAGTGGGTTGGGAATTACGTCATCCTGTCGAACGCACCTTCATGTTTGCTCTAATGTAAAACGACGCACAACGTGACGGAGGTAACTCGATAACATCAGTCTACCACAAGCTCTGTCTGGCTCTGTCTCTGGCTCTGGTTTTGAGTCTGTGTGGGTGTTGGTTAAAGAGCACTGGTGGTCTAGTGGTAGTGGCCCCGCCTTCCGATCCGAAGGTCGTGGTTTCAAATCCACTCGTGTACCAATGAGTTTTTCTGTCGAAAAATTTATGTGCACTATGCCAGTACTCTCAAAACGGTGAAGGAAAACATCGTGAGGAAACTGGCGTGTTGTAGAACCTAAAAAAGTTCGAGCAACACGTGTCAAGGGTCACGCAAAACGAGCCCACCAGCGGCCTACTTGCGGAAAAACCAGCCCGCACATCAAGTGCGCATGATAAAACTTGCCGAAAACTTGCCGAGTGTTGGTTAAATAAATCCTACGTCGAAACGTCACACACGCAGTGTAATACACTGGTGAGCACTCACACAGACTCAAAACCAGAACTAGAGACAGAGCCAGACAGAGCCTGTGGTAGGCCTTCTGAACCGATTTGGCTGAAAATTGGTGGAGCTTAGAACCAGGAAACGGACATAGGATACTTTTTATCCCGAAAAAGTAATGGGGTACACCACCAATTTTCAGCCGAATCAGTTTAGCTGTTCTTGAGTTATAAATAGTGTAACTAACACTTTTGACTTTTAGATTTAGCCTTATTTATTGCCAACATGCTATACATGCACATACACAACTGGGTTTATAGAATAGAATAGTATTTATTTCAGACATTAATGCATCCATAATTTTGTTAGTAACAATGTAACTTACAGACTAGTGTTAGTGACTTTAGGAAGACTATTTATTGCGGAGTGTGCAGCTGCATCCAGAAATGGTTAAGGGGACAGTCCCACCTTCCAGACAATACATTCACGATGCTGTTCGGGCTGCCACGGATTCGGTTTCTTAACGACGCGCAACGCTTTCGCAGTATGGCATGAAAACCGTCGACTCTATTTAGAGCAAACATGCCCGAAGCGCTACAAAAACGTGGCAGCCCCAACAGCACCCTGAACGCATTATTATAGATTTGCCCATCGGTTTCTTTCCGACTTTTTCATTCTATACCCTTGATACAACATTGAGAACCTTCTCTTTTTTAAGAGCCATAGAGAGTTAGAAAGAGAGAGAGTTACCCTACTTGATTTCTATAACAACGGTATTGTGTTATCTTTAAACCTACCTACTACTGTCTACATCTGTGTCAAATTTCGTCCAGAACTTTTCAGCCGTTATAATATTTATTTATTTATTTAACTCTTTATTGCACAAAAACTTAATGCTATGTACAAAAGGTGGGCTTAATGCTTTAAGCATTTTCTACCTGACAACCTTATTTATAATATCAAACTTTCAAATTTTTTATATAAGTGGGATTGAGTATTGAGTTAGAGAGAGTGAGCGAGAGAGAGAAAATAGAGATTGATACATAGAGAGAGAAAGATACTGTCTTTCTCTAAAAAAAACGCAGCATAACTTAAAAATTACTTTATTAAATACCCCTACAGCAACAAACTAAGCAGGCATTGAACCACCATCACAACCAGCTGTAGTAACCCTGGCAGGAGTCCACCACCGATCCCGATCAGCACTTCATCAGCCAGGTCTGTGATGGACGAGATCAGCGTCCCCAGCAGCGTCTGTAGGTTCGCCACGCCAGTTGACGGCGTGTTTGGGTTCGCGCCGAATGCGTACTCTGGGAGAGACCTTGAAAGAAGAAATAATTATAATAAGTGTGAATAGGTGTCTTCTAGACTGTCCTGCTACATCGTCGGCTACATCGTCGCTTACCATCAGGTGAGATCGTGGTCAAAGGATAGGCTATTATAGAAAAACTATACTCTATTTATATTATTACATACATTAAATCACACCACTCACCAGATGGACCGACGACATTGTTAAGATCGAAGGAAGTCGGTGGATGGAAAGGGCTCAGAATCGTTCTTCCTGGTAATGTGTAGGGGAGGCCTATGTCCAGCAGAGTGGACTTCTTGAGGCTGATGATGATGATGATGATGATGAAAATTGCACCTCATTCCCATGGGGGTAGGCAGAAATCACGGTTTTCCACTTGCTATGATCCTGACATACCTCTTTCGCTTCATTCAATCTCATAACATTTTTCATACATGCTCGTCGGTTTAGGGTACTCCTAACCTGGCCTTCCTCTAAAACGTCTGCTATCTAATCGAGATACATATGCCGAGGTCTTCCCCTTCCATCAGTTCCATTCACACTCGCCTGATGCACCTGTTTTGTCCAGCAGTTCATTTATATTATTCGTATGTATAAATACCTTAAGAAATTCACAATTGCTAGAGCTTGGGAGTATAGCTTAAGCAGTGATGTCTCCAATGCTCCTAAGTCCACAGGTATGAGGCAGCTGACAGAAGGAGGTAAGGTGTCAAAGATTGACAGGAGAGATAGAAGGAGGTTGTAGACATTGTTTAGGAGTGGAAGTAGGATGTTGACGAGGGGGTAGACCGCTGGTAGCTGGACTCCATTGGCTGATACTGGAGGCTGGAAAAGACAAACAGATGATGATGATGATGGATGAAACAAGCATATAACAGAGCATGGTCTCGTAGGTCACGCACGTTAGGACGTGCCCTACAAATGGACCAGCACCCATACCCTTCAAACGGAAACACAGCGACACTGCTTGATGGTAGAAATAGGCATGGTGGTAGTACTTCATCGGACGAGCCACACACAAAGAGCATTGCTGAAACCCTTTCAAACCGTCATCACCAAAATCATCATCATTATCTGACTGAAGAAAAGAGCACTGGTGGTCTAGTGGTAGCAGCCCCGCCTTCCGATCCCAAAGTCGTGGATTCAAATCCTACCGTGTACCAATGAGTTTTCCTGTCGAAAAAATTATGTGCACTATGACAGTACTCACGAACGGTGAAGGAAACCATCGTGAGGAAACCGGCCTAGAACTTAAAAGAGTTCGAACAACACGTGTCAAGCGTCACGCAAAAAGGGCCCGCCAGCGGCCTACTTGTGGAAACCAGTCCGCATACCAAGTGCGGATTAATTTGAAAACTGAAGAGATCCACCAATGGATATATGCCTTTTTAGATGCCTTCTCCCTTCATAAATTTAACCCCAGCTTCAAGTCATTGGTCCATCAGATGGGGAAGCGTCTTACGCTTGCCTCCCGAAAAATTTTATACAAATAATTATAAAGAAGAAATGTTTTTACTGACGTGACATCGTCTTATAATTCGATGGAGCCGGCTGCACGCACGAAAAACTGAATCATGCGGCGTTACCTCGCTCTGAGGCGTTCCATTTAAGGCTTGAAGTGTAAGCGAGAGTGCGGAACGAGCGACAAAGAGGCACAATCGGCGTTCGACATCTGTGTATTTTCTTATGACGTTGTCACGTTCAACTATCGTCAGTAAACCGTCTTTACAGACAACCTATTTTTTTTTGTATGTTTGTAATGATAAGACTCAAAAACTGCTGACCCGATTTCAAAAATTCATTCACCATTGGAAAGCTACATTCACCCTGAGTAAAATAGGCTATGTTTATGTGTCTAAATAATAAATGACCACCCGTGCGAAGCCGGGACAGGCCGTTAGTGTAAATGTTATTACGCAAAGGTCTTTTTACTTACCGTAAAAGAAAAAACAGCTACAACACAAAAAACAACTATAGTAAACTTCGACATTTTTAAATAACTAAACAAAAATACATAAAAAACAGCGAAACCTATATAGTTTCTGTTTAAATAGTTTTAATCACACTTTTTATATATCAATAGTTGCAAAATTGTGTTACAATTTTCGTGAAAGATAACAAAATAATGATAATAATCAAAATATGTGTATTAGTTATTGCCTTATTTAAGTAATTTGGTTTAGTTTGTAACATCTAAGATTATTAAAGATAGGAAATTGCTCTACAAAACTAGAAATAAGTCCAATGATAAAGAAATTACGAGTTATTATAATCTGTCATTACTTTCTATTTGCAGAAAGAAATTTTTATATCCATCTGTAACAGGCCTTTGCATATATTGTAGATGATTTATATAGCGTCAGGGGCAACTGGTGTTTTACTCATGCCCCTACTTGCAGGACGCTATAGTGCCTGCGTCAGGATTTTAGATGGAATAGGCTTGCCCAGCACCTATACCATCCTGACAGCTCAATCAGCCTAATCTCTAGGAAAAACATGGTCAATACGTGCTGACTAAGCCGCGGGTTTCCTCACGATGTTTTCCTTCACCGTTTGAGAACACTAGCATTTTTTCGACAGAACTCATTGGTACACGACTGGGTTTGAACCCACGACCTTAGAATCGGAAGGTGGGGCCACTACCACTAGACCACCAGTCTTCTCCGTGTTAGTCTCAAGAACAGCGGAGCGGATTTGTCTGATTGGTGTGGAGGAAGTTTGGACTAGAGCAGCAGCATCGCTGTGTTTCGGTATGAAGGGTATGGGTGCCGGTGAAATTACTGGCACGTGAGGCTGAACATCTGTATGCCTCAAGTTGATGGACGCAGGGCAGACGCAGGCCACGTTTCTGACGTGCGTGACCTATAGGCAATGCTTTATTATAGGCGATGGTTACCACTCAACATCAGGTGGGCCATATACTTGTTCCATCAGCTACCAAGGTTTCACGGTTATCAACGTCATAAAAAGATTCGCAATTTGCTAACGAATAAATTAAACAAATTAATTGAAAAAAACAAGGTACCTAAGTGGATCTTTTGTCGTACCTTTATAGAGGTTTGAAAACCAATCGGAAAAGGTCAAGTAACTGTAGCCAACGACTCGATCAATACCCTTAAACGGACTGTGAATATAAAGCTGAATGTTCACTGGGTGATGTTACACAACATTGACATTCGGTCGTGGGTTCGATCCCCACCGAGAACAAATATTTGTGTGGTGAACACAGGTGTTTGTTATCTGTCTGGGTGTTATATTGTATTCTATGTATGTATTAACAAAAAAAAGTATTTAAGTATTATATCAGCCATCTGGCTCTTCCCATAGTACAAGCTCTGCTTAGTTTGGGGCTAGAGAGTGTTGTGTGGATTGTCCGTATTATTTATTTATTTATTCACTTCTTGATTGATTGATATTTTCTTTGATTATTGATTCATTGATATTACTCTATTACTTAGTTGTTAGTTTTAAGTTCATTTTTTTGTAATAGTTATTACAAAACCACCTACTAGGCCTACTGGCTCCTGTTTAATAAAGCTGACAATTCGACATATTATGTCAAAAAGCGACAAAATTGTGGAATTGTCGCGCTTTTGTGACATATTTGTCACTTTTATTAATTCCACAATTTTGTCGCTTTGTGACATATATGTCGAATTTTCAGCTATATTAAACAGGCCCCAGGTAGGCCTAGCACAAGCTCTGTCTGGCTCTGTCTGGCTCTGGGTTTGAGTCTGTGTGAGTGTCGACTAAATAAATCTTACTTCGAAACGTACCACACACACGCAGTAGCTCCGCACCGTACATACAATCTTGAGAAAGGTCCAGTGCTAATAATTAATTAAACTTCCTAAACCCTTTGTTCTCTGAGAGCTAAATACAATAGAGCATTCTATTGTCCTTGAATAATAGTCTGGACGTTGGAGCATCTATTGTATCCACAATTCTTCAACAATAGTCTGGACGTTGGTCTGAATACGAAGTCTTCTCGTTAGCGGGGACAAAGGGAATAAAAGTAGGATCAACAAAAAAAATTGGTTGTCTGTAAAGTCGGTTTACTGACGATAGTTGAACGTGACAACGTCATACAGCTGTCCACGCGGACGCATCGCTCACTCAAGTAGGAGAGAGACAGATGTCGAACGCTGCCAAACGTGGAGGCCAATTGTGCCGCTTTGTCGCTCGCTCCGCGCTCTCGCTTGCACTTCAAGCCTTTAATGGAACGCCTCAGAGCGAGGTAACGCCGCATGAGTCATGTTTTTTCGTGCATGCAGCCGGCCCCATCGAATTATAAGACGTTGTCACGTCAAAAACTAACATGTAATTCGGACCCACAGTTGTGGGCACGATGGGCATGCTTCTCTTCTTATTAATTTCTCTCTAATTGTATGAACGAACTATCGGACCTAGTTTAACATTTAGGTCACAAGAGCTGTGACCTAGCCTGTGCGGGCTTTCTATTCTACGGTTGTCACAAGCCCTGCAAGCCAGCAGCCTTATTGTCTAACTTGAAATCCATTATCAGTAAACTTTAAGCCGATTGTCACTGGTCGATCCAGTCAGATTTTTCCTGGTATTGTCTCTAAAGTATCCAACTGAAGTTCATTTCGGCGTTACGCAATTCCAAAATACGAATTTCCATCAAGTTCCATTCATTCACTAGGTTGGAATTTCGGTGGTGGTGGCGTTGCTTATGTCAGATAGTTTTACAATACGAAAGTGACAGTTAAAGTCAAGGCTAGGTTTTAAATGTCAAAAATAAAACCTATGTCGATTACGTCGTCTTGATGTGCGAGCTGGTTTTTCTGCAAGTAGGCCGCTGGCGGGCCCTTTTTGCGTGACCCTTGACACGTGTTGCTCGAACTTTTTTAGGTTCTACAACAGCCGGTTTCCTCACGATGTTTTCCTTCGCCGTTTTAAGAATACTGGCATAGTGCACATACTTTTTTCGACCGAAAAACTCATTGGTCTGTCACTCAATCACACGACTGGATTTGAACCCACGACCTTCTGATCGGAAGGCGAGGCCGCTACCACTAGACCTGGTGTTCTCTGCCATTTCGACTATTATGGTCAGTCTGCTATGCCTGTGACTCACTTCGTGTAGTAACATACTTCCCCGGACGAGCCCTTCACAAAGAGCCCTACTCCTCTGTACTATCATGAGAAATTGTATTGACATTATGAATATCTAATTTAATAGACTCAACTCTATTGAATACACTGCTTTACGAAGCTTGGCGAGTTTCGACTACTTGAGCTTAAAGCTACGTTCAAACCGACGCGATTAATCGTATGTTATTAAACATAAAGCTAAAGTGGAAATGGGTAGGTCACATAGCAAGGCTCACAGACCAGAGATGGACTGCAAAAGTAACCATGTGGAGAGGCCCACACGGCAAAAGAGGCAAAGGTAGACCGCTGACACGATGGGAAGACGACATTATAAAGGCAGCCGGCCCAATCTTGGGTCAAATAGCACAAGACAGAGATAAATGGTCATCTTTGGAGAAGGCCTTCACCCAACCTGGGGTTCTTGCACCATAAGAGAAATAATTAGAATTAAGTACTAACAAAAAAATTGGCACTGACACTGGACGAGAACCAGCCTCCTGAACAGGCAGGCTTTCGCAAAAACTACTCAACACTAGACCATATCCAAGTAGTCACACAAATAATACAAAAAGCTAACGAGTACGGAATGACTCTATATATGTGCTTCATCGATTTTAAAAAGGCGTTTGATAGCTTAGAGTTCAACGCTATATGGGAATCACTACTAGAACAAGGCGTAGATGAAGAATACATCAGCATCATACACAGTATATTATATTCAAAAAGCTGTGCTAAAGTCAGACTGGAAAGAGAAGGGGAAGAATTTTTCATTCAAAAAGGCGTTCGACAAGGCGATCCCTTATCACCTAAAATATTTTCGGCCGTACTAGAGACCATTTTCAGAAACTTAAACTGGCAATATCAAGGACTGAATATAAATGGAGAACACTTGAGCCACCTACGCTTCGCGGATGACATTGTGGTATTTTCCGAAAGCCCGGCAACTTTGGCACAAATGCTAAACGACCTCACAAGAGAAAGTAAGAAGGTCGGTCTATCGATCAATACATCCAAAACAAAGATACTGACAAATGGAACATCCCTGGATATAGTAGTAGATGGTGGAATAATTGAATACGTGAGAGAGTACACCTACCTAGGTCAATCAGTTTCCTTTGAAAACTGTACAGCAAAAGAGGTACAAAGAAGCATCGCTTTATCGTGGCAAAAATATTGGAGTCTAAAGGAGGTAATGAAGAACAAGCAAACTAGTATTAAAATTAAAAAGAAAATATATGAAGTCATTATCCTACCGTGTTTGACTTATGGCTGTCAAACTTGGTCCCTTACTAATGAAGACGAGAAAAAATTAGCTATTTGTCAAAGGAAAATGGAAAGGAGTATGTTGGGAATCAAATTATCAGACAAAATAAACAACATAACGATTAGGATTTGACGATGATTATTAGGACACTGAAGTGGAACTGGGCTGGACATATCTGCAGAATGGATGGCACCAGATGGACTAAAAAAGTTATAGAATGGATACCACGAAACCATAAAAGATACAGAGGGCGGCCAAAAAAGCGTTGGGAGGACATCTTCAGACTGAAATGTGGAGCAAACTGGATGAGGCAAGCCAGGAACAGAGAGTCATGGAGGAAAGCGGGGGAGGCCTACGCCAAAATGGCGACTACAACAACATAAACATTGACATAATAACAATAATAATAAATAATAATAATACTTAATACTTAATATTGAAATTTGTATATAATATAAGTGTGTGAAATTGTGATGTTTAAGTTTAGGTATAATTCAAATTTTATTAACTTAATTAAGGAAAGTAATGCATGTAATTCTTTTTAAGTGTTGTAGAATAAATGGCTTTTTTACTTTTACTTTTTACTTTTACTAACAAAAAAATTGAAGTATGCATAATTACCAATTTAAAACTAAATAGTAGTAAGTTAATGCAAGAAATAAAAGGCCTTTTATTTTATTTTATTTATTAAACACAATGCAACGTTAAAACAATTATGTTATGTTGTTGTGATGAGAAGCCGGTGGATGGAAAGAGCTCAGAATCGTTCTTCCTGGAAATGTGTAGGGGAGGCCTATGTCCAGTGGACTTCTTCAGGCTGATGATGATGATGATGTAATAAAAAAAAAAAAAAAAAATATTGTGGACAATTATCACAACACTACCCAGCCCCAAACTAAGCAGAGCTTGTAATATGGGAACCAGATAGCTGATATAATACTTGAATACATTTTTTTTTTTTTGTAAATACATACTTAGAATACAGTCAGTAATGGAGTGCACTGGTGGTCTTCCGATCCGAAGGTCACGGTTTCGGTCGTATACATTATGGATATTTCCGTTCAGAAAGTTTATGAAAATATACTATGCTTACTGATAACACATTTTCTTTTATAGATATTGTGGACAATCCACACAACACTATTTAGCCCCAAAAAAAGCAGAGCTTGTACTATGGGAACCAGATAGCTGATATAATACTTATATGTTTTTTTTTGGTAAATACATATTTAGAATACAATATAACACCTAGACAGAGAACAAACATCTGTGTTCACCACACAAATATTTATCTGGTGGGGATCGAACTCACCACCTACGGCGCAGAAGGCAGAGCTACTACCAACTGAGCTGAGAGGCCAGTAATCGTATATTCGTCTACTAGCTTTGCCCGCGACTTCGTTCACTTGTTTTCAGATAGTTTTTTTTTATTTAGCTCTAAAAATAGATAGATAGAGAGAAAATTCTTTATTGCACTAAAACAAAAATTGCATTGTATGTACATAGGTGAACTTAATGCTAGAGAGCATTATCTTCCAGTTAGCCTTTGTGTGATTCGGACATTCTTAACGGGTAGTGCACATAAAATGGTTGTTTCATCCCCTCTTTCAACCCTTTTTTTCGCATTAAAAACTAACCTATGTTCTCTCTTAGGCTCTTGAATTTCTGTGTACTGAATTTAATTTCAATGGGTTTAGTAGTTTTGGCGTGAAAGCAGACAGACAGAGTTACAAACGCATTTATATTATATATTTCTCTAGTCTATGCCGCGGCTTGGCCTCAGCTTAACCTTTTGAATATCAAAATAATGGCGACCTTTTGTGATGTCAAATTGTCAAACGAAGCATAGGCACCCACTCATGATTGAAATTGGGACCTTTTCAATGTACTAGAACATCAAAGAGAAATACAAAGTGGCGAGAATATATAAATTTTAGCGCTATTTTTGTTGGAGTTCTTTGAAATAAGCAATATTTAAGTATTGGCTTTTATTCAAACATTTTCAAAAAATTGGTTTTGTTAACTTACTAGTGGACTGTCCCGGCTTCGCACGGGTGGACATTTACTTTTTAAGCACATAAATATAGTCTATGCTACTCAGGGTGAATGTAACTTTCCAATGGTGAAAGAATTTTTGAAATCGGCACAGTAGTTTTTGAGTTTTTGTAAACATAAACACAAAAATACAAATCTTTCCTCTATTATAGAAGTATAGATATAGATTTTACGTGTTATTTGGCCTTGTAAATGTAGGTTAATAAACTAACAAAGTCAGCAGAATTTATTGAATGCTTAGTAATATTATTGCAGAAAAGCAAACGTGATATTTTCAACACACATACAGAAGTGTAGGTCAATGTCAAGGTTAATGATGTATAATGAAATTAACAAAGCCATCGGTCACGTATGTTTTTTACTTCACATTGGAACCAACAGATACCACCTGATGTTAAGCGGACACCATCACCGACCACGTGATATTTTTGCCGAATCTCCGAAAAATTCTAGTTTTACATTCAGTGTTTTTTTATCTTCAAAACATGTGGTGGAATGTGTGAGCAAGTGGCCCGTAGGTCTACCATGAGCTCTGTCTGGCTCTGTCTCTGGCTCTGGTTTTGAGTCTGTGTGAGTGTTGACTAAAAAATCCTACTTCGAAACGTCACACACTCAGTATAACACACTGTTGAGCACTCACACAGACTCAAAATCAGAGCCAGACAGAGCTTGTGGTAGGGCTACTGAAGTAGCAAATTAATGCCTGTCTGTGTCTATATCTTATCTGAATTAGCAGGAAAAGACTGGACAAAGAAAGCGAAGGAGAGGAAAGAATGGAGACTTTTGGAGGAGGCCTGTACCCGTCGAGGGGTCCTTAGTTAGTTTTTATAAAAATATAGATATAAGTTATTTAAAAATTATGTATGTTAATTAAGGAACAATAAAGGCTTTTTTATTTTTATTTTATTTATTTATATGTCTATATCTTGCTTTGAATATGTAACGTTTGTAATTCTTAGTAAATACGTAATTCAACAGATCTACTCTTTACCAATTTAAATTCTTTTGTTATTATTTAACATTAATACATACTGTTACACATAGATAACGTAGATTTCTTTCGATTATCATTCGAAATCTATTTATTTTTACTCAACATTAACGAAATTTTGAATTGCAAATCGATAAAATGGTGTTTATAAAGAAAAGTTATAAAAAACACAATTAATTTATCTTTAGTTTAGTAAGTTGCTTTAAAATGAATAGGTATATTTTGTTGTTTGCCTGTGCGATATTTTTATCGGTTTGTATTTAATTTAAATTTATTTTTAAAACGAGTAAAGGAACTGGAGGCCTACTACAAGCTCTGTCTGGTTCTGTCCCTGGCTCTGCTTTTGAGTCTGTGTGAGTGCTGTCAAAATAAATCCTCAGTCGAAACGTCACACACACAGTTTAATACACTGGTGAGCACTCACACATACTCAAAACCAGAGCCAGAGACAGAGCCGGACAGAGCCTACAGTTGATATATTTTTTGCCAAGTGGGCTACCTCTACTGGATAACAAAAAAATGTGAGCTTAGAATTTCGTGGATATATTAAAAAAAACATTAAATACTCTTTTTTTTTACAAAAATACTTGTATCTGAAAAAAAACATCTAGCATCATTATTTAAGCAACCTGCCTGATAGCAGTGCTTAAAATTTGGTGTTACTTATTGGATTAGTTGAGCTATCTTTAGATCATTTGTAACGGTCCTTACTGTTTTTGTGTATTTTAAGTAATTTTTAACCGACTTCCAATCAAAAAGGAGGAGGTTCTCAATTCGGTTGTATTTCTTTATTTTTTTAAATGTTTGTTACCGCATAACTTTGTCATTTGTGAGCCGATTTGAAAAAATATTTTTTTACCTGAAAGGTACTGCTTCCAGATTGGTCCCATTTTAATTTTATTAAAATCGGTAGTGCCATTTTTTTTTTAAATATTTTTTAATGTTTGTAACTGCATGCCTCCGTCACTTATGAACCAATTTAGAAAATATTTTTTTTATTTGGAAGGTTATTCTTACGTCCTATCTGGACGTTCTTACGTCCTAAACAAATTTGATTAAAATCGGTTTAGCCGTTTGACAATGAAGTCGGTTTCTCAAGTTTTTTAAACTTATAATTATTGTGTATTCTAAGTTATTTTTAACCGACTTCCAATCAAAAAGGAGGAGGTTCTCAATTCGGTTGTATTTTTTTTTTTTTTTTTTTTATGTTTGTTACCGCATAGCTTCGTCATTTGTGAGCTTCGTCAATGAAGTCGGTTTCTCAAGTTTTTTAAACTTATAATTATCTTATTCCAGGTTCCCTCCACCGAAGCAATGATCCCAGCCTACTCAGTCTCCGCCCTCCGGCTTGCCTTCGACGAGATCGGCACCATCCTTCCCATCGCCAACCAGCTCGCCTGTCTCCTCATCCCGTTCCTCATCAACTTAATCAACAATCTAAACAACCTTTCAAACATAGTCCAGAACCTTACACCTGCATTGCTTCCATACTTCGGTTGTACTTTGCCGTTGTTATATGCAACCTTAACTGATTTGGCCTCTGTGCTGTTCTTGTACATAAGTGTTCTGATTTCCTTGTTCCGATCTAATGTTCTGGCTGCTCCGGGACTGCTGCTCGGATTGGTGTCAGCAGTGTTGAATCTTGTGTTGAATCTGCTTAGTGGTTTGACGGATGGAAGTGGGCTGTTGAGTGGACTTATTAAGTTGATAACAAATGTTGTTGTTGAGTTGGAGAAACTGTTGTTGTAGATAATAAATGATAGACTGTTTGGTTTTGTTTTATTTTGATTCAAATGTATTCAATAAAATTAGTTGGAAATAAATATTTTTCTTTTTGGAAATAATAATGAGTTGGAAAAAGATATTATGATAAGATGAGATGGTTATGAGAGGATGCAGAGATGACGGCTAACAAAGAGGAACGGAGAAGGAAAACTTGTCGTACGACTCCACATAAAGTGGGATAAGTAGACCTACCATGAGCTCTGTCTGGCTCTGTCTTTGGCTCTGGTTTTGAGTCTATGTGAGTGCTCATCAGTGCATTATACTGTCTGTGTGACATTTTGACGTAGGATTTATTTAGTCAACACTCACACAGACTCAAAACCAGAACCAAAGACAGAGCCAGACAGAGCTCATGGTAGGCCTACTGAATGGCAGAAATATTTTTTTATTTAGTAACCCGGTTATGAACTAAGAAAAAAAATCTTCTGTGTAGCTGGTTACGAAACATGGTTACGTACAAGCGCTAAAAGATAATAAATCCTAGTCATATGAGAAAGTTTGTGAGTGGGCGCGTTTGTTCCCACTCATCTCCAATAAAACTGTACTGATTTCAATAAAACTCACAATGTTTTTTTTTCTTTACAATTTATATGCTTGAGTTTGCCCGCGATCTGACCTGCTGCGATGGTCGAACACGCTTGCCTAGAAGATACCTATTCATGCACTCTTGTTTTGAAAACGTCCAAGTTGTGGGTACTAGGAAAAACAGACGCCGGCAAGGCTTCCAATCTTTGCGATATATGTACCTACATTGATATCATGAAAAACACATGGGCTACATTTTATCCAGGTAGGCACTACGCGAGCAGAACCAGAGGCAGTTGCTAGTAAATAGTAGCTTAAAACTACAAAGGTTAGGTTTCAATACCTCCAACCTACGTCACAGGTAGACCAAGTCTATTGATTTTGATAACAAAAGCCTCTACGAGTTTCGTAGACCTTCGTAGAGGGGCTACGAAATCCCGCTGGAATTGAAACGTATTACGAGTATTTTATGAATTGATTCGAGTTTCTGATTTAGACCTTTTAGACCTTTTTCAATTTCAATTTATTTATTCATTAACAATATTTTATCGTAATTGAATGTTATTTTTGATGAAATCCCAGAAATATTTTATTATTTATATAAACTTAAGCTACATAATATAACAACCGTTGGGAAATAAAGGTTCTCGAATGGTGACCACAAACCAAAAGAGAGAACATAGGGCGCCCGATGGACTAATGACTTTGTTAAGATCGCGGGAAGTCGCTGGATGGAAAGGGCTCAGAGCCGTTCTTTCTGAAAATGTGTATCGGAGGCCTATTTCCAGTAATGGCCTTTTTTAGGCCTATGATGATGATGATGGTAAACTTATCTTTTTATATCATGTAGGTTTCTTCTTATCGTGTCATTGGTTCTTTCAAACCAGTGTGGTGAAAAGATTATAAGTGCGCCTTAGAGAGGTTCCGTGCACTGGACACTGTTTCCAAACTTATTAGGTTTTACGACATGACGGTTCCCTCACAATGTTTTCCTTCGCCGTTTAAGAATACTGGCATAGTGCAAATACATTTTTGACGTGACAACGTCTTATACTTCGATGGAGCCGGCTGCAAGCACGAAAAAACATGACCCATGCGGCATTACCTCACTCAGAGGCGTTCCATATAAGGCTTGAAGTGCAAGCAAGAGCGCGGAACGAGCGACAAAGAGGCAGAATCGGCCTCCACGTTCGGCAGCGTTCGACATCTGTCTCTCTCCTACTTGAGTGAGCGATGCGTCCGCGTGGACAGTTTATTTTTACAGAAAAACTCATTGGTACTTGTAAATTGTTGGACATGAACCTATGACTTAGAAAGAAGAAATAAACAAAGAAAATCATTTATTTATACAAACCTCCTCCTTTTTGATATTTATTTACACAAAGAAACTTACAATTAAACAAATATTTACAAAATGTACAAAATACACAAGAAACAGTTGAGCTATCTGCAGATCGTTACAAACGATCTAGAGATAGCTCAACTGATCCAAATCAGTGCCAGACGGAAGCGTCCCCAAGACGCTGGCGGCATTGCCACGTTGAATAGCAATGCTTATACGCTGCGCCAGATACCCACCAGCTCTTGGGTCACGCGTCGCCTCGATCAGTCGCCTAGACAAAATTTTGAAGGCCCGCGAGGCCTCGGTTCCCCACGGACCCAGAGTCTCAACCCCAAGAGGAGCAAATAAGTAGGCTCTGTCGAGACCTGCATATTTGCGCCTCTTGAGATCCTCGGCCAGATCTGCCGCCGCGCCCGCCACAAAAAAATAAATTAAATTTTATACAAACTGTACACGACAACAAATAAAACAGTAAAAAAGTAAAAATGACAATGTTACTCTAACACAATACGCAGAGTTCTGGTGTGTGTGTGTGTGTGTGTGTGTGTGTGGAATGCTGCCATGTACGGTCTGCATGAAAAGCCCTGAGCTTAGCATGGGCTGAGAACGAGTTGTCTGCGCTGGTTTTCAGCACAGCCTGGCCTTAGGACGTTCTAAGGTCATTGAGGCGCCCTTAAAGTCCTTTCACCACATTGGTTTAAGAGAACTAGTGACACGCCAATAAGAAGACTTACAAAAGATAATATTCGTGCTTTATCAAGAAATATTTCAAAAGTTATCGTTACAAACTTATGCAACACTTTATCTGTAAAAACGTAATATAAGAAGTATTATTATATAACGCTCACGTATTCATAAAAAGGGTTTTGTCGACTGACTACGGATTTTACTATAAGCAAAAAAAATATCAACGTTAATATTATGCATAATGATTGTTAAACAAAAATATGACAACAATGTGGATATTTTATGTGTTATCATTTATAATATCGGTATGTATAGTAATAATATCTCTTTTTTTATGCAACTAGCTGAAGGAACAAACATTATTTCATAATAATTGTCACACATGTCAGGAATGTGTTCTTCGATGCACTGCCTTGTGTCCTTCAACTTGAGGCATACAAATGTTCAGCCTCACGTGCCAGTAATTTCACCGGCACCCTTCAAACCAAAACACAGCAATGCTGTTTCACAAGAGAATAAGGCATGGTGGAAGTACGCACCCCCACGAGACACACACAAAGAGCTCTGCTACTACTACATTATGGGGGAATCCAATTCATAGTCTTCCAATGCGTCAGTCCGTGGTAGTGATTCACTTCAAAGCTTAATTCCCCAACGATTGTCAGTTCTACAAGCTATATGATCTGCCTCTTTATACATTTGGTCAATTTAACTGATTCTGTGATAAACTTATTTATATGTAACTAGTGGCCGCCCGCGGCTTCGCTCGCCCGTTCCCGTTGCCTTTTCGGGATAAAAAGTATCTTATGTCCTTCTCCCGGTTCTAAGCTACCCCCCCACTAATTTTCTGTCAAATCGGTTCAGCCGTTCTTGAGTTATAAGTGGAGTAACTAACACGACTTTCTTTTATATATATAGATTGCAAAGAGGTTAACTCTTTGAGAAAGACTCTTAATCTCTATACAAGGTGTATCTAAATATGTGTACTATGCGAAGGTGGGGGGTTTCAGACCACAATGGTGATCAGTTGTGGAGGGGAGATAATTAAAAATTCCTATTTTCAGTTTCCCATACAAAAATATTTAATTTCATAATGCCTAAATAAATTGACAACCCTATCCTTGTAACCCCTTGACCCCTTGACCTACTACCTCTGTAGGTCTACTACTACTACCTACTACCTCTGTAGCTGAGTTTAGGGTTGCCACTTTGTATAAAGTCAGCTGTTAATGTTGAAACTTCGTTGCAGTTTTTTTCAGAGATACCAATCGAAGTTCGAAAAGTCGTTGAACAAAAGTTGTTCCCCGGGGGGTGGAAATTCACCCCCCTTCATGATAGTACACATATTTTGATACACGTTGTATAAATAACTTGATTCTCTTTTGTTTGAATATATTTATAATTATAAGTTTAAAAAACTTGAGAAACCGACTTCATTGCCAAACGGCTAAACCGATTTTAATGAAATTTGTTAGGGACAGCCTAGACGTAAAAATAACCTTCCAAATAAAAAAATAATTTTCTAAATCGGTTCATAAATGACGAAGGCATGCAGTTACAAACATAAAAAAAAATATTAAAAAAAAAATGGCAACACCGATTTTAATAAAATTAAAATGGGACCAATCTGGAAGCAGTACCTTTCAGATAAAAAAATATTTTTTCAAATCGGCTCACAAATGACGAAGTTATGCGGTAACAAACATTAAAAAAAAAATAAAAAAAAAATAAAAAAAAAAATAAAAAAAAACATACAACCGAATTGAGAACCTCCTCCTTTTTGATTGGAAGTCGGTTAAAAAGTATGATTCACTGGATGTTTGTGATTCATTCATGACGTATCTAGTAAACCAATTTTGAAACTATATCCTGATACAACATCTCTATCACTTTTTATTTAAAATACTATGCGATCATACAAACCACGAGTGGAAGTTTATTTTTATCCATTTATCATTTATATTGGTTAAATTTTATTTTATTGTATAGAGTATATCACTTTGAGACCTATACAGTTTCTCACCTACGGTGCCACCCTAATTTTTTTGGTGTATTTTTTTCTACTTTATCATAAAAATAGCTATTAAATAAAACAATTTCAATTTTTGTTTCTCATTTTCAGGTTACATCAAATCCGATCAGCCAACTTGTACAGTCTTCCAATGTTTGTCCACCCACATCATATAGCAACCCTACCGCCCCGTCTGTTATCCAGCCAAGCAGTTCTTGTCCTTATTCTCAAGGGTCTACAGTTCAAGTTCCTGCCATCTATCCGGGTCCCCTGGGAGAAACTTTGAACCAGATTGTACTGAACAGAATTCTCTCAAATCCATCGCTTCAGAAAGTAATAGATCCAAATACTAAGCTTTATAACCAAAATGGCGATGAAGTACAAAGGCAAGTACAGAATACAGGTACACCTAATGTCATAAATAACTATTTTATAGTACCACCTGAGTTTTTTAGCTTAAATGAAACTGCAATCAAAAACGAAGAAGATGTAGTTGATATAGACCAAGCTTCAAAGAGACCTCGTCGTAGAAAACTAAAAAGAAGATTAAAGAAACCCATAGAAGAATCTTCTGGAGGTGATGAACTGATTAAGACCAAACGAAATAGAAAAAGAAAGAATAATCAATCTAATAATGAACTAAAAAGAAAGCGTATTGATGATAAAATTGAAAGTGTCGAATTGATCGAGGAACGTGAGGCATCACAAGGAACTATAAAAGATCAAGAAAGTAAGAGGAAGCCAAAGCATCGTCCACGTAAAAAGAAGAAAGAAGAAATTGCATCAGCTCCAGATGAATCTATTGAAGATGACTCCAATGAATTGGAAGATCGTAGCTCTGTTATATCTATTAGAGAGAAAAAAATAAAAACACCGCAAAAATCTAAATTAAACAGCAAACATATAGATAAAGAAATGTATAGAATTAAGCTTGTTGAACCAGAGCCTTTCACTGAAAAACATAAAACTGTTAGAGACAAAGCGAGGGAAGAAGGAGATATTATTGAAAGTCCAAAAAAACGCAGGAAACATAAGCGCCTTAAATCATCCGTTAAAAATTCTGAGGATAAAACATTGAAAAATATTGAATTACCAACTGATGTTTCTAACCGTGTGACTCAAGAAAACAGACCAACCAGAGATTCCAATAGAAATGAAGCCAAGAAAACTCCAGAACAAAAACGTACAAACACAGTTAAAAAGGAACCATCACCAAATATGACACCTTTCCCAGACGATGTCCTTAAAAACTTTTTTCCGTACATGCCTATGGGTGGCTTTAACAACCCTCATTCAAATTACCCCACTGATTTTGACCATTATTATAGATATCTTGATCCTGTCAGAAATTCTAATGCCAATAGAAATAAAAAGAAGCCAAAAAACCAGAGTATCCAAAATAGAAAAAGTAATGGTGCAAAGAGCAACACACATACCATTGAAATCAAGCTAAAACCGAAGAATAAAGAAAACACCACTGAACCTATTGTCACTACTGAAGCTTCTGATCATACTGAAGCCCCTGTGACTACGGAAACTTCTATAACTACAGAAACTCCAGTTCCTACTGAAACTCCTGCTACAACTGAAACATCCAAATATGTGCATGAAATAACGCTGTCTGTTGAAGATGAACCAAGTACAGAATCGATTGAAGAAATTACAGCTATACCTATGGAGATACCGCATAAACTAACACCCGTTATTGAATATGATGAAGAATCTTCAAGCAAAGAACATTATGAAACTTTCAGTAAACTTGAAGACCTACATGATTTCATCATGCCTGAGTTAGGAACAGAAGATGAAGTGCACCCTATTTGTGACAACGGAATTTTTAATGAATACTACCCCGTATTTCATGATGACGTTTACTATAATCCTGACGTTGAAAAAGTGAACCACTTAGATGACAGATATTTTTATAAAACCGAAAATGAAGACACAAAAGATAGAGAAAGAAGGAAACTAGACAGGTACGAAGACGCCAGATATTCAATACGAGATAACGAAAAAGATATTGAATCTACTGATCCAAAAACCAAAAAAAATGATCGAGATATCAACAAATTCAATCACTACGAATATTTAGATCACATATCAACATTTGCAGATACAGAATCTTTAGAGAAAGTGAAACCAAATGATGAGATAAGAAGAGTAAAAGTACCCTCAAAGAATACAAGAGCGAAGACTGAAAGTGTTGAGACTGTGTTTGCGGGATCTAAAGTAGCTAAATATGGAGTTCCTATAGATGCAACACATTATTCTAGTGCGCCAACTGATGAAAGTAGTTCTTCAAGCGAAAGGACATCTTACGTTTTTGCAAAATCTATCGGACACCCTGAAGACTATTGGTAATTCAATCAACAATTTGATTAGTATATTATATTATACTAATCACATTGTTCTTTTTTGTTCAATAGTCATCTTGCTTGCAAGTGTTAGTTTAATAAAGCAAAAAACCTGCTAGATATAATTTATTTCCAATGTAAAACCAATAAATAATTTAAATAATCTGTAGTTTAAATTTTTCCAAAAAATATTCTAGAACTAAATGTTATCTTTTAATGTTGTTTTATTGTTTGCTTTCTTTATTCTCCTTGTGTCACTAGTCATTTCAAGCCAGTGTGGTGAAAGGATTTATAGAACTCTTCAAACAGGCTCCTTTCGTTCGTTTGCCACGATTTTATTGAACTCTTTTGGTTCCTTGTATCCTTGAGTCCTTGTTTTGTCCTTTGAATGTAATTTATTTCTTCTTCCAAAGGGTCAGGCTATATTCCCGAAATAGCATTATGCCCTATCCTAAGCAAACAAATGGGTTCTAAAATATTTGGCAGACGCTCAAATATTTGATCAATGGGTCGATAAGTCTTCACAAAGTAATCTCATCAATATTTATCACTATCAAAGGTCAAACAACAAAAATAAAAATAAACGCAACAGAATTTTGCCAATCCAACTAGAAAGAAAGAAAAACCAATAAAATATACTGAACAGAACAAAACAAAAATGTAACACTAAACGTAAACTACTTGGGTCTTTGCTATCTAAAAAAAAGCAGCCAAGTGCGAGTCGGACTCGCCCATGAAGGGTTCCGTAGCACGACGAACTACAAGAACCTTTATATATGTTACTTGATGTAACATAATAAGGTTCCTGTAGTTCGTTGAAAGGTAAATTGCGGTTTACGGTTTATGACGTATAAAAAAAAACTACTGACTAGATCTCGTTCAAACCAAATATCGTTGAAAGTTTACATAGTAATGTACAACATATATTTTTTTTAGTATTATCATTCTCTTACTTTAGAAGTTAGAGGGGGGGGGATCAACTTTTTTCCACTTTGGAAGTGTCTCTCGCGCAAACTATTCAGTTTAGAAAAAAACTATATTAGAAACCTCAACATCATTTTTGAAGACCTATTCATAAATACCCCACACGTATGGGTTCGATGAAAAAAAATTTTTTGAGTTTCAGTTTCAAGTATGGGGACCCCCAAAATTTATAGTTTTTTTTCTATTTTTGTGTAAAAACCTTAATGCGGTTCACAGAATACACTCACCAACTTTCATCAGTCTAGCTTTTATGGTTTCGGAGAAAAATGGCTGTGACACGGCCGGACAGACAGACAGACATGACGAATCTATAAGGGTTCCGTTTTTGCCATTTGGCTACGGAACCCTAAAAACAAGGGAAGGCAAATAAAAAGCTCGCATGAAGTAAATAACAATTTTATTACAAAACCTTAGTTTAAACAAACAGAAACATTTCATTTACTTTTCATTTCTTCATCGCTTAACATTTCTACTAGAGACAATAAATCGCGTAACTTTTTGATATACTTATTTCTGGAATGTAACTGATCAGAGTTTTCTATAGATAGCTGTTTCTCCACAGTTTGGTTAGTATTAATAGAATCAAAATGAAGTGCAGAAATAAATTCTGATTTTAGTGATTGGTCAACCTTTGTAGAGCGTTTAAAAGATTTGTTTTCGTTGGTAGATGAATGAGGAATTTCGTTTGATAATAAACATGAATCTGTAAGTACAGATAAAGCTATGTTTGGGGATATCGGTAAACAGTTTGATACAAGTGATGATGACGTCACGGGCAAACCAGGACTTGAATCATACGGCAACATTGGTGATTGTGATGAGTTTTTAGATGAAAAAATAGAGCTTATGTTGTTATTATACAGTACAGGTGCTGGTGATTTGGTGTATAATTGAGAAATACTATCCGATGGAGTCTGAAAAAAGGTTCCTTCAAACGTTGGATATGAAGAATTGCATATATTATCTTTAGATGCTACAATCGGTGATAAATGAGAAATCAACATATCCACAAATGATGTTGATAGAGGTTTCAAAGAGTTACAACTTCTGTTAGAAGAAGTAAACTTTGGATCTGAACCAGTAAGAGGTAAATTAGAAACTCCTATGTTAGGATATTGTAGCGATATCAACGGTAGCGTGTGTTGGTTTATTGCAATAGAATAAGCTGTTGAATTGGTGTTTTTAGAGTTCGCAATTGTTGTGCAATGACCTTGATCAAATCCTGATAAGGAAGTTATAGCTGGTGTTTGAGCCACACTAGAGGAAGTTAAAGTTCTATTATAATGTGGTGTCGATAAAGAAACTGCAGGATTCAATACTGTTTTCGATACACATTGTTTGTCCTTGCTATTGTGTAATTGTGTTGATGATAAGGGCAAAGGGTTTGTAGGAGATGACTGCGTATAAGATGCCAAAGGTAAGGAACCATGATTCTGAGCAGGCTGAAAACTGATAGTTGTGCTTGTTAGTGAGAGAGGTAATGTTAAAGTTGATTGTGGTGTTTCTAATGAAGTGATCATATTATTTGTCATGTGTGATGAATTGACGGTAGACACACTAGATACTGGTAACATAGAACCACAAGGTACTGCACTATTTCTTGAAACAAACGGAGACTTGGACAAAACTGGTGATTCTGTCAAATTTAAAGCTGGTATTGGAAGTGCCGAAGATGGAATAGCACCGGACAAAGATAACGATTCTGTCAAACCAGGAGATTTTGTTTCTGGTAGGCTGTTCAAACCGAAGCAAGGTAATATAGATCTATGAGGTTCTTTGGCAATGTCAAATGGTTTATTAGGTTTAACGTTTAACAGATCAAAAGAAGTAATAGTGTTAGAAGTTTTTAATGGAAGTCCAGAAGATGATATTGATGAAGCGAAAGAAGAATCATTCATACCAGTATTAGATAACGACCGAACCGATTTTATAGAAGGTATAGATGAATCAGTATATTCGTTAATTATAAAAGGCTGAATTAAATTGCTATACTTCAATGCACACTCTTTAGCGTAACTTAAAACAGCTTGAAAACAGTTATCAAAGCCAGGAATAATAATCATAGGTAAAGTCTGAATATCTACACTTGACACATCATTATTATAAGCCATATTATTGCATATATTCGGTACATATTCTAAAATTGACTCCTTATTTGTTAGTAGAGATTCAAATGGCTCTGGATTATCGGCCACAGTGGTGATAGGCATAGTGATTCCACGAGCGTCAGCCAAATATATCTGTAAATAAAAACAAATCAAATGTTATTTCGATAGGTTATTAAAAACTTACGACAACATACTTATCTTTTCTTGAAAATGGTATCACAATATTTTTCTCAGAAGATAAAATAATATTGCTTTATTTTAAAACATACTCTGATTATTTTGTTTCCTAATCTTCAAATTGCATAATATTTTAAGCAAGGTAAGTATAATTGTAATAAGTAGTACTCGTAGTAGGGGCAATGAACAGGTTATATAGCTCGAAGAACCGACAACCGTTGGGAAATTAAGGTTCTCAAATGGTGACCCTAAACCGGAAGACGAAAGGTAGCCACCAGATGGACGACATTGTTAAGATCGCGGGAAGTCGATGAATCGAAAGGCTCAGAATCGTTCTACCTGGAAATATGGGGGCCTGAAGATATAATATAAAAAAATATTCAACTAGCTGAAGGAACAAGCATATGGCCCAAAGGGGCCGGCGGAGGGCGAGTTTTCGTACAAACGTAATACCAAAATGATTACTAATTTAAGCAGATTTTCACTATATTATTGTAATTATTGTATGTGTATAGTACTTATCTAGGTTCCTGAACAGTTTTTATTTCAAATTATTTACCTCAAATGAAATTAACGCCAATCACATTTTTCAATGAAAAACATGATTGTGTAAAATGCGATTGGTGTTTATTTCATTTGAGGTAAGAAATTTAAAATAAAAACTCTTCAGGAACCTAGATAAATACTATACGAATACAGTTATTACAATAATATAGTGAAAATCTGCCATAACTAGTAATAATTTTGTAATACGTTTGTATGAAAATTCGCCCTCCGCCGGACTCTTATTGCCTATTGCCATTGCCTCGTAGGTCACGCAAGAACGTGCCCGAAACACTGTCCTGCATCCATCAACTTGAGACATACAGATGTTTAGCCTCACGTGCTAGTAATGTCACCGGCACCCACACCCTTCAAAACTCAAACTCAATAATTTTTTATTCATTACGATGCAAGAATCACTTTGAAACGTCTTATAGCTAGGTGAGTCTAGGTGCCAGTTCCACGCGACCAAGCGTAGAAGAACAGGCAACAAACTACGTCTCGGTTCCTACTGTTTTTTTATATGATCCTTTTACAAATCAAAAATAGTCTAAAATAATAGCAGTGAAGTTCCAGTGTGGTGCCACTTCACTTAGTCAGACGTATGCAATGCAATAATACAAAAGCAAAAGTTTCAAAGACAGCACACGCTACGCTTCAAAGTTATACTATAGTATCTACACAGCTTATATAAAAATAAGATACGAAATAGTAGGTACAGACATTGCAAATCGACATGTTAGCTTCCTATGGGTAGAGTGACCGGGACATTGGGCCACGCAGTTTTATCATTCATATAGCTATCTAGAGTATAGTACGCTTTCTTTATTAAATTGTTCTTAACATAGGCTTTAAACTTCCGAATAGGAAGCTTAGTTGCATTTTCCGGAAGTTTATTATAAAAGCGTACAGTGTTCCCCATAAAAGACCCATTTACCTTCTGCAGGCGAAATTTGGGAATATAAAGTTTATTTTTATTTCTAGTGTTAATATTGTGTGAATCACAATTTTTCTGAAAGCTACAGATGTGTTTGTGAGTGTACAATAAGTTTTCATATATATATTGTGAAATTACTGTGAGGATATTAATTTCTTTAAATCGCTCTCTCAATGAGTCTCGAGATTTCATTTTATATATGGCACGTATGGCCCTTTTTTGTAAAACAAATATAGTTTGAATATCAGCTGCTTTCCCCCAGAGAAGGATACCGTAAGACATAACACTATAGAAGTAGCTGAAATAAACTAGCCTAGCTGTAGCTTCATCAGTAAGCCATCTTATAGTCCGAACTGCATATGCAGCCGAACTTAGTCTAGCTGCAAGTGCTTTGATTTGTGGCCCCCACTGCAATTTTTTGTCAATATTAAGTCCTAAGAAAATAGTAGAATCTACAAGGTTAAGTGACTCTCCATTAAGTATAATATTAGTTGGCCGGAGAGTCACATTTGGTAAGATAAATTTAATACACTTGGTTTTCTTAGCATTCAGTAAAAGATTATTAACGTTAAACCAGTTAAGTATTTGCGACAGAGATGCGTTAACGTCATCGTAATTAGTCTTCAATCTATCGACTTTAAAAATTAATGAGGTATCGTCAGCAAATAGTACTATTTCACATAGTTTTTTAACCAAAAAAGGGAGGTCATTTACGTACACTAGAAACAAGAAAGGACCTAATATCGAACCTTGTGGCACCCCCATGTCAATAATAGACCCAGAAGATCTCTCACCGCCCACATCAACTTTAAGGACTCTATCAGTCAAGTATTTTTTTAATTTAATTTTTTAATTTAATTTAATTAATTAGAACGGTCTGGGAACCAATTACACTAATTAATAGGTAAATAACATTTTGTCATTCTAATTACATAATTGATTTTACATTAAAGAACATAGGTAATTACAAGAAGTTAAACATGTCAAATTAGGTAGGTCTATCTTTCGTCGAATAAAATAATACTAATAACAAAACAAAAATTAATTCATCATAAAAAACAGTCACAAATAAAATGGATAACAATAATAATCATAAAAACAATCACAAATAAAATTGATAACAACAAAAAAATAATAAGTCTAATGTCACTCGTTGATAATGCTAACAAAAACTAAAAAAAGTTAATTAAATTCTGTCTGTCTCACAGTACTTGAGGCATTCAGCCATGATTTCCCTCCAGCTATCTACAAATAAGTCACAGTTTGGGTTGGCTTTTAAGAGTTTGTTGAGAGCGGTGAGGGTTCGAGGTATCGGAGAGTTTGCGCGCGCGACAGTACGACTAAAGGGGGGAGCAAAAAGTTTGTGGTTCCTAGCCCGAAGATAATTATTAGGGACAAAGACTAGAAGTGACTCACTAAGCAGGTCAGGCGCGTCTATTGTGCCACGAAAAACTTTACAGATGGTTGCGATCTGATCTTGCGCTCGCCTGGTTTCCAGAGAATTAAAGCCCAGGCACCCCTGTAAGAACCCCGTCGGATACATGAAGGGATAATATCCAAACCTGTACCTATACAGAAATCGGAGAAAGGCCTTCTGCACCTTCTCTAGCAAAAGTGCGTAAGTAACCTCATGTGGATTCCAAATACAAGAACTTGATTCCAGTTTGCTTCTAACTAGAGCACTGAAGAGGAGCCTGACAACGTGCTCACTCCGAAAGTCACGAGCATTTCTTAACACAAAACCAAGTCTCTGGAAGGATTGCTTAGCAACAGCCACAATGTGGTCATGAAAGGTTAGTTTTCGGTCGAATGTCACTCCCAAGTCCTTTATAACAGTGGACCTGGGGATTATATCTCCGTGGATTTTATAATCAAAGGATATGGGATGCCACAAACGGCCGAAAGTCATTATAGAGCATTTGGCAGTGTTAAACTCCATTTTATTGTTAACACTCCATTGGTAAACTGCATCAACATCGCGCTGAAGTGCTAAGCAATCCTCCAGAGAGTCAACAGTAGCGTACAACTTCAGATCATCTGCATAAAGAAGAGAGTATGCAAATGTGAGGTGATTAGGCAGATCGTTTACCATTAATAAAAATAGCAACGGCCCCAGCACTGAGCCTTGACTAACCCCAGAACGCGTGTGATAGGGCCTGGATTCGTAAATTCCAAGTCTGACATACTGTTGGCGATCGCGCAGATAGTCTGCGACGAGTCGAAGAAGACCTGGCGCGAAACCTATGGCACTAAGTTTTGCCAGCAGTATATCATTGTTGACCCTATCAAACGCTTTCCGGAAGTCAAAGTAGAGCACATCCACTTGCCGCCTCCGATCAAGTTGCGCAGAAATGTACTCCACGAGCACAAGTAAATTGGTGTTTACGGACCTCCTACGTCTAAAGCCGTGCTGAGCGTTGCTTAAATGCTTTTCAACCTGCAAGAATATCAATTTATGGAGAATATTTTCGAATACTTTTGCAGGTGACGACATGATTGCTATGGGACGATATTCTTCAACTGATAATTTATTTGAGGTTTTAGGAATCGGGGTCACTCTTGACACCTTCCACTGAGGAGGATAAGCACCCGTGCTTAAGGCTAGGTTAAAAATGTGGTAGAGTGGGAGCACAAAAGCACTCTTTGCCTGTTTTAAAACGGTAGGGGGTAAACCATCTGGGCCCCCCGAACTGCTGGACTTTAACTTTCGAATACCGCTATCGACATCTGTGGCTGTGAAGTGGAAGATATTAATATAATTACTATTCGAGCTACTGTCACAGCTGTTGACACTCGCAGAACTTAGCAGGGGCATGTCTGGAAGAAACACACTCGCGAAAAAAGTAGCAAAAGCCTCGGCCGCTCCAACTCCTGTACAAGTTTCACCTTTATAAGTGACACTAGGTTCGAATCCACCCTTCACCCGTAGGCTTGAAATATGACGCCAGAATTCACGTGGATTTAACGCAATATTCGCCTCTATACGCAGCATATGCGAGCTGTAAGCGGATGCAACGTCTGCCTTTAGGGACGATCTAAGTTCAGAGAATAGTTTATAAGACACCACTGACTTATTGCGCTTCCATTCAGCGTGAAGTTTGGTTTTACGCCGAATGTCACTAATAATATCAGGGGTAAACCAGACCGGATAACGCTTAGTCAAGGATTTTTTACGTGACTTTTTAGGCACGCAACTGTCAAAAATACTGTAGATAGTGTCATAAAAGCTATTAGTTGCAGTAATTACATCATCACACAGCAATACATCGTCCCAAGAGACATTTCTCAATAGATTATGCAGCTGTTCAAGATCACATTTATTAAAGTTCCAATCCTTGGTGGGAGCAATGTTACTAGCCTCGATCAAATCTGAATAGTGAGCCAAATCTAGTCTTACTTCAATATCCAATGCTGGATGGTAGGCATCCATTGGAACCACTGCCTCTATGCCAGTGACCGACACCTCTCGCACCTCCAGGCTCTCCCGCACCAATACCACGTCTAACATACCACCATGCATATTCGGCACGACATTATGTTCCTTTAAAGTTGAAAATTCCAAGAAATAACAATAATAATTAAGAATGTTTTGTGAGGCACTATGCAAGTTTAAATCTCCAAGTACAATAATATTACCTTTTAAATTGTTAACATAACTTTCAACTTTACTAAACCACGCCATATAATCACGATCCTTAGCACTGGGTTTGATGTAGACCACACAAATGTTGAAAGAGCGACCTCGCCATAAGAAACTCGCCCATAGGTCCTCACCGCAGTCGGTCTCGAGCTCCTCCCGACGACGAAGTACAATAGGTGTGCGAGCGGCGAGTAGAACACCTCCACATGGTGTGCCTCTGTCTCGACGAAGAATACTCAAGCCAGGACAGCCTAATTCAGAGTCATTCACCGAAGGGTCCAGGAATGTTTCGGTCGCTGCTATAATCTGATGTTCAAGTAGCGCAAGATTATTACGCCACATAGAGAGCTTGGTCTTTAGTCCTCGTACGTTCTGGTAAAAAAAGCGAATGGAAGTGGTTTTACCGCGCCTTGCTTGCGCCACGAAAGGGCTGCCGAAGGGGGGATGACGGTCCTACGGCCACGCTCTCTCTTGCTTGACCAGCAGTGGGCTGTCTGTAGTTAACCCACGCTTTTATTCTAGCATTCATCGGCCAGACATCGATCGAGTAGCATTTTTCATAGAGAACAGCTGGGACACCTATCTTATAGGATTTGTAGCTGCCCCTCGCAGTTAGCTCCATGACAGTGCAGGAATCAGAGGAGCATAGTTCCTTTAAATACGAGAGGACTTCTTCGGCACTGGAGGCCATGTTCCAGAGGTGCAGGAATTTGATCGGCTCAGCTGCTTTTAAAGTCGTGACAGTGGGACCGGCATTACCATACAGTGACACTGGTCCTCGGCTTCTTCGTCTTGTGACTTCAGTCCATTGCTGCTCGTCAGTAGATATCTCTTTGTAGCAAATACCTGTGTCACTTTTGAGTGGGCCATCTGGGATATTGTCGATGACGATGGTAGCTTCATTCACTGCCCTTGGTATTTTCAATAAATCCGAGTCAGTCCCGGGTGGTTTACTTTGTTTTGCAGCTCTTTCCTTCCGCGACTGCCCTCTCTGAGTTTTTGGGCGAATATCAGTAGGTTCAGGCTCTAGAGATGCCTGTGAGACTCTGTTTTCAAAACCCTCAAGTTTGGTGGTTAGTGTGACCACTTGTAGAGCATAGCTTTCCAACTTGCCCTCATAGCACGCAATAAGAGAAATAGCCTTTGTGAGCTGCTCTCTGATAATAACCATTTCCGACCTTAGACTCCGGATTTCGACTGAGAGCTCAGTCGAATGCTTGGTAGAAAGTTCTTGAATGGATGGAGCAATTTTGGTTGGTTGCGCTACCGTGCGGAGGTTGGTGGAGGGGACAGAGAGCTCGCCAGGATCACCACTTTTGTGTTGCATCTGAGAACGGACGGGCTCAATCTTTTTGCGGAACGTAACGTTGGGATCCCGAGTTTTCTTAGACCCCACAGGAGTGAGGCTGTTATCACCGCCTTTTTTTGCATCACAGCGGCACTCAGGGCATACCCATGTCCCTTTCTCATCGCTAGTTAAGTTCTGCGCACTCGCACAAAAAATATCGTAGCTCTTATTGCATTTTTCCACTGTACATCGTATATAGCTTTCATTGGCAGCTATTGCGTTACGGCAAGCGGAGCACTCCATATCGGTAGAATAATTAATAGAGATGCGGAGAAATCAGCAAAGCTATTCAAAGTTCAAAACAAATTGCAACTTGTAGGTAGATTTAACAGCGGTGAACGTTTAGTCAGTGACAAACAGTCGCAAGGCAGGCGATGACTCACCGCGCGCGCGATCCGCGCAAGCGGGCTCCGCTGAGCGCGAGTTGGTGTAGGTCAGTTACGTACGGTTGGCAAAATTTTAAAAATGATTTTGCTTATAACTATCGAATTACTAGGCCGATTTAAGTCACGTAACTGCCACTAGATTAAGGAGTTCACTGTTCTCACTGTTGTATGGATCACAATAGCACTCGTTCACTTTGAACCACTTTTACAAATTAAAAATTCACGGAGCAACAATCGAGATGTTGCTTCAACTATGGTCGCAACGCACCCGTATGATTGTATTAGGTCAATAGAGCGATTTAGAATGCCGTAATGTTTAAGTTTAGATATTAATGTAGCATGATTTACACAGTCAAAAGCTTTGGAAAGATCGCAGAATACCCCAATCGCGTCTTGCGAGTTTTCCCAGGCATCATATATGTGCTTTAAGAGTAGAATACCGGCATCAGTCGTTGATCGACCTTTCGTAAATCCAAACTGGTGGCTATGAAGTATCCCATTTAGGTTAAAATGTGATAACAACTGAGTAAGAATAACTTTCTCAAAGATTTTACTTAGCGTGGGCAATACTGAGATAGGTCTATAGTTAGCAGGGTCACTTGCATTTCCAGATTTGAACAGGGGAATGAGCTTACTAGGTTTCATTAAATCAGGAAAAACACCCTCATCAACACACCTATTAAAAATATACGCTAGGCATGGTGCAATATCAGTTATAATAGCGCTGAGTAATTTTGTAGACATTCCCCATAAATCTTCAGTATTTTTAATGTTTAATGATTTAAATGTCTTCACGATTTTGTCAGCATTAATGTATTTAAAACTAAAGATATTATTACATTTTTTAACACTAGACTCTAACAATGCCATCGCACCAGATGCCGAGGAATTTAAAGATGATGTCACTACTTTAGGGATACTGGAAAAGAAACTATCAAACGCGTTGGCTACTTCAAAATTATTTGTCAAAAGATTATTGTTTACTTTCAAATGAATTTTTTTATTACGGAGTTTTGATTTGCCAGTCTCATTATTGACTATTTTCCAGGTAGCTTTAATTTTATTTGTGGATTTTTCAATTTTTCTTTTGATATGCAATGATTTTGCTGCGTGACAAGCTCTTTTAAATACTTTAGAGTAGTTTTTAATATGTAAAATAAATGCTGGGTCATTAAGCATTGATTCCCTAGCAGCATATAGCTCATATAATGTATTCCTACTTTTGTAAATACCTGGGGTGGCCCAGTCAGCGAACGCGACACTAATACTAGCTTTACATGTTTTAAGTTTAAAGGTATCCTTATGTTCTTCATTGATTAAATTTGACAAGTTGGTGAAAAGGTCATTCGGGTCAGTCAGACAAGGCATGAGGGACACTTTCAGTTCAATATTGGTTTGAAACTTTTTAATACGGCTCTCTGTGATAGGCCGGTGGGTGAAAATCTCGTGTTTATCTATAATTTTATAAGCAAATCTAGCGCTATGACCGTAGTGATCTGAACTAAAATGCCTAACTACCGATTTACTAACTGGCTCATGACTGCTAAAAATATTGTCAAGACAGGTGGCTGTTGTTAGTGTCACCCTTGTTGGATCTTGAAACAAGCAGTGTAGGTCAAAACATTTAAACAAATTTAACAGCCTCTCAGAAAAAGGGTGAACCGGGATATCTACATTAAAATCTCCACAGATTATTACGGTTTTATTACAGTTAAAGATTTTACGCAGTACATCTTCCATAGTGGATTCATACAAGGTGAAATCCGCGTCTGGGGGACGGTAAACGCTCACAACTATGTGCCGCTCCAGCTCCACACACGACAGCTCAACAGTCCTCTCGATACTGAGATTTGCAATGTCTTTACGCTCCTTGCATTTCAATTGATTGCTTACAATAATTAAAGAACCACCTCGCATAGCGTTCTTTCGTTTAAAAGAGCTTACAATACTATATTTTTCATAAAAAGGGAGTAACTCTAGTTCTACTATCCAGTGTTCTGTAATACACATGATGTCTACACTGAAACAATTCATAAATAGTTCTAATTCTAAAACTTTGCTGGGAAGCCCTTGCATATTTTGGTGTACGACATTTAAAGTGCCTGGACTTCCCATTGTCGAGGACACTAGTTTAAATGTTGGGCAATAGGCCCCAAAGCTTGTTCACCCATATTAGTACTGCTACTAACTGGGGACTTGTCGGTGAACTGTGTTATAGTACTTATAACAGGATCAAAAATATTAAATGCTAACAATTTAGCAATAGTTATTTTACTACGTTTACTTAAGGACATAGTACCTCTAGTCAATTTACAATTACTAATAAAACTATTAGTGTCGAAATACAAAACGTCTCTATGACGACATGTCAAATTGTATAGCATTAAGTTATACTTAAATATACTCTCGTTTTGTTGGGCAGCCAGTGCATTTAAAAATGGAAATGCACATAAAATAATTTTTCCTAGCCCTAATGCCAACTTTCCCATCAAAGTTTCTATCAATTTAATTATTTCTGCATGCTTGACACCACTGCTCTCACCTAATTGAACTATTAGAGTGGTGTCTTTGTCAAGACTACTATCCTTATCAATACAACTTATAAGGTAACTTAATGGAGCATCTGGGAAGCAGTTATTATTTACTACCTGTCCTAATTGGTCACTAAGTAGCAGTCCCATCCCTATTCCTACCCTGTCTGAATATAAAACAGTCTTCCGGGGTTGGCAGCATGTATATGCTGGTTTAGCCGGAGAAACCAGCGGTTGGATTGGAGCTGCTGAGGGCTCAGTGGACACAGCATTTGTCTGTGATGCAGGTGGTGGCATCTGCTCAGTTACCAGTGCTGCCCCGGAGTGCTGTTCCTCAAACATGGAGGTTGCGTCGGTCTGGGAGCTACTATTACGCACCTGTATATATGTGCTGTCATTGTTTACTAGTTCTGACAGATTTTGTTTACATTTTTTATATTTATCTGATATGTCATAAAGTGTTTTTTCTAACTGTAAAATTTTAGCAGACATGGCATCTTGTTCTAATGAATTCTGCCCAAGCAATTTATAGCAGGAATTTAGTTCCTCATTTAACTTAGGTACATTTATCTTTGCACAGCCTTGCTTGAACAAACACATTTTTATGTTTTTTAAGTTTCTTCTCAGATTTTTTTAAAAAGCTACTAAGTTTTACATATTTTTTTATTCTGTTACTCCCTTTTATCAATGGAGTTACTCCTTGGCACTTAGGTGTAATAAAGTTAACTAGAGAGAAGTCTGGGTCACCGTTGACCAGCTCAGTCTGTATGTCCAGGCTACTATAATCTTCTGATATTGACGCATGAGCTGATTCATAATGCTTATACTTTAATCTACAATCGTACAACTCCTGCTTTAAGTCCTGGATTTTCTGCATTGCCAGTTCATACACATCCTGACATTGGTGCACACTGTCAAGTTTTGATCGCAGGGATTCCATTTCCCCACAAACATCTTCATACTTGGTGGAGAGCTCGGCCAGTTGCTTCTTGAGGGTTTGGTTTTGCCTCAGAATCGCCATCATTTCAGCCTCACTCTCATCTCGCTCTTGTAGTAGCTGCTCTTGAATCCTTTTTGATTCCTTGAGTTCCGTGGTGACCACATTCAGTTTAGCCTCAAAGTCACGCCTCACGGCTTTCCGGGTCATAGTCATGTTGAGTATAGTCAGTGAAGTGATATTTGACGTGACTCATCGACGATAACCGTTAGATGAGCGTGAATAATGTGAATGTTATGTTCTTATGTTGTGTTTTAGGTTAGTTCAAGTAAACACAATACTCCCCAGGTTTATCGGCAGCAATAAATAACAGTAGTTATAGTCCACAGGTCCACAAACACAAGTCAGATACCGGCAATCAGTCTATTTATTGAATTCTAGTCGCCATTCGTGGTCAAAAAGTTCGATACTTAGAAACACTTTTACTACTTTCCACAGTTATACCAGAGTCCACAAACACTTGTACAGTCTATTTATAACATCTACTAATGATTACACAGGTTATATTATTTTATTAATACGATAAAATTAGATAAAAACTAAATGTAAATACGAGCAGCTGTTTTTACGTCGAACTGCCAGTGTTGCCACACGGTGAAAAAAAACAAACCGAAACACAGCAATGCTGCTTCACTAAAAAAGCTTGTTACCCAATCAAACCTTGAATAAATCTCGGTATGGCTCGTTGCCTGTATATGTATAAGTCAGTCCAAAACTCATGGTTTTGGATCAAATAGGCACTCACCTGAAAATATATTAAAACGACGAAACGTATAGCCCACACCACCATTTTCACAAAATATTTTTTCAAAATGGCCGTCTTCATTCGTCCCCATATTTATAAATTCGTTTATTGCTTGATATTTCAAAAATAAATAGCTTTTATGATAATTTATTTTTGATGTCACCTATTTTCCATGAATTTGGTTTATCATAATTATTCTACGAAGAACACAAGCCTAAATCAACATATCGTAGGCAACCTATAAAAATAAATTGGTAAAGTAGGTTTGGAAAAACCTTGGCTCTGTATTTACCAATATTTTATATTAATCTTATCTAAACAAATCTAGCTCGGCAAGACTACCCCAAGCTATGTCTGACTCTGTCTGGCTTTGGTTTGAGTCTGTGTGAGTGCTCACCAGTGTATTATAACTGTGTGTGTGACGTTTCGAACTTTCGACGTAGGCTTTATTTAGTCAACACTCACACAGACTGAAGAACACAGCCAGAGACAGAGCCAGACAGAGCTTGTGGTAGGCCTTACCTAAACAAAATCTAGCTCCTAAGGCGTATAAATAATAGGTATATCTTGTGAACTAATAGAACGTAAAGCCAATTTTTTTGTCTTCTCAAGTATTATATTTATAACTGTATATATGTATATATATATTTATAAATATATACACACATATTTGTTAGAGCGGTTTCATCCTTATAATTGACCCTAACGATCGATGCAATAAAAGTACAGGGTATAATTTTTTCAGATTTTAGTCGGTTCGATTCCCGGGTGTGGGAGAAGAGAATTTTCGAAAATCTTTGAATGCAGTTTGCTTTCTATTCAAAAATAAAGGAATGTTTCCTTTGAGTAAAATTTTCTATCTGCGGTATTAAGAGTACTTTCCCTCCAGGTGGCATTACAAAATTCCACCCTGTATATATATATATATATATATATATACAGGGTGGAATTTTGTAATATACAAGGTGTATCTAAATATGTGTACTATGCGAAGGTGGGGGGTTTCAGACCACAATGGTGATCAGTTGTGGGTGGGAGAAAATTAAAAATTCCTATTTTCAGTTTCCCATACAAAAATATTTAATTTCATAATGCCTAAATAAATTGACAACCCTATCCTTGTAACTCACCTACCCCTTGACCTACTACCTCTGTAGGTCTACTACTACTACCTACTACCTCTGTAGCTGAGTTTAGGGTTGTCACTTTGTATAAAGTCAGCTGTTCATGTTGAAACTTCGTTGCAGTTTTTTTCAGAGATACCAATCGAAGTACGAAAAGTGGTTGAACAAAAGTTGTTCCCCGGGGGGTGGAAATTCACCCCCCTTTAGGATAGTACACATATTTTGATACACGTTGTATATATATATATATACAGGGTGGAATTTTGTAATATATATATAATCTACCATATTGACTGACTGGATAAATCAACGCACAAATAGACCAAATACCTATTTCTAGGATTATCAAATTTAGATGGAAGAAGAAAGGAGGAAATTTGGTAGTAGTAGAGCTCTTTGTGTGTGTCTCGTGGGGGCGCGTACTACCACCATGCCTATTCATGCCGTGAAGCAACATCGCTGTGAACAGGTTTGAAGGGTGTGGGTGCCGGTGTTACTGGCACGTGAGGCTGAACATCGTTGATAGACGCAGGGCTGTGCACCGTAGGGCACATTCCTGGCATGCGTGACCTACAAGATAATGCTTTGTTGTAGGCGATGCTCAAACTCATTCTTACGTAAGACATTGACTAACTTATCCAATTTCTTATAAGTAGATAATAATATTGTATTAATAAAATCGAGCAAATCACGTAGATATTTTTATTACGTAGGTTTCTTAAGCTCTTGCATAATCTTATTGTCAGTAGGCCCTACCACAAGCTCTGTCTGGCTCTGTCTCTGGCTCTGGTTTTAAGTCTGTGTGAGTGTTGACTAAATAAATCCTACGTCGAAACGTCACACACATACACTGGTGAGCATTTCAACCGTAGGATCTCGGAAACTGAGCAAACAATTTTCATGAAATTAAGTATACAGGGGTTTTCGGGGGCGATAAATCGATCTAGCTAGGTTTCATTTTCAGAAAAGACCCGGGTTAAAAGTTATTTTAATAATAAAAAAAATTAGCGCCATCTCTTGTCGAGTAGTCGAAATCACGAATTAGTGTCACGGAGAACACCATCTATTGAACTTTTACGTAAACACTCGACACAAAAGTTCCGGAAATTTTCATGAAAATTAGTATACAAAAATATTATTAAAAAACCGAGCAAAGCTCGGGCACACCAGCTCGTGTTTATTTAGACTAAGTAACTTCAATTTAACTAATATTTACATAATGTACAAAATACAAACGAAACAGTTTTATCTTTCGACAAACTACAAGAACTTTTTATATTATGTTACTTGTTGCTACGGAACCCTTCATGGGCGAGTCCGACTCGCACTTGGCTGTTTTTTACTGTTAATTTGTATTTTTAAGAAATCATAAGAGTCATATTATCTTTATTGACTTATTCTTACTGAACAACGCCATCTGCTGGATATGCTTGCAGTTAGTTGCTCACAATCGTCAATAAATGGCAGGAGCAGTCACATATTCAGTTTATGTTTAATTATTGAACTCGGGGTATAATAATAATTTTCTTAAAATGAATCCTAGCTAGATCAATTTATCGCCCCCGATATACTATAAATTTCGTGAAAATCTTTGATGCAGTTTTCGAGATCCTAAATGTATAAGATTAAAGGTATAAGATATAATATGGATGCGTGGGCTGTGAAAATCATTGATCATTGTGTTGTCATGTCGAAGCCTCGTTATCTGGGGTCGTGTTGCGTCCTCATTATTCCCTGTGGCGCTGACCTCATTAAGTAGGCTTTATGACTGGCCTCTAGCTCAGGGTAGTAGCTCTGCCTTCTGCGCCGTAGGTCGTGGGTTCGATCCCCACCGAGAACAAATATTTGTGTGGTGAACATAAATGTTTGTTCTCTGTCTGGGTGTTATATAGTATTCTAAGTATGTATTTACAAAAAAAAAATGTAGTCAAGTATTATATCAGCTATCTGGTTCCCATATAACAAGCTCTGCTTAGTTTGGGACTGGGTAGTGTTGTGTGAATTGTCCACAATATTTATTTATTTATTTATTTATTTAGTTAGCATCATCAGCAGCCGAAAACGGTCACTGCTGGATATTTACCTTCCATTTAACGATAACTTCTTTTTTATACATCTAGCTGATGAAACAAGCTTATGGCCCACCTGATATTAAGTGGTAACCATCGCCTATAGCAAAGCATTGCCTCGTAGTGGTATATTTTTTTTATTGTGGCCCTGACCTCATTATTTAGGTTTAAATGAAGGCCACGAATTCCAATAGTAAAAAACAAAATTGATAAGTTTTCATTATTCATTTATTTATCTTAAACTTAAAGAAATAACTTAATAATACTAAGTGTTTTTTTAATAAAAGTAATGGAACAAGCATGGCAAAGTTTATGAAGCACTGCCTTTAATAATATGAATTGCGATCCCTCATAAAGCACTTTACACCGAGGACGCACTGCTATGCCACATAAAATACGTACTTTGTGTGTGTGCTTTACGTCCATCACTAGAGACAGTAGGCCAGTAGGCAAGCTCTGTCTAAATCTGTCTCTGGCTCTTGTTTTGAGTCTGTGTGAGTGTTGACTAAATTAACCCTACGTCGAATCGTCACACACAGTATAATACACTGGTGAGCACTCACACAGACTCAAAACCAGAATGATATGGAACAAACGGTATTTATCGAATTTCCTTTATTATTTCCCGACGTTTTGACCGTGTTAATTTGAACAACAGCATAAAGGTCACGTTAATTTAAAAAGTGCTCTAAGCCCGAGCCAGAGACAGTGCCAGACAGAGTTTGTGGTAAGCCTAGGACCTAGGTCCTAGTAGCAATTAATATAAATAATTAAGACCACCCAAGCCACATGGTGGTGATGCAATGTATTCAACTTGTGGGTAAGGGGCTATCACATCCCTAGCCTGAGGTAGTGTGTTGCGCAGCAAATTGCTGACAACTAACAATTGCAATGCATTCGCTAGATTGCTCGCAACACTATTGTCTTCGATAACTGTTGGTACCACACCTTGCTGCACCACATTGGGTAGTGATTGAATAACGTTGGGTAGTGGCTGGAATACGTTAGGTAGTGTTTGCACTACATTGGGTAGTTGTTGTATTACATTGGTGGGTAGTGATTGTATTACGTTAGGTAATGTTTGCACTACATTGGGTAGTCCTTGCAATACGTTAGGTAGTGTTTGCACGACATTAGGGAATTGTTGCAACACTTTAGGTAGTGATTGCAATGCGTTGGGTTGTATAGCTCCGGGGTATATGTTGGGTAGCAATTCGTAGGGTAGGTCGTATGGGAGGTAGTTTAGCTGGTTTCCAAGAGCCTCAGCGATCGAGAGGCCGTTGAGGCCATTTAGGCCGTTAAGGCCGCAGTTTGGTAGAATTTTGTTCAGGAATTGAGAGTATGCTACCTGTAAAAACAGTTAAGTATTAGGTTAAAGTCAAAATTAATGTAAAAATAAATTGTAATTTTAAGCGTTATATGTTTCAGACCATTTTGTAAAAAGTTATAGTAATTTAAATTATCCCTGTTTATTTTTTTGACAGATTTGAAAATATTTTGTTTCGAACTTAAAGTCAAGTGATATATTTAACAAAATTACAAAGATCTCTTATCGTGTCACTGATTCTTTCGAACCAAGTGTGGTGAAAGAATTTTAAAACTTAATGATTATTATCAAAATATTTAAGTATTTTTTTAAAGCACGCTATTTTAAATATTAATAATTTAAACTTACATTAAATATTGCAAACTGAACGCAAAATAGAATCGCTCTCTTCGAATTCATGGCAAATTATTTTAAATTTTAATAAAAATATTGTATTACTCAAATAAAGTAATGTTATTGCAATTATTGAGACAAACTGATGTCCTGCCTTTGTACAAGTTTATATAACTAAAATGATAATAATTTATCTGAGAAATCTTGAAATTCATTATCAAATTCTTAGAATTCAGTTTTGCAACGATCGTTTTATCAAGATCTGTTTAATAGATAACTTATTATATTCTTCTTAAATTTAAGAGCTTAGCTCATGTCCGAGGCTTGGTGCAGTTTTCTCCATTTAAGTCTTTCGAATGCGGCCTCCTTGACTTCTTTTTATGACATGACAGCGACCTTATTTTTTATTTTAACAAACAATCAGACAATTTTATACAGACAATAATTTTATTTGCTTCCTAGCTCACACAATACAAGACATAAATGGATGAAAAACCAATGAGTAAACGTAAGTAATAGCAATGATTAAAACAGAAGAGCAGAAATTAAAATCAGAATTATTTCTAAATATAATTTATTGAACTTGATTTTGACTCTGTTGACATACTTAATTCTTGTCATCTTTTTGACATGTTTCATTTGTTTTTTTATTTATACTGGGAAATTATATATTATTATTTGTAATCTTGTCATTTTGCTATTTTGATATTTTGACCATGCATGTTAAAATTGTATTATATTGTAATTGTATTGTATTGTTTAGACTGAATTCTATTTATTGTGTATGTGTATTTTGCGTTTGGGCGCTTTGGCGCTAGCTGTTAGCCCAAAATGCATTTGTCTAAATAAATAAATAAAAACTAATAGAACATAATTATACATTTTGCGAAATAGACCTTATTGCTTTTATGTAGAGTCTAGAACAGGCTGAATAATTTATTTTGACTCACGTCCCGATATCTCAGTCTTTCGCTGCAAAAAACAATTATAATTACAAATTGCAAAAATGCTTCTTTAGTAGTTTATGATTTAATCACAAAAAAATAGGTAGAAATAAACAACTGACAAAAATCGATCATCGATTAAACTGCGTAGTATCAGTTGTTCTCTTCTACTTCTTCACAACAGTAAGCCTACCGCAAGCTCTGTCTGGCTCTATCTCTGGCTCTGGTTTTGAGTCTGTGTGAGTGCTGTCTAAATAAATCCTACGACGAACCGTCACACACACAATATAATAATGCACTGGCCAGCAGCACTCACACAGACTCAAAACCAGAGCCAGAGACTGAGCCAGACAGAGCTTATGGTAGACGTACTCGTAGATGATATAAAACAAAATGAAAAAAAATCGGTTGTCTGTAAAGTCGGTTTACTGACGATAGTTGAACGTGATAACGTCATAAGAAAATACTCGCGGACTAGGACTCGGACTCGGACTTGGACTCAGACTCGGACTCGGACTCGGACTCGAACTCTCGGACCCGGATCCGGAACCCGACCGAACCCTTACACTTACCCTCATTTACCCTTACCCATTACCCGACCCGGGCTCGGGCTCAGGTAAATGGAACGACGAAACGACGTAACGACGCATGAGTCATGTTTTTTCGTGCGTGCAGCCGGCTCCATCGATTTATAAGACGTTATCACGTCAAAAGTGCGTCAAATTCAATATTAATAATAATTTATTTATACTATTACACGGGTATTTATATACGTATATTACCTTATTTTATTTACCTTACCTTGTTTTATGATCGCGAAAGTTTAAAAAGTACTATTAATAATAATTATGATTCACCTAGCACGCCTACGCCGTAGCACACGTAGCAAACTGCTACGAAGTTGCTACAATGGAATACGTGCGTGAATAACTTCTCAGGTTTTCTTTTATAAAAAGTTATAAAATAAGAATGTACAAAAAAGATTCCCGACCGTAGTAGAGCTCTTACAGCTCAGTTGTTATTCAGCTCTACCTTTTGCGCTAGAGGGCGTGGGTTCGATCCCCGCCGCGAACAAATATAATTTGTGTATTGAATATAGGTCTTTGATCTGTGACTGTGTGATATATTGTCTTCCATGTAGAAAAACTACACAGCAAATAAAAACTTGTTCTCTAAGTACTAGGTGGGTGATATAATACTTATATGCAATTTTTTTTGTTAGTACATAGGTACTAAGAATACAATATGACTACTTTGTCAAAGCTTTTATACAAACAAACACAAAGCGTATACATTTCCGTGTATTTTGAGCATCATCCGGCAAAGATAACTTATCCGTGAAAGCCTTTGTGACGTAAATCTTGTACAAGCTTTGATTTATCGCGATAAAAGATGGCGGTGTAACGTTTGGGGCTAGGAAACCACTTTATTTATATCTTAATAATTTTTTATTTATTTATTTTTATTTGATTTAGACAAATGCATTTTAGGCTAATAGCTAGCGCCAAAGCGCCCAAATGCAAAATACAAAAACACATTACAATAAATAGAAGTTAGTCCAACAATACAATACAATTACAATATAATACAGTTTTAACATGCATGGTCAAAATATCAAAATACCAAAATGTCAAGGTACAAAAAAATATAACTTAGTAAAAATCAAAAAAATCGGTTGTCTGTAAAGTCGGTTCACTGACGATAGTTGAACGTGCCAACGTCATACAGCTGTCCACGCGGACGCATCGCTCACTCAAGTAGGAGAGAGACAGATGTCGAACGCTCCCGAACGCGGAGGCCGTGCGTGCCTCTTTGTCGCTCGTTCCGCGCTCTCGTTTGCACTTCAAGCCTTAAATGAACGCATCAGAGCGAGGTAACGCCGCATGAGTCATGTTTTTTCGTGCGTGCAGCCCATGGAATTAAGAAGTAAGCAAAAGCAAGCGTGTTTGGTGCTCTGTGGTGCAGCCGGCTCCATCGAGTTATAAGACGTTGTCACGTCAAAAACCAATGAAACATGTCAAAAAGATGATAAAAGTTATGTCAGCAGATTCAAAATCAAGTTCGTTATACGAGTATTATTAAGAAAGAAGAATCATCATCATCATCATTAGCCTGAAGAAGTCCACTGCTGGACAAAGGTCTGCCCTACACATTTCCAGGAAGAACGATTCTGAGCCCTTTCCTTCCACCGCCTTCCCGCGATCTTAACAATTTCGTCGGTTCATCTGGAGGGTGGGCGCCCAACGTTTCGTCGTATATCTATAGCTTAAAAGGTATCTTGAAATAATTAATAATTAATGCGGACAATTCACACAACACTAGCCCCAAACTAAGCAGAGCTTGTAATAGGGGAACCAGATAGCTAATATAATACTTGTATACTTTTTGTAAATACGTACATGGAATACAATATAACAACCAGACAGAGAAAAAAAACACTGATATTTGTTCTCGGTGCGTATCGAACCCACGACCTACAGCGCAGAAGACAGAGCTACTACCAACTGGGCTAAGAGACTAGTCAATGTCAAAATGTCAATTGAAATGCGTTGTATGTACCTTAGAGTTGGTTTTCGCTTGCACCAAAATGATCATGAACACATTTTGACATGATTTGTGACGTTAACTTATCGATGTATTATTCTGTCTATTCAATTCAAAAGGTAGTATGTGATCGTGATACGTTGAACAAAATGAGGAGTGACCGAACAAAACATGATAATTCCATGATGTCTAACTTTTCACAAAAGGTCAAAAACTGGTACTTTTGCCTTTGCACAATTAAAGAAAATATGGGTTCTAATGAATAAATAACTGTAAAAACTTATTAAGCATGTTTTTTTTTATCAATGAAAATATCATGATTTGCATCAAACTTTCAACTTTAGAGGCGATTTACTGCAGAAATAAGCACGATTTGAACCACGCCAACTTAAAGGGCGACGTAATTTATGGTATTCTGTCGAATGTCATTGCTAACTTTTTTTTACAAAAAGTGGTGTTATCATGTTTTGTTCGGTCACTCCTCAAATCAAGTTGAAAATCGACGAACATTTGCATACCGCCACTATACCTAGGTATAGTAGTACTGGAGCTCTTTGTGTAGGTCTCGACCGAGGATGTAATACCACCATGCCTTTGGCAAATGTAACATCATATCTCGACTCTCGTGGCCCCAACACACGTTAAAATCACCAATTTTTTTTATAAATTGGGACTTATGACAAATGATGTCATCTGTTTCAATCTTTGCGTAAAATGAGACGTAATTTACAGTATTTCTCCATAGAGGTGTGTTTTGACAGAGGCAATAATCAACATCAACCTATTGCAGTCCACTACTAGACATATAGATAGTGCAATCCACGAAAGCGCGCCCCACTATTCCTCCTAACCGTTTATAGTATATGTGTGCAAGCTTCAGTCAATGTTTGAGTGTTATCGGTACACACTAATTACCTATGAGTGCACACGCACACTACAATGAATAGACTACGGTTCGCGACTGCCGCTCGGAGCAAACTCCCCGCACCCCGCGAGGGGCGCGTCTTCGTGAATTGCACTATCTATAGTCCCGAAATTAACAATGCTTCTTTTTTAAGTAACCATTATAGCAAGTACAAAATTGATTGATAAACCCAAACTTGATACTTTATTAGCGTTTGAGCAAAATTATCTCTCTTTTAATGTTTCTAATAATATTCAATTAAAAGTAATGTCTAACACTAACGACAAGGAAAACAATAAAAATATAATTTAACTACAGAATAACCCTATTTTATCAAATTTAGTGTTATTAGGCTGGAAAATGTCGTAGACCATTCAATTATTTTGAATTATAAAGTAATAATAGTAAATAAAACCAAAAATTAACAGAATATAAATAATTTTAATAAATAAAGTGGGTAGACTTAAAATAAATCAGAAATAGAGAACAAATCTCTAGCTCCATCGGCCGCCATTATAGAAGCATAAGGGCTTTGAAAATCATTTTTTGAATATGACGTTGGAAAAGGATCAAAAGAACTAGTTCCTAAAGCATCATACGGAGACATAAGCGTCATACTTGACCTAGGATTCGGTCTGCTAGCGCCAATGGATCCAAAAATAGGATCAGAAAAGCCAGACGACCCAACAAAGTTTGCATTAGGTAAAGATTGAGTGTATGGGTACGAACTTGGCTTATTTAAAGATGCTTCGTATGAGTACAAGTTAGGCTTAGCTAATGACTGTGTTTCATATGTGTACAAAGGTTTTGTTTGTGACTCAAAAGAGTATACACTCGGCTTAGCCAACGCATCTATGACTGAAGGCATACTTGCATATGAGGATATTTCATACTTCGGTGCTGCTAACTTCGTCAAACATTTCTCTGGTGGAGTAGGCATATTCATAATGTTACTAACTATTAATAACTGCAAAGCTATAGCAAGGTTATTTAATACATTTGAGTCTAACGGCCCAGAGGTGACGTCTGAACATTTGGGAACTAATGGTTTGTGCGGAATAGGTGCCGTTGACACTGCGGACGCTAAGGTAGATAAAGCTAAGGGTAGATCAGGTTTCGGAATTATTTGTGGTGTGGATCCATATTGTAGAGCATTGGATCCAAATTGTAGAGCATTGGATCCATATTGTGGAGCATTGGATCCAAATTGTAGAGCATTGGATCCATATTGTGGAGCATTGGATGCATATTGTGGAGCATTGGACCCATATTGTGGTGCAATAGATCCATGTTGTGGTCCATTAAGTCCGACATTGGAAAGTACGTACTGCGTGATTGGTTGTTGGTTTTGTGACGATACCTGAAGAAAAATACATTTATTAGTTACATTTGGCAAGAATAAATAATTTGTTTAAGTGAATAAATACTATTTTCATCCCCCCATCTCGGAAAAAGTATTTTTGCTCTTCATGGCACCGAATTTGCACAACCTTTTTTAATTTGTTAAAAACTCAAACTTGGAACCTTCTTGGCGTATTACTTTATTTTTTACGCGCGCTTGTTCGTTTTTGCATTTAGTCATTTCCTCGCTGAGGTGGGAGGAAAAGTAACGTGTTGCACTTAGCTAGTGATTCAATTTTAAAATCCTTCGCTTGCTCGGTCATCAAAATTGAGCACGCGGTTAAAAAGCAACTTTGCTCTTTTGTATAACAAATAACTATTTACTTAGACTAACATTATTTTGACCTTAGAAATCATATCACAAAATAATCGCGAAACAAAAAATAGTTACTAACCACATTCATAAAATTAAATAGCAACTGTCAAATTTATCAACGTGGTTAGTAACAGTTATTAGCACCTGTTTTTACCTGATAAACCACTGCTTGTATTACAGAAATAACCACAAAACCTCTCGCAATTGTTCCCATGTTTGAAATGTGTAATTGACGTGATATCTAGATAGATATAGACTTATATCGTAATTATCGTTTGATCATTTACATTGTGCAACTTGTCAGAGATTTTTATCTAAATTGAGAGAAACGATAAGTAATATTATCGTGATTAATATTAAGTAATACTACCGGTAGTAAGAGTGGTATGAAAAAACGGGCAAACAAGCTGTTTTAAATGAAACTTGGCATATAAAAAAATGTGTGTAATAATAAAGAATTATATATTATACGTCTGTGAATGTTTCATTTTTGTGCACCTGATACATGCTTTCTATTTTTTTAGGTTCTACGACATGCCGATTTCTTCATTATGTTTTCCTTCACCGTTCGAGAGTACTAGCATAGTGCATTATATACTTTTTAGACAGAAAATTTCATCGATTTACGGCTTGAGTTGAACCCACGACGAACTCCACCGAACGAGCCACACACAAAGAGCCCCATATTTCATTTATTCATTAGTAATTCTCTAGGAAATTGCGTCTGAATGTTAACCTAACATGCTACAAAATACAATAAAACATTTAAATATAAATTCATTCAATCAGTCAAATACAAAGTCATCGATATCGATAAAATAAAAACACAAATAAATAGAACCGAATGTCAGAATAAATTACAAACACACAACTAAACAATAAAAATAATACATAAGCACTTTAAAAATTTAATAAATGCCGTTAGTTAATGTTTTGTTTGGACGATGGTTCCACTTAACGTCAGGTGGGCCATATGCTCGTTCTATCAGCTTGTCTACACTTGATCGCATAGAACTGACTCCTAGTTTCCTAGCTGACATCTAGCTAAAAATAAAAAATCGGTTGTCTGCAAAGTCGGTTTACTGACGATAGTTGAACGTGACAACGTCATAAGAAAATACACAGATGTCGAACGCTGCCGAACGTGGAGACCGATTGTGCCTCTTTGTCGCTCATTTCGCGCTCTCGCTTGCACTTCAAGCCTTAAATGGAACGCCTCAGAGCGAGGTAACGCCACATGAGTCATGTTTTTTGTGCGTGCAGCCGGCTCCATCGAATTATAAGACGTTGTCACGTCAAAAATATGTATAGGTAGTTCCTGGTCCTTAAAACTTTGTATACCGGCAAGCAATCTACTCCAAATCGAATCGAATCTAGAAGTTTGTGATTACTAAGCTTTGGTATGACTTTCAGAGAACCTTGACACTTAAAACATTTATGTGGGCAAAGCCAGGAGTCAATTCTCGGGCCGACCGAGATTTTCAATGTCCCTTAAATACACATTAGCATTGCACAACCCCGCACTTTTTCTACGTTTTTCCTATATGGTAGCTGTCGAGGCTTCTACGATGAGGTCGTCGACGAGTTACTCAAGGAAATCATCCATTCTCTTTTCGAAAACAAGCAATAAAATAATAATACTGCAAAATGATCCGAGATGAGCCGAGAATTAGGCTCCTGCAGCCATTATTGTCTAACTTGAAATCCATTATCATCAGTAAACTTTAAGCCAATTGTCACTGGTCGACCCGGTCAGAATTTTTTTTAGTCTAAGCCTTATGGTATCCAACTGAAGTTAATTTCGGCGTTACGCAATTCCAAAATACGAAGTTCTATCAAGTTCCATTCATTCACTAGGTTTGAATTTCGGTGGTGGTGGCGTTGCTTATGTCAGATAGTTATACAATATGAAAGTGACAGTTGAAGTCTAGGCTGGGTTTCAAATGTCATAAATGAAGCCGATGTCGATTAGATGACTTAGAAAATAAGGCCCCTGGACCTTAATTACTGTCAAAAATGTGAAAACACAAAGTAAACTGAACTGAGAACAAACAGCTGTGTTCAACACACAAAAATATTTGTTCTCGATGGGGATCGAACCCACGTCCTTCATCTAAATATATAAAACTCTTACGTTACTGACTGACTGACTGACAATCAACGCTCAGCCTAAACCGTAAGTCCTAGAAGCATGAAACTTGGAGGGTATGTTTCTTTTTTAAGAAAACAAATTGGAAAATGATTTCCCTAAGCGGAGAAAAAGAGGAAAAACTTTTAAAATAAAAATCAACGGGGCGTAACGGCAAAGGGGAGAGCGAAGCCGCAGGGTCCGCTAGTTAAGTATATTTTAGTTTTTGATCCGCAAAAGTTCACAGTGTTTACGTCTACACAATGCCTTTAGCATGACAGCCTTGAACATGTGCAAAGGCTATTATTCAGAGCACGTTCATACAAACACGTACCTTATCAGAATTGAATTAATGAAGACGTTGTTCTATTCTTAGGTAATACTCGTGTTAGCTATTTTAGTCTTTCTTTTAGGTATTTTCTTGACTCGTGCGAAAATTTGAAATGCGTTTTTAAAAAATTCATAACTAAATAACTAAGTGACATTTTTAAAATCGCAAAAGGACTAATTGTAGACTATACATTTGAGATTAATTCGAATAAAAAAAAATATACTATTTAACATGACATTCTATTTAACGCTAATGAAAATCGTATGTCGGCGTTAAATAGAATGTCATGTTAAATAGTATATTTTTTTAACACACTTAAATTCGAATTAATCTCAAATGTATAGTCTACAATTAGTCCTTTTGCGATTTTTAAAACGTCACTTAGTTATTTAGTTATGAATTTTTAAAAACGCATCTTTAATTTTCGGGAAATAAATTAAATAGTGTCAGTTATCACTGACATAGCTCTTAGAATTAGTAAGTTGAAGTGGCAATGGGCAGGGCATAGCTCAAAGAACCGTTAATCGTTGGGGAATAAATGTTCTCGAATGGCGACCACGAACCGGAAGACGAAAAGTAGGGCGCCCACCCACCAGATGGACCGACGGCATTGTATGTTATCTATACAAATTAATTCAATCAATTAATTATCTTTTTTTTTAAGCGTGCTAAGACCTTATTAAGACTCAAACCAAACGAGATAATAATATCATTCTATCCTCTATAAAAAAAAATAATAATAATATCAAATTAAATAAATACCTAAATTAAAACTACCTACACTATTCTAACAAACCGCTACCAGATGGCAGCGTTCCCAAAATGCACGTTGTACGGCAATGCGCAAAGTATAAACCAGCATTTTGGTCATGTGTTGCTTCCACCAGACGCCCAGATAAATCTTTGAAGATTCTATGGGCTCCTGGTCTCACGGCCCTAGCGTCTCAGTCTCAAAAGGCTCAAATAAGTAGCCACTAATTATTATTGATTGATTTATTTTGCTTGGATATTGTGTTAGATTTTAATATTGTTTGTTATTAAAATATTTAATTCATTTCGAAAAATATGATAAGAAATCAGGTTGAAGCCTTATCAATATTTTTCGAAACAAAAATTTGAAATTATGTCAGTGTTACAATAAATTACGTGGTTTTGTGGATATAAAACCTATTAAATTAATTGTTTTGGTAGTTTTCATTTATTTTATAATGGCTGTGGCCGTTCTTTTGGCCTTTGGCCTATTAATATGTCGGGTAAGTACTTTTATCACTGAATTAAATCAAAGGAGTATATTTTAACTTTGACTGGCCTCTAGCTCAGTTGGTAGTAGCTCTGCCTTCTGCGCCATAGGTCGTGGGTTCGATCCCCACCGAGAACAAATATTTGTGTGGTGAACATAAATGTTTGTTCTCTGTCTGGGTGTTATATTGTATTCTAAGTATGTATTTACAAAAAAAAATGTATTATATCAGCTATCTGGTTCCCATATTATAAGCTCTGCTTAGTTTGGGGCTGGGTAGTGTTGTGTGAATTGTCCACAATATTTATTTATTTATTTTATTTAAGATAAATTAACTAGACCAAACATACATAATAGTACTAATCCGTAATTAAAGAGTAATATTATATTCTATTCAAAGTGAAATACAAACTTAAACAAAAAAAACAAAAAAAAAACCTAACATGAGAAATGCTCATCTAGATAATACGATAATAAAACGTTTCAAATTGATTTTTGTGATTTAATTAATTAACTTTTTGACCTAGTTGAATAAACTAAATAAACTAAAAACAACATTAACGTACCTTTTTATTGCAATGCTTATCTAGATTTAAGGCGTTTTAAAGTGATTCTTGGGATTCAATTGAATAAACTTTAACTTTCACCTCGTTGATTAAAATAAACCAGTAGTTCGCCCCGAACTGAGATCTCGTGATGCGATTCAAATGCTCTGAAAAGTTAAGTACATAGTACCTAAATCTTCAAGATTTTCTCGTTTAAAGGTTTAAAGGTATATATATATATATAAATATTCAGGATCTCGGAAACTGCACCAACGATTTTCACGAAATTTAGTATACAGGGGTTTTCGGGGGCGATAAATTGATCTAGCTAGGATTCATTTTAGGAAAATGATTATTTCTTTCCGAGTTCAATAATTAAACATAAACTGAATATGTGACTGCTCCTGCCATCTATTGACGATTGTGAGCAACTAACTGCAAGCATATCCAACAGTTGGCGTTGTTCAGTAAAAATAAGCCAATAAAGATAATATGACTCTTATGATTTCTTAAAAATACAAATTAATTAACAATAGAAAATACCGAGCCAAGCTCGGTCACCAACTTCTAGTAAATTCCTAATCAGAAAAAAATGTGCCACCATCCCGAATTGTGTTTTATCTGCTTTGAGAAGGATTTCTGTCCAGATTTACTGTTTGACCTTGCCTCTGACTATCCCTCACTAACCTTGTATATGGTAAATAAGTTTTAACTCAATTGGCCAATTGATTGAAGAGTTCCGTTGGACTTGGCTAATGATGGAGCCAAGACCAGGCCGCTTCCATCGTCCTAATATAACCTTATTCTTGTATAGCAAAAACTGAGCGTCCTAGAAAAAAAGTAAAAACGGATTTGGAATGTCCAAGCAGAGTTCTTTCATATGACATGTAACTTGATTTTTTTGTGTCACTTTTTTATTTTTGCACCCTTAAAAAAACCCCATATCTTTTTAACCCCTCATTCGATTTCACTCATATACTTACCAGTAATAAAAGCTATCGACTTATCAAATTTCATGCAGATCGGATCAACGGTTCGAAAGTTATCGTCGGACAAACATACATAATTATATACATACATACGCACATAAAATGCCAAATTGCCCAAGTTGTTTGTAAGATCTTCGTTTGCTTCGCTCACTCGATCGATAAACTAAAAACTAAATACCTACCTCTTTGTTTGGTGCAATAAAGAAAGAAATAAACAAAAATTTATTATTTCAGTCACAATCACAACTATGTGGACCAGGAGGCGTATTCCCAGGACTCCTGGGCTATGAGAACGGTCCGTTTGGACCTGGACTACCACTTGGACTGTCCCAATCAATCGGCGCTTCAGGACTTGGTCAAGTGGTGCCTCCTTGCATACAAGTGCCACCATGTGGGGTACAAGCACCCCCGTGTGGCATACAAGTGCCCCCCTGTGGGGTACAAGCACCCCCATGTGGCATTCAAGTGCCGCCGTGCGGGTTACAAGCGCCCCCATGTGGCTTACAAGTGCCTCCTTATGGCTTAGCACCGGTCGGCAACATAGCACCAATAACTAGTCAGCCATGTGGTCAGTGCGCTTCGCCTTGTGGACTACCTACAAGTGGTATAATAGCCCCCTCTTGTGGCGTGTCAGTGCCTCCATGCGGTTTACAAGTACCCCCATGTGGCTTGCAACTGCCTTCATATGATGTTCAAGTGCCCCCATATGGTCTACAAGTACCTTCATTTGGCTTACAAATGCCTCCGTGTGGCTTACAAGTGCCCCCGTGTGGCTTACAAGTGCCAATCATCAACAATATTGTACCAAATTTAATCCCTAACCAGCCCTGTAGTCAATGTTCATCTTTTGTCCCAAACCAATGTGGTGCATGCTCGACTTTTGGACCTACGCTAGCCCCTATAGTACCTACATACGACAATGTCCAAGGACCTATGACTGTGATTGATAATACCCTAGCAAACTCACTTGCTAATGCTCTACAACTTCTTATTGTGAGCAATCTTCTTGAAAGCACTTTGAACACTCCGTGTTTCAATTCTCCTATTGGCGAAACAGTAAACCCTTACTGCGGTAATGTCATCGAAGTTTTAAGCCCAGATTACTACCCATGCAATCAAATAGTTTCTTGTGAACCATATACTCCATGCTTAGAAGTCAGTTCAATTCCAGTTGATAATTGTTTCAATTCATATGGTAATAACTTCGGTTGCTCAGATATTAATGGTCTTGTCAACCCCTATGCAAATGGATTTGGTTGCGCAGATGGTCTTATCAACCCATATGCAACTGGGTTTGGTTGCGCAGATAGTATAGTCAATTCTTTTGGTAATGGATTTGGTTGCGCAGATAATCTTGCCAATCCTTTTGGTAATGGAATTGGTTGCGCAGGTAATGGAATTGGTTGCGTAGGTAATGGAATTGGTTGCGCAGGTAATGGATTTGGTTGCGCAGGTAATGGATTTGGTTGCGCAGATAGCCTTGTCAATTCTTTTGCAAACTGTGGATGCCTTAATTCTGTACCAATGGCTGCTGAAGTACTGTTTCCAGCAGAAATACCCGCTCAATTGATTTGTAACTTTGGGTATATGCCTAATAATGTGCCATGTGTTAGTATGAACGTAGAGGCCCTTCCTTTTGATAACTGCAACTGTAATAATGGAGTTTTTTATTGATTTCGTGGTAAAAGTTTATCATCATTTTCAAATGAAGAAACATAACTTGGTTACCTTCAAGCGGTATAATAGCACCCCCTTGTGGTGTGTCAATGCCCCCGTGCGGCTTACAGGTACCCTCGTATGGCTTGTAACTGCCGTCCATTGACACACCACAAGGGGTTTTCATATGGGGGCACTTGAACGTCATTACGTTCAAGTGCCCCCATATGGAATACAAGTACCCTCATTTGGCTTAGAAATGCCCCCGTGTGAAATGATCTTTTTATTCTGTTTTCTTTAGATAGAATGTCGAAATGATTACTTGTAGTTACCACATAGTGGTATTTGATTTTTAATTAGTTTTAAGTTCGTTATTCAAGAACAATAAATTCTTGGAAAATAAAATTTGTATAAAAACTTTTTTCTTTCTATAAACTCATGATTGCCATTTCTAATAGAGAGTTAACGAACCCGTGACTTTAGGATTGGAAGGTAAGGTTACTACTAATACGCCACCAGTGCACTCCTTGTAAGTAACCTTGTAATGAGGGGGTTAGAGTCTAAATTAGGGTAATTTAGGAACCGAGAGAAAACAAAGCCTTTTCATTTTAAAAAATAATTTAATGTGAGCTATTTACAAACAATACAACATTATCAAAACTACACTCCCCCACCTAATATCTTCAACAATTTTGATAACAGACCTATATCTATTCTCCCATCAGTAGTATCACTAGATATAGTAGGAATATCACTAGTACCTATTCTAGAAGGTACATTAGGAACAGAAACAACGATCCCAGGAGAAGATTTCGAATTTGGAGCAGCATACGATAAACAACTACTGCCAGAGCCTATAGGCACTGAGTTAGATAAGTAGCTAGATCCAGAGCCTATAGGCAGTGAGTTAGACAAGTAGCCAAAACTTCCAGAGACTATAGGCGCTGAGTTAGATAAGTAGCTAGTTCTAGAGCTTATAGGCACTGAATTAGAAAAGTAGTTAGAGCTTCCAGAGACTATAGGCGCTAAGTTAGATAAGTCGCTAGTTCCGGAGCCTATAGGCACTGAGTTAGATAAATAGCTGGTTCTAGAGCCTATAGGCACTGAGTTAGATAAATAGCTAGTTCCAGAGCCTATAGGTACTGAGTTAGATAAGTAGTTAGAGCTTCCAGAGACTATAGGCACTGAGTTAGTTAAATATCTAGAAGTTCCAGAGGCTATAGGCACAGAGTTAGATAAGTAGCTAGATCCAGAGCTTGTAGGCACTGAGTTAGATAAGTAGCTAGAACTTGCAGAAACTATAGGCAATGAGTTAGTTAAATATCTAGAAGTTCCAGAGCCTATAGGCACAGAGTTAGATAAGTAACTACTTCCAGGAACATTATTAGAAAAAATATCGTTTAAAATCGGTTCTGCCATTTTCATAATCGTATCACCGCCATCTTGGTTTTCTGACAGCATCAGCAGTTTAATTGTGTTTTTCAAGTTTTTGCAAACTGTTGGCGAACAAACTTGATTAGAACTTGACGAAATGTCAGGGGTTAATGGGGTGCGAGGGTTTTTATCAAGCAAAAGAGGGTTTATAGCCGATCTAGGGATATTTAAGATGATAGGGACGTGAGAATTGTCTGAAAGTATAACGCTATTAGAACGCTGACTGTTGCGTGGAATTGATTGGATTTGCTGTGGTGCTTCTAGTTTCTGGAGGTAGGGTGATGGAATGTCTGCCAGAAGACTGTTGATGAGATCAACTGGTCTAATAAGCTGTGATAAGACCTGAAAATAGAAAAATCTATTAATTTTTTTGACTGGCTGACGTGGAAACGTCACCGTCTCGCAATCGCTATTCATGCTTCTTGAAGAATCCGCTAGGGGCGCTTTTGGTTTCTCCATACAAAATGGTGGCAGAGGTGGGCGATACGATCGGCGATAGGCGTCAGGCACCGCACACCGATTTCGTACGATTGGTTCCCGGTAGAGATACAGTTGGTAGCTCTGCCTTCTGCGCTGACCGTGGGTTTGTTCACCGAGAACAAATATTTGTGTGGTGAACACAGATGTTTGTTCTCTGTCAGGGTGTTAAATTGTATTCTAAGTTATGCATTTAGAAAAATAAACATTAAGTATTATATCAGATAAATGGTTCCCATAGTACAAGCTCTGCTTAATTTGGGGCTAGATAGTGATGTGTGGATTGTCCAAAATTTTCACTTACATTTATTTATTTTATATTTGCTAAATAATTATAAAGAGAAAAGATTTGTATGTGTATGTTTGTAATGAATTAATTCAAAATCTACTGCACCGATTTCAATCAATGTTCACCATTGGAAAACTACATTCACCTTGAGTAACATAAAGTTATATTTTATATGCATGTTTAATATACGAAGCCGGGGCAGGCCGCTAGTCATTTATAAAGTGCACTTTCGTATTTGTTAATTTAAATTTACTTAATACGTATTACACAAAACAAAATCATAAAATAAGTACATACGTGCACATAATATTATTACAACATGTAAATTGTTCTGTAGGCCTACCACAAGCTCTGTCTGGTTCTGTCTCTGGCTCTGGTTTTAAGTCTGTGCGAGTGTTGGTGTTGACTAAATAAATCCTACGTCGAAACGTCACACACACCGTATAATACACTGGTGAGCACTCACACAGACTCAAAAGCAGAGTCAGAGACAGAGCCAGACAGAGCTTGTGGTAGGTCTGTGAAGTAGGCTTTTGCAATCGATTGGATGATATGCTTACCCCATGGTTTAAAAATGACGCTGATACAATCAAATTATAAATCAATAGCTTAGCCATTTAATATTTTGATGATCAGAGAAGTCGTACACTTCTATTACTAAATTAAATAATAAAAGAATAATTTATTTTCCACGTTTTAACTGATCTGCAATCTTACGAGCGTGGTTTATCAAAATTTGTTCAGTGATAATAAAAAGAAATTGGTTAATTTTCTCGCTACAAGATTCTGGTTTCTAGAAGAATTAGAGTTTCATCACATCAGTCTGAAGAAGTCCACTGGTAGACATAGCCACCTCAATTTCTCAGGGAATAGGATTTCCAATCTTCTTTCGACCTCTATGTCATCGGTCCATCGGAAATGAAATAATTTATTTGCTTACAGCTTTATACTTATAAACGCAATTTAAATTTAATCATTGCTTAATGTTAGCCCTGCCACTATTTGTCATTACCCAGTGGTAAGAGATGGCAATAGTTTAAGCACTGTTTATCTTTTGACATATTTTTATAAGTAAGGCCAGAGGCGTCTCTAGCCCATGTAGCGCCCGTGTGCAAGCATTACCTAAGCGCCCCCTAGTAAGCCCGCGTTCAAAATGGAATGGATACAAAGTACAAGTAACAGCACATCAAGTTACCACAAACTGTCAAATTTCCCCAATGGGTAATTAACTCTATTGTTTGGAAATTTTTAAGAAGAAAGGGTTTCCGCCAAAATTGCCCCAGTCCCGGCGCAAAAGAATTGTATCTCAGATTTTAGATAATCATTAGTAGAAACAATATTAGTTGTCGCTATTTCCTGATTTCGTGGCTAACATGTGTTTTTTACCCAGAGAAGTTTCATAGGCGCTACATGCAAAAATGACACTTTTTAGGAAAAACTTCATGTTACTTTGCTAATTGACATTGAATTGGCAAAAAATGAATAAAACACATAATATAAACACATTATCACATATGTAATATAATCTACCTATACCTATTATGCCAGTTTTTTGAAAAACTTCATTTTACTGTACTAATTCACTCGTTAACAACATAAACAAGTGGATAATTGCAAAAAATGAATATAATAGGTACATATGCGTACACACTGATATGTATAGCCTGCATCATACTTATATACATTTTGAAGTTATCTTTATTTTATAAGAAAAAGAATACTGCCTTTAGTAATCGGGTTTTAACTTTGCTCTGTTATATTATTAATATTACAATAGGTTTTCATTATCGTTTCTCAGAATAAGGGCTTGTGACGTGAGTGAGCGCGCTCTCGCTCCCACTCAATTTGTTAACGGGAGAAACATAGTCACTCCGATTACTAAAGGCAGCTTTTAAAGGCGATTATTTTCCTTATAAAATAAATATAAGTACAAAATGTATATAAGTATGATGCAGGCTATACATATCAGTGCGTACGCATTTTTTTTAATTTTTTTTTTATAATACGGACAATACATATCTACCTATTATATTCATTTTTTGCAATTATCCACACGTGTGTGTCGTAAATGAGTGAATTAATCAGTAAAATAAAGTTTTTCAAAAAATGAAATAATAGGTATAGGTACATTATATTACATAAGTGATAATGTGTTTATATAATGTGTTTTATTAATTTTTTGCCAATTCAATGTCAACTAGCTCAGTTACACGAAGTTTTTCCTAAAAAGTGTCATTTTTGCATGTAGCGTCTATGAAACTTCTCTGGGTAAAAAAAACATGTTAGCCACGAAATCAGGAAATAGCGACACCTGATATTGTTTCTACTAATAATTATCTAAAATCTGAGATACAATTCTTTTGCGCCGGGACTGGGGTTTTTTTCTATGGGATTTGGCGGAAACCCTTTTTCAGTTTGGTTACCACAATGTCCTGTTGACTATATTTAGAATTATTATGCAAGGTGTTCTGGTGTTTATCCTAACAAGCCAAAACGTATGATGTTATGTTATGATGTTGACATGACTATCTTCTGCTTCTTTTTTTTTCTAAATATATAAAACTCTTACGTTACTGACTGACTGACTGACAATCAACAGATAGCCTAACTAAACTGTTACTCCTAGAAGCAAACTTGGAGGGTGTGTTTCTTTTATAGCGTAGAGGTGCACTAAGAAAGGAAATAGGAAAATTATCTCCCTATGATGAGAAAAAGGGGGATAATGGTTTAAAAAAAATATCGACGCACAGCCTAAACCGTAAGTTCTAGAATCATGAAACTTGGAGGTTGTGTGAAATGCATTTCTAAGCTATAAAAGAATTTATAGCTTAGAAATGCATTTAGAAAGAAAATTTGAAAATTCTTTCTTTATGAGGAGAAAAAAGCGGGGGGGGAGGGCGCCGAGTGCCAGCGGCGCTCGTCGGCCCCTATGATGCTATTCATCAAATTTTAGAAGAGCTCAAGATGCTATACAAAATCTATGCAGAGTGGAGCTTTTTTTACGTTGGTCATTGAAAGTGCGGCGCCCGGCCAACGCGCCCGCCAAGTTGAGCTCCGTAGCGGTCCTAGGGGGCGCCGAACGCAGAGCGGAGCGCTTTTTACATTGGCCATTGAAAGTGCGGCGCCCGGTTAACGCGCCCGCCAAGTTGAGCTCCGTAGCGGTCCTAGGGGGCGCCGAACGCAGAGCGGAGCTCTTTTTACATTGGCCATTGAGAGTGCGGCGCCCGGTTAACGCGCCCGCCAAGTTGAGCTCCGTAGCGGTCCTAGGGGGCGCCGAACGCAGAGCGGAGCGCTTTTTACATTGGCCATTGAAAATGCGGCGCCCGGCCAACGCGCCCGCCAAGTTGAGCTCCGTAGCGGTCCTAGGGGGCGCCGAACGCAGAGCGGAGCGCTTTTTACATTGGCCATTGAAAGTGCGGCACCTGGTTAACGCGCCCGCCAAGTTGAACTCCGTAGCGGTCCTAGGGGGCGCCGAACGCAGAGCGGAGCGCTTTTTACGTTGGTCATTGAAAGTGCGGCTCCCGGTTAACGCACCCGCCAAGTTGAGCTCCGTAGCGGTCCTAGGGGGCGCCGAACGTAGAGTGGAGCACTTTTTACGTTGGTCATTGAAAGTGCGGCGCCCGGTTAACGCGCCCGCCAAGTTGAGCTCCGTAGCGGTCCTAGGGGGCGCCGAACGCAGAGCGGAGCGCTTTTTACATTGGTCATTCAAAGTGCGGCGTCCGGCTAACGCGCCTGCTGAGCGCCGCCGCGGGCGGCGCTCGGCGCCCCTAGGACCGCTGCGCCCGTGTGCACCGCACACCCTGCACAATAGGTAAAGACGCCGCTGAGTAAGGCCATTAGACTGTAAAATAGAAAACCAAGGTTATAAACACGATAAAGAAAACAGTACCATAAGCTCTGTATGGTTCTGTCTCTGGCTCTGATTTGAGTCTGTGTGAGTGTTGACAAAATATATATCCTACGTCGAAGCGTCACACGCACAGTATAATAGGTACACTGGTGAGCACTTACATAGACTCAAAACTAGAGCCAGAGACAGATCCAGACAGAGCTTGTCGTAGGCTTACTGGCCTTTTTCTAAAACATTGCAGACGCTTTTTCTCAAACGTTTTTTTTTGCGTTTCTAGACATTGTTTCTAAAACGTCTGCTATCTGTTTCAGAAAAAGGTCAGTAAGCCTACCACAAGCTCTGTCTGCCTCTGTCTCTGGCTCTGGTTTTGAGTATGTGAGTGCTCACTGGGTGAGGAGGAGGTCAGGTCAGGAGTACCCTCTATCGAGAGTAGCGAGAACTAATTTTAACCTTAAACGAAAACCCCTTCTTTTCACAAGGTTCACTTTGCAGGAGAATCTTATGTGCGCCACCTATCGAGTTAGTAAGTTATTTTGAACTTGAAACGAAAATTCCTCTTTCTACAAGGATCGCTGAATACAGGTGAATAATTTTAGATGCCAGTTTCACGTAACCAAGCCTAGGACTTGGCTCTAGGCTCTGGGCTATGTCTTCTAGGCTTGGTCGCATGGAACTGGCACCTAGAGTTGAAACGTCTTTTAACGTCGCTTATTAGTCTAGGTCCTAGACTAATAAGCGTAGATTTCAAAGTGATCCTTGCGATTTTACTGAATAAATACTTTTTGACTTTGACTTTGAGAACAGATACATTCGGTAGATAGGCTAAAATAAGATGAATGTGCGAATTACTAAATTGTTACGTTTTATTGAGCTTGTAACTACCTAGTAGGTATTACCAACTTCGATTGTCTTAGGACGCACTTTTGTAATAATTAGGTATTTCGTCAGTTTTTTGAAACATAAAAGTTTCACTTCTGTACATAATTATGTAGGTACCTACCTTTGTATTTATTCATTGGCAAACTGAAAAAATGTAAGTACATGGAATAAAAGTATGGAGTTGAAAATTGTTTATTGTTTTGCTAGTAGGTATTTGTTTTCTTACCGGTATTTTGCTAAAACTTCAATTTTTTTATCCTTGAAAACATAAATTATATTCGTTCCCTAGATGGCGTTGTACGTACCTTTCAGAAACTAAAAACTGTATCCTTTCGTTCTTTAGATTTTCTTTCAGCGGATAAAATAATAAAATTCATTTATTTGGCCAAAATTCGACCAATATAACGGCCCACTGGTGCCATCTAGAATACATCAAGGATATTACGTAGCAAACATTTTTTTATGTTGGCGTTCGCTTTTTTTCTAGACCTCATCAACGTGCAAAGTATGCTACCCATGTTATGAACCTTCCAAAATAGTAGTAATCGAAAACATGGCAGCACTGGATCAACCTTTCAAATGCGCGCGCAATGATCAGGCAGAGTTGCCATCTGGGCCATATTTATCCTCCACTGTTCCGTATGTTGCGTCCTGTTTTCAGTAGTACAGGGAAACTGTTTTACATCAAATATTCCAGTGACGTCAGAGTAAAGCAGATTTACGTTAGAACCTCCTGTCAGTTCAGAATGAGTGTTATTAGTTCAGCCACTGATTCTATAATAATAAAAATAAATAAATGATGGACCAAACGTGTGAACACACTTATAAATATTGCCTTTTCTTTTAAAGTAGCCAGGTAATGTAGACACCAACCTACTAAGAGAGCTACGTACTTTATTAATTTAAAAGTAGATTTTTGCTAAATAAGGCAGTGTACATAAACTATCTATTGTACACTCTAAAAAGTGATAGTTCTAATCTATTAGAAAAACTAATTGAGAGAAGATTAGAAACGCATTTTACCTACTTCGCCACACAAATTTTGCAATACCTAAACACCTGCAATATTTTGTGAAACCGATGTCAAGTAGATTAAAATTCGTAATTTTTATTATAAATAAAGATAGTTGAAATTAAGAACAGCATTTTTTCTGTGATAGAGCAGCAATGACGGTCAAACTGTTATTTTTAATTATCGTTGCATCTCTAGAGGTACGGAGCATTACACTATTTTCTTTATAACTTGTGATTTTTTCATATCTTTTGTATCTTATTGGCAGACCGCGTGATCAATAATATCATTATTTTTCAGGTAGCGAATGCACAATATTACGGCCTGCCTGTGCCTGGCTCTTACCAGCCCTGCAACTATTATCCATCAGTTACGTCACCAGTGCTGCCATCTATGTACGCATCACCAGCATATCTTCCAACATCTACGCTAACACCGTCACCGACGTTCGTGCCGCCATCATTTTATGCGATGCCTTTTCCTTCTATGAGTGGTCCAATACCATTTTCTGCACCAACGCCTCCACATAACTATGTTCCAATGACTACGTTCACCCCACCTCAGATTCCAACGTGTCCACCAGTGTATGCATCTTCAAATTCTTATGCACCAGCCCCACCAGTACCAAATTACGCACCGGTTCCTGCGATCTCACCAAAGTATTCAACCACATCGGTTTCCTCAAAGCCAGCAATAACAGCACCAAAGACCACACCACCTACAGCTATTGCTTATTACGTCACAACGCCACTAGAAACACCAAAGGCAAAAACATTGACAGAAAAGGCAAAAGAAATCATAGAAGAAAAGATTCCACCGCCAACGTACCCATGCCCATTTTGCACAGGATTTGCTGATGTCCCAAAGAACCCAAAAGTACTGCCACCGCCGCCATGTTCGTCAGTGTTGCCAGGTATATTGGACAAAATTCCTACCGTACTACCGCTTAATTTGAAAATCAAGGACTTGATCAAGGAACAGAGTAAGTTTGCCAAGCCTACTTCGCCTCTGCTCGCAGATTTGTTTGAACATAAGCTTTCGGGCAAACTTCGTTTTGATGAAGACTTGTTGGATGGTTTTTTGACTGGGCTGGGTTTGGGAAAAAACAATGAATAAATACCCTTGGGAAAATATTTATTATATTATAGCAATTAGAGGAGTTATTTTTGGCAGCATCGTGCTAGAGCTGCTAAGCGGTTGTTCTATTATTTATTTGTACACAGTAATTTTAGTTCTAAGACAGTAGTTTTTAGTGTTCCGGTTTATTTATAAAATAAAAACATTTGAGTGTTGCTTAATTTGAAAAGACCGAACTTGAAACTATAGGTAATAATAAAATAAATAATATTGAATCTAATGCAAGTTTGTTTCTTTTTTATCACTTACTAGGTATAGTTAAGTAAGTCTAACATCCGTCTAACATTCCGAAACAGTGCTTGAGTCTGAGTCGAGCCTCAAGCACAGATTTTTTGTTTTTGTTTTGGAATGCGAGCCTGTGATATGATAATGCTATGAGTTATGGACCCACTAAAACCCAGTTATTGCCGAGTTTAATTAATGTAGCCTCGAGAGCAAAAATATGTTTGAATTTGACTCCGGGCAATAGCTAAAGCCGTCACTCGTAGTACCTTAGCATGGTCCTTGTATTATTTTGTGCTTCCAACTATTTCTACTGTCAAAGGACCTAGTCAGAGTTTTTAGACACACGATTAACGCCCTCTTCCGGGTACGTTGCGCTGTACGGTTGGTAGCACTGCTTGCTGGTAGAATCGTCAGACGATCAAGCAACACTGGCCTTTAAAAAAAGTATCTAGTAATTTGTACCGCAGTAACGTAAGAACTGTAAGATTCAATAATGAGCTACGCTATTGAGTTTGTCGGTCTCGCAATTATTCGAAATTTTACTGATGGCTTTTTATTCTTTCGTGATTGTGATCGAGTCGTTGTGGAAACAAAATGGACAAAATATGCAGTCATCTGAAGTGATTCCCAAATTACAACCCACTGTGAAGTTCCGCTTATTAATGTAAGTATTTTATTTATTTATTTATTAATTAGCATTGTTTCTAGGTACATGAAAAAGAAAATGTCGGATGACAGTGAGTTATCAAATTATCAATGTTGTTTTGTTGTGATACCTACCTAGATAAAAACTACGAGAGTCATGTTAGAAGAAGTATATTTTAATTATCCTTAGCATTATAAAAAAATAAAAATGAGAACTGACAGACAGACAGCCGGCCAAAATTATTGGCCTATCTCAAAACTGAGACTTTACTCACTTGTTCAAAAAGCGAGTTAGAAAACTTATGGTTCTAAAATGAACCTTAGTAAAAAAAAAACACAGGTATAATAATTATGCCTAAATTGACCTAATTGACAAGTTATTGATTGCAATGCAGGTAGGGTGTGTCATACTGCAGTAGAGCAAGATGCAAGCAATCATCGTGTGTAGAAGTTATTGCTGTCTCTTTTACACCTGCTCGTCACAGTCTGCTCGGGTTTCTCCGTAGCCGGGATGAGATCAATACCGGCGCACCGACGACGTGTTTTCTGAAAGGCCGCCGGCCCCGTCGCGGTCGTCGTTAGTCGCGCTGATATCTAGATACCTAGCTGTTGCCAGAGTAATTTAGCTCCAATCAGTTCTTCATAGACTCTGAACGGTGAAACAACCTAATAACAAAGAGGTTGCAGTAGTTTTCTTTGTGGACATGATTTTTGTGCTGTGTGCCACCTTGTGTGGAGTAAGGTAAGTTCTATGTAAAAACTAGGATTAGCATCACTATAGGGAACCCTGTAAGTTCCACAGCATCAACCCTTGATCCCGCCCACATCGAGTGGCATGTGTTATTTTGATGACTTTCTGGAACTCACATAATACCTGCTAGGGATGTCGCAAAAACTGCAGGATTATCAACGGTTGAAAGGGGTTTTTTTTTTTTTTCTTTTTGGAAAACTGTTGTTGTGAATTATAGTTAAATACGAATTTCTTACATACAGATTCAATATTAATATTTTTCGATCTTACCGACATAATAATAAACTCCACTACTCGTCAATAGATGGCGTTCTCTGTCCCACTAACTCATGACTTAATCAACAGATGGCGCTAGGAGTTATGATTTTATGATAAAGTTGATTATTTACTTAACGATTAAGGGGACATTTTTTAAAAATGAATCCCCGAAAACCCCTGTATACTTAATTTCATGAAAATCGTTGGCTCAGTTTCCGAGATCCTAAATATATATATACAAGATTTTCTCGTTTAAAGGTATAAGATAAAGTGGTATACTATGAAGTTACCTACTAGTAGCATTGATGGCAGCTATTAATGGTACTGTAGACGCAAGTGTTATTTCTATCTTAATATCGGGCTTATTACCTAAGTTTTTTCTTAAATTTACCTAATTGTGTATAAAGTAGGTATTGATCGCTATGCAGTTATGGTGTGTCCTCTGCATCTGCAGTAGAGCAAGATGCAAGCAATCATCGTGTGTAGAAGTTATTACTGTCTCTTTTACACATGCTCGGGTTTCTCCGTAACCAGGATGAGATCAATACCGGCGCACCGACGCATCGTGTTTTCTGAGGCCGTCGCGGTCGTCGTTAGTCGCGCTGATATCTAGCTAGCTGTTGCTAGAGTAATTTAGCTCCAATCAGTTCTTCATAGACTCTGAACGGTGAAACTATTTAATAACATAGAGGTTGCAGTAGTTTTCTTTGCGGACATGATTTTTGTGCTGTGTGCCGACTTGTGTGGAGTAAGGTAAGTTCTATGTAAAAACTAGGATTAGCATGACTGCGGAACTCTGTAAGTTCCACAGTATCAACCCTTGATCCCGCCCACATCGAGTGGCATGTGTTATTTTAATGACTTTCTGTAACTCACATAATACCTGCTAGGGATGTTGCAAAAACTGCAGGATTACAAACGGTTGAAAGGGGTTTGAAATGTATGGAAAGACATACGCATCGAGTGGCGTATGTTATCAGACCTGGCTTGCCAGATTTCTGTCGGACGTCCGAACGCTCAAGGTTACGTCCGCGGCTTACATCCGATAGTTTGCACAATTCAATGTATATTCATTAGCTAGATATAATTGACTGGCCTCTAGCTCAGTTGGTAGTAGCTCTGCCTTTTACGCCATAGGTCGTGGGTTCGATCCCCACCGAGAACAAATATTTGTGTGGTGAACAGAAATGTTTGTTCTCTGTCTGGGTGTTATATTGTATTCTAAGTAGGTATGTATTTACAAAAAACAAAAAAATGTATTCAAGTATTATATCAGCTATCTGGTTCCCATATTACAAGCTCTGCTTAGTTTGGGGCTGGGTAGTGTTGTGTGAATTGTCCACAATATTTATTATTTATTTATTAATTATATCAGCCGCGTCCGCCTAATATGTTCCCAGCTTAAAACTTTCTGTCACTCACACTAAGCTGCTAGGATGTCGCAAAAAACTGTAGGGTTACCAACTAACCGGTTCAAAAGGGTTTGAAATGTATGTAAAGTACATAATAATACAAAATGACGTCGCCTATCATCACCTCTGAATCACACACTGATGTACCTAACTGTATTTAAGTACATAGTATCTATTAAGGTGAAGCCATCCGTCGATGGTGTGTTGTCTATAAAAGGGTGAAAACAGAAAATCACTGAAGTTATATAACGAAAATCGTAGGCAACACTCTAATGTGAAATTTTATTGCCCACAGTTAAACAAAAAAAATATTTTAGATTGTAACACCTCTTCCTGCTTTTCGTACTCAGTCAAAAATTTAATTATAAAATTTATGTGATGGTTCTAAAATGTATCTCGGTAAAATATCTTACGAAACCAACCTAATTATTAATATCTCCTAAAGTGATACTAAGAAGTTGTATTACTAGTAGCGTTGGTGGCAGCAATCAATGGTAGGTAGGTACTGTAGACGCAAGGTGTTATTTCTATCATAATATCGGGCGTACCTAAGTTTTTTCTTAAATTTACCTAATTGTGTCTAAAGTAGATATTGATCGATATGCAGATAAGGTGTGTCCTCGGCATCTGCAATAGAGCAGGATGCAAGCACTCATTGCATGTAGAAGTTATTGCCGTCTCTTTTGCACCAGCTCGTCACAATCTGTTCGGGTTTCTCCGTAGCCAGGATGCGATCAATACTGGCGCCCCCACCCCGACGTTAGTCGCACCTATTTGCTACCTAGCTGCTGATAGAGTAAATTCGTTCCAATCAGTTAAGTTCAGGCTGTAAACGTTCAATAATAGCAAAGAAGCTGCAGTAATTTTGTAGACATGATTTTTGAACTGTGTGAAAACTAGGTTGTGCGAGCAGGCAGCCTAAAGAAAAATTGATTTTGTAAGAAAAAATTATAAAAATTAAAAATATTTTGGGCAGCAATAAAGACTTGGCAAAAACTCGTTGTCTCCAGCGCCAGTGAATAAAAAAAATCGTATTCTACTTTGGCTGTCAACTGTCAGTCAAACTGTCATTGTCAGCTTTGTGTTGGCAACACTGGCTCTGGCTCGTGGTGTGGTACTCGTATCGTATCTTTCGTGCTGTGCAAGAGAAATTATTTTTCTACGAATTTCTAACTGAATACTGCAACAAACATGGTTGAACCGCAGAAAGTGAGGATTGAGCAGCAGCTGACTGAAATGATCAACCAGCTGGACAAGAACTATTTGCGCAAAATCCAGGTTTGTGACCCGTTCCGACCCCGCCCGGCAGTGATCGATCGTTCGTACACCTTACGCAATATTACTGAAAAATGAACACATATGGACCATTGTAAGGAGATAGAGATATTATAGATGAACTAGTTGTTTCTCTAGCATTGCTTTCGAGATTAAAACATCGAATATCGGCCGAGCCGCCATTATTTTAGCGATAAAATGCAACCCATAAGATTTAGTTGGATCATAGGTTATAGCCTAGATTTACACGAGGTCTGCTGGATTGTTCTGATAATACAGCTACTAAAATCTTCCGGTAACTCAAAATGTTCCAATTATCGTCAGTGGTGGTCCATATCCATCTATCCTTTATCGTAGACTTTAACTGTAGCCAGCCTAACTAATCCCCTAAGCGCAGAAGCATCCTGGGGGCTTCGCAGGCTTGGAGGTTTGACCAGGATTTCCTGATGTTGGATTGTTATCCTTCGCAGTTACTGATAATTTTGTATATTTTTCCTGAGAAGCCAATTGCTTATTAGAAGGACAGAAAAAGGTGGTTAGATTCCACTGACTTTTTATTTAGCTACAATACAACTTGGTCTTGAGTGAGCTGTGCAAAAATGGCCCATGACAAGCCGAGGATTTCCCAAACGGCTAATTAAAGACCAAACCCGCACATTCATAATTACAAAATTTTTTTAGAGTCAGCATGCTTGAGATACCACTGTTCTATAAAGCGTCCATTGGTTACAGTAACCGCTTCCCATCATATGGGTCGTAAGCTTGTTTGTCTGCTTAGTTGTATTAAAAAATGCTGCCAAGTGCGAGTCGGACTCGCCCATAAAGGACTACCTACCAGCAAGTAACATAACATAAAAGTTCTTGTAGATTGCCGAAACCTAAGTTGTGGTTTACAGAATACATCTACTTACCAAGTTTCATCAGTATAGCTTTTACAGTTTCCGAAAAAAGTGGCTGTGACATACAGACAGTCAGACTGACATGATGAATCTATAAGGGTTCCGTTTTTGCCAATTGGCTACGGACAACACCATCCTGAGCGTGTTTGCCAGTAGGTTTGATTGTCATTACATGAACCGTTGCAATATGGTTCATTTAATGAAAAGCAAAACTGCACATTGATAGGCTACACACTGCAGGGTTCTCTCCATATAAATGTATGTGTATAGGTTAATTAAGTACTACTAACAATAGATTTATAAGTTTTACAACATCGCCTCAGTTAGGGGTTCCACATCTTCATCTGAGTCACCATTGGGTCAACTAGAACATTGCTGCCACCAACCCAAAGTCCTCCGCTATTTTAAGGAGTTGGGCTGGCTGGGGTAAGGGTTAGCAGGGGGACAATGCACAATACACCCTATCGCGGGACGTCAGTGCAGATCTTATTCCCCCACAATTAGAATTAGATCTCATTCAAACCAATTTTCGGTGGAAGTTTACATCATATATTTTTATAGTTGTTTATTTCTCTTATTTTAGAAGTTACAGGGGCAGGTTACAGTTACAGTTACAGGTTTGCCATTTACAAAGATTTGTAAAATTATTTATTGCTTACAGGGGGACATGCATAGATGTGCGGCTAGATGCTGTGATGAAGAGAATACTTCCCTTCAAACCGCCCATCACTGCATCGACAAGTGCAGTGTGCCACTCAACCAAGCCAACAACTATGTGCAGGTAAATCTACATCTAGTGGGATGCTGTCATCATCATCAGTCTACTTGGTTGGTACTTGGTGAGCAGACTGGTTTCCGCAAGTAGGCCGCTGGCGGGCCCTTTTTGCGTGACGGGTGGTGGTGTTGCTAATTCAACCACCCGATGTCCTCCAAGAAGGCCAGCAGCTGGTGAATTCGGGCGCAGGCCTTCCTAGGCGTCTTTGGTGCGCCAAGATGTTGCTCTCGTTGAGGCGCCACACTGCTGTCCTCCAGGAGTACATGCGCGGCAGCTTCCTCTGTGCTTATACATCCTCTGCAAAGAGGACTGTCAGTATAGATAGTGCAATCCACGAAGGCGCGCCCCACTATTCCTCCTAACCGTTTATAGTATATGTGTGCAAGCTTCCGTCAATGTTTGAGTGTTATCGGTACACACTAATTACCTATGAGTGCACACGCACACTACAATGAATAGACTACGGTTCGCGACTGCCGCTCGGAGCAAACTCCCCGCACCCCGCGAGGGGTGCGTCTTCGTGAATTGCACTATTTATAACACCCAGTGTAAATAAGTGCTGGTTTAGTCAGCAATGCTCTGTGACAATTCCGACAATGAGGCGGAGTTTGTCACGCTTCAGGCTGAGGAGCTTTCGGGAGTATCTCGGATTAAGAGCCGGGAACCATCATCAGTCTAAAGAAATTATATACACCACATTTTAATACTTTTTAATTACCAGAAAAAAAAATAGGGTAATGTAGTAGGGATAGAACATTATGAATGTGCAATCAGAATTTTTAGTTTCGATAAAATGACAAAGTTATTAAATGTTAAAATTTTCAGAAATCCTGCATAAAATTATGGACATATTAGTTACGTAGTACTAGAGAGAAAAAAAATTACGCTGTTCGGTTCCGCTTGGTATTTAGCGTTTATGAATGAAATGATTTTTGCTTGTTGAATCATTTCTCAATATTTGACTAAAAATTGTGGTTATTTAAAAAGATTTTTTTTGTCTCAAAAAAAATTTTTTTTTTTCGTGGATGTGTTCAGTATCGGCAGCCAATATCGACATTTTTTTTTTTTTTGGTAATTAAAAAGTAGGGGTGTATAACCATATAAGAATATTGACATATTTTATTATTTGTATTGCGTAACAACAACAATAAAAATTTCTACATGTCTAAAACTATTCAAATTTAAGTTGTATGAGACTTGAGAGAGAGAGAGAGAAGAATTTTGTAAAACTGTAGAAGTGACGTTTAAAAAACTTAAGTTAAAGTTTGGTATTACAAGATTTGAATGGTTTTTGACCTTTTCCCTCTAGGGTGAGATCGAGCATTTCCAGAACCGGGTTCAGCGATGCGTGATGGACTGCAACGACTCAGCCCGAGACCGGCTTGGAGGGAACCCTTCACAAGATACAGTTAGTACCTTTTGACAGCTCTCGCAGCCATATCATAGTTCTGCCTTCTACGCTGCAGGCCGTGGGTTCGATCCCCAAGTCGGCAAGTTTATAATGCGCACTTGATGTGCGTACAGGTTTTTCCGCAAGTAGGCCGCTGGTGGGCCCTTTTTGCGTGACCCTTGACACGTGTTGCTCGAACTTTTTTAGGTTCTACAACATGCCGGTTTCCTCACGATGTTTTCCTTCACCGTTTTGAGAGTACTGGCATAGTGCACATAAATTTTTCGATAGAAAAACTCATTGGTACACGAGTGGATTTGTACCCACGACCTTCGGATTGGAAGGCGGGGCCACTACCACTAGACCACCAGTGCTCTCTCAGCGGGTTCGATCCCCACTGAGAACAAACATTTGTATGATTAATGCAGATGTTTAAATAAGCCATCACCTAGTTGTATAAAAAAAACCGAACCTCCCGAAGAATAAAAAATGTCTGCTTCCAGATCGACAGAATAACCATCGAGTTTGAAAAGTGTGCAGTGAAATGTGTTGACAAGCACATAGGCCTTATCCCTTCCATGATGAAGGCTATGAAAGAGGTGCTGTCCAGCGGGAAACCACCACCACTGAAGAACTAAAGAAGTACTACATAGATGTACGTAGATTAGATATGGTTGTAGGCAATAAATATTGGGGTCTGGTTAATGTACACCCAGTTAATGTACACCCAGTTAATATACACCCAGTTAATGTACACCCACCACTAAAGAACAAAAGAAGTAGTACATATATATACGTAGATTGGATACGGTTCAAGGCAACTCTTCCATGATGAAGGCTATGAAAGAGGTGCTGTCCAGCGGTAAGCCACCACCACTGAAGAACTAAAGAAGTACTACATAGATGTACGTAGATTAGATACGGTTGTAGGCAATAAATATTGGGGTCCGGTTAATGTACACCCAGTTAATGTACACCCCACCACTGAAGAACAAAAGAAGTACTACATAGATTATACGTAGATTAGATACGGTTCTAGGCAACTCTTCCATGATGAAGACTATGAAAGAGGTGCTGTCCAGCGGGATACCACCACCACTGAAGAACTAAAGAAGTACTACATAGTTAACATAGATTAGAACTAACGGCACGTAACTTTAGCGCCGAGCGATACGCGGAGGGGATAGCGGCGCATCGTAGTGTGCGCATGTCGCGTACACTGGATGTGCGGATGTGTGCAGTGTCCTATTGGTACAGAGAGCGGTGTGCGACTGGAGAGCCAATCAGCGCTACGCCCGCCCTTCATCCCGCTAGCCCCCCTCAGGTACCTTATTATTGACTTCTGCGCAATAACGGTCAGCGCTAAAGTTATGTGCCGCTACCTATAGATACTATATTGTTGTAGGCAATAAATATTGGGATCCGGTTAATAAACGGACAGTTAATGTACACCCAGTTAAAACGAATCCACTTTTATTCCACTGTGAAATTGTAAAGGCATGTACACTGTCGTAGATAAATATTTCGATTATTACTTTTTTTTATCTAGCGATGGATATTTGTACTAGAGGGGACAGCCTCTTTGAGGGTATTGAAAACATTTTCTGGCACTGCGGCACGCTCGCTCGCCTTGTGCGTAATTTTTATGTTCTAACATAACCTAACCTATCCAAGATGGATCAGCCCTATAAAGTATCAAGGGCAAGGTATAAGTATCCAGTGCCAGAACAAAAAAGCAAAAATCCATGTTTGAATCGCTCCAGTGTGCATGTGGCTTAACTGGCATCGTAATAACGGGGTGTACAATAACGTGATGTATAGTGGCGGAATGAAAATGTACGTCGATTTTCAACTTGTGTGTGATTTGTCAACGTATCACGATCACATACTACCTTTTGAAACTGAATAGACAGAATATACCGATAAGTTAACGTCACAAATTATGTCAAAATGTGTTCATGATCAAGGCACTGGTGCAAGCGAAAACCGACTCTGGTGACGAACATTTTCATACCGCGACTTTACATTATCGCCTACCAAATATTGCACATCGGCTTTGAAGAGCGCTATCTCTTTCTAACGCACACTACGCTCTTTAAAGCTGAAATTAGCCTACTATAAGATAATCCTATAATAGAAACAAAAACCAGTTTGAAAATTATTCATCTATAGAAAATAATTGTTGAAGACTTCTTAATAAGAAGTGTAATATTTTTGGAGTTTACTCCTAAAGAATCGGTTTTTTGATATAAGGCGCCCGGTATGAGAAAAATGTGGGGAGTGAAATCTGCTAAACGTATGACCGCGTTACGTTTTTGGTGCGCAACCTATCTTGCGCAACTTTCTAATTTGGTGTGAGCAGTGCAGCTAGATTGTGGGTAGTGTGTACCCTTACTTTGCCTATATGGAGTAAACTCCAGTCGTGCGTCGGAGCTGACACACACAATTTTTTTCATACCTATGTTGTTGATCTTCAAAAATGTTGAAATGTGAAAGAGACAATAACACATGAAAGTTGCCGCAGTGCAACGTAGGGCACGTTCCTAAGTGACCTGCCAGGCAGTGCATTATGGACGATGATTACCGCGTAGCATCAGGTGGGTAAAAATTGAGCATAATGATTGTTTTTTTCAGCTCAGTAGATTGTACTAAGTACCAACTTACCTGCTTTCTTTTTTACTGTTGTATGGGTGTGTGTGCATATTTATTTGTTATAAAAATCCACTATAAGAATAGTGACTATACTATAGTCCAATAGTAATGTTAGTTTAAAGGTCTTTGCCCACTACACAGTATCATACCATGACCGTGCTATGAACGTGCCAGACAAAAAAATATTCTTTGTATTTAAAAACATGAGACAATGCCTGTTCCGTCACCGAACAGCACCGCTGCGTGCCATGCACAGAGCGGCAAGTTTTGTCGGCGAGAATATTTTGCCGGTGGCGATACGCTCCTGATACTTCATAGCACGGTCATGGTATGATACGTTGTAGTGGGTAGAGACCTTTAACATAACAATCACAAAAAAGACTCAAGAAGCACAAAAAAAGGGGAAGCAGTGTTAGGTAGGTAAATAAAGAAAAGGACATTTTTACGGAGCGCTATCTAGCCACAATCTAAGCAAAGCTGGTATGGGAATATGTATTATTTCGTTCTTTATTACGATATTGAAACTTTTTTTATTTTTATTTAAACTCTTTAGAGATATTGTGATTTTAGTTTAATAAAAAATGTTGATTTGATTTTTTTGTTTTCGTTTTTGTATTATTTCTGTTGAATTACTTTGTATAATTATTATATTTATTTAAATATATATCTCATTACTCCACACTGTTTCGAATGGACTAGTAGCATGATAGGGAGAAGTAGGTAGGTGCTTATGGGTAAGTTTGAGGCTCTGGTCAATCGGGTTACACCGTCAACCGCATCCTCCTCATCATCTGGTGGGATCGCGGTTAAGCGTTTGCCAACAGATAAAAAAACCGGCCAAGTGCGAGTTGGACTCACGCGCGAAGGTTTCTCTACCACCTATAGTATATCTATTACTATACTAATATTATAAAGCTGAAGAGTTTGTTTGGTTGGACGCGCTCATCTCGGGACCTGATGGTCCGAATTCAAAAAAATATTTTTGTGTTGGATAGTCCATTTATCGAGGAAGGCTAAGGCCCAGATTCATAGACCGCACTTTGCTTTACAGCAAAGGAGTCTTCTCAAAGTAAGCTTTGTTTATCGAAATTTATTTCAACATTTTGAATAAAGGCTGGTTTACACTTTGATTAGTGTGAGTGCAGGTGATTAGTGCGTGTACAGGTGTGTAGTTTCAATTCACTGCGAGTGTCTTCGGTCCACTTTACCAATTTTTAAAATAACAAGCATCCGACGCTACACACTAAACGCTAAACACTCCTGTCCAGACGTGTTTAGTGGCAGGCACGCTGCGAGTAAGGGGGAAGGGAGGGCGCGCGGGATGGCTACTCGCAGTCCACTCGCAAAAAAATAGAACACGCTTCTATTCACTTTACTACACAGCCCACTAATCACTTGCACTAATCAGTCGCTGTCCACACCTAGTCACTAAGCACCTGCACTAATCACCTGCACTCGCACTAATCAAAGTGTAAACCAGCCTTCAAGAAGAGCTTGACAGAACTATGAAATATATTTTTGGTTAAAAGTTGAACTTTCCATCAAAGTAAAGCTTATGTACCTAATTTCTAAAGTCACAGTTCTCAGCTTTGTGAATAGGAATATCAATGGACTTCTGCATTGTTTGCTCCTAGTACCTGAATGAGCAATCGCTTCCAGCATTGGCACTGGACCTCCCAAAGCATACCTACTTTTGTTCTGATGCAGAAGGCGGCTATATTAAACAATTTCGAATAGTTACTGAGTTGCACTTGGCTTAGACCCGTGCATCAGGATTTTTTCCCTGTTCATAGCAACGAAACGTACATTTTGAGTAAAACCCCCAAAATAATGTTATGGTCAATGTTTGCTCTTGCCTGAGATTTCCATTGACAGTAGTAGGTATCAATGGACCACTGGTCCATTGATTTCATTTCATTTCATTGGTACCACTGGTTCTATTCGCGATTTAGTTGTTTTACAAGTTGCAAAAATGGTATTATTATTTAATAAGCTGTAAAAACACAGCTTGTGCATTATTTTTGTCATTAATTGCATTATAAGCACTTATTTTGCCATTATAATCAAAATAGCAAATATTATAGAGGAACGAAACGCAAGTTTGTTATTATACTGTCAAACTCAGTTGCGTCAGTATTAGAGATGAGTCTTATTGTGAAATCAAGTACTTTTTTCATACCTAGTCCAAAAACCAGGTATTAAACACCTTCAAAGTATTTTAAGGAGAGACTTGATCGTACTTGCTCGTACTCGGCCCGCACGCACACGGACTAGGGCGGGCTGTTTATTTGTGTGTGCCACAATTCAAAATGGCAATGGCTGGCACCTAGACTCATCTAGCTTTAAGACGGCTTGGTTCAAAGTGATCTTTGTGATACTGACTGAATAAATGTATAAGGATTTGACTGTCTGCCACTATCAAACTTACGATTTTTTGGCCATCAGATTTTTGCTGTCGTGTAATAAAAACATCCAATAGTCGATCACTCGATCACCAGTTGAGTAAGATTTGAGGAATTGCTGCACGTTTTAGACTTCTGGGTCAATACGATCGCTCTTTTGTTAACAGTCTGTCTGTCTCAAGCCGTCATCGTTTGCTCTTGCATGAGATTTCCTTGGACGGTTGTATCAACCTAATTTTAATTATTTTGTATTGTTTCTTGGTGATCTTATTAAATAAACAAATTGCATATCGCCTTGATCGCACAGAAGTTATTTTGACTAATGAGCTGTCTGTTATTCTTTCATAGTGGAAGTCAAGTAATGATGGACAGAGTTTGTGAATGTTGAAGCCGTCATTGTTTGCTCTTACCTGAGATTTCCTTTGACGGTGGTACTTTTTCGCGAAACTTGACATCAGACTAAAATAAGCAAGACTGCTTGCGTGTTAAACTTTTCCAAAAAGTCTGTCAAACGTTTATGCATCACTCTTTCAAAAACTTTGGCAAAAATGGGTATTAGAGTTATGGGAGAGACCTACGTCCAGCAGTGGACTAATATAGATGATGAAAAACAGCAGTTATTTATACTTTGCGTCGGGTTTGGGTCCTTAGACGTCTCCGTCAGCTGAAACATCCCTTGCACGCTTCCTTGTTCATCAAGGATCATGTAGACCAGGGTCGGTGGGTCGTGCGCCTACTTTGGAAGTTTTACATTTGGGACTGTTCGGTGCAATAGAATCCTTGGTCTAAAACACTGAAGCCGTCATCGTTTGCTCTTTCATGAGATTTCCTTTGACGGTAGTAGGTACTTAACACGCTCATGTGGCTTGAAGTTGCGCTTGTGATAACTAGATACTTAACTTTTTCTAACACCCAGGTTGGAAAACTCTGGGTCAATACGATCGATCTTTTATTGACAGTCTGTTTCTAGTAATGACACTCAAGCCGTCATCGTTTGCTCTTTCATGAGATTTCCTTTGACGGTAGTAGGTACTTAACACGCTCATGTGGCAAAAATGATGGACGTTATCGTTTGTAAATGTTGATACCGTAATCGTTTGCTCTTCAATGAGATTTCCTATGACGGTGGTATTTTTCGCGAAACTACATCAGACTACACTTTCTCTTAGTACTCTTTTTCTTAGTACAAGAAGAAGAGGAGGCTGAACTCTTCTACTGCTTCTTTCTTCTTATATCACTTTATTTGGTGTCGTGACAACAAAGTTCTCCTGTTGCAATATATTCTATCAGGCGTCATCTTTGTTTTTTTAATTTTGTTTATTAAAATGAGTACACAATTTTTTAGTTAATGGTTGGTGCAGTAGCAGTATTATGGTGATGCATTTCTGATGTGGTTATCAAGGCTGCGTTGAAGAAGAAGAAGTATGTCAAACTTACAATTATTAATATGCTGGCAGCATTGCCACGCTGAACGGCAAAGCTAATGGCGCAGCGCCAGATACCCACCAGCGCTTGGGTCACGCGTCGCTTCGATTAGTCGCCTATACAAAATTGCAAGTTAAGGCTTTGTTTGCCCGCAGATTTTTTTTTTTATAATTATATACCTGAAGCACCCCACTGCAGATTTCAGCTAAATCTAGAAAGTTGTATAATTAGTATAACTATTGTTACCTTTCGTCTGCTTTATTTCCGCGCACCTCGTATACGTAGAGCTCGGCTGAAGCTAGTTCCAGATTACACATACCTTAAACACGTTAAGGTATAGTTCCTTTTTGGTGATGTCGGTTGCAAGTATGAGACACCTCAGCATTTTCTTGATTTCAGGCAGGCATTCCTGCATGTGGTTGAATACACCACTTTCAAGGATGCAACTGTAGGCCATTCTCCAATGGTGATGCTCCAAGATTGAATCACACGTCTGTAATAGAACATCCTGTTAGTTTACAGTTTCACAGCAATTTTTCGACTCTTTTCAACTGGGCCTACAAATTATATATTATATTATATATTTAAAACCAAGTCATTGGAATATTATACTATAGACGAGAAATATTTTTAGTGATAGGATGATTTCTATCCATTGGTCTCTGTTTATTTTTATATTGCGGAAATCAATTCTGTACGCATTACAACGTCATCTTATTTTATTTTCCCACTAGTGTTCATGAGATTAGTGTTCATGTGACAAAGAGATAATAACGGTAGGTTATACAAGTTGTGTGTACGTTATGTATACATTAAAATGAGTACCTACACAATTTTTTGGTTAATGGTTGGTGCAGTAGCAGTATTATGGTGATGCATTTCTGATTTGGTTATCAAGCCTGCGTTTATATGGTGGAGCCGTCATTGTTTGCTCTTTAAGAGATTGCCAGTGACGGTATTCAATGACTTTGTAAACGTCAGTCGCGGCGCGGCCCGCCAAAACGACAGAATAACATCGAGTTTTTCTCGAATCGAAAGTTAGGCTATACTAGCTGCCCGTTTTAGACTTCGGGGTCAATACGATCGCTCTTTTCTTAACAGTCTGTCTGTCTCAAGCCGTCATCGTTTGCTCTTGCATGAGATTTCCTTGGACGGTTGGTAGGTTCATCTAATATTAGAATTTTCTTATTGCATTTTTTGTATTTTCCATAGGTATATCATTTTGTTTATTCACTATTAACTATTCACTTATTAACTATTTAATGAAAATACCTGTGGAAAGGATTTTTTATTTGTATCAACCTAATTTTAATTATTTTGTATTGTTTCTTGGTGATCTTATTAAATAAACAAATTGCATATCGCCTTGATCACACAGAAGTTATTTTCACTAATGAGCTGTCTGTTATTCTTTGATAGCGGAAGTCAAGTAATGATGGATAGAATTTGTGAATGTTGAAGCCGTCATTGTTTGCTCTTACCTGAGATTTCCTTTGACGGTGGTACCTACTTTTTCGCGAAACTTGACATCAGAAAAAAATAAGCAGGACTGCTTGTGTGTTAAACTTTTCCAAAAAGTCAAACGTTTATGCATTACTCTTTCAAAAACTTCGGCAAAAATGGGTATAAGAGTTATAGGAGAAACAGTCCAGCAGTGGACTAATATGGATGATGAAAAACAGCAGTTATTTATACTTTGCATCGGGTTTGGGTCCTTAGACGTCTCGGTCAGCTGAAACATCCCTTGCACGCTTCCATGTTCATTTAGGATCATGTAGACCAGGGTCGGTGGGTCGTGCGCCTACTTTGGAAGTTTTACATTTGGGACTAATCTGTGCAATAGAATCCTTGGTCTAAAACACTGAAGCCGTCATCGTTTGCTCTTTCATGAGATTTCCTTTGACGGTAGTAGGTACTTAACACGCTCATGTGGCTTGAAGTTGCGCTTGTGATAACTAGATACTTACCATTTTTTAACACCAAGGTTGGAAACCTCTGGGTCAATACGATCGATCTTTTATTGACAGTATGTTTCTAGTAATGACACTGAAGCCGTCATCGTTTGCTCTTTCATGAGATTTCCTTTGACGGTAGTAGGTAATGACTAGATACTTGCCATTTTCTAACACCCAGGTTGGAAACCTCTGGGTCAATACGATCGATCTTTTATTGACAGTATGTTTCTAGTAATGACACTGAAGCCGTCATCGTTAGCTCTTTCATGAGATTTCCTTTGACGGTAGTAGGTACTTAACACGCTCATGTATTTTGAAGTTGCGCTTGTGATAACTAGATACTTACCATTTTCTAACACCCAGGTTGGAAACCTCTGGGTCAATACGATCGATCTTTTATTGACAGTCTGTTTCTAGTAATGATACTTAAGCCGTCATCGTTTGCTCTTTCATGAGATTTCCTTTGACGGTAGTAGGTAATGACTAGATACTTGCCATTTTCTAACACCCAGGTTGGAAACCTCTGGGTCAATACGATCGATCTTTTATTGACAGTTTGTTTCTAGTAATGACACTGAAGCCGTCATCGTTCGCTCTTTCATGAGATTTCCTTTGACGGTAGTAGGTACTTAACACGCTCATGTGGCTTGAAGTTGCGCTTGTGATACAAATACAAATACAAATAATTTATTTCAGTAAACTTAATCCATGGTACATTTCTTGGGTTTGAGACTCTCTTTTAAGTATGGAAATACCTGTGTTAGAGAGTCTCGCTCTTCCGTAGTACATTCTATTATGACTAAGTGGGTATACTAAGCTTGAACAGATCTTAAAAAATAAAGCTATATAAAAGTTAAGTTAGACAAAAAGGTATAATTAAATTATGATAAGTGTGAGTTTAAAAGCAGACGTGGGTGTGTGTGTTTGTGTGGAGTGTTTTGGGTGTGTAAGGATGTATGTGTAAGGAAAGCCCTGATGCACCAGACTCATAAGAGTCTGGGTAACAGGGCAATCCATCGTGTGTAAGTGTGTGTGTGAGCGTGTCGAGGGTAGGCCTCCATGATTCCCCCAGTCTCTTGAGAGTCAGGTTAGCACAGAGGGAAGCCTACCCCGGGTTGTGTGTGAGGGTGTGTGTGTGGGTGTGTTTGTGTGAATGAAGTTTAAGTATCAGCATGTTACGTAACAGTTTTCAGGAGTTTTTCAGTTTCCTCATAGCCTAATTTCAGTAGCCATTCACCAAGAGATTTTTTACAATTATAATTATTCATAGGGTATATATTCAATATTTTATTTACAGCGTTGTAGAGGTAGCTAGATTGTTTGGCATATTGGCGAGATGCATACTGAGATCGAGCAGTAATTACAGTAGCTACTTTATGTTTTATCCTCTTATTAAGATTTATAGGGTTGTACTCAAGAGATCTATGCACCTTTAACTAGATACTTACCTTTTTCTAACACCCAGGTTGGAAAACTCTGGGTCAATACGATCGATCTTTTATTCACAGTCTGTTTCTAGTAATGACACTCAAGCCGTCATCGTTTGCTCTTTCATGAGATTTCCTTTGACGGTAGTAGGTACTTAACACGCTCATGTGGCTTGAAGTTGCGCTTGTGATAACTAGATACTTACCATTTTCTAACACCCAGGTTGGAAAACTCTGGGTCAATACGATCGATCTTTTATTGACAGTCTGTTTCTAGTAATGACACTCAAGCCGTCATCGTTTGCTCTTTCATGAGATTTCCTTTGACGGTAGTAGGTACTTAACACGCTCATGTGGCAAAAAGTATAGACGTTATCGTTTGTAAATGTTGATACCGTAATCGTTTGCTCTTCAATGAGATTTCCTATGACGGTGGTATTTTTCGCGAAACTACATCAGACTACACTTTTGTAATGTTTTCCTCTTTTTCTTAGTACAAGAAGAAGAGGAGGCTTAACTCTTCTTCTGCTTTTTTCTTCTTATATCACTTTATTTGGGGTCGGCACAACAAAGTTCTCCTGTTACAATATCTTCCATCAGGCGTCATCTTTATTTTTTAATTTTGTTCATTAAAATGAGTGCACAATTTTTAAGTTAATGGTTGGTGCAGTAGCGGTATTATGGCGATGCATTTCTGATTTGGTTATCAAGGCTGCGTTTATATGGTGGAGCCGTCATTGTTTGCTCTGTAAGAGATTGCCAGTGACGGTATTCAATGACTTTGTAAACGTCAGTCGCGGCGCGGCCCGCCAAAACGACAGAATAACATCGAGTTTTTCTCGAATCGAAAGTTAGGCTATACTCGCTGCCCGTTTTAGACTTCGGGGTCAATACGATCGCTCTTTTGTTAACAGTCTGTCTGTCTCAAGCCGTCATCGTTTGCTCTTGCATGAGGTTCCTTTGGACGGTTGGTAGGTTCATCTAATAATAGAATTTTCTTTTTGCATTTTTTGTATTTTCCATAGGTATATCATTTTGTCTATTCTTTTTAACTATTTAAAATACCTGTGGAAAGGATTTTTTATTTATATCAACCTAATTTTAATTATTTTGTATTGTTTCTTGGTGATCTTATTAAATAAACAAATTGCATATCGCCTTGATCGCACCGAAGTTATTTTCACTAATGAGCTGTCTGTTATTCTTTGATAGCGAAAGTCAAGTAATGATTGTCATGATGACACAGTTACCTTTATACTTTGCATCGGGTTTGGGTCCTTAGACGTCTCCGTCAGCTGGAACATCCCTGGCACGCTTCCTTGTTCATCTAGGATCATGAACGTGAGGGTCGGTGGGTCGTGCGCCTACTTTGGAAGTTTTACATTGGGGACCGTTCGATGCAATAGAATCCTTGGTCTAAAACGAAGAAAAAGCATACAGCTAGATAAATACATTCGGTCTATAATTAACACAATACATTATTCGTCTTCTTATCGTGCCACTCGTTCGTGTCTCGCTCGTTCTTTATTTCCGTGAGCATCATGCTGTTTGCTTCTTCCATTGTAATTGTATTTAATCAAAGTCAAGCGGTTGACTGATAGGATGCTCGCGGGCGTCACAACACTGGCACCGGAAGAGGCAGGTAAAAGCAACTGCGTCATCGTTTGCTCTTTCATGAGATTTCCTTTGACGGTAGTAGGTACTTAACGTTGGGAGTTGTGTTGTGATAGCTTGGTACTTACCTTTTTCTTTCTAACACCCAGTTTTTCATCTTTGTTTTTTTAATTTTGTTTATAAATATGAGTACACATTTTTTTAGTTAATGGTTGGTGCAGTAGCAGTATTATGGTGATGCATTTCTGATGTGGTTATCAAGGTTGCGTTGAAGAAGAAGAAGTATGTCATACTTACAATTATTAATACGCTGGCAGCGTTGCCACGCTGAATGGCAAAGCTAATGGCGCAGCGCCAGATAACCACCAGCGCTTGGGTCACGCGTCTCGCTTCGATTAGTCGTCTATACAAAATTGCAAGGCAAGGCTTTGTTTGCCCGCAGATTTTTATTCTTATAATTATATACCTGAAGCACCCTACTGCAGATTTCAGCTAAATCTAGAAAGTTGTATAATTAGTATAACTATTGTTACCTTTCGTCTGCTTTATTTCCGCGCACCTCGTATACGTAGAGCTCGGCTGAAGCTAGTTCCAGATTACACATACCTTAAACACGTTAAGGTATAGTTCCTTTTTGGTGATGTCGGTTGCCAGAATGAGGGATCTCAGCATTTTCTTGATTTCAGGCAGGCGTTCCTGCATGTGGTTGAATATACCACTTTCAAGGATGCAACTGTAGGCCATTCTCCAATGGTGATGCTCCAAGATTGAATCACACGTCTGTAATAAAACATCCTGTTAGTTTACAGTTTCACAGTATTTTTTCGACTCTTTTCAACTGGGCCTACAAATTTAGTCATTGATACTAAGAAGTATATTTTAAACCAAGTCATTGGAATATTATACTATAGACGAGAAATATCTTTAGTGATAGGATGATTTCTATCCATTGAATACAGTTCTCTGTTTATTTTTATAATGCGGAAATCAATTCTGTACGCATTACAACGTCATCTTTTTTTATTTCCCCACCAGTGATGTGCTTCGTTGCCTAGTCTCAGTAGTGACGTCTTATTCCTAAAACCGGCTATCAATAGCTTAATTATATCAGCGTCCTATCTTAGGTGCAGTTTTCAATAAATAGAAAACACGGACCATTCAACCGGCAGGCCTCGAAAACAGATCTTAATTTTGTCTCTGCGACGATTCCCGTGCTATTTGGTCCATTAACTAGCGCGCTCGTAAGGGAAACTTTATAGATGGATTTCTGTAAATGCATGTTGCAAGATTTATTTTCTGCTTTTCTCTTTATTATTTCTACAAGTTAAAAAAAGCTTTTATAATATAAGTTCTCCATTATGATATTTTCTTGTGACTAGCATTTCTTAATTTCATGTTTGCATAAGTGCGCTTGTTAGCACAACATGGTGTGATGCTCAACACCCACTTTTTGTAAGTAAAATTACCAGAATAAATTAAGGACTGTTTCAGCAAAGACTACTAATCTATATATCTATCGGCTAGATTTTTTTAAAAATGAAGCCGATGTCGATTACCAGTTGAGTAAGATTTGAGGACTCGCTGCCCGTTTTATACTTCTAGGTCAATACGATCGCTCTTTTGCTAACAGTCTGTCTGTCTCAAGCCGTCATCGTTTGCTCTTGCATGAGATTTCCTTGGACGGTTGGTAGGTTCATCTAATATTAGAATTTTCTTATTGCATTTTTTGTATTTTCCATAGGTATATCATTTTGTTTATTCTTATTAACTATTTAAAATACCTGTGGAAAGGATTTTTTATTTGTATCAACCTAATTTAAATTATTTTGAATTGTTTCTTGGTGATCTTATTAAATAAACAAATTGTATATCGCCTTGATCGCACAAAAGTTATTTTCACTAATGAGCTGTCTGTTATTCTTTGTAAGCGGAAGTCAAGTAATGATGGACAGAATTTGTGAATGTTGAAGCCGTCATTGTTTGCTCTTACCTGAGATTTCCTTTGACGGTGGTACTTTTTCGCGAAACTTGACATCAGAAAAAAATAAGCAGGACTGCTTGTGTGTACACTAACGTTCGTATCGTTGTTGTTTGCCCATCTATACTAGCTACCTATTAAACCTATTTCTTTTTTATTTTCTTGTTATCATCATGTGCTGAGAGTTAAATTTACTTGTCCACGTGCATATAAAAAATATCAAGCACGGGTGTAAATAAAGGTCATCTAACGTCACGGTCCTCAGCTTTGTGAGTAAGAATATCAATGGACTTCTGCATTGTTTGCTGTTTGTTTGCCTAGTACTTGAATGAGCAATCGCTTCCAGCATTGGCACTGGACCTCCCAAAGCATACTTTTGTTCTAATGCAGAAGGCGGCTATATTAAACAATGTCGAATAGGTACTGAGGTGCACTTGGCTTAGACCCGTGCATCAGGATTTTTTCCCTGTTCATAGCAACGAAACGTACATTTTGAGTGAAACCCCCAAAATAATGTTATGGTCAATGTTTGCTCTTGCCTGAGATTTCCATTGACAGTAGTAGGTATCAATGGACCACTGGTCCATTGATTTCATTTCATTTCATTGGTACCACTGGTTCTATTCGTGATTTAGTTGTTTTACAAGTTGCAAAAATGGTATTATTATTTAATAAGCTGTAAAAACACAGCTTGTGCATTATTTTTGTCATTAATTGCATTATAAGCACTTATTTTGCCATTATAATCAAAATAGCAAATATAATAGAGGAACGAAACGCAAGTTTGTTATTATACTGTCAAACTCAGTTGCGTCAGTATTAGAGATGAGTCTTATTTGTGAAATCAAGTACTTTTTTCATACCTAGTCCAAAAACCAGGTATTAAACACCTTCAAAGAATTTTAAGGAGAGACTTGATCGTACTTGCTCGTTCGTACTCGGCCCGCACGCACACGGACTAGGGTGGGCTGTTTATTTGTGTGTGCCACAATTCAAAATGGCAATGGCTGGCACCTAGACTCATCTAGCTTTAAGACGGCTTGGTTCAAAGTGATCTTTGTGATACTGACTAAATAAATGTATGAGTATTTGACTGTCTGCCACTATAAAACTTACGATTTATGGCCATCAGATTTTTGCCGTCGTAAATTATATGCACCCAATAGTAGATCACTCGATTACCAGTTGAGTAAGATTTGAGGAATTGCTGCACGTTTTAGACTTCGGGGTCAATACGATCACTCTTTTGTTAACAGTCTGTCTGTCTCAAGCCGTCATCGTTTGCTCTTGCATGAGATTTCCTTGGACGGTTGGTAGGTTCATCTAATATTAGAATTTTCTTATTGCATTTTTTGTATTTTCCATAGGTATATCATTTTGTTTATTCTTATTAACTATTTAATTAAAATACCTGTGGAAAAGATTTTTTATTTGTATCAACCTAATTTTAATTATTTTGTATTGTTTCTTGGTGATCTTATTAAATAAACAAATTGCATATCGCCTTGATCGCACAGAAGTTATTTTCACTAATGAGCTGTCTGTTATTCTTTGATAGCGGAAGTCAAGTAATGATTGTCATGATGACACAGTTACCTTTATACTTTGCATCGGGTTTGGGTCCTTAGACGTCTCCGTGAGCTGGAACATCCCTGGCACGCTTCCTTGTTCATCTAGGATCATGAACACGAGGGTCGGTGGGTCGTGCGCCTACTTTGGAAGTTTTACATTTGGGACTGTTCGGTGCAAAAGAATCCTTGGTCTAAAACACTGAAGCCGTCATCGTTTGCTCTTTCATGAGGTTTCCTTTGACGGTAGTAGGTACTTAACACGCTCACGTGACTTGAAGTTGCGCTTGTTATAACTAGATACTTACCATTTTCTAACACCCAGGTTGGAAACCTCTGGGTCAATACGATCGATCTTTTATTGACAGTCTGTTTCTAGTAATGACACTCAAGCCGTCATCGTTTGCTCTTTCATGAGATTTCCTTTGACGGTAGTAGGTACTTAACACGCTCATGTGGCTTGAAGTTGCGCTTGTGATAACTAGATAATTATTATTTTCTAACACCCAGGTGGAAACCTCTGGGTCAATACAATCGATCTTTTATTGACAGTCTGTTTCTAGTAATGACATTCAAGCCGTCATCGTTTGCTCTTTCATGAGATTTCCTTTGACGGTAGTAAGTACTTAACACGCTCATGTGCGTGACGCATTTCCCTGCGTCCATCAACTTGAGGCATACAGATTTTCAACCTCACGTGCCTGAAATTTCACCGGCACCCACACTCCTTTACCGAAACACATTAATGATGCTATACGGCAGAAAAGTGCATGGTGGTAGTACTTCCCCGGACGAGCATACATAAAGGAGAATAGTTTTGTAGCTCCCCTTTTTCGTTAAATAATAATAAAAATAATAATAATAATATCGTTTGTTTCAGACAACATAAAATGCACACATTACAAAAATGAAACATCTTAGGTCCATAGTAAATAAATACTTTAGAGACTAACATACATAAAATAAAATAAAATTACTAATCAAAATCAAATCTTAGGGGCTTTTTTCGTTAAAGTATCCCCATTTACTCAATATAAGCACTGTTCTTGGTTGAACCTAGGTCATCTTGTTGATAACGGTATTCAGAACCTGTTCGCATTTCCCGTGAAAACGGTCATCGTTTAGCTTTGTAATGAGATCTTTTTTAGTAATAATTTCTTTATTGAGGACTACATAATTGTTCGTAGAAAAAAAAAAAAGTACTTCCAAATTAGTAATGTTACTTCCAATATTTGAACTTTTGTTAATCAGAAAAGTTGGTTATTGAATTCAAAAATTGGCAGCATCTGCAGTAAGCTGATGCTAGGTGGAATTACATTAAGGTTCCGTTTATATGGTAAAGCCGTCATTGTTTGCTCTTTATGAGATTTCCTATGACGGTGATATTTTTTGCGAAACTACATCAGACTACACTTTTGTCATTGTTTCCTCTTTTTCTTAGTACTTATTAGCCTCTTCTTCTTCTTTCTTTGGCACAACAAAGTTCTCCTGTTACAATATCTTATATCAGGCGTCATCTTTGATTTTTAATTTTGTTCATTAAAATGAGTACACAATTTTTTAGTTAATGGTTGGTGCAGTAGCGGTATTATGGCGATGCATTTCTGATTTGGTTATCAAGGCTGCGTTTATATGGTGGAGCCGTCATTGTTTGCTCTGCATGAGATTGCCAGTGACGGTATTCAATGACTTTGTAAACGTCAGTCACGGCCCGCTAAAACGACAGAATAACATCGAGTTTTTCTCGAATCGAAACTTAGGCTATATTTAAGAAAATAATTTAACAATGCAAAGAGATAGGAGATAGGTTGTTTTGGATTTTTGTAGGCACTTTATGATGCCTTTGGTGGTCATATTTTCATATTTTTTGTACTTCCGTAAAATAGTAAGTACGATGACGTGTCAAATAAATTCCTGATAATCACACCAGTGTAACAATTTGTTTTTTTTCATACAACTTGCTGATTGAACATGCAAACGGCCCAAGGTGGTAACCATCGCCTATAACAAAGTATTGCCTCGTAGGTCACGCACGTCAGGAACGTGCCCTACGATGCACTTTCCTGCGTCGAACAACTTGAGGCATACAGATGTTCTACCTCACATGCCTGTAATATCCCCGGCACCCACACTCCTTAACCGAAACACAACAATGCTGCTATACGGCAGAAAAGTGCATGGTGGTAGTACTTCCCCGGACGAGCCCTTCTAAAAGAGCTCTCTCATCGTTTGTTCTTTCAAATTTGCTTGCTTTGCTAATTATAAATATAAATAGTGCTTACTGGTTGAGAGCGGTTTCTTCTATTTCTACGACGTAATCGGGCATCCTGTTTTCCATTCAAAGTCAAGCGGTTGACTGATACGATGCTCGCGGGCGTCACAACACTGGCATCGGAAGAGGCAGGTAAAAGCAACTGCGTCATCGTTTGCTCTTTCATGAGATTTCCTTTGACGGTAGTAGGTACTTAACACGCTCATGTGGCTTGAAGTTGCGCTTGTGATAACTAGATACTTACCTTTTTCTAACACCCAGGTTGGAAAACTCTGGGTCAATACGATCGATCTTATATTGACAGTCTGTTTCTATTACTGACACTGTTGCCGTCGTCGTTTGTTCTTGCATGAGATTTCCTTTGATGGTTGTAGGGTACACGAGACTAGACACGGCACACTCTTATCCCCTAGTGTTAAGCGTAATTTTTCATTACTTTTAAACGATTTCAAATTAAAAAGGAGGAGGTTCTCACTTCGGTTTTTTTTTAAATGTTTTTTATAACATTGACTTTGTTATTTACGAACTTTATTAATTTATGAAAATTGGTTTAGCCATAAAGTTTACTTGATCTGTATCCTTCAATACATTCAATACTTGAATTTTCATATTGCAGGGAAGTTGATTTCGCTTGAGTTTTCTATCATTTAAAGATGGTGTGAGCCTAGAAATGGTGGACCTTAGCGTTTGTGAATGCTGAAGCCGTCATCGTTTGCTTTTTTATGAGATTTCCTTTGGCGGTTCCTCTTGAATAGTTAGGTACTATCGCAGCATGTATCTTTCTATACCTATATACATAGGTACATTTGTTCTTATGCTTCATTGCAGAGGTACCTTTCAATTGTTTATAATTTGACCCTAGCAAAGACGAGTGAAAATATTGCAAAAGTTAGGTTGCTTCATATTATAGTCTTCTATAGTGATATTATGCCAAAGGTAGATGAAGAAGAGCTCGTTTGATGACGTCGATGATTCTGTACTGTTTAAAGTACCGCTTAAGCTTTTAAGAAGCAAGCTAATTTATTTACTCTGTTGTTAACATCCCCTGGGTCCGAAACTGTTTCGAGATGGGCAGGCCCGGCAGAATGCCGTAGTGGTGGTTCAAGTTGCGTTTTGATTGGTTCATAGTCGCGGTCGATAATCCTGAATAATGGAGGGTTTTTACTTTCTCTTAATCATCTGTTCTGACAGTTTAGTTTACGTGTTGTACAATAATAACTATTGTCCAACGCACGTGGACGTTCAGTTTACTTGGGTCCTAGTATTGTTAGTGGTGTCTTTTTCACCTGAAAAAATCAAGAAAACTTACTTTCTTGTTTTGTTTGTATTTATTGCTGGTAACTTTATCGATCTCAGGTTAAAAAATATCCTCTGGGAACGATCGATCTTTTGGTGACCGTCTGTACGTAATACTGACACTCAAACCGTCATTGGCTTTAAATCGATAATTTCAACCTTGGACGGTTGTAGGTACATAAGGATACATATTATTTGTATTAGTCTAGACACGGCTCTCTTGCATGTTCTAGTGGTAAGGGTAATTTTTGTTTACTTTTATGTAAATTGATCTGTATCCTTCTGGACATTTAATGTTACGTTCATTTGAACTTTCTTGTTACGTATCGCCTTAATCGCAGTGATTTCGTTCGAGTTTTCTGTCATTTTCAGATAGTGTGAGCCTAGAAATGCTGGACGCTAGCGTTTGTGAATGTTTAAGCCTTTATCGTTCACAGCAATGAAACGTACATTTTGAGGGAAACCCCCAAAATAATGATAAGGTCAATGTTTGCTCTTGCATGAGATTTCCATTGACAGTAGTAGGTACTTAAGATGCTCATGTGGCTTGAAGTTGCGCTTGTGATAACTAGATACTTACCTTTTTCTAACACCCAGGTTGGAAAACTCTGGGTCAATACGATCGATATTTTATTGACAGTCTGTTTCTAGGTACTGACACTGTAGCCGTCATCGTTTGCTCTTTCATGAGATTTCCTTTGACGGTAGTAGGTACTTAACACGCTCATGTGGCAAAAATGATGGACGTTATCGTTTGTAAATGTTGATACCGTAATCGTTTGCTCTTCAATGAGATTTCCTATGACGGTGGTATTTTTCGCGAAACTACATCAGACTACACTTTTGTAATTTTTTCCTCTTTTTCTTAGTACAAGAAGAAGAGGAGGCTGAACTCTTCTTCTGCTTCTTTCTTCTTATATCACTTTATTTGGTGTCGGCACAACAAAGTTCTCCTGTTACAATATCTTCTATCAGGCGTCATCTTTGTTTTTTTAATTTTGATTATTAAAATGAGTACACAATTTTTTAGTTAATGGTTGGTGCAGTAGCAGTATTATGGTGATGCATTTCTGATGTGGTTATCAAGGCTGCGTTGAAGAAGAAGAAGTATGTCATACTTACAATTATTAATACGCTGGCAGCATTGCCACGCTGAATGGCAAAGCTAATGGCGCAGCGCCAGATAACCACCAGCGCTTGGGTCACGCGTCTCGCTTCGATTAGTTGTCTATACAAAATTGCAAGGCAAGGCTTTGTTTACCCGCAGATTTTTTTCTTATAATTATATACCTGAAGCAGCCCACTGCAGATTTCAGCTAAATCTAGAAAGTTGTATAATTGTATAACTATTGTTACCTTTCGTCTGCTTTATTTCCGCGCACCTCGTATACGTAGAGCTCGGCTGAAGCTAGTTCCAGATTACACATACCTTAAACACGTTAAGGTATAGTTCCTTTTTGGTGATGTCGGTTGCCAGAATGAGGGATCTCAGCATTTTCTTGATTTCAGGCAGGCGTTCCTGCATGTGGTTGAATATACCACTTTCAAGGATGCAACTATATGCCATTCTCCAATGGTGATGCTCCAAGATTGAATCACACGTCTGTAATAGAACATCCTGTTAGTTTACAGTTTCACAGCAATTTTTCGTCTCTTTTCAACTGGGCCTACAAATTATATATTATATTATATATTTTAAACCAAGTCATTGGAATATTATACTATAGACGAGAAATATCTTTAGTGATAGGATGATTTCTATCCATTGGTCTCTGTTTATTTTTATATTGCGGAAATCAATTCTGTACGCATTACAACGTCATCTTTTTTTATTTTCCCACTAGTGTTCATGAGATTAGTGTTCATGTGACAAAGAGATAATAACGGTAGGTTATACAAGTTGTGTATACGTTATGTATACATTAAAATGAGTACCTACACAATTTTTTAGTTAATGGTTGGTGCAGTAGCAGTATTATGGCAATGCATTTCTGATTTGGTTATCAAGGCTGCGTTTATATGGTGGAGCCGTCATTGTTTGCTCTGTAAGAGATTGCCAGTGACGGTATTCAATGACTTTGTAAACGTCAGTCGCGGCGCGGCCCGCCAAAACGATAGAATAACATCGAGTTTTTCTCGAATCGAATGTTAGGCTATACTCGCTGCCCGTTTTAGACTTCGGGGTCAATACGATCGCTCTTTTGTTAACAGTCTGTCTGTCTCAAGCCGTCATCGTTTGCTCTTGCATGAGATTTCCTTGGACGGTTGGTAGGTTCATCTAATATTAGAATTTTCTTATTGCATTTTTTGTATTTTCCATAGGGATATCATTTTGTTTATTCTTATTAACTATTTAATTAAAATATCTGTGGAAAGGATTTTTTATTTGTATCAACCTAATTTTAACTATTTTGTATTGTTTCTTGGTGATCTTATTAAATAAACAAATTGCATATTGCCTTGATCGCACCGAAGTTATTTTCACCAATGAGCTGTCTGTTATTCTTTGATAGCGGAAGTCAAGTAATGATTGTCATGATGACACAGTTACCTTTATACTTTGCATCGGGTTTGGGTCCTTAGACGTCTCTGTCAGCTGGAACATCCCTTGCACGCTTCCTTGTTCATCTAGGATCATGAACACGAGGGTCGGTGGGTCGTGCGCCTACTTTGGAAGTTTTACATTGGGGACCGTTCGATGCAATAGAATCCTTGGTCTAAAACGAAGGAAAACATACAGCTAGATAAATACATTCGGTCTATGATTACCTAACACAATACATTCTTCGTCTTCTTATCGTGTCACTCGTTCGTGTCTCGCTCGTTCTTTATTTCCGTGAGCATCATGCTGTTTGCTTCTTTCATTGTAATTGTATTTAATCGAAGTCAAGCGATTGACTGATAAGATGCTCGCGGGCGTCACAACACTGGCACCGGAAGAGGCAGGTAAAAGCAACTGCGTCATCGTTTGCTCTTTCATGAGATTTCCTTTGACGGTAGTAGGTACTTAACACGCTCATGTGACTTGAAGTTGCGCTTGTGATAACTAGATACTTACCTTTTCTAACACCCAGGTTGGAAAACTCTGGGTCAATACGATCGATCTTTTATTGACAGTCTGTTTCTAGTAATGACACTGAAGCCGTCATCGTTTGCTCTTTCATGAGATTTCCTTTGACGGTAGTAGGTACTTAACACGCTCATGTGTTAAAAATTATGGACGTTATCGTTTGTAAATGTTGATACCGTAATCGTTTGCTCTTCAATGAGATTTCCTATGATGGTGGTATTTTTCGCGAAACTACATCAGACTACACTTTTGTAATTTTTTCTTCTTTTTCTTAGTACAAGAAGAAGAGGAGGCTGAGCTCTTCTTCTGCTTCTTTCTTTTTATATCACTTTATTTGGGGTCGGCGCAACAAAGTTCTCCTGTTACAATATCTTCTATCAGGCGTCATCTTTGTTATTTTGTTCATTAAAATGAGTACCTACACAGTTTTTAGTTAATGGTTGGTGCAGTAGCAGTATTATGGTGATGCATTTCTGATGTCGTTATCAAGGCTGCGTTGAAGAAGAAGAAGTATGTCATACTTACAATTATTAATATGCTGGCAGCATTGCCACGCTGAATGGCAAAGCTAATGGCGCAGCGCCAGATACCCACCAGCGCTTGGGTCACGCGTCGCTTCAATTAGTCGCCTATACAAAATTGCAAGTTAAGGCTATGTTTGCCCGCAGATTTTTTTTCTTATAATTATATACCTGAAGCACCCCACTGCAGATTTCAGCTAAATCTAGAAAGTTGTATAATTAGTATAACTAATTGTTACCTTTCGTCTGCTTTATTTCCGCGCACCTCGTATACGTAGAGCTCGGCTGAAGCTAGTTCCAGATTACACATACCTTAAACACGTTAAGGTATAGTTCCTTTTTGGTGATGTCGGTTGCCAGAATGAGGGATCTCAGCATTTTCTTGATTTCAGGCAGGCGTTCCTGCATGTGGTTGAATATACCACTTTCAAGGATGCAACTATATGCCATTCTCCAATGGTGATGCTCCAAGATTGAATCACACGTCTGTAATAGAACATCCTGTTAGTTTACAGTTTCACAGCAATTTTTCGTCTCTTTTCAACTGGGCCTACAAATTATATATTATATTATATATTTTAAACCAAGTCATTGGAATATTATACTATAGACGAGAAATATCTTTAGTGATAGGATGATTTCTATCCATTGGTCTCTGTTTATTTTTATATTGCGGAAATCAATTCTGTACGCATTACAACGTCATCTTTTTTTATTTTCCCACTAGTGTTCATGAGATTAGTGTTCATGTGACAAAGAGATAATAACGGTAGGTTATACAAGTTGTGTATACGTTATGTATACATTAAAATGAGTACCTACACAATTTTTTAGTTAATGGTTGGTGCAGTAGCAGTATTATGGCAATGCATTTCTGATTTGGTTATCAAGGCTGCGTTTATACAGGGTTATTCATTATTAGCTGCAAATACTCAGGAATTAGGTTCAACAAATAGATTAAAAAATATTTATGAATTTTTTTTTTTAAATTTGATCAAAAAAATTTTCAAGTTTTTGTATAAAAAATTTATTTTTATTAATTTCTTTACGGCTATTGCATAATGATTGCCACGGAGAACAGGACGATGACCCACCCAGGCGGTGACTGAACGCAGAGTGTCACTCACAGCGCGCGGGCGCGGATCAAAGGTCAAAATAGGTCAGGCGCCAATGATTCCTTTATCGATTTTCTCGGGATTTTCATAACAAAACTTAAAAAAAATCATTTCATAAATATTTTTTATTTTATTTGTTGAACCTAATTCCTGAGTATTTGCAGCTAATAATGAATAACCCTGTATAGTGGAGCCGTCATTGTTTGCTCTGTAAGAGATTGCCAGTGACGGTATTCAATGACTTTGTAAACGTCAGTCGCGGCGCGGCCCGCCAAAACGACAGAATAACATCGAGTTTTTCTCGAATCGAAAGTTAGGCTATACTCGCTGCCCGTTTTAGACTTCGGGGTCAATACGATCGCTCTTTTGTTAACAGTCTGTCTGTCGCAAGCCGTCATCGTTTGCTCTTGCCTGAGATTTCCTTGGACGGTTTGTAGGTTCATCTAATATTAGAATTTTCTTATTGCATTTTTTGTATTTTCCATAGGTACCTATATCATTTTGTTTATTCTTATTAACTATTTAATTAAAATACCTGTGGAAAGGATTTTTTATTTGTATCAACCTAATTTTAATTATTTTGTATTGTTTCTTGGTGATCTTATTAAATAAACAAATTGCATTATCGCCTTGATCGCACAGAAATTATTTTCACTAATGAGCTGTCTGTTATTCTTTGATAGCGGAAGTCAAGTAATGATTGTCATGATGACACAGTTACCTTTATACTTTGCATCGGGTTTGGGTCCTTAGACTTGGGGTCGGCACAACAAAGTTTTCCTGTTACAATATCTTCCATCAGGCGTCATCTTTGTTTTTTTAATTTTGTTCATTAAAATGAGTGCACAATTTTTAAGTTACTGGTGCAGTAGCGGTATTATGGCGATGCATTTCTGATTTGGTTATCAAGGCTGCGTTTATATGGTGGAGCATAACTTAACATGAAAATAACATTGAGTTTCTCGAATCGAAAGTTAGGCTATACTAGCTGCCCGTTTTAGACTTCGGGGTCAATACGATCGCTCTTTTGTTAACTATCTGTCTGTCTGTTTGTCTTGTTTCTTGATGATCTTATTAAATAAACAAATTGCATATCGCCTTGATCGCACAGAAGTTATTTTCACTAATGAGCTGTCTGTTATTCTTTGATAGCGGAAGTCAAGTAATGATTGTCATGATGACACAGTTACCTTTATACTTTGCATCGGGTTTGGGTCCTTAGACGTCTCCGTCAGCTGGAACATCCCTGGCACGCTTCCTTGTTCATCTAGGATCATGAACACGAGGGTCGGTGGGTCGTGCGCCTACTTTGGAAGTTTCACATTGGGGACCGTTCGATGCAATAGAATCCTTGGTCTAAAACGAAGGAAAACATACAGCTAATTAAATACATTCGGTCTATGATTAACACAATACATTGCATTTGTCATCATAAATTATTATAATATAGCTAGGTAGTAATTACCGCTGCAATTTCCATTGGTTTGCAGATTTGGGCGATTTATGCACCCTCTTACATATGAGTATCATGTCTGTTAATAGAATGACACGTGCATCAAACTGCAACAAAGAGATGATAACGGTAAGTTATACAAGTTTATCGCATTTTGTGCGCCAGTGGGATTGCCAAGGTATCACTATCTTACACTATGTATTGAATAGAGATGAGATTTCCTTTCAAGATTCAATAAGCGTTTATTCAATACGATACAAGAATCACTTTGAAACGTCTTAAAGCTAGGTGAGTCTAGGTGCCAGTTCCACGCGACCAAGCGTAGAAGAACAGGCAACAAACTACGTCTCGGTTCCTACCGTTTTTTATATGATCCTTTTACAAATCAAAAATAGTCTTAAATAATAGCAGTGAAGTTCCAGTGTGGTGCCACTTCACTTAGTCAGACGTATGCAATGTAATTATACAAAAGCAAAAGTTTCAAAGACAGCACACGCTACGCTTCAAAGTTATAATAAAGTATCTACACAGATATAAAAATAAGATATTAAATAGTAGGTACAGACATTGCAAATTGACATGCTAGCTTCCTATGGGTAGAGTGACCGGGACATCGGGCCACGCAGTTTTATCATTCATATAGCTATCTAGAGTATAGTACGCTTTCTTTATCAAATTACTCTTAATATAGGCTTTGACGGTAGTAGGTACTTAACACGCTCATGTGGCTTGAAGTTGCGCTTGTGATAACTAGATACCTACCATTTTCTAACACCCAGGTTGGAAACCTCTGTGTCAATACGATCGATCTTTTATTGACAGTCTATTTCTAGTACTGACACTGTAGCCGTCATCGTTTGCTCTTTCATGAGATTTCTTTTGACGGTAGTAGGTACTTAACACGCTCATGTGGCAAAAATGATAGACGTTATCGTTTGTAAATGTTGATACCGTAATCGTTTGCTCTTCAATGAGATTTCCTATGACGGTGGTATTTTTCGCGAAACTACATCAGACTACACTTTTGTAATTTTTTCCTCTTTTTCTTAGTGCAAGGAGAAGAAGAGGCTGAACTCTTCTTCTGCTTCTTTCTCCTTATATCACTTTATTTGGGGTCGGCGCAACAAAGTTCTCCTGTTACAATATCTTCTATCAGGCGTCATCTTTGTTTTTTTAATTTTGTTTATTAAAATGAGTACACAATTTTTTAGTTAATGGTTGGTGCAGTAGCAGTATTATGGTGATGCATTTCTGATGTGGTTATCAAGGCTGCGTTGAAGAAGAAGAAGTATGTCATACTTACAATTATTAATATGCTGGCAGCATTGCCACGCTGAATGGCAAAGCTAATGGCGCAGCGCCAGATAACCACCAGCGCTTGGGTCACGCGTCTCACTTCGATTAGTCGTCTATACAAAATTGCAAGGCAAGGCTTTGTTTGCCCGCAGATTTTTTTCTTATAATTATATACCTGAAGCAGCCCACTGCAGATTTCAGCTAAATCTAGAAAGTTGTATAATGAATACAACTATTGTTACCTTTCGTCTGCTTTATTTCCGCGCACCTCGTATACGTAGAGCTCGGCTGAAGCTAGTTCCAGATTACACATACCTTAAACACGTTAAGGTATAGTTCCTTTTTGGTGATGTCGGTTGCCAGAATGAGGGATCTCAGCATTTTCTTGATTTCAGGCAGACGTTCCTGCATGTGGTTGAATATACCACTTTCAAGGATGCAACTGTAGGCCATTCTCCAATGGTGATGCTCCAAGATTGAATCACACGTCTGTAATAAAACATCCTGTTAGTTTACAGTTTCACAGTATTTTTTCGACTCTTTTCAACTGGGCCTACAAATTTAGTCATTGATACTAAGAAGTATATTTTAAACCAAGTCATTGGAATATTATACTATAGACGAGAAATATCTTTAGTGATAGGATGATTTCTATCCATTGAATACAGTTCTCTGTTTATTTTTATATTGCGGAAATCAATTCTGTACGCATTACAACGTCATCTTTTTTTATTTCCCCACCAGTGATGTGCTTCGTTGCCTAGTCTCAGTAGTGACGTCTTATTCCTAAAACCGGCTATCAATACCTTAATTATATCAGCGTCCTATCTTAGGTACAGTTTTCAATAAATAGAAAACACGGACCATTCAACCGGCAGGCCTCGAAAACAGATCTTAATTTTGTCTCTGCGACGATTCCCGTGCTATTTGGTCCATTAACTAGCGCGCTCGTAAGGGAAACTTTATAGATGGATTTCTGTAAATGCATGTTGCAAGATTTATTTTCTGCTTTTCTCTTTATTATTTCTACAAGTTAAAAAAAGCTTTTATAATATAAGCTCTCCATTATGATATTTTCTTGTGACTAGCATTTCTTAATTTCATGTTTGCATAAGTGCGCTTGTTAGCACAACATGGTGTGATGCTCAACACCCACTTTTTGTAAGTAAAATTACCAGAATAAATTAAGGACTGTTTCAGCAAAGACTCCTAATCTATATATCTATCGGCTAGATATTTTTAAAAATGAAGCCGATGTCGATTACCAGTTGAGTAAGATTTGAGGACTCGCTGCCCGTTTTATACTTCTAGGTCAATACGATCGCTCTTTTGCTAACAGTCTGTCTGTCTCAAGCCGTCATCGTTTGCTCTTGCATGAGATTTCCTTGGACGGTTGGTAGGTTCATCTAATATTAGAATTTTCTTATTGCATTTTTTGTATTTTCCATAGGTATATCATTTTGTTTATTCTTATTAACTATTTAAAATACCTGTGGAAAGGATTTTTTATTTGTATCAACCTAATTTAAATTATTTTGAATTGTTTCTTGGTGATCTTATTAAATAAACAAATTGTATATCGCCTTGATCGCACAAAAGTTATTTTCACTAATGAGCTGTCTGTTATTCTTTGTAAGCGGAAGTCAAGTAATGATGGACAGAATTTGTGAATGTTGAAGCCGTCATTGTTTGCTCTTACCTGAGATTTCCTTTGACGGTGGTACTTTTTCACGAAACTTGACATCAGAAAAAAATAAGCAGGACTGCTTGTGTGTACACTAACGTTCGTATCGTTGTTGTTTGCCCATCTATACTAGCTACCTATTAAACCTATTTCTTTTTTATTTTCTTGTTATCATCATGTGCTGAGAGTTAAATTTACTTGTCCACGTGCGTTGTACAGTAAAATATTATTGTAACAATCGAACTTTTAGTGTCACCTTCAAATGGTCTCATTGTACCTACTAGTAATTTTATCAAGCACGGGTGTAAATAAAAGTCATCTAACGTCACGGTCCTCAGCTTTGTGAGTAAGAATATCAATGGACTTCTGCATTGTTTGCTGTTTGTTTGCCTAGTACTTGAATGAGCAATCGCTTCCAGCATTGGCACTGGACCTCCCAAAGCATACTTTTGTTCTAATGCAGAAGGCGGCTATATTAAACAATGTCGAATAGGTACTGAGGTGCACTTGGCTTAGACCCGTGCATCAGGATTTTTTCCCTGTTCATAGCAACGAAACGTACATTTTGAGTGAAACCCCCAAAATAATGTTATGGTCAATGTTTGCTCTTGCCTGAGATTTCCATTGACAGTAGTAGGTATCAATGGACCACTGGTCCATTGATTTCATTTCATTTCATTGGTACCACTGGTTCTATTCGTGATTTAGTTGTTTTACAAGTTTCAAAAATGGTATTATTATTTAATAAGCTGTAAAAACACAGCTTGTGCATTATTTTTGTCATTAATTGCATTATAAGCACTTATTTTGCCATTATAATCAAAATAGCAAATATAATAGAGGAACGAAACGCAAGTTTGTTATTATACTGTCAAACTCAGTTGCGTCAGTATTAGAGATGAGTCTTATTTGTGAAATCAAGTACTTTTTTCATACCTAGTCCAAAAACCAGGTATTAAACACCTTCAAAGAATTTTAAGGAGAGACTTGATCGTACTTGCTCGTTCGTACTCGGCCCGCACGCACACGGACTAGGGTGGGCTGTTTATTTGTGTGTGCCACAATTCAAAATGGCAATGGCTGGCACCTAGACTCATCTAGCTTTAAGACGGCTTGGTTCAAAGTGATCGTTGTGATACTGACTAAATAAATGTATGAGTATTTGACTGTCTGCCACTATAAAACTTACGATTTATGGCCATCAGATTTTTGCCGTCGTAAATAAGATGTACCCAATAGTAGATCACTCGATTACCAGTTGAGTAAGATTTGAGGAATTGCTGCACGTTTTAGACTTTGGGGTCAATACGATCACTCTTTTGTTAACAGTCTGTCTGTCTCAAGCCGTCATCGTTTGCTCTTGCATGAGATTTCCTTGGACGGTTGGTAGGTTCATCTAATATTAGAATTTTCTTATTGCATTTTTTGTATTTTCCATAGGTATATCATTTTGTTTATTCTTATTAACTATTTAATTAAAATACCTGTGTAAAAGATTTTTTATTTGTATCAACCTAATTTTAATTATTTTGTATTGTTTTTTGGTGATCTTATTAAATAAACAAATTGCATATCGCCTTGATCGCACAGAAGTTATTTTCACTAATGAGCTGTCTGTTATTCTTTGATAGCGGAAGTCAAGTAATGATTGTCATGATGACACAGTTACCTTTATACTTTGCATCGGGTTTGGGTCCTTAGACGTCTCCGTGAGCTGAAACATCCCTGGCACGCTTCCTTGTTCATCTAGGATCATGAACACGAGGGTCGGTGGGTCGTGCGCCTACTTTGGTGGTTTTACATTTGGGACTGTTCGGTGCAAAAGAATCCTTGGTCTAAAACACTGAAGCCGTCATCGTTTGCTCTTTCATGAGGTTTCCTTTGACGGTAGTAGGTACTTAACACGCTCATGTGACTTGAAGTTGCGCTTGTGATAACTAGATACTTACCTTTTCTAACACCCAGGTTGGAAAACTCTGGGTCAATACGATCGATCTTTTATTGACAGTCTGTTTCTAGTAATGACACTGAAGCCGTCATCGTTTGCTCTTTCATGAGATTTCCTTTGACGGTAGTAGGTACTTAACACGCTCATGTGTTAAAAATTATGGACGTTATCGTTTGTAAATGTTGATACCGTAATCGTTTGCTCTTCAATGAGATTTCCTATGATGGTGGTATTTTTCGCGAAACTACATCAGACTACACTTTTGTAATTTTTTCTTCTTTTTCTTAGTACAAGAAGAAGAGGAGGCTGAACTCTTCTTCTGCTTCTTTCTTTTTATATCACTTTATTTGGGGTCGGCGCAACAAAGTTCTCCTGTTACAATATCTTCTATCAGGCGTCATCTTTGTTATTTTTAATTTTGTTCATTAAAATGAGTACCTACACAATTTTTAGTTAATGGTTGGTGCAGTAGCAGTATTATGGTGATGCATTTCTGATGTCGTTATCAAGGCTGCGTTGAAGAAGAAGAAGTATGTCATACTTACAATTATTAATATGCTGGCAGCATTGCCACGCTGAATGGCAAAGCTAATGGCGCAGCGCCAGATACCCACCAGCGCTTGGGTCACGCGTCGCTTCAATTAGTCGCCTATACAAAATTGCAAGTTAAGGCTATGTTTGCCCGCAGATTTTTTTTCTTATAATTATATACCTGAAGCACCCCACTGCAGATTTCATCTAAATCTAGAAAGTTGTATAATTAGTATAACTAATTGTTACCTTTCGTCTGCTTTATTTCCGCGCACCTCGTATACGTAGAGCTCGGCTGAAGCTAGTTCCAGATTACACATACCTTAAACACGTTAAGGTATAGTTCCTTTTTGGTGATGTCGGTTGCAAGTATGAGACACCTCAGCATTTTCTTGATTTCAGGCAGGCATTCCTGCATGTGGTTGAATATACCACTTTCAAGGATGCAACTGTAGGCCATTCTCCAATGGTGATGCTCCAAGATTGAATCACACGTCTGTAATAAAACATCCTGTTAGTTAACAGTTTCACAGCAATTTTTCGACTCATTTCAACTGGGCCTACAAATTATATATTATATTATATATTTTAAACCAAGTCATTGGAATATTATATTATAGCCGAGAAATATCTTTAGTGATAGGATGATTTCTATCCATTGGTCTCTGTTTATTTTTATATTGCGGAAATCAATTCTGTACGCATTACAACGTCATCTTTTTTTATTTTCCCACTAGTGTTCATGAGATTAGTGTTCATGTGACAAAGAAATAATAACGGTAGGTAATACAAGTTGTGTATACGTTATGTATACATTAAAATGAGTACCTACACAATTTTTTAGTTAATGGTTGGTGCAGTAGCAGTATTATGGCAATGCATTTCTGATTTGGTTATCAAGGCTTCGTTTATATAGTGGAGCCGTCATTGTTTGCTCTGTAAGAGATTGCCAGTGACGGTATTCAATGACTTTGTAAACGTCAGTCGCGGCGCGGCCCGCCAAAACGACAGAATAACATCGAGTTTTTCTCGAATCGAAAGTTAGGCTATACTCGCTGCCCGTTTTAGACTTCGGGGTCAATACGATCGCTCTTTTGTTAACAGTCTGTCTGTCTCAAGCCGTCATCGTTTGCTCTTGCCTGAGATTTCCTTGGACGGTTTGTAGGTTCATCTAATATTAGAATTTTCTTATTGCATTTTTTGTATTTTCATAGGTACCTATATCATTTTGTTTATTCTTATTAACTATTTAATTAAAATACCTGTGGAAAGGATTTTTTATTTGTATCAACCTAATTTTAATTATTTTGTATTGTTTCTTGGTGATCTTATTAAATAAACAAATTACATTATCGCCTTGATCGCACAGAAATTATTTTCACTAATGAGCTGTCTGTTATTCTTTGATAGCGGAAGTCAAGTAATGATTGTCATGATGACACAGTTACCTTTATACTTTGCATCGGGTTTGGGTCCTTAGACTTGGGGTCGGCACAACAAAGTTTTCCTGTTACAATATCTTCCATCAGGCGTCATCTTTGTTTTTTTAATTTTGTTCATTAAAATGAGTGCACAATTTTTAAGTTACTGGTAGCGCTATCAGTAGCGGTATTATGGCGATGCATTTCTGATTTGGTTATCGAGGCTGCGGTTATATGGTGGAGCATAACTTAACATGAAAATAACATTGAGTTTCTCGAATCGAAAGTTAGGCTATACTAGCTGCCCGTTTTAGACTTCGGGGTCAATACGATCGCTCTTTTGTTAACTGTCTGTCTGTCTGTTTGTCTTGTTTCTTGATGATCTTATTAAATAAACAAATTGCATATCGCCTTGATCGCACAGAAGTTATTTTCACTAATGAGCTGTCTGTTATTCTTTGATAGCGGAAGTCAAGTAATGATTGTCATGATGACACAGTTACCTTTATACTTTGCATCGGGTTTGGGTCCTTAGACGTCTCCGTGAGCTGAAACATCCCTGGCACGCTTCCTTGTTCATCTAGGATCATGAACGTGAGGGTCGGTGGGTCGTGCGCCTACTTTGGAAGTTTCACATTGGGGACCGTTCGATGCAATAGAATCCTTGGTCTAAAACGAAGAAAAACATTCAGCTAGGTAAATACATTCGGTATATAATTAACACAATACATTGCATTTGTTACACATCATAAATGATTATAATATAGCTTGTAATTACCGTTGCAATTTCCATTGGTTTGCAGATTTGGGCGATTTATGCACCCTCTTACATACGAGTATCATGTCTGTTAATAGAATGACACGTGCATCAAACTGTAACAAAGAGATAATAACGGTAAGTTATACAAGTTTATCGCATTTTGTGCGCCAGTGGGATTGCCAAGGTATCACTATCTTACACTATGTATTGAATAGAGATGAGATTTCCTTTGGTAGTAGGTACTTAACACGCTCATGTGGCTTGAAGTTGCGCTTGTGATAACTAGATACTTACCATTTTCTAACACCCAGGTTGGAAACCTCTGGGTCAATACGATCGATCTTTTATTGACAGTCTGTTTCTAGTAATGACACTCAAGCCGTCATTGTTTGCTCTTTCATGAGATTTCCTTTGACGGTAGTAGGTACTTAACACGCTCATGTGGCTTGAAGTTGCGCTTGTGATAACTAGATAATTATTATTTTCTAACACCCAGGTGGTGGACACCTCTGGGTCAATACGATCGATCTTTTATTGACAGTCTGTTTCTAGTAATGACACTCAAGCCGTCATTGTTTGCTCTTTCATGAGATTTCCTTTGACGGTAGTAGGTACTTAACACGCTCATGTGGCTTGAAGTTGCGCTTGTGATAACTAGATAATTATTATTTTCTAACACCCAGGTGGAAACCTCTGGGTCAATACGATCGATCTTTTATTGACAGTCTGTTTCTAGTAATGACACTCAAGCCGTCATCGTTTGCTCTTTCATGAGATTTCCTTTGACGGTAGTAAGTACTTAACACGCTCATGTGCGTGACGCATTTCCCTGCGTCCATCAACTTGAGGCATACAGATTTTCAACCTCACGTGCCTGAAATTTCACCGGCACCCACACTCCTTTACCGAAACACAACAATGCTGCTATACGGCAGAAAAGTGCATGGTGGTAGTACATTTTGTTACTTGTACAGTTTCGTCATTTTTGGGCGGATTTGAAGTATATTTTTTTCATTTGGAAGGTATAGTTCCAGTTCTCTTTCGGTAAAATCTCATTAAAGTCAGTTTAATAGTTTGGCCAAGAAGTTGGTTTCTAAAGTATCTTATTATTATCTGCCTGATGCTTAAAAATGGTGGACGTTATCGTTTGTAAATGTTGATGCCGTAATCGTTTGCTCTTCAATGAGACTCGTCAAAAACTTCTCCCGAAGGACGTGCAGCTCCTTCTCCGACTGAAACACCACGGTCATTTTGATGAGCAAATGCAGCAACAAGCAATTGAATCTTCAAACTTTCCTCTCGCCCCTAGGCAAGACTGAAAAACAGCACTTGAGGCACGGTAAATAAATTCGCCATCTTGTTTTTTTAGGCTATACTCGCTGCCGCTGCCAATACGATCGCTCTTTTGTTAACAGTCTGTCTGTCTCAAGCCGTCATTGTTTGCTCTTTCATGAGATTTCCTTTGACGGTAGTAGGTACTTAACACGCTCATGTGGCTTGAAGTTGCGCTTGTGATAACTAGATAATTATTATTTTCTAACACCCAGGTGGAAACCTCTGGGTCAATACGATCGATCTTTTATTGACAGTCTGTTTCTAGTAATGACACTCAAGCCGTCATCGTTTGCTCTTTCATGAGATTTCCTTTGACGGTAGTAAGTACTTAACACGCTCATGTGCGTGACGCATTTCCCTGCGTCCATCAACTTGAGGCATACAGATTTTCAACCTCACGTGCCTGAAATTTCACCGGCACCCACACTCCTTTACCGAAACACAACAATGCTGCTATACGGCAGAAAAGTGCATGGTGGTAGTACATTTTGTTACTTGTACAGTTTCGTCATTTTTGGGCGGATTTGAAGTATATTTTTTTCATTTGGAAGGTATAGTTCCAGTTCTCTTTCGGTAAAATCTCATTAAAGTCAGTTTAATAGTTTGGCCAAGAAGTTGGTTTCTAAAGTATCTTATTATTATCTGCCTGATGCTTAAAAATGGTGGACGTTATCGTTTGTAAATGTTGATGCCGTAATCGTTTGCTCTTCAATGAGACTCGTCAAAAACTTCTCCCGAAGGACGTGCAGCTCCTTCTCCGACTGAAACACCACGGTCATTTTGATGAGCAAATGCAGCAACAAGCAATTGAATCTTCAAACTTTCCTCTCGCCCCTAGGCAAGACTGAAAAACAGCACTTGAGGCACGGTAAATAAATTCGCCATCTTGTTTTTTTTTTACTTTTAAAATGAGTACACAATTTTTAAGTGAATGGTTGGTGTAGTAGCAATATTATGGCGATGCATTTCTGGTTTGAGTGCGTTTATATGGTGGAGCCGTCATTGTTTGCTCTGTATGAGATTGCCAGTGACGGTATTCAATGACTTTGTAAACGTCAGTCACGGCCCGCTAAAACGACAGAATAACATCGATTTTTTTTCTAATCGAAACATAGGCTATATTAAACAGTAAATAATTTAACAGAGTGGTGCAAAGAGATAAGGGATAGGTTGTTTTAGATTTTTGTAGGCTCTTTATAATGCCTTCCCTGCGTCTATCAACTTGAGGCATACAGATTTTCAACCTCACGTGCCTGTAATTTCACCGACACCCACACCCTTCAAACCGGAACACAGCAATGCTGCTTCACGGCAGAAATAGGCATGGTGTTAGTATGTACTTCCCCAGACGAGCCCTTCACAAAGAGCTCTACTACTAATCTGATGGACTGGTCCACGATTTCTTTTACAGGTTCCCTGTCTTTTAAGTTCTGGGAACAATTTTGTTATAATAGTAATTAATACAATTGTTAATTTTATTTTGAGTCGAGTGACATAAAGAAATACGTTTTATGCTCCCATTTTCATTTCAATGGAGTTATTATTGTGATGAATACATATTTCATATAATAAGTTTTTTTTCATATCCTTGTCTTCGCAGTATGTATCCATGTTCCCGTCAATGGAGAAATTGTTATCGTAAATACATACATTTTTAATACAATTCGATATTTTTGTACATCATTTTGTTATAATAGTAATTGTTAATTTAGAATTGTTAATAAAAAAATACTTTGTATACTCCCATTTTACGTCGACGGAGTGATTGTTGTCGTAAAAACATAAATTTTTGATACAATTAAATATTTTTGTACATTATTTTGTTATAATAGTAATTTCTTATTTTATGTCACTACATAAAGAAAAACTTTTTGTGCACCCATTTTCATGTCAATGGAGTATTTATTGTCTAAAATACATATTTAATACAATAATATATTTTTGTGAATTATTATGGTGTTAATCATTATTGTCGTTAATTTTTTTTATTCAACTAGCTGATAGAAAAAACACCACCCACCTGATGTTAAGTGGTAACTATCGCCTATAACAAAGCATTGCCTCGTAGGTCACGCACGTCAGGAACGTGCCCTACGATGCACTCCCCTGCGTCCATCAACTTGAGGCACACAGATGTTCAGCCGCACATGCCAGTAATTTCACCGGCACCCACACCCTTCATACCGAAACAGCAATGCTGCTTCAAGGAAGAAATAGGCATGGTGGTAGTAGGTATACTTCTGCAGACAAGAACATCACAAAGAGCTCTACTACTCTTAAAATACCATCTTTTTCTTCTTAAATTTAAGAGATTAGCTCCTGTCGGGGTTTTTATGCAGTTTTCTCCAATTAAGTCTTTCGAATGTGGTCTCCTTGACTTCCTTATACGACATGAGAGCGACTTTTTCTTTTATCTGGCTCATGTAACTAATTCTTGGCCTTCCTCTTCCCCGTTTCCCTTCAACCTTTCCTACAATGATGTTCTTTATGTAGCTGTCATGTCGTAGAAGAAAAATACCATACCATACATATTATACAATAGGATATTTATGTAATTTTGATATGTAGTTTTAATACAATAGGATATTTATGTCCTATTGTATTATGACCTTTAGGTCATACTAGTACTATAATGTTTCTTTCCATCCAAAGGTTGTCTGGAAGAAATCGCTATTAGCGATAAGACCGCCCATTATACCTCTAGTTTTTGACGTGATAACGTCTTATAAATCGATGGAGCCGGCTGCACGCACGAAAAAACATGACTCATGCGTCGTTACGTCGTTCCATTTACCTGAGCCCGAGTGGGTAAGGGTAAATGAGGGTAAGGGTAAATGAGGGTAAGGGTAAATGAGGGTAAGGGTAAATGAAGGTAAGGGTAAGGGTTCAGTCTGGGTCCGGGTCCGGATTTTCATTCAGTTCCATTCAGTTTCATTCAGTTTCATTCAGTTTCATTCAGTTTCATTCAGTTTCATTCAGTTTCATTCAGTATCATTCAGTTTCATTCACATTCAATTCAATTCAGTAAAACTAAAATTTTCTTTTGAAAAATGCAACCATTCCATCAGTATTTTCTTATGACGTTATCACGTTCAACTATCGTCAGTAAACCGACTTTACAGACAACCGATTTTTTAAGTATTCTTTTATAACCATGTTTACCTTATAATTTTTGGTGTACAATAAAGTTATATTCTATACTATTCTCTATAATAAAAAACTTGTAGGTAACATTAGAAAAGGACTTTTGTAAACGTAGATAAAGTAAAATATAATAAATTATGGAATACTAAACAGTTATTTTTATTAATCAAATACCAAATATTTCTAGTATTATCTCAGGTAAGTACTATTACGTCGAAAATTCTTCAGATAACTACAACTCTGTTTTACTTTAATAAACGCTAACCAAACAACTATAATACCTACGCATCACAACACAACGCCATCTTATCTTTTCTCTCGACTATACAGGGTTATTCATTATTAGCTACACAAACTGACAGGGCCTAATTTTTGGGTCGTGAATATGTGTTTGGCCGAATCAATGTAATTCCTAAACTGATTTAAGTTTTTGATTAGCTTAGCTATTCAAAGAGGTAACGTTGCCAGCCTTTTGGGCACATTGCCTGCGGTCGGTGATCTGAACTCTGTTTTCTACCTGTAATACTTTCAGGTGGAAAACAGAGTTCATTATAAAATTTTCTAGTTTCTTATAAAATGTAATTTTTATATTTTCTTTTTAATTATTTCATGTTGTATAATAATAGTTTTTGTAAATAATGTATATTCTGTTGTAAATAAAAAACTATTGACTTTAAATGAAACCGAAAAAGAGTTTTTGTATCAAAATTTTATTTTTATTAATTTCTTTGCGGCTATCGCATATAATGATTGCCACGGAGAACAGGACGATGACCCTCCCAGGCGGTGACTGAAGGCAGAGTATCGCTCACGGCGCACGGGCGCGGATCAAAGGTCAAAATAGGTCAGGCGCCAATGATTCCAAAGGATATGCTTTATCGATTTTCTCGGGATTTACATAACAAAACTTTAAAAAATCATTTTGTAATTTTTTATTTTATTCGTTGAACCTAATTCCTGATTATTTGCAGCTAATAATTTTTATTTTTATTTTTTTTTATTTTATTATAAGGTCCGCAAATTGCAACATGCGCATGACTTACATCTAAATAATATACTGACAATAAAATTCGGCACAGTTACTAAAAACAGTGAACACAACTAATAATGAATAACCCTGTATGTATCCCGTCGCTCGGTCCGAGTAGAGAAATGTCCTATTCCCAAAACCGGCTAACAGCACCTAGGTCTGTAATAATACAAACTTTTTAACTGGAGGTATATATGTTTTATTTGGGTCGTGAGTCGCAGGCCTTAGATGCCAAAGAAAAGATGGATGAACAGTGTTCGGGAGTAGGCGAATGGAAAAGAGAATAATATTTTGCTATTTTGAGAGCACTTGGCCAGTGCCAGTTCCACGCGTTGGTCGCGTGGAAGAACAGGCAACAAACTACGGCTTGGTTCCTACCGTTTTTTTGTATGATCCTTTTACAAAACAAAAATAATCATTAATAGCAGTTAAGTTCCAGTGTGGTGCCATACTTGACTTAGTGAGACGTAGGCAATAATACAAAAGCAAAAGCTTCAAAGACAGCACACGCTACTCTTTAACCGATCGATACCAATCCTAAGGTAGTGGGTTCAAATCCAGCCGTGTACCAATGAAGTCTATCAAGAAAATTATGTGAACCTACTATGCTAGTACTCAAACGATGAAGGAAAACATCGTGAGGGAACCGGCAAGTCGTAGAAGCTAAAAAGTTTTAAAAGTGTGCAAAAGGAGCCTCTTTGAGAAGCACTTAAAATCCAGTGTTGTGAAAGCAACCACACAGGTTTGAATGGGTCAGTGACACAATACGAAGAAGAAGGAACTCGCCTATTTGTTAAGTTTTCATTTCTGTCGCATTCCCGAAGTGCTGCTGTTTTTAGCCGACTTCCAATCAAAAAGGAGGAGGTTCTCAATTCGGTTGTATTTATTATTATTCATTTTTTTAATGTTTGTTACCGCATAACTTCGTCATTTGTGAGCTGATTTGAAAAATTATTTTTTTATCTGAAAGGTACTGCTTCCAGATTGGTCCCATTTTAATTTTATTAAAACCAGTGTTGCTATTTTTTTTTTAAATAATTTTTTTAATGTTTGTAACTGCATGCCTCCGTCATTATTTTATGAACCGATTTAGAAAATTATTTTTTTATTTGGAAGGTTATTCTTACGTCCAGATTGTCCCAAACAAATTTGATTAAAATCGGTTTAGCCGTTTGACAATGAAGTCGGTTTCTCAAGTTTTTAACTTATAATTATTTATGTAACGAATGATACTTGTGTGGTTGTTTTTGTCATGTTTTGTTTTGTAAAAATTACATTAAATCGTAGGTATGTTTGAAATTTTCGTAAAATCGATATCTTTGATCTAATAGATTATGAAAAAGTACCTACTGAAATTGGTGAAATTGTTTGGTAATTATTGACCGATATTAGTATAAGTATGTTTAGCTACCCTACCTTGTTTTTATAATTAGAACACAAATAGTCGTTTGAAAAATAAAAATGCGTTTGTCGATATTGCTTTTCCTTGCAATAGGTGCGCTTTATGTAAGTTTCAATTTCAGTTTTTTTATTTAATTCTCAACTTTTCAATTTTAATTTCAATTTTCCAATTTTAATTTATTTTTTAAATTTAAGTATTCAAAGACCACTTTGAAACTAAACTAAAACTTAAAATATTTAATTAAATTGCTATCTTTTAGTTATTTACTAACTAAGTACACTAGTTAGGACACTTTAGATTTAGTAAGTGAATGTTAGATATTTATTATAGTAGGTAGGTATAGTAACAATATAGAATTGGTAGATACCTACCTACATATAACAAAAGTGGTGGTAAGTGTTGATTCAGATTATTTTGAAGCATATCTATCAAGTAGTAGCCAACAAATATTGAATATGTCATGGCATGATAGTGACAGATGACTTATAGAACACATGTCACTGTCACTTTAAAAGCGAGCTGCTAAAAAGTGTCAGACGTTACGATATAGGGTTAATTTAACCATTTTCGAACTTTTATTTTTATTTATTTATTTAATTTAATTAATTAGAACGGTCTGGGAACCAATTACACTAATTAATAGGTAAATTACATTTTGTCATTCTAATTATATAATTGATTTTACATTAAAGAACATAATTACAAGAAGTTAAACATGTCAAATTAATAGGTACCTAGGTCTATCTTTCGTCGAATAAAATAAAAATAATATACTAATAACAAAACAAAAATTAATTAATCATAAAAAACAGTCACAAATAAAATTGATAACAACAAAAAAATAATAAGTCTAATGTTACTCGTTCATATTGCTAACAAAAACTAAAAAAAAATTAAACACTTTACAGGTCAATGCTCGAGTCATCAAACGGCAGAAAAAACTGACCAGAATCATCAAGCCTTCCTGTGGTCGCCAGCAGTCTGTCATCGACCGCCCAAGTCCCAAGTTACTGTTAGAAACTGCTTGTAACTGCCTCGGTTCCTGTGGTTGCCCTGCTGAAATACTTATAGAAGAACTTCCATATGCGTGTATTAATGACAGAATCCAAATCGCAGAAGCATCGACTTGCGATCGAATGACAGCTTACCAGCCAGCTTTGTTCCAATCTGACATTTCGAACTGTCAATGTCAAAACCCGCGCTCGTGTCTTTGCGACTGCAACTGTGAGTTTTTGAACCCGATTGATGTGCTAAGTCCGAGAATGCCTGTTGAAATAATTCAAACAGTCATTATCGAAGCACCAAGACCTGTGGTAATGTCAAATGGATACATGCCGATGGAATGTTGCCAGGGACAGAAGTGTGGTTGCCAGTTAAGAGCGTCGGATGTTCCATGCAGCTGTCAAATGCCTAGAACATCGTGTGGTTGCACGTTGTCACCGCTTGATATGCCCTGTTGCCAGTTACAACCCTTTAACCTCCCCTGTGGATGCCAGTTACCAGGACTAGACTGCGGTTGCCAGTTCCAGGCCTTCAATTCACCCTGTGGTTGCCAGTTGGCTACTGGCTCGTGTGATTGCCAGCTACCAGTGCCAAATCTGCCGTATGCGTATCAGTTGTCAGATTTGACGTGTGGCTATCAACTGCCAGTTTTAGACGCGTGTTGCCAGTTGCCTAATTGTGGTTGCCAGACAGCTCCACCTGCTGTTGGCTGCAAATATCTACGACAAATTACATTGCCGCCGCCATTTTTGTAAAAGCTGATACATGTTTTAGGTAAAGTAATTTATAGAATAAAGTACCAAAACTCTTTATCCGACTTAAAATAATAAAAGAGGAGGTCAATACAGTTGTATTTTTTTATTGTTTGTTTTCGCATAACTTCGCTATTTAGGAACCAGTTTGAAAAATTTTTTTTTTATTTAACTAGCTGATGGAACAAATATATTGCCCACCTGGCTGGCCTACTACAAGCTCTGTCTGGCTCTGTCTCTGGTTCTGGTTGTGTGTCTTTGTGAGTGCTGTCTAAATAAATCCTACGTTGAAACGTCACACACACAGTTTAATACACTGGTGAGCACTCACACAGACTCAATACCAGAGACAGAGCCAGACAGAGCTTGTGGTAGGCCTACTGATGTTGAGTCGTAACCATCGCCTATAAGAAAAAATGCGAAGTCATAGATAGGTTAGGATCATAAATAGATATATCTATAAGTAACAATGCAAATATCGCGAGATCTCAATTCACGGCGAACCACAAGTGAAGAAACAAATATACGTAGAATTTAAATTATTTTTAGATAACAATAAATAGTAATGATAAAAATAAAGTCTTTATAACACGTTCTTATTAATGATATTGCAATAAAATCTGATAATTATTCGTTTAAATTATAAAAGCGTTATGTGTAAGTTATAAAGTATATCGGATTGCTTGCACACGTTATCAACTTATAATAAAAGGTGAGTTTTTAAACGGTTTTTTTAATCTCTGTCTCTGGCTCAGGTTTTGAGTCTATGTGAGTGCCCATCAGTGTAATATACAGAGTGACGTTTCGACGGAGGATATATTTTGTCAGCACTCACACAGACCAGAGCCAGATATAGAGCCAGACAGAGCTTGTGTTAGCCCTACAGGTATTTCAGTAGCTGTATATTATAATAAACATGAAAAAAGATAAAGCATATTGTAAAAAGACCACTACCAAAAATACATGAACCTTTACAAACAAAACAATATATAGGAAATGTATTGTTTTGTTACTATTTATAAAGGCACATAATATGCTACAATTTATAAAGATATTGTAATGGAAAACGGATGTAAGTAACGGGAACGGGGCAAGCGAAACCGTGGGCGGCCTCTAGTACTGTATATTTTTAAATTTTTACTGAACATCAATATTATATGAATGAAGAGGTGTAGAGTCTGTTCAGAAAGAGAGCCGTCGTGACCAAATTGTGAACTAACGTTTCAATTTTTATATGTCAGCTCATCCCTTTCTTTCTGTCAGCATTTTGCATCATAAAAATTTAATAAAGGAATAGTACACTAGTTGTGATAGGATCAAAACGCAACAGACGCGCTGTTGTATTGCACACTAAACAAAAAAGGTGATTAAGCACAGCTGCGCCCTCATAATCCAACGACGGTTCTCTTTCTAAACAGACTCTAAAGGCCTGCGCACATCTAGTTCGCTGGCGGTAGCGAACCGTGAAACGCTGTCAAATATCGCTGTCAAATCTCAAATCTGACAGCGATATTTGACAGCGTTTCACTGATCGCTACCGCCAGCGAACTAGGTGTGTTCGGGCCATAAGGGTGTTATTAATAATCCTGGCGCAACGCTGGAGTAGTTAAATCGTGTTTTGTCACATTTGCTCGAGTTGACAATTGCATGTCAATGCAAGAGACAAAACACGCATTAACTAGTCCAACGCTACGACAGGATTATTAATAAGACCCTAAGTGGTTTTGGGTGTAGTCGTTTGACACTATAGGCCTATAGTTTCTTATTATTAAGCTTTTGCCAAAATCCTAAACATTTAAAATTTCACAGAACAACAGCAAAATGAAAAGTTTAATATTAGTGATGGTCGCCATCACTCTAACATCAGCCCGAGTCATCACTCCTAGCGCCATATCATCCATACTCCAAGACATTCTATCACCAGCCAACACTGACAAAGCCATGCAACTGATCAAACTGACATCTGCTAGACCTAACTACGCTTCGCCAGAAATAGCCCGAATCTGCAGTGAACCAGCCAGATTTGCCTATGATTTGCCAGCTAGACAGTCAGTTCGCGTTGCCAGCGATTATCCGAGAACTGTTGTATCTGAGAAGAGACAGGGGCCAGTAAGAGAAGTTAGGAGAGTTTTTCAACCGAATGTGGTTGAGCCTGTATTCCAGACTTTGCAGCAGGAGATTTCTCGTCCATGCTTAGCAGGTCGAGGACTTAATCCTTTCCTGCCAGTGGCTTCTCAGTCAGGTTACAACCCATACCTGCCGATAGCGTCCCCAGTATCTGCTCTGTCACCAGGGAATCTACCACCACCAACACAGTCGAGGGGACAGTTTTTGAGGAAGATACCCATTCCTCCACCAACTATATAAACTGGTGGTTGAATTTAGATTTAAACTGAGTATTTTTATTCTATTTATGTTTCTTCTTATTAAATTTTACAAATTGGAGAAGTTTTTTTTATTTCAACCTAAATAGGAAAAATAATCGCGAATAAATCAAAGTAAGCCTACATTAGAGGTGAGATAAATCTTTATTGTTAACCACACAACAATACAGTACAGGACATAAAAGTAAATAACTAGACAAAATAATGGGCGAACTTTTAGCTGAGCCATCTCTTCCAGGAAACCTTGGCATGGAAAAAAAGGCGCTATTATTAGGACGAGGATGAAATGAAAAAGGTACTGTAAAAATTGTATGAGGTTATTGTGGTAAGGTTTTCTTGTACGAAGTGTGGTCGTACTTATCGCTCTCGTATAGGCCTTACGAGTCACGAACGTAAGTGCCTGTTGACCCCAGACGCTGTTTGAATCATCTTCTTATAGATGCATAGGCCATAACTTAACTTAACTTAATGTTTTTATTATTATTGAGAATTACGAGAAACCTGCTGGCCAACCATGAGCTTCATATGGTTATGGTTATGGCTGTCAAAATTGTGTCAACATTGTCAACACATTCAAACCCAAGAAGAAAATGAATGTGTGCAGGGTCAGCCTATCTATACACATTTTGACATCAGCCATAACCATATGGAGCTCGTGGTAGCCCTGTGGCCTTAATCTAGATAAAATTATCTTGGTCAAACGTGTGACTAGAAATTTTGATACAGCAAAAACCTTTTTTTTCTGTTGCACTAAAAAGTCAGTCAGTTTGTGATTTGATTGTAAATTTTGCAATAACAACACAAAATACAACGTAAACAAATACGTTAGGTGCCTAAGTAAAATAATGACTGTACCTACTTTTTTCGTATCTTATTTTTATATAGTGCGTAGGTACTTATTTAGGGTTCCGTAGCAAAATAGCAAAAACGGGACCCTTAATAGATTCGGTATGTCTGTCTGTCTGTCTGTCCAACCGTATGTGACAGCCAGTTTTTTCCGAAACTATAAAAGCTATTACTGTTGAAACTTGGTAAGAACATGTATTCTGTGAACTGCATTAAGATTTTCACACAAAAATAGAAATAAATTTTGGGGGTCCCCATACCTACAACGTTTTTTCATCAAACCCCATACGTGTATGTACCCCATACGGGGTATGGGCTATATGGATAGGTCTTCAAAAATGATGTTGAGGTTTCTAATGCCGTTTTTTAAGGTTCCGTAGCCAAATGGCAAAAATGGAACCCTTATAGATTCGTCATGTCTGTCTGTCTGTCTGTCTGTCCGGCCGTGTCACAGCCATTTTTCTCCGAAACCATAAGAGCTAGACTGATGAAACTTGGTGAGTAGATGTATTCTGTGAACTACATTAATATCTAAACTTAAACATTACGGCATTCTAAATCGCTCTATTGACCTAATACAATCATACTTGACTGATAGAGTCCTTAAAGTTGATGTGGGCGGTGAGAGATCTTCTGGGTCTATTATTGACATGGGGGTGCCACAAGGTTCGATATTAGGTCCTTTCTTGTTTCTAGTGTACGTAAATGACCTCCCTTTTTTGGTTAAAAAACTATGTGAAATAGTACTATTTGCTGACGATACCTCATTAATTTTTAAAGTCGATAGATTGAAGACTAATTACGATGACGTTAACGCATCTCTGTCGCAAATACTTAACTGGTTTAACGTTAATAATCTTTTACTGAATGCCAAGAAAACCAAGTGTATTAAATTTATCTTACCAAATGTGACTCTCCGGCCAACTAATATTATACTTAATGGAGAGTCACTTAACCTTGTAGATTCTACTATTTTCTTAGGACTTAATAATGACAAAAAATTGCAGTGGGGGCCACAAATCAAAGCACTTGCAGCTAGACTAAGTTCGGCTGCATATGCAGTTCGGACTATAAGATGGCTTACTGATGAAGCTACAGCTAGGCTAGTTTATTTCAGCTACTTCCATAGTGTTATGTCTTACGGTATCCTTCTCTGGGGGAAAGCAGCTGATATTCAAACTATATTTGTTTTACAAAAAAGGGCCATACGTGCCATATATAAAATGAAATCTCGAGACTCATTGAGAGAGCGATTTAAGGAAATTAATATCCTCACAGTAATTTCACAATATATATATGAAAACTTATTGTACACTCACAAACACATCTGTAGCTTTCAGAAAAATTGTGATTCACATAATATTAACACTAGAAATAAAAATAAACTTTATATTCCCAAATTTCGCCTGCAGAAGGTAAATGGGTCTTTTATGGGGAACACTGTACGCTTTTATAATAAACTTCCGGAAAATGCAACTAAGCTTCCTATTCGGAAGTTTAAAGCCTATGTTAAGAATAATTTAATAAAGAAAGCGTACTATACTCTAGATAGCTATATGAATGATAAAACTGCGTGGCCCAATGTCCCGGTCACTCTACCCATAGGAAGCTAACATGTCGATTTGCAATGTCTGTACCTACTATTTCGTATCTTATTTTTATATAAGCTGTGTAGATACTATAGTATAACTTTGAAGCGTAGCGTGTGCTGTCTTTGAAACTTTTGCTTTTGTATTATTGCATTGCATACGTCTGACTAAGTGAAGTGGCACCACACTGGAACTTCACTGCTATTATTTTAGACTATTTTTGATTTGTAAAAGGATCATATAAAAAAACAGTAGGAACCGAGACGTAGTTTGTTGCCTGTTCTTCTACGCTTGGTCGCGTGGAACTGGCACCTAGACTCACCTAGCTATAAGACGTTTCAAAGTGATTCTTGCATCGTAATGAATAAAAAATTATTGAGTTTGAGTTTGAGTTCATTAAGGTTTTACACAAAAATATAAAAAAAACTATAAATTTTGGGGGTCCCCATACTTGAAACTGAAACTCAAATTTTTTTTTTTCATTGAACCCATACGTGTGGGGTATCTATGGATAGGTCTTCAAAAATTATGTTGAGGTTTCTAATATCGTTTTTTTCTAAAACTATAAATTTTGGGGGTCCCCATACTTGAAACTGAAACTCAAAAATTTTTTTTTCATCGAATCCATACGTGTGGGGTATTTATGGATAGGTCTTCAAAAATGATGTTGAGGTTTTTAATATCGTTTTTTTCTAAACTGAATACTTTGCGCGAGAGACACTTCCAAAGTGGAAAAAAGTTGGTCCCCCCCCTCTAACTTCTAAAATAAGAGAATGATAAAGCTAAAAAAAATATACTATGTTGTACATTACTATGCAAACTTACAACGATATTTGGTTTGAACGAGATCTACTCAAGTAGTTTTTGTTTAATACGTCATAAATCGTACACCGCAATTTACCTTTCGACGAACTACAAGAACCTTTATATTATGTTACTTACTGCTACGAAACCCTTCATGGGCAAGTCCGACTCGCACTTGACCGCTTTTTTTAGTCCTCTCATAGTATCGACATCCATCTTGCTTCTATGTAATCATTATGTTATGTAAAACAGCATGATAAAAAATATAATAGGAATATTGCATAAATCCTTGTACATAAAGGAAAACTATTTTGTTATTAGAACTAGTCATCTATAAGTAACCAAGCATCTATTCTTTATCTATTGCCACAAAAATGAAGAGTTTTATATTAATTGTGTGTTCATTTATTGTAAGTATCCACAGATAAAATAAAAACCTAAAAAAACTATAGAAAATAACTAAATTTTAAACCTATAGAGAAATACCTACAGGTGGAAAACAAAGTTCATTATTAAATTTTCTTGACCATTGTACTTTTAAAATGTAATTTCAAAAAAAATTACTCTGTCAAAGGTAAAAAAAATAAGTTTTTCGGGATTTTCAGCATAACGGCAAGTTTTATCTTATAATGACCCCAGACAAAAGTGTTAGATTAAATAAAACATTGTTTTCCTTACACGGGAATGATAGGAACTTTCAAATTTGATTTATGATAATAAATCAAAGCTCTCCATCTTCTGTTATATTTTCTCTTGTCTTCTGTTCTGAACCATTTTACTGATTTAAGCTTGTTGGGAGTTTATGCACCTTTGAATGTTCATTGAACCTAATTCATGATTCTACTGAATAAAAATTCGACATAAGTATAAACATATTTATTCTAGGTTGCAGGTCAAGGCTACGTGATTTCCAACCCTCAACCGGCGTCACCTCGATGTGCTTGTCAAAACCCGAGCGTGATTGGTCCGGTTATGCCTATCACCCCCTACAGCCCTGTACTGGCTCCAGCTGTTAACCCCCTACTCCCGGCAGCGTCTCCAGTTTCCGCCTACACTCAGTTCTCACCCTACCTTCCCCCACCGTCTTTTAGCTATTCAAAATGTCAGTATTTGAAAAAGATACCTATACCACCACCAGCTATTTAGTTGCCCTATAACCATACCAGTAGTATATAGTTAGAGCTCTTTGTGTGTGTCTCGTGGGGGTGCGTACTACCACCATGCCTATTCCTGCCGTGAAGCAACATCGCTGTGTACAGGTTTGAAGGGTGTGGGTGTTGGTGACATTACTGGAACGTGAGGCTGAACATATGTATGCCTCAAGTTGATGGACGCAGGGCAGTGCATCGTAGGGCACGTTCCTGACGTGCGTGACCTACGAGGCAATGCTTTGTAGGCGATGGTTACCACGTAACATATTATGCTTGTTCCATCAGCTAGTTTTTTATAAAGCATAATAGTATATAAAAACACGCCTCTTTCCCATAGGGTTAGGCAGAGATTACCTACTTGCTACGATCCTTAACCTACTTCTTTCGCTTCATTCACTCTCACTTAGAGAGCATAGGATTTATCAGTTTTAAATAAATTATATTAGATATTATAAATGCGTTTTATTTATTTATTCCCCTAATAGCTGAAGTGTCAGTGGGCCGGTCATATTTGCCGTATAACAGACCATCGTTGGAGCAAACGAATACTAGAGTGGAGACCGCGTTTAGGTAAGCGTAGTGTAGGACGCCCTCCGGCAAGGTGGGGCGACGATCTGAGAAATGTAGCAAGCACTGGAGGAGAAGAGCCGAAGACCGGGCTCAGTGGCGCGTCTTGGGAGAGACCTACGTCTGTACCGTAACCACCTCTTCGGCAAAGATCGACAAACTTCGGGATCAAAATCTTAAAAGTAATTAAAAAAACTAGTTTTTTAATAACAAGCTTTCAGGGGAAAAAGTCGGGGGCCCCACCCCCGCATGACATTTTTTTTAAATCACTTGTTATTACTAAATACATTCATATCTTTACTAAATCTTTACTATTCGTGTCTTATCTCTGAAAAAAAATATCTCGTTACATGCATCTTAAAAGATAAGTATTACATAAGAATAAGTACGAGATATTTATACATAAAAACATGTGAATTTACAAAACGTAATTTTAAAATCATTTGTCATTGAAGCTAACTAACGCACAATATGCATAAATTCATTTTTGCTAGTGTTTTCATAATTTTAGTCAACGTAAGTACTTATAAAAAATAAATAATCTATATAGTAAAAATTGGAATTTCGAATGACTGACATACCATAAATACCTAATAAACCCACATGTCCTAATGTTTGTGTAAGAAAAGATTCAGATTATGAAAGATAGTCATTATCATCATCAATCTGTAATGTAAGTCCTTAATCAGTGCTTGTTGCCAGTGATGACTTACGGAACTGAGACGTGGTTGCTAACTATTGGCCTCGCACACAAGCTCAAAGTCACGCAACGAGCTATAGAGAGAGCTTTGCTGGGAGTTTCACTACGTGATAGAATCAGAAATGAGGATATCCGTAGGAGAAACACAGCTCTTAGAATTAGTAAGTTGAAGTGGCAATGGGCACGTCATATAGCTCGAAGAACCGACAACCGTTGGGGAATAAAGGTTCTCGAATGGCGACCACGAACCGGAAGACGAAAAGTAGGGCTCCTACTCACCAGATGGACTGACGACATTGTTAAGATCGCAGGAAGTCGGTGGATGGAAACGGCTCAGAATCGTTCTTCCTGGAAATGTGTAGGGGAGGCCTATGTCCAGCAGTGGACTTCTTCAGGCTGATGATGATTATGATGAAAACTTAGAATTCTGAATGATTGGCACACGACATACGTAATAAACTCACATGTCCTTATGTTAGTATAAGAAAAGATTCAGATTAAGAAAGATAGTACATTGTACATTTGTAATTTTTTTTTCAGTTTTTACATTTTGTAAATATTTGTTTAATTGCAAGTTTCTTTGTGTAAATAAATTGGCAGATATATCTCAAAAAAAAAGATGGACTATTATAAATTTATTATTATTTTATTCCAGAACGCCATAGCCCAGTATACTTTTGGACCCCAGATCCAACAAACCGTACCAATCCAGGCTACAAAACAGCAGCTTATAAGTTATTTACTATCGAACTTCAATCAAGTTCCTTTAAGCGAGAGAATCAATGTACTATCCACAGCAGTCCAGCAAATGCCTCCGAAGAGAAACAAACGCGTGTACTTAGCCGATGTGTTAAAAAAATCAGCGCTGCAAAGCTTAATGGTTGCTGCTAGTGTTTGCGATGCTAGCGACCCGGGAATCTCTAATGCTGCACCACTGAAAGGCTACGCGTCTTTGCCGCGTCAAAACTTAGTCCTTGCAGCCCCTGTTGAAACACCACTGATGGCAAACAGAGACCTCTTGTCGGCTCTGTTGCCTAAAGACTTGCTATCGTCTTTGGCTGGAGGATATGCTTCGAATCGACCTTTAAGAATCCAAGTAGTTTAGTCTTATTAATGTTTTTATTAGGTTCTATTTATTTTATGTTGGTTAAGAAATAAATTATTTACTATGTTTTTAAATTTTTTGGTGATAAGTCTTTCATTATAAATATCGGCCTATCAGCTCAGTTGGTAGTAGCTCTGCTTTCTGCGCCGTAGGTAGGCTTGATCCCCAATGAGAACAAATATTTTTGTAGTGTACACAGATGTTTGACCTCTGTCTGGGTGTTTTATTGTATTCTAAGTGACTGACGGCCTCTAGCTCAGTTGGTAGTAGCTCTGCCTTCTGCGCCGTAGGTCGTGGGTTCGATCCCCACCGAGAACAAATATTTGTGTGGTGAACATAAATACATACTTAAGGTATGTATTTACAAAAAAAAATGTATTCAAGTATTATATCAGCTATCCGGCTATCCTATCCCATATTACAAGCTCTGCTTAGTTTGGGGCTGGGTAGTGTTGTGTGAATTGTCCACAATATTTATATTTATTTATTGATTTATTTAATTATATTTGTTTTTACAAAAAAAAGTAGGTACCTATGTATTATAGTAGTGAGTAGTAGTGAGTATGTATTATATCCCCTAGGTACCTGGTTTCCATAGTACAAGTTCTACTTAATTTGAGGTAAGGGTTTAATACTGGATAATAATTGTATTTAATTTTAGTCGCCCGTCATAAGTTTTTTTGACCAAAAATGTATTTGCACCATGCCAATACTCTAAAGAAAACATCATGAGGAAACCGTAGAACCTTTAAGGCCGGCAGCGCATCAGCACCACCTCTGGTGTTGCAGGTGTCTATGGGCGACGGTGACTACTTTCCATCAGGTGGCCCGTCTGCTCGTCTACCAGCTATGGCATAAAAAAAAAACCTAAAAAGTTCGAAAAACATCTATCATGTGCACGAAAGGGGTCTTTTTAAGACTCATTTAAAATCCTTTCACCACACTTCTAGTTTGAAAAAACCAGTGACACGATAAGAAGAAGAATTGTATTTTATTGCTTCACATACGTAAATGAATGAAATAGGTAGTTAGCTCTTAAAAACGTAATCATCACGTTTCAGTTATCATTTTTAAGAACAAAATCTACTGATTAAGATTACTTGCGTTTAGAACAAAATGTATAAAAGATTGAAAGTTTTTCGAAACACTTTTAGTAGTTATAATGTCTGTTAGATGTATTAAAATAGTTCTTCCTTTATTTTTTTTAACTCAGGTATGAAGAAATTACTTACAAAAATCTGCCCCGAGTTAAAAATAAAAAATAAAATGCCATCTGACATCTTCTTCCTGCCTTTATCCCACTTTATGTGGGGTTGGCACAACATGTCTTCCTCCTCCATTCCCTTCTGTCAGCCGTCATATCTGCATTCACTCCTCCATCTTTTACACAGTTCATCCATGTTTTCTTTGGTCTACCTCGGCTTATATAACCATCCACATCCATACTCATCATTCTTTTAGTCACATGACTTTCATCCCTCCTCATGACATGCCCGCCATCTGACATCACGCTCTAAATAAGAAACAGATCTTAAATAGCTGAAAAAAACTATAATTTTTTTTTAAGTATGTAACGTTAATAATGTGCATTTATGTTTTCAGAGTATTTTCGCCCAGCTGCCTACCCACTTCAGAAATGGCGGATACCAACTTTTTCCAGTGCCAGAAATCAGCCAGAATTACAATAACCACCCAGTTGGCAACAATTTCCCAGTGGTCAACAATATTCCATTTATGAATCTGCCAGTATCTGGCAATGCTCCAACGAACGTGTTACAGAATATGCCAAAAATGACATTTATTGGTGGACAAGTTGGAGATTTGATTAATTTTGCGACAAATATCAATAATAAGCAACTTGCTGCGAACAATCCTTTGGTAGTACCAAATCCACTGATCGATAATAACAATCTACAGATACCAAGCAATAGTATTTCCGTCAATAATTTCACACCAAATAATCCTTACTTACCTATAAATAACATTAATGTCAATAATTTAAATAACGTACCGAATAATTTTGTTCCAACAGCCAATGGCTATGAACGTTTTACTACCAATGCGTATCAATATTTGCCAGAAAACAATGTCCCATGTCAGAATGCGCCAAGTTTGCCAAATAAAATAAATAGCTTGACGCTAGCTGGTCAACCTTTCAATAATGGTTTACCATTTAATGTCGTGCCAGCCGATTTTAACAGCGGAAATGGGTTTCTATTAAATAACTTTATCAATAATGAGGTAAATAATGGGTTAAAATTACCCAGAAGTTTGCCAACGAATGACGTGATGGAAACTGGCTATTACCCAGTTAATGGTAATGGTTTTCCAGTTGCCAGTATAATTGAGAATAATGGCATCGCGTGTCAAGGCACTAATGAGGCACATACTGCCAGTATGGTGGCCAGAATTACTCCTGCGAATCATATTTTAAGCAATGAATTGTCAATGAATAATGACATGCCAGTAAATGCAATACCCAATCAATTTCCAGTTTATAATCAAGAAACATTTTCACCAAATTCTGGTTGTGGAGCCAGCGCAGTGGCAACAACGGGAGAAATACCTAACAATTTTCTTTTAAATTTCAATAACATTAAAACGAATAACGATCACATTGTTCCAAATAACTATCAAACTCCATGTCAAACTGAACAGCAGCCTTTAAACATTATTCCGAGCCATCAAAATAATGATATTAGGTTGACTAACTGGCCAGCGAGTAATTTAGGACAAAGCCAGATTAGCCAGCCAAGTGGCAATACTTTTAATTTGGCAAACTTATCTCACAATAACATGTTGAGTTTGGGTGAATTAGGCAATTATCCCATATTCGGTGGCCTGCCTATTATTGGTATAACTGAAACAGTGTCAGTTATTAATCCTGACCAGTTTTACCTGACATTACTTTTAAATTAATTTAATTATTTATATCCAATAAATATCTTAAAAGATGAACAATGTTTTTCATTTATTAACCTGCTGAAACTCCCAATTCACGTCTTTGTGAAGTCAGGAACAATAATAATTATGATTTCGAAGATCCTGGTGTTCTTCTTCTTAAATTTAAAAGCTTAGCTCTTGTCGGGGTTTTTATGCAGTTTTCTCCAATTAAGTCTATCAAATGCGGCCTCTTTGACTTCCTTTTTTGACATGACAGCAATCTTTTCTTTTATCTGGCTTAAATTAACTAACTATCTACTGATATATTATTATAGGAAAATTTATTTTTTATAAAATTAATTGTAAATATTGTAATAAAAAAAACCACGGTCTGCCAACCTCTTACTATTGTAGTGTCCTAAAGGAGCTCACATGTGCTACTTACCACTGTTTGTAAAATTAACACCTCACTTACCATGTGTTTACAATAAATCTATTGAGTATTGAGTACTGATTCTTGGGCTTGCTTTTCCCTGTTTCCTTCAATCTTTCCTTCAATTATGTTCTTTATGTAGCCGTCATGTCGTAAAAGATGTCCAAACATTTTCACTCTTCGGTTTTGTATCATCTCAAGTATAACTCTCTTTTCTTTTTCTCTTATCCTGGTGTTCAAGAAGTTAAAATAATATATTGACTAAAGAAGACAATACGTAGGTATAAAAAGTATGCTTAGTGACAGCTTCCTATCAAAATGTGTTAGCCTTTGTTATTTCGAAACTGTTTATCAGCAATTAAGGGCCTACATCAGGTGAAACCGAAAATGTAAAGTAGCATTTTTTTTCGTTGTATGGACGAATCCATTTATTTTTTTTGTAAAATATTACAATTAAATGGTGTAAAAAAATTATGATTAGGCTAGAAATTCTCCTCAACTCACAGGGTTCGATAAAATTGAACGCAAAGTTTGCCAAAAACTCTCAATTTTTTTTGGATTTGAAATGGTTTTTTTCCGTTGCTGTTAGAGCCATTGCAATGAAAGTTTTGTTCCCGTTTACCTTAATAAATACGTAAAAACCTGATGTTATTGCATTTTTCTTAGTTGCCGTAGTTTTTATAAAAAAATAAAATTTTCAAAAATATAAATAGATAGGTTTCTGTACTTACTTCTCAGTACAGCCCGAGCGGCCAAGAAGGTTGGACCTATGTCAAATTTCGTGACATGACATTTCATCTCTGACTACGTAAAATATACCCTAGATTAAATCATAGCTACTACTGGTACTATAAATTTGCCACAGTGTAACATAAAACAAACTGTCACAGTATAACGAAATGACATAAAACCATCTTCATCGTACATTATGATCGATAACCTGTATTCACATCATCATCAGCCTGTAGAAGTATATATTTTATGTAGCATATAACTTATCAAGTACATTCTAGGGCACGTTCCTATCGTGCGTGACCAGCGAAGCGCAATGCTTTTGTTAAATACCTCCATTTTTGTAGTTGCATAAGTAGCTATCTTCCTATCTACCCAGTGCTTTCCGTCATCATCATCAGTAAGTAGAAGTCCACTGCTAGATATAGACCTCCTTTATACATTTCCATGAAAAAACAATTTGCCGATTTCCCACGATCTTTAGAATGTCATCGGTCCATTAGGTGGAGGGGCGCTCTGGTTGCTTAGCACCGGTTATATTGTCGTAGCGACCCGCTTTTTGATTCTAAAGGCGTGTGTTCAAACCCCGTCATGCACAAATTAGTTTATCTGCCAAAAAACCTATGTGCACTATGTCAGTACACTCTAACGGTGAAGGAAAACAATAAATGAAACCAACGTGAAGTAGCAAAACTTTTGAGGCACATTCATAATCCACCACACCAGCTTTAATTTTCTATTGACATGACAAGAAGAAGACTCAAAAACTAGTAGCCGATTTTAGGCCTTTATAAAAATAGTGTCGATTTTGCAAAGAGTTTGGGAGCCCATTACAATGAAAAGGAAGTATATATATATATATATATATATTATGGACAATCTACACTACACTATCTAGCCCTAAACTAAGCAGAGTTAGTATTATGGGAACCAGATAGCTGATGTAATACTTAAATACATTTTGTTTGTAAATACATAGGTACTTGGAAAACAATATAACATCCAGATGGAGAACAAATATCTATGATCACCACACAAATATTTGTTCTCGGTGGGGATCGAACCCACGACCTATGGCGCAGAAGGCAGAGCTACTAATAAATGAGCTGAGAGCCCAGTCATAACAATAATATCATGGGTTTTGAGTATTTTTGATTGCCGTCTTTTAAATCTGGAGGTGCCTGTAATGTCCCGAATTCTGGAACTTTCTGTCAAAGGCTTCATGCACGGTGCGCTCAAATACCCAAATACCAAAATACATGTGCCTATTTCTATACACGCAGCAAGGAGTTTCCCAAGATTTTGCGTTTGACAGAACTTTGAAGAGTCAGTTGGGGTTGTCGAAACTCTTTGGTATACCTAATATTTTTAAATGCCGATAAAATACAATAATATAAGTCGAATAGACAGTGTTATTTCACAATGCTTCACTGATCTCCACCGCAATGAGCACCGAAGGCCTAAATGAGTGCAAAGCTTAAAGCCACCCATAAATAATTTCCTATGCATGTAATGTATTGTATTATGTATATCAGTTATCTAGCACCCATAACACAAGCTTTGCTTAGCTTGGGGCTAGATAATGTTGTGTGAATTGTCCAGCATTATTATTATTATTATTATTATTTATTTCCATAGGCATGAATTCTATGCACTAAGTTATACTTACTAGATTTACATACAGATCTGGAAGTATAACCTTTTAGATAAAAGAAAAATTTACTAAATTGGATCATAAAATTAAATGACGAAGGTATGCAGTAACAAACAATAAAACAAAACGGCTTAGCCGATTTTGATGAAATATTACTTTTCAGAAAAAAAAAGATTAAAAGGGAGAAGACGAAAGAGAAGAAAAAAGATAAGAATATTATTGTACAAAAAAATTGCCCCCCTTGCCCCCCAGGATCCCCCTTTTGTGAGTGCTACCGGATGCCGTCGAGATAGGGGGTTTTCGATTAGGGTTTCGTATAGAGGGTTTCTTCCTGAATTGAAAAAACAAAAAAAACACCCCCCCTCTTTCCCCTTTTTTCACCCCCCCCTTTCGTATCTTCCAAGCGGAGTGACTTGCAAGACTTTTTTTTTGGGTCATGTAGGGAAGGTGAGATTATTTTGAAAGCAAAATAAATTTTGCCCCCCTCCCCCCTCTAGACCCCTTTATTATTTTTGACCCTTTTTTTCGAGTGGAGCATTGCGGCAAGCGAATGGGGAACAGTGCGGCGAGCAAAGCGAGCCGTGCTGTGACCCCCCCCCCCCCCCCCTAAGCCCCCCAGAACCCCCTCCTCCTGAACCCGGGGGGAGCGTCGCGGCGAGCGAAGCGAGCCGTGCTGTGACCCCCCCCTCAAGCCCCCAGAACCCCCTCCTCCTGAACCCGGGGGGAACGTTGCGGCGAGCGAAGCGAGCCGCCACGCGACCACGCCCACCCTACTGAAATTTAGAACCCCCTCCTACTGAAATTTAGGGTGTCTTAGGGGTGTGAAAAAATGTTCACTAGACTGAGTTCAAAATTCAAAATGGCGGCTGTGCCACTTCAGGTTTTGCAAAAATCGTCCGATTACGGTCGTTCAAAGGGTTCATTCGACTGAGGACTATGATTGGAGATTGAATTTTAGGTTTTTTAAGGTGTTTGATTGGATCTTCACTTGGTTTAGGGTTCCGCCCCTATGGGAACGCATTGAGGACGCGAGCTGCTTGCAGCTCGCGATGCACGCGACCCGGTAGTCAACGTTTGGGTTCCTTCCAGCGGTTTCGACCCGTTAAGGGTTTTGGCTTGACGTACAATTTAGGGTTCCGTATAAGGTTTTGATTGGGGTTTTACTACATTGAGCAATTTGATTAAGTGTTCGACTTTTAGGGTTCCTTAGGACTTTGATTGGAGTTTCAACTACACTTAGGAGCTTGATAATGTTAACATTTTTAGGGTTCCTTAGGACTTTGATTGGGGTTTTACTACATTGAGGAACTTGATAAAATAAACAACTTTTAGGTAAACAAATTTTTGGTATTACGGAACACGATCAAATTCATGGCATTTTCGAACGGCTACTATTGCTATCGCGCACGCACGGTGCGGGTGGCGGGGTGCAGGGGGAGGAAACGCTTGAAGCACACGGGACACTTCGGTTGTGTGTGTGAATCGCTCGGACTTCGGACTAGTTAAATACCTACACTGGCATAAAACATAATGCTTAGATATTTGATAATTGTTAGTTTAGGAAGGGTACCTACTAAGTGAAGATGGGAAATACTAAGTACCTAGGTAGGTTGTAGGTTGGGTAAACGAAATCAAGGTGCAGCACTAGGTCAAAAAGTCTGCCGAAATTTCGAAAAAAGCCAACATTTCGACTAAAACAAATTATGAACCATTAATTTCTATACAGGGTGGAATTTTGTAATGCCACCTGGAGGGAAAGTACTCTTAATACTGCAGATAGAAAATTTTACTCAAAGGAAACATTCCTTTATTTTTGGATAGAAAGCAATTTCTAAAATTAAAAATAAAATAATTTTTAAATTAATTTTTTTTTTTGAAAGGAATAAATTTATTCTTTTAAAGAAATGAATTCGTTAAAAGAATAAATTTGTGTATCCAAGAGAATGGAGCCCATTTCAAGCAACTAATTTCAAGTAACTAGTTAGTTATCCATTTTTTGTAAATAATTAAATTAATTTAAGATTTCCTGGTTTTTCTTTCATTTAATTTATCATGTTTGTTAGAGAGATTTCATCCTTATAATTGACTAACGATCGATGCAATAAAAGTACAAGGTATAATTTTTCTGATTTTAGCCGGTTCAATTCCCGGGTGTGAGAGAATTTTCGAAAAACTTTGAATGCAGTTTGCTTTCTATTCAAAAATAAAGGAATGTTTCCTGTGAGTAAAATTTTCTATCTGGAGTATTAAGAGTACTTTCCCTCCAGGTGGCATTACAAAATTCCACCCTGTATATGAAGTATTGATAAAAGGTCTAAGAAAAATTACAACAAATTATTTTTTTTCTTTATTTATTTGTAGTTCAAAAAACTGCTACCACTCAACGTCCGGTGGAAATATTGATAAAAGGACTGAGAAATACTTGATCAAAATAGTTTTTTTTTATATAACTGGAGCTCAATAAACAGAGTACCGCTCAACGTCTGGTGGAAATATTGATAAAAAGACTTGGAAAAATTTCAGCAAAATATTTTTTTTCTTTATTTATCTGGATCTCAAAAAACCGACTGCCGCTCAACGTCAGGTGGAAAGATTGATGAAAGGACTAAGAAAAATTGCCACAAAATATTTTTAGTCTTTATTTATCTGGGGCTTAAAAAAACTGCTACCACTCAACGTCAGGTGGAAATATTGATAAAAAGACTTGGAAAAATTTCAGCAAAATTTTTTTTTTCTTTATTTATCTGAATCTCAAACAACCGACTACCGCTCAACGTCAGGTTATATAATATTGAAAAAAGGACTAAGAAAAATGGCTACAAAATATTTTTATTCTTTATTTATCTGGGGCTTAAAAAAACTGATACCACTCAACGTCAGGTAGAAATATTGATAAAAAGACTTGTAAAAATTAGAACAACATATTTCTGTTTTATTTTTCTGGAGCTCAAGAAATAAACTACAGCTCAACGTCAGGTGGAAATATTGATAAAACGACTAAGAAATTAAAAAAAAAACTTTATTTATTTGGAGCTCAAAAAACTGCTACCACTCAACGTCCGGTGGAAATATTGATAAAAAGACTGAGAAATACTTTAACAAAATAGTTTTTCTTTATATAACTGGAGCTCAATAAACAGAGTACTGCTCAACGTCTGGTGGAAATATTGATAAAAAGACTTGGAAAAATTTCTGTAACGTTCACTAGAAGTTGCTTCATGCAATCAAAATTGAGTTCTATATAGTAATTGTGATAAGACATAAATATATTTTTTTTCAGTTTGTTTATAATCATTATATAAGTATCCACCTATAGTAGGTTAGCTTGGTACACTTTTTTCGCGAGTTTTGTGCGAAAGCCGAGGTCCATGTAATTGTAGGTCGATGTTCGCAATCGTTGGTTTTGCGAATGTAAATAAGCAGAATAAAAGCAACCTAATTGCTCAACGAATAAAGTATATTTTTAAATGCAGTCACATTATTAGACTTTCTGTACTTTGGTAAGTGAGCCGCTTTGCGTGTTTTATATTGCTGTGTGTGTGTGATCGATGAGGTCTGGCGAACTTCACCCCACCTGATGTTGAGCGGACCTCCACCCATGATCTTCAACTGTAACGTCATGACTGGTTTTGAACCCACGCCCCCCAACCGCTAGGCCGAAGAGGTCTGGCGAACCACACCCCACCTGACGTAGAGCGGACCCCACCCATCATCTATTACTGTAACGTTATCACTGATTTTGAACCCGCACCCTCCAACCACTAGGCCAATGAGGTCAAGCAAACCACACCACACCTGATGTTGAGCGGACTCCCACCCATCATCCTCTACTGGAACGTCATCAACCACAACTCCATCGCTCCGCGCCGGGGTCAATGGCTCTCTCAACTCAACTCGGAGTCAATGGTTCTCTTTACTCTTCTTCAATTTGGTACAGAACCCGCACAAACCCTACCTGATGAATAAACTCACTCGTATCATGTTAGAGAATTTCCTGGTGTCTTTTCTAAGTGCGTAAATAGCTACTCTGAAGGTTCTTTATCGGTTCAGGAATGTTGTTTTTTTTTTCACTTTATTCTTGCATTCAGAGCATGACCAATCCTTGCTTATTGAATACTAGAAAAGCGAAACAAGCAAGCAATAAGCTTAGAGGGTTAGTCAGGTAATGCAGCCACAAAAAATAAAAACATAAAATTGTAGGGTGCAAAAAGTCAACTCTCTTTGACCAGATTTGAACTCCCGCCCACCTCGTCCTCTCAGTGTGAATCCGCACGCCCTAGCCACTAGCCTATCTGACGCTTAGTAACGTTGACGAAATTAGGCAATGCATAAAAATCGTTAGCAGTGGCTGACGCACACGCACAAGCGCGGCACTATGGTTGGATTCACGTATAGAAGTAGCGCGTCACACGAGCGCCTGTGTGTGTATACTACTATTATATATTCCGTGGCGCCCGCATCAAATGAATAGAGATAGCTATATTCGGAGCAGTTTTTGCTCACGCCTCGAATTGAAGTTGCGAGCTGTGTACGTCGGCCCGTTAATATTTAGGCATCCGATTTAGGCGTCGCCTAGGTTTAGTGAAAACGGGTGTTAGTAACGTTGACGAAATTAGGCAATGCATAAAAATCGTTATCAGTGGCTGACGCACACGCACAAGCGCGGCACTATGGTTGGATTCACGTATAGAAGTAGCGCGTCACACGAGCGCCTGTGTGTGTATACTACTATTATATATTCCGTGGCGCCCGCATCAAATGAATAGAGATAGCTATATTCGGAGCAATTTTTGCCCGCGCCTCGAATTGAAGTTGCGAGCTGCGTCCGTCACCCTCTTAATATCTAAACTTAAACATTACGGTATTCTAAATCGCTCCATTGACTTATTACAATCGTACTTGACTGATAGAATCCTTAAAGTTGATGTGGGCGGTGAGAGATCTTTTGGGTCAGTTATTGACATAGGGGTGCCACAAGGTTCGATATTAGGTCCTTTCTTGTTTCTAGTGTACGTAAATGACCTTCCTTTTTTGGTTAAAAAACTATGTGAAACAGTACTATTTGCTGACGATACCTCATTAATTTTTAAAGTCGATAGATAGAAGGCTAATTACGATGAAGTTAACGCATCTCTGTCGTAAATACTTAACTGGTTTAATAATCTTTTACTTAATGTTAAGAAAACTCATAAGTTTTATGAAAAAATATTTTTTGAGTGTCAGTTCTAAGTATAAAAATCATAATGCGGTTTACAGAATACATCTATTTACCAAGTTTCATCAGTACATATAGCTTTTACAGTTTTGTAAGTACCATACTTCAAGCAAATAAATTATTTCTTTTCATTTCATTTTTTTGAAAAAAAGTGACTGTGACATACGGATGGACAGACAGACAGACATGACGAATTTATAAGGGTTCCGTTTTTTACCTTTAAAAAATACAAGTGTTCATTCACCGACTACCGACATTTATGAACTTGCAACTCACTCTGGTTTTGCATAATATGAGGAAAATCTCTCTTGGTGGAAGGTTTCTTTTATTAAATCTGGGGCTATTTGCTTGTTATACTATATAAATTAGACTACTACTACTACACTACTATATAAGTTAGATTTAAAATGTAGCGTTCGTGGTAGTTTAAAAAATACCGCACAGCTTGCCATTGTTATCACCAATCCTGGATGAAAAATATGCAATGGAAACTCTGCGACGGGAATCAGCTAACATAACAATTGGGTTATATTTATTTACTGAATATCTGTCTGTGTTTTTGTCTAACGAAGCGTATTCTAGTCAACACATTGTAATGTCGTGACAAATGTCAGACCCAAGCACAGAATAAGTAATAGTTGGTATCAAATACATGAATTCACAGCTCAGGTCAGGCAACGCCATCTTTATTTTAAATTTTTCCAACTTTCCGGTCGTGTTTTGTTTTTAGACCAGCGTATAGCGGAGGCTTAATGGCAGCGCTGAATGTTTGAAGAGTCACGTAAATATTTTATGCTACACTCCGACCTAGGCTTGACTTTGTCCGAGCTGGTCACTAGCCCTTACTCATTTGCTTTCTCTTCTTTATTACTGAAGATTTACCCATCCTAAAACGCCCTGGATGCGGTGTTGACGAGCTCTATCCACGCTATGGTAACGCGTAACGGTAAAAAAGAGACCACAGAGCCTTTATTTGATCTGAATACTGGCTTGATAACCGCACTTACTTGAGGATAGAATGAAAATGTTGCTACCAAGAAACGTTGATTTGTTTTCAACGACTATTCAAAACTGAAGATACACATGACAAAGATACATACCAGTAAACTGTTAATTTTAAACAAACACAAGTTAGATGGGCAATAACTTTGACGAATACTCTAAGGACGAGCGCAGATAGTATAAGTACGTACATCCGTACCTATTTATAAAGGAGGTCACGTATTTAAAATCACAAGTGAATTGGAGCGGTTCAATGTACAAATAAAATTGTTAAAAGTTATCATGTTTACTGTTGTTTTAATTGCTGTGATTCTACTACAAGTAAGTTTTTCTCTGTATTACCTTTTCCTACTTGAATAAAGTGTATTAGTCTACTCTAGGTTACATAAAATACACTCATATTTTGTAACTACCAGATAAAGATTAAGAACTGTGGCAGAGGCTACTAATGATGGCATTGTCAGATTTTTTAAATCACTAACTTATTAGTTTTTTAACATTTACTACAGAAAAGCTTTGGTCAAGAGACTACACAACTTGACGTTGAAATATTCAAAGAACTGCATACCGGAACCATTCTGAACGAATCTACGGAAGATCTCATTCACATACAGCCCAAGTTCATTGATGACAGCAAATTGGAATTGATATTTGAAACAGCTGATGATATCTCAGTTAGTGAGATTGGTGAGGATATAGATGATACGATAGAACCTGTAGTCACATATCCGATCAGTGGTCTTGTTAAAGCACATGGCAAAGTTACGGTTGCAACACATTATGGAGGTAAAGGTACCTCAGTTTTTGACGTGATAACGTCTTATAAATCGATGGAGCCGGCTGCACGCACGAAAAAACATGACTCATGCGTCGTTACGTCGTTTCGTCGTTCCATTTACCTAAGCCCGAGCCCGGGTCGGGTAATGGGTAAGGGTAAATGAGGGTAAGGGTAAATGAGGGTAAGGGTTCGGTCGGGTTCCGGATCCGGGTCCGAGAGTTCGAGTCCGAGTCCGAGTCCGAGTCCGCGAGTATTTTCTTATGACGTTATCACGTTCAACTATCGTCAGTAAACCGACTTTACAGACAACCGATTTTTTTTGTTGATTAGTTTTTTACCTTCTCTGCCTTTCCATTACTTAGGGTTGGCAACTATCCTTTAAAATTTATATTTATCCAGGGCAAGTTAATAATGAATCTAGTAGTAAAACAAGTTTTGAAGCGTGAAATTAACTGCAACTTAGAACTTGCAGACCTTTTTTTTTTTTCAACGTTGGGAAATCCTCATGGATACTCTTCCGTCGTGACGAGCAACGGAAGAGTTATGTCGGACTCCTACCGACTAAAACCCAACGGTGGTCCTTCTCTGCACCTTTAAGTGCCGGATAACTAAATATTACTTCATAGATTTGTTTTAAGACTATGCATGACTAAATAACTATTTGCATGTTCTGGTTTGCAGATAGCTGTAGCAGTGAAATTTTAAATGAAGAAACAGTACCGAAAGATTGTCCTGATACCAACGAGAATGTTATAAATACTACTATTAAATTGAGCACTCCTGTAAAAGCTGAAGGCAAAGTTACCATTATTGCGCACTTTGGATGTGAAGGTAAGTGCCTTATAGCCAAGAAAGTGATTAATATCGTGAAATAAATAAGTAGATAGAAGTTGGACAATATAAAAGGTGCACGAGCTATGTGAAAAGTGACATGAATAACAAAGGAAGGGAAACAGAAATGATGGTTGACATATAGAGGAACGGAAGACGGGAACTTGTTGTGGCACCACATAAAGTGGGATAAAGGCAAGAAGATGATTATGGATTTCTTCATTTTTTTATCATGTCACTGGTTTGCAAGAACGAAGAGGTGAAAGGGGTTTTAATAGCGCAAAGAGAGAGCCTCTTTCGTGCACTTGGATGGATGTCAAGGGTGCATGCATACCCATCTTACTTAGTTGACGGCATTAACAATATGAAGTAGACTGAACGGACTGAACAATCAATAATGCTGGATTTTATTGCAGGAAGCAGCAATGATGATGTTATTACCAAAATGGATGTTGATGTACCAGAAATAAGTGGTGAAGTAATCAGCTTCAGTGGTTGCGCGAAGGGACAAGGCAAGGTGTCCATTGCAGCACATTATGGGTGTGGTGGTAAGCTAAGCATATAACCACAAAGCAACCTTACAACGTTGCCATACGTGGTTGCTTTTTCCATATAGCTTAAGTACCACCGTCATAATTAAGCCCAAATAAGACATACCTACATCACTCTCCCAGATATAGGTTTCCCCTACGTCTAGTGGCCCTAAGTAGGGGGCAGGGGAAACTGGGAGATTTGAAACTGTCACCACGCTTGGAAAGTACTTAATGACAATTAATGACTTCAGTAATGATGCCTGCCCAACCTCTGGCGTGTGTCTTCGACTAATATCGTTTTTATTTCGGTTTAATTAATCCTTATTCACAATTGAAGTCACATCAAGTCGGAGAAGTCGATGTTAGTCGATATTATAATTGTTTTACTATTTATGATGAAGAGCATCACAAAATTTTTATCAAAATCTACAGACAGTGGAGAACCTGAACACACTGTTACACATGAAACGATCACAGCTGTTCTTGATGAAGAAGAGATCCCCGATGGACCTGTCAGCTTCGGTGGACCTGTGCATGCCCAGGGCAAAGTATCAGTAGGAACACACTATGGATGTGGAGGTAGGAACAGTTTGGATTTCATAAGCCATTTAGAATGAAATTTTATTGAATCTGCTGACAGCTCAATAGGTATCTAGACTATCTAGTAGGTCTGATAACTATAGAAAAACCAACATCGTAAAAACTCAGGCATTCAATGGATGAAAAATATGGTTAGCAGTTGGCTTCTACAGGTGAATGATAAAGATATTTCTAGCACTATCAATTATCGTTGTTTTGCTTGCAGGTCCAGTCGGGATGTCACCAATGTATTTGCCAATGCCTTGGTTCCCAACATTTTACCCTCAATATTATCACCCTCCTCTATATTCGTACCCTGGATCATACCCTGCTCCATATCCACACATGATGCCAGGAATACCATTTACATCGCCAGGGTTAGAACACATGGTCAATCATTTCGAGAACTCCGCAGATTATTTGTCAGTAAAAGACCTGTCGAGTTCTAATACTGATGAAAATATTTCATTAAATGGAATGGTGCCTGTGTCTGGTACTGTGTCCATTGCTGCAAGATACTAAGCAGATATTGCCGGTGAGTGGATAAGTCAAACACTTTTACCTAATTTACAGGAAAATTTAGTGAGTAAGTCCGTTGTTCTATCATCTCCGCATTGATCCATGTCTTTCCTGTGGATAAAGCCAATTGCTGTAGGCCTACCACAAGCTCCGTCTGGCTCCGGTTTTGAGTCTGAGTGAGTGCTGTCAAAATAAATCCAACGTCGAAACGTCACACACACAGTATAATTCACTGGTGAGCACTCACACAGACGCAAAACCAGAGTTAGAGACAGAGCCAGCTAGTTGTTTAAAAAAAGTATAAATCATCTACAATCATTGCAAAAGCCTATTCATTTACATAATAATGATTTGCTAAACTCTCAAGTAAGCCATAAACTGAATGAAATCTTTCAAATGAAATCGATTTTATCAGCTGATCTGATAAAACTGCTTGAAATTTTAACAAGAAGTTTTCGAAACACTGATTATATTTTGATACTTGTTTTATAAAGGGTTGAATAAGCCGATAATTGATTATTTCAGTCTTGTCTTTTAAAATGGCTTTTCTCACTTATTTACTTCTGCCTGTATTCATTAATAATGTAAGTTTTAATTATGCTGTATAATATTAAGGTTATTCATTTTTGTCTCTCATCTTAAAAGATACGATAGAAGTGTATTTTTTTTTAATTACTAAGGATTTAATTATTTAGTTTTGAGCATATTTATTGCCTTATTATTATTATGCATGTAAATTTAACAGTCAGATCTTAGAACTAGTATAGAATCAATACAAAATTTACCCTGCAAGGGTGTTGCAATACAGTAGAAGCGGACCGATATGGTATAATCATTACAATCTGCATGATTGTCTGTGATAACTGATAAGTCAATAGTTATATTATTATTATATTCCATGTCAATAGCTTAAAATATGAAGGATAGAAAATGTCTCGATACAATAATATTTAAAATAATTCCGAATTAGATCCAAATGTCAAACACAAACTGAATTTTTTATTACGATGTTAACTTATCGGCTAAGAATTCGTCAACAGAACAGTAACACTTCGATAGGAGCAAATTTTTTAAACCATTTTGAAATAAGGAGTTTTTACTTTAATTTTTAATTAAAAATTAAAAATTAAAATTATTAAACTTGCGTTGTGACTAAAACTATTTTACTATAAGTGTAACATCAACAACTAGATATAATAAAAACCTATATAGTGACGAGTCTTTGTGAAAGAGTTTTTTCAGATTTTTTAACTATTATTTTATGTTACAGATAGTTGCTGGTCAAATCGCAGGTCAAAACGTGCGTGCTGGTGCTATCAACTCAGCGAGTCCTCAATTCAGAAAAGCTTTACCTAATCCACAACTCTTGAACACAAACGCACAGTTTGCCAGAAACATGGCTATACCGTCTAATCACGCAATAAACGTGCCAGTTGGAGTTAAATCTTCAAACATCGCAAACTCAGTTAATGCAGTTGCAGCTGGCAATACTTACAAAAATATCGCAAACGGAAATCCGAATCTAGCGACTGTAAATACAGCTAGCCAAAACTATGCCACTAACTTGGCAAATGCAAATGTTCTAGCACCCGGCAGTATTAAAAACATAGGCAAACCTAATTTGGCCAATGCAGCTAATCCTGGACTTGCCAGAAGTGCATTTAATAATCCTAATGCAGTGTCAACTCTCCCAGCGATGTCTCAGTATCGCTTAGGCAGCTCGAACAACAACCCTGCTCAAACTTATAACCCGATAAACCCAAACTTTGCCAGTAATATGGCCATCGGGAATAAAGGCGTGAAACACGCAAAAGTCAATGGAATGGAATTACCGAATGTATCTGGTAATTCTTACTTATCACCAGCATTGGGACTACCTGGCAGCCAGCAGTATGGCATTCATATCGAAGCCAATGCTCTAGAAATCGCTGGCAACGTAGCAGTTACTGGCAGGATGCCATTTTCTGGCACTGTTAGTTTAAATGGTAAACTATCAACTGAAGGTGCTGGTTCTGTTAATTATGCATGCTCAAGTTAATATGATTACGCCTAGGAAATGTAATTTATTCTAGGTTAAAAACTTAATTTATTAATGCAGAAAATAAAACAGTACTCAAATAATAGCTGTATTGTTTATTTTTTCCTAAGACCGTAGGTAATATTTAAAAGATGTCGTATTTTAAAGAATACTTCTAAACATAAGTAACCTATCTAATTCTTATTTGACATGATTGCTTAGTTAGCTGATATGGCTAGAGAATGGCTAGATAGTGCTGTGTAGATTGTTCACAAATAGTCTTTTTATTTAAACAAAAAACCTCATTATTATTATGCAATCTACACTCAAATACTTTAGTTATGAATCAAAAACACCCAGAAAGACATAGTTGAATCTAAGCGCCACTTACTAGCTACTAAACCCTAAAATAACTAGCAAGAAAATTATGGCTTGGTACTTGGTGCCCAGCGTTTTTTTGTCTTCCTGCAAAACGAAGCGTAAGTAAGTAGCAGTAGGAAAAAACCTACTGTTCTTCCTGAAAATATTACTAATGGACTTCACCAGAAAAATCAGAAAGGAAAATGCGGTTCGTAATGATTTTCAGACTTTATTAACATTCTATAAGAACAAATAAAATTAACGGGTTGCAGTAAGTAATTTAAGCGCAGCCACAATTAGGAGCCACAGAAACTAGTCCACCTGCTGGCAGGTAACCTTCAAAGTTTACGTAGCCAATAACTGGCACTTGGCCGGCTACAGCCGTGTTACCACCCACTGGCAACTCGCCAGTAATTGCAACATTGCCGTAGCCAACAGGAACGCTGCCGGGGTAGCCAGCCAACCCGGGGCCCGCTAGATTAGGCGCCAAATTCGAACCGAGGCAATTCGGTGTCAAATTGTTTGCCACTCCGCTGGCTGGACCTCTGTAGCCAATATTGTTGCCAAGAAACTGGCAATATGCGTTCTGAAAAGAAGAAAATACTGATTAATACTTTACTGTTGTGTATGACATAAATATATATGTTTGTATTGTATTGTTTAGGACTACACAAAACTGTCTACACTATCAAAAGCTAGCGTTTTGTTGTGTTTTCGATAATAGATTAGTATTTCATAAACTTACTGAAATAAGACCTAAAATAACCAAAAATAATAATCGAACTGCCATTTTGTTTTCAAATCGCAATGTTACACTGAATCGGGTTTTTTGAAACATTTTTATTTATATTAAAACCTTTTCGTAACATTTTTATCGATTTACAAAGTACATTGACTGATAGTGATAAATAAGTCTTGGAAAAAGTCACGAACATGGATTGAAATGATTAGAAATTACTGTTGGTCAGGACTTTTTCAAAACAAAGCTTAGCCAAAAAAAAAAGTTTTGCGTGGTTTTATTTAACCACGGTAAAAGTGAAACTTTTTTCACATTATAGATATTTAACTAAAATTTTTCGGAATCTATACACTACACCAGGGGTGCTCACACTTATGTGTCGGCGATCGACCAGATAGTATTTTGAAAGCAAGGGGTCGCGTATTTCCAAAAATTCTACTGGGTGCCTATATTAAGCATTATTGCTGGCGATCGACTCGAAAAGCTTTCACGATCGACCGCTTTGAGCACCCCTGCACTACACGGTCAGCTGATGCGAACTATAGGCACCACCATATTGGCCTCGGCTGCTCTGACGAGCGCCTTTCACTTTATTCGTACTCCGCGGCCGACTGTCACGCGACAAGCAACACGGAGACGAAAACGTTTGAAACGATGTAATTTAAGTTTCACTTTAAAAAGTCAGAAGTCAAATACCTACAAATGTATTTATTCAATAAAATCACAAGGAAACGTCTAAGAGCTCCCGCACACGGTGCTCTGGCTACAACCACAAAACGCCACCACTCTGGCATATTTCCTGTGTTTTCATACATTTTATATAGCGACGGTTTGTAGCGTGTGGCATCCGGACATTTAGACGCAACTAGACAAGTGCCACTACTCCTTTATGGTAGATATTCCACATTCTCGTACAAAGCGCTTTGACTCCACTTTTATAATACGAACTGATGCCAAGGAGTGGAACTCTCTTCCGGTGTCAATATTTCCGGAACGTTCTAATTTAGGTATTTTTAAAACAAGAGTGAACTGGTGGATTAAGGTTAAGCATCTTAGGCTGCATCCTCACTTTCCATCAGGTGTGACGGCAGCCAAATGCTTAGCTTTAAAAAAAAAATGGCGACTACCGGCGTCAACCGTGTGCGTCGAGTACATTATAAAATGTATGAAAACTACAGCATATATGTATATACCGGTGGCGGCGTTTAGTGGTTGTGTGCGGTGACACTTATAGCTTCTATTAGTAGGTGAGTCTAGGTGCCAGTTTCCAAAAATAATTGGCTGGTTTGAAATCCAGTCGTGTACGAATGTGTTATAAGGTCAAAAAATGTTAACGCACTATACAAAAATGTAAAAGTACTCTCAAACGGCGAAAGAAAATATCGTAAGGAAAAAGGTGTGTCGTAGAACCTAAAAAGTTTGAAAATTAAGTATGTGCCAAGTGCATGAAAATAGCCTCTCTGAGGCGCACTTAAACTCCTTTCACCACAATGATTTGAAAGAAACAGTGACACGACGAGTCCGTGATGTCCACTTCAGTCTTAAAATTCCAAATAGAATGTTTAGACTTGCATCAAACTACCTCTTGTTCTTTTTATATGGTGTATAGTATGGTAACTGAGTTTTAGCTGAAGTGGCCAATTTGTAAAGTCAAAGTAAAAAATATGTTTATTCAGTCTTATTACAAGGATCACTTTGAAACGTATTAAAGCTGGCGAGTCTAGGTGCCAGTTCCACGCGACCAAGCGTAGAAGAACAGGCAACAAACTACGGCTTGGTTCCTACTGTTTTTTAGTAAGAACTTCACTGAATAGATCTTGGCTCCATCATCAGACCAGCTCGCTGTCATCATTTTATTACTACTAACTAAGTAAAAAGTAAACAGGCCTTTGCATCATTGTAGGTGATTTTATATAGCGTCAGGGGCAATATGTGATTACTCCAGCCTTACTTCTGGAACGCTGTAATGGGACAGGATTTTAGATGGAATAGGCTTGCCCAGCACCTTATACCATCCTAACTGCTCGACTGACTGACGTGCAGAGCTGACTAAGCTATGGGTTTCCTCACGATGTTTTCCTTCACCGTTTGAACGTATTAGCATTGTGTGCATATTATATTCCAGACAAAATAAATCTATGCAAGTGGGTAAGTATTTAATTTTTAAGTGTTTCCACACTAGGGCCTCCAACCACAACCACAAAACGCCGCCATTGGTAATTTTTTTGTAGTTTTCATACATTATATTATTATATACATTAATAGAAAGAATAGAATAGAGCTTTTATTGCTGAGGCTGAGGTGAATAGAGCTTTTATTGTTCAAAAAAAATGCATCAGGGCTTTATGCGGCGTAGGACCGCTAGTATCTTGTAAACCTCTCTTCAAGGAACTTAAATTGTTAACCTTAACAGGTATGTATATATTTCAAGTTGGTTGTTTTGTAAAAGAACATAATAAATTTTTTTACACATATTCCGAAAAAGTACATTCCAAACTTAAATATAGAGACCCCACTAGGCTGCTATTTCCAAGCCGTAAAACTGCTTTAACCCATAAAAATAGCTATGTTATGACCGTTAAAATCTATAAATTCCAAAAGTTATTCGAGAGCTACCACTTAAACAGTTCAAAACGAAACTATATTCATGGCTTTTGGAAAAATGTTTTTATAGCGTTAAGGATTTCGTTTGATTTATGTTATATTGTAATTATGTTGTTATGTTCTATGAGTTATTATTATTATTTTTTTAATGAATTAATATTTTTGACTATTATTATTATTATTCTGACATAGGTACCGATTTATTTTAATTTAACATTATATAATCTACATTGTGAATTTTGTATGTCGGTCTCCGACGAAGTATGCGAGCCACTTTTTCTTACATGACGATCGAATTGTACCATGCTTCTTGCAAATAAATAAATATTTCATTTCATTTCATTTTCATTTCATTAATATTATTTATAAAACTTAGGGTTGGTAGACAGAAGCGTTCTCCCAAGATCATCTTGGCAGAAACTGTGGTTTCAAACCGTCTAAAATATGTTTACATGGATGAAAATTTTGATTTCTCATTTGTATGGACGTGCTATTCGTGGGACTATCCCTTTGAGAAAAACCATGCAGTTGTTCTGCAAAAATAAGGCAGTTCTTGATAATTAGGTCTTAACAGAAACACAAAATTACAATAATTAATTATTTTATTTTATTCTTAGCTTAATTAATAGCTACTCAGACTTAAAGGCAGTTGCCAACTCCGTAACCAATTCTGCCCAAACCAGCAGCTCCGTTCAACCCAACTCCTGCCAAGCCATTCAGCCCCACTCCAGATATGCCATTCAAGCCTCCAGCCAAGCCATTCAAGCCAGCTCCAATACCAGCCACGTTGGGCCCGTAAGTTGCCGAGCTCACGATTCCAGTAGCAATGGGTCCTTCAGTGGCTATACCAACTGCTCCATCACCACAGCCGTATGAAACGGCACCAGCACCACCTGATGGCATGGCGCCATCCAAGGCAACAGTTCCCAGGAGTGGAAGGTTACCACCAATGTTCAAAGATCCTTCATAAGCGTTCTCGGAGACAACAGACACACCAGTTGGGGCAATGGCTGATGCACTCTGGACTGGAAGGCCACCTCCGGTAGAGGCCACGCCAGCGCATCCGATGCCATTTCCCCCTAGCCCGTTTACTCCAAGTCCGTTTACTCCCAGCCCGTTTGCTCCCAACCCGTTTACTCCCAGCCCGTTTACTCCCAGCCCGTTTACCCCCCGACCATTTACTCCCAGCCCGTTTAAGCCACCGTTAGCGATCATGCTGTTCCCAGCAAGGATGCTGGCGGCTAAACCGTTTCCATTCAGGCCTGGACGAAGGCCGTTTCCAATGCACTGGCAAAAGATGGTCTGAAAAAATCAAGAATGATTGAGTAAACATGTTTTCGTACGAAGAATGATTGAGTGAACATGTTTTCGCATGAGTCTCTTCTTGTTTTGTTTTCTATTTGCCCGAACGAATTGACTGAATCAAATCACTAAGTATTCTTAAATTCTTTACTCAAAAGAGTGTACCTTTGAAGCTCGTGTTTTATATATATCTAAACTTTTATACTATCTACTTCTCGTATACTAAAATTATAAAGAGGAAAGATTTATATTTTTGTGTCAATGTTTGTAATGAATAAACTCAAAAACTACTGTGCCGATTTCAAAAATTCTTTCACCATTGGAAAGCTACATTCACCCTGAGTAACATAAGCTATATTTATGGGTTTTAAAATATAAAATATCCACCCGTGCAAAGCCGAGACAGGCAATAAACAAAAAAGTAGGTACTTATTTCTATAAACATACCTGGAATAACGCAAAAGCGAAGAAAATACAAATTTTGGCCACCATCTTGTAAAATTCTTAGTGTTGGTTGTAAACTGAGAATTAAATGTATTTGTTGAGTCTTTATACCCACAATCGATAAAATGTAATTATTTCATCAATAAGAATTAGGTAATTTTATTTTATCATGAAAACACTCATTATCTATGTTAGAACCTTATCAATTAAGACATCGTAATTTAGGACGTACTTCACACAACTGCTAGTCACCTCCTGAGGTATGCAGGCAACGAGGGGGTGGGGAGCAAACCATCGGCCCGATTTTATTTCCATTCAGATAAATAAAAAAATCTATTCTAATCTAGGTTCTTAGTATAATAAAATAAGAGAATAACAAACAGTAAAAAAATATCTACAACCGAATTGCGAACCTCCTTTTTGATTTGAAGTCGATGAAATATACAAAAATCACACAACCAGCTGAGCTTAAAATAGTTTACGGTGTACAGAACTAGATGTCGCTATAAGACATCTTAGGCATCTTATCGTTGAGTTTATCATAGAGATATATTTTTTATTTATTGTTGTATGGTCGTGATACAATTTCTCGCTGGCACTCTTTTATATTTTTAATAATAGCTGGTATAATCATCTAGAAGGAAAGAAAAAAAGAAAACTCATTTATTTGTTACGGGGACAGGAGCCTAATTCTCGGGCCGACCAAGATTTTCAATGTCCCTTAAAAACACATTGGCATTGCACAACCCCGCACTTTTTTTACGTTTTCCGTATATCGTAGCTGTCGAGGCTTCTACGATGAAGTCGTCGATGAATTACTCAAGGAAAACTGCCATTCTCTCTTCGAAAAGAAGCAATAAAATAAAATTGCAAAATGATCCGAGATGAGCCGAGAATTAGGCTCCAGTACCCGGGCGGGACACAGAAAAGCAGACAAGAGTATAAAACCTAAAAAGCACACCAGTAGTTAGTAGAATACATAAAACAACAGGGGCCTAATTCCTAATTCAATAGACATTTTCAAACTCTTACATATATCTCTGCCTATTGATCTCTGGCAGACTTCAGTTTCATTACAATCCATTCATTAGTTTTAACGTGAAAGATTAACAAACACTTTCGCGTTTATAATATAAGGATTTAGCATGTATTTGTATTTGTTAATTTATAAATGTCCAATGTATTCTTTTTAAATGTTGTCTTAACTCTCTCATCCATACTAATAATATAAATGCGTTTGTAACTCTGTCTGTCTGTCTGTCTGTGTGGCTTTCACGCCAAAACTACTAAACCTATTGAAATGAAATTTGGTACACAGATAGTTCAGGGCCTGAGAAAGGACATAGGCTACTTTTTATTGTTAAAAAAGGGTTGTAAGGGGTTGAAAATAGGGGTTGAAAGTTGTATGGAAGCATTGTCATTTTTAGAGCTAGAAACTTAAAACTTATTTTTTAGTCTGTTGATTTGATATAAAAAAATATGACATTCAAAGTTTGTGCTGGGGGGGTAGAGGGAGGGGAGTACAGGGGGGAGTGTGGAGGGGAGGTGCGAGAAGTGATGCGGGGGAGTGTGGAAGGGAGTGCAGGGGGAGTGTGGAGGGGAGGTGCGGGGGGAGTGTGGAGGGGAGTACAGGAGGAGTGTGGAAGGGAGGTGCGGGGGGAGTGTGGAGGGGAGTACAGGGGGAGTCTGGAGGGGAGGTGCGGGAAGAGTGTGGAGGGGAGTACAAAGGGGAGTGTGGAGGGGAGGTGCGGGGGGAGTGTGGAGAGGAGTACTGGGGGAGTGTGGAGGGGAGGTGCAGGGGAGTGTTGAGGGGAGTAAGGGGGGAGGGAGTACAGGGGGGAGGGAGTACAGGGGGGAGTGTGGAGGGGAGGTGCGAGGGGGGATGCGGGGGGGGGGGGGGTGGAGGGGAGTGTGGAGAAGAGTGCGGGAGGAGTTTAGTGGGGAGTGCAAAGAGGGAGTACAGGTGGATTGTGGAGGGGAGTCTGGGGGGAGTGCGGGGGGAATGTGGGGGGGGTTAAGGAGAGTGGGGGGAGTTCGGAGAGGAATGCGGGGGGGATGAAAGTGTGGCGTAGTACGACGCCATATGTCTAAGTTTAGTAAGAGGGCAGACGACTGTGTCACGTGCACGCGAATATCACGTTGTTATTTAATTACTGTTTTCTTCCGCTGCAAATTAAAAATGCTACCCATAGACACTATACCACGCGGACGAAGTCACGGGCACAGCTAGTAACTCATAAATCCGAAATGGTTCTAGATCTTATTAAAATATAATAATCTAGATAATAATCTAGATTAATAGTTCTGTTATTTTTTTTATATTTCAGCCCTTCTCTTTTTATCATTGCTATAACTTATGTAAACTTATAATTATTGTTTTTTTCATTTTTTCATGTATTGTATGTAGTGAGTTAGGAAACAAATAAATGATGGTTTATGTCTATTTAAAAATGCAAAGCTTTGAAATTAGTTCGCACGTGCGTCATATCATAACAATTCGATTTGAAGTAGGTATAGGTATGTTTATTAAAACATTGACCTAGAAAATCAGCAAAAACATTCGTCATCATCAGTCTGAAAATAACCCTAACTGGCACCTTTTTTTCCCAGGCTGAGGTAGTTTTTTTTTCCTTTATGGATATTAGCCGGGGGAACTAGTGGGTTATGGCAGACTCTTGCTACTGACTCAAACAAGATTCCGGAAAAAATCAAACATCTAGAAAAATACAACATTTTTGAAAAAAAACTTAAAGAGATGCTTCTGCAAAAAACTTACTACACACTAGACGAGTTCTTTAACGACGAACGAAAAGAATAACTATAATAATAAATAACCCTTATAACATTTTATACTAAACCTGCTTACAAATCTGCGTGATTATAATAATATCGGCCCGCTTCTCCAGTATTGCAACACCCTTACAGGGTAAATTATGTATTGATTCAAAAACTAGTTTTAAGATCTGACACTGTTATATTTACATACATAATAAGGCAATAAATATACTGAATACTGAATCCCCTGGGGTGTTCCTCTACATTTGCGCTGGGTGGACGAGATCACAGCTTCGTTTCGTTCCACAACCCCGTCAGCGCTTATCCTTGCGGACCCATCTTAAGGAAGGGCTGAAGCCCTTTCGTCGTCATCTGAAGGCACCCAGAACACTAGGGTACCTTCGTGTAACTGGCACCTATACTCACCCAGCTTTAAGACGTTTCAAAGTGAATCCTTGTTATACTACTGAATCCCACTTCTCACTTATATTATAAATGTCAAAGTTTGTATGGATGGATGGATGTTTGTTACTCAATAACGCCAGAAAGACTGAACGGATCGGAACGGAATTTGGAACAGAGGTAGATTATATAGTCTGGAATAGCACATAGGCTACATTAAATATATGGTTCCACTGGGATGGATTTTTTTGAATATTTTCTACAGCAAAGGAACAATGTGATTTTTTGCATAGGGATAGTGGTCGTATAAGGGTCAGAAAAATACACGGTTTCATGTCATATTTCACACTGTTCATCCATCTTTGCTTTGGTCTACCTCAACCCACATATTCATCTACATTCATACTCATCACTCTCCTAGTCATGACTTTCATCCCTCCTCAAGATATGGCCGTACCACGCCAGCCTGTTTCACCTCGGCTTTTTGTCACCGGTGGTACTTTCAGACTTCCCCTGATATAGTCAAGAAAATAAATCTTCCTGATGTAATAAATGCATTGCCTACATTATTTAATAATAAAACATAAAAGTTAGTTTTATACGCTATTTATTATGGCGAAACGTAGGTGGTAACTAAATCTTTGTAGTCATCTTAGTAGACGCCACATCCACAACCGGCTCCAAGACCGTAGCCGAGACCGGCAACGGATCCTCCAAGACCGTAGCCGAGACCAGCGGCGTTTCCAAGACCATAGCCGAGTCCACCAGCGATGCCGGAGCCAGCGATGGCACCAATACCGGGGCCGTAAGATCCAGGGGCAGTGATACCAGTGGCTATGGGTCCCTCCTCAACAATGCCGACAGGACCGTTGCCGCAGCCGTATGAGACAGCGCCAGCACCAGCGGTGGGCAGGATGCCTTCGAGTCCGACGGTTCCGAGGAAAGGCAGGTTGCCGCCGACGGTCAGACCACCCTCGTACACGTTCTCGGACAGCACGGACAGACCAACGGGAGCGATGGGAGAGGCGCTGCCAACGGCAAGACCACCACCGGTGGAGGCAACTCCGCCGCAGCCGGCACCGAGGCCGTATCCAGCGCCGAGGCCAGCGCCGAGTCCGTATCCGCCCAAGCCTTCGAGTCCCAGACCAGCTCCCAAGCCGTAGCCTCCGTAGTTAGCACCGGACAGGCACTGGCTGTTCACCTGCACCAGAAGCGCTGAAGCGCACACCAATAGAGCTCTGAATGCCATTGTTGTTTGGAGGGTTGTTCGTTTGTAATGATACCCTATAGCCAACGTAGTTGCTTATATACCACGTCCTTCGTAATTTTTACAGCATCCTGAAGCAATTGCTGTAACTAAACAGTAAAATACGTGACACTTTCAAATGACTTTACAATAAATTCATGTCAAAATAAAATAACTATACTAATTATGTGCAGATAAGGGTTGTCATGACATATTTATATTATATTTAATTATATTTAATTGAAATTATGTAAAATGTTGCATTAATTTTTATGTAACCTACATTCAATGGTCATCGAGGATTATTTTGTATAAATTAATTGACCTTATCTATAAACAAGCATTCTGTATTCAAACATCAAAAAATAACAATGTCTTCCTTCGCTTTCTTGTTGGTCTGTGTTCAGGCTTGCCTGATCCATGTAAGTAGTGACTATGTTGTTCAATTAAATAAATAATAGTATGAGCTTTTCCACGAACATGCTCGGAAACTTGAGCATTATTTTGACAACCTTATCCAAGATAAAATGAATTTGCTCTAATGGCCAAATACATGAAAGCAGCGGCCGGAAAAAGTTGTATGAAAATCCATTACTATCGTGTTTATCGACCAGAAAAATTGCATATTGTCTCGTTTTAAACACATAATTAATTTGTCTAGTAATTCAAAAATGGAATAATTTTTCACTCCAAAACGTAACCAAGGAGGTAACTTATCAAGGATTTTATTAATTAAATTTCGAACTGGCTTGCAAATACCTACTGTTTATAAAAAACAAATGAACAGTTCAACGCGAAATAAATTTGTGTTGTTTGATGTTTGTCGCCATTGTATCTGACAAAATTACTGATTAAAAAAATAATAATAATAAAAAAAAAAAAAAAAAAATTCAAGTACTACTTTGTTATAATTTCCTCGAATTATTTGAGAAAAGTACTATACACAAGTCTTGGCCACAATAACGTTTTGCAGACGTATACTATAAGCACCTATAGGTTTTATGACAGTGAAGAGAAAAAAAATATTGTACCGAACCCGTGAAGCAAGAAGATAATGGGGCTTTTACATAACTTGTTTCATTTAGTCATCTGTATGACTAACAATGTCTTTTTCTGTTTCAGAATGCTTACAGCCAGTGCCTTGCTGGTCCCCTCGGTATCGGCTACGGCGCCGGCATTGCCGCTCCCCTCGCCGCCCCCGGTCTGGGTCTCGGCTACGGAGCTGGTCTCGGAGCCGCTGGACTCGGCTACGGTGCCGGACTCGGCTACGGCGCTGGAGTCGGTGCGGGATGCGGCGCGGCTTACGGCGGCGCTGGCGCGGGTAACGTAGCCGTGGCTGGGGAGTTGCCCGTGTGTGGTTCCACCGCCGTCGCTGGACAGGTGCCCATCATCGGCGCCATCGAGTACGGTGGTGTGGTGCCCGCTGCTGGCGCTGTCACCATCTCTGGCAACTGCGCCTGCGGGTGTGGATGCGGAGGACCCTACGGCTACTAATTCTTCTAGTCAATATTAATCTTTACTATACAAATATAAACACTGAAAGCTAAAAAATATATTTTTAATTCCTTCGCACAATATTTTGGTTTAAGTTCGTTGTCACTACAGGTAACTACTCACCGTAGTGGTAGGTAGTAACGTACCTAATATAAATGCTATCTACAATGGAGACGTAAAACAATAGTACATTGTTACCTGAGGGTTGACAGTCACTTTTTTTGAGTCCCGAGACGGGTTTGGCGCCCTCGCTACGCTCTGGCGCCAATGGAGCTTGAAGGACTTAAGAAAGTCTTTCATCCGAGGTAAACACTGTGCTTTTCATTACGAATACAAGGAAAGTAAAAATAAAAACATGATAGAAATAATTGTGAAAATGAAGATTGAATTTTGAATTGCCGCCTTCCCGCTTTTTTTTTTCTCTGGCGGGCCTTCAGCTGGGCACGGGCCTTCAGCATTATTCAGCCATTATTTTCATTTTTATAATTAAAAAAATGGTAAATGTTTTGCTCAAATCTATGTTATTTTAAAGAAATAGTTGAAACTTAATAATAATAATAAAGTCATTTATAAAATATATTCTTTATTTAATACTATCTTTATGTTATTTTAATTTAAATTTTACATCGCGGACTAATTAAACTTTTTAAACTTCTTACCGTTTTAATGGGTTTCCAACCTCCTTGCTGAATAAAAAGTTGGGATTTGGTTCAATTAACTCCTTGCAGTTAGAAAGACTTTAGAAAGTTGGAACATGGTTGAATAAATTGAACTTGTTTTTTTTAATAATTTGACAGCTGTCAGTAGAAATCGATTCTCCCTAGGGCTGAAAGTATTACTTTCAATTAGGCCCCTCAGGCAACTTCAGACCTACTTTCCGAGTATGAGCAATGAAAAATAGATTAATAGGACCTGTAGGCCTACCATGAGCCGTCTGTCTGGCTCTGTCTCTGGTTCTGGTTTGGAGTCTGTGTGAGTGTTGACTAAATAAATCCTATGTCAAAACGTCACACACACACATATAATGCACTGTTGAGCACTCACACAGACTCAAAGCCAAAGCAGAGACAGAGCCAGACAGAGCTCATGGTAGGCCTACTGTTGAAATTATTATTAATTTAAAGATAAACTGAGCAGTCTCGTAGCTATAGCCAAGCTATGGCTCGTATTTTAGAGAAGTAAAATAAATGAATGACCCACCTGATATTGAATGAATACTCCTCCTACGACAAAGCACTATACAGAAGAGTTCACGAGGGCGTACCCTACGCGTATTTGCATTGCGTCTATCATGCTTACTAGAGTATAAGAGAAAGATAATAGACAAACGAAACTGAAAAATAAAAATCTAAGCAGCTACCTACTTAGTTTCGTTTTTTATATGGGAATGAAGAATACAATAGGTATTTTTAAATTACTTATATTTCAAATAAAATTTGTGATGTCATTAGTTTGACAGAATCAGTAGCCGTAGGGTCCTCCGCATCCGCACCCGCAGGCGCAGTTGCCAGAGATGGTGACAGCGCCAGCAGCGGGCACCACACCACCGTACTCGATGGCGCCGATGATGGGCACCTGTCCAGCGACGGCGGTAGAACCACACACGGGCAGCTCCCCAGCCACGGCCACGTTACCCGCGCCAGCGCCGCCGTAAGCCGCGCCGCATCCCGCACCGACTCCAGCGCCGTAGCCGAGTCCGGCACCGTAGCCGAGTCCAGCGGCTCCGAGACCAGCTCCGTAGCCGAGACCCAGACCGGGGGCAGCGAGGGGAGCGGCGATACCGGCGCCGTAGCCGATACCGAGGGGACCAGCAAGGCACTGGCTGTAAGCATTCTGAAACGGAACGAAGTCTTTGTTAATACAGATTCACCAGCAAAATGAAAAGATTTGTGGAAAAGCTTACACGGCCATTTACTAATATTGTAAGCGTGAAAGTTTGTAAGTATGGATGGATGGATGTTTGTTAATCAATAACGAATAAATGGTTCTAGATGTAATTTGGCACAGATATAGATTATAGTTCCCGTGGGATGGATTGGTTTTGAAATACAACGTGTATCAAAATATGTGTACTATCCTGAAGGGGGGTGAATTTCCACCCCCCGGGGAACAATTTTTGTTCAACGACTTTTCGAACTTCGATTGGTATCTCTGAAAAAAACTGCAACGAAGTTTCAACATGAACAGCTGACTTTATACAAAGTGACAACCCTAAACTCAGCTACAGAGGTAGTAGGTAGTAGTAGTAGACCTACAGAGGTAGTAGCGTCAAGGGGTTACAAGGATAGGGTTGTCAATTTATTTAGGCATTATGAAATTAAATATTTTTGTATGGGAAACTGAAAATAGGAATTTTTAATTATCTCCCCCCCACAACTGATCACCATTGTGGTCTGAAACCCCCCACCTTCGCATAGTACACATATTTAGATACACCTTGTATATGTATAAGAGAAAGTCGTGTTTATATTATAACTCAAGAACGGCTGAACCGACTTGGCTGAACATTGGTGGAGCTTAAAACCAGGAGACGGACATTGGATACTTTTTATCCCGAAAAATTCACAGGAACGGGGCGAGCGATGCCTTGGGCGGCCGTTTGTATGAAATAAATGGCCGGTACTTACTTGGACCAGGCAAGCCTGAATGCAGAGCAACAAGAAAGCGAAGGAAGACATTGTTAATTTCTGGTGTTTGAGTACAGAGTGCTTGGTGAAAAGAAGTCGATACATTTATATAAAAAAACTTCGATGTCCGAGGAAAGTAGGTTACACAAACTTGTTGCAATGTTTATCATAATTTCTTGTGAAAATATGTCATGGAATAATTCGTTATCGGTATGTAACAGTTACCTAGATGTTTTGACATCAAAGAAATTAAAAGTTATTTGAAAGTGTCACGTATTTAATGGTAAAAGTATAATGATTACTTTGAAGCTGCAAACGTTGCGAAGGACGTTGTATAAAAACTCCTACATCCAGCTATAGAACATCATTACAAACGAACAACCCTCCAAACAACAATGGCATTCAGAGCTCTATTGGTGTGCGCTTCAGCGCTTCTGGTGCAGGTGAACAGCCAGTGCCTGTCCGGTGCTAACTACGGAGGCTACGGCTTGGGAGCTGGACTGGGACTTGAGGGCTTGGGCGGATACGGACTCGGTGCTGGACTCGGCGCTGGATACGGTCTCGGTGCCGGCTGCGGTGGAGTCGCCTCCACCGGTGGTGGTCTCGCCGTTGGCAGCTCCTCTCCCATCGCTCCTGTTGGTCTGTCCGTGCTGTCCGAGAACGTGTACGAGGGTGGTCTGACCGTCGGCGGCAACCTGCCTTTCCTCGGAACCGTCGGACTAGAAGGAGTCCTGCCCACCGCTGGTGCTGGTGCTGTCTCATACGGCTGCGGCAACGGTGCTGTCGAAATTGTTGAGGAGGGACCCATCGCCACCGGTATCACTGCCCCTGGAGCTTACGGTCCAAGTGTTGGTGCCATCGCTGGCTCCGGCATTGCTGGTGGACTCGGATACGGTCTTGGAGGCGCCGCTGGTCTCGGCTACGGTCTTGGAGGCGCCGCTGGTCTCGGCTACGGTCTTGGAGGTGCCGCTGGTCTCGGCTACGGTCTTGGAGGTGCCGCTGGTCTGGGCTACGGTCTTGGTGGAGCCGGTTGTGGATGCGGCGTCTACTGAAGATGACTAGATTAACTAACTTTTTAATAAATACAGTAGACTATACCAATGTTTTTACCAAATGATTTCGTCTTACTGATAACACCCACGTCTACCCTATTATTTTGGAGAAGTCTTAGGCAGTGGACATCATACAGTAAGCTCACTGCTGCTAACGTGGAGGCTTTCTTGAGAGCCCTTCAAACCCTTGCTTACGTTTCACATCCTATGCAAACAGGTACACGAGGCTTAACTTCTGAATGTCTCAAGTCGATAGACGTAGGTGCATGTCATGATTGTTTTATCAAGAAGTTGTATATAAAATCATCTTGCTATGAAACATAGACATTGAAACTACAAATTATTTATGTGCCTTTGACCTATGTCACAAGATATCCAATAGTAAGTACCAATCTAAGTAACATGTTGAACTGGTATCAATTTTTCCTGACGTGACAATTTTGAGGACTTGCTTTGAAGCTTTCTCATTCTGGATACCTGATTGAACTCCTAAGGAGGATCTGGTCAGTTCAACCGTGATCATAGTGCATGCAACTTTGCCGAAATATCAGAAGTCAAAACTCAAAATTTAATCATGCTAAATAACCCGTTGTTTCATAAAAATAGCAGCAATTTTAAAAAGTCATTAGCTAGTTTTGTTTGATCCTCTCTTGACTAATGCCCGGAGTACACGAGGCTCGTTTTCCAAGCCAGGATAGCAAGATAGTGATACTAAGCTAGCAAGCTAGCAGTTCTAGCTTCGTGTAAACTGAACTGCTATATGAAAAGTGAAGCTAGTTTTGTTTACACAAAGTATCCCGGGCTGAGTTCAGTTGGTAGTACCTAGTTCTGCCTTCTGCGCCGCAGGTCGTGAGTTCGATCTCCACCTAGAACAAATATTTCACATGTTTGTTCTTTGTCTGGGTACTCAATACTCAATAGATTTATTGTAAACACATGGTAAGTGAAGTGTTAATTTTACAAACAGTGGTAAGTAGCACATGTGAGCCCCTTTAGGACACTACTATAATAATACTGTGGTTTATTTGAGCAAAATGCAAATCAATCATTGTTTTCAGTAAATGTTTCCACAACCGCATCCACCGTAGTAAGAGGTTGGCAGACCGAGGTTTTTTTTTTTTTGTGGAATATTTATATTAGTTTTAATTACGTGTCGTTTTATTAATAGTAATAGGTAGTAGGGATACATTGGATTTAATTAATTTGGTAAGTTGGTGTTATATTGTACTCGTATTCTAATTATAGTGATAACACAAGCTCTGCTTAATTTGGGGCTTGATAGTGTTGTGTGAGAGCACTGGTGGTCTATTGGTAGCGGCCCCGCCTTCCGATCCGAAGGTCGAGGGCTCAGTCGTGTACCAATGAGTTTTTCTGTTGAAAAATGTATGTGCACTATGCCTGTACTCTCAAAACGGTGAAGGAAAACATCGTGAGGAAACCGGCGCGTCGTAGAACCTAAAAAAGTTCGAGCAACACGTGTCAAGGGTCACGCAAAAAGGGCCTGCCAGCGGCCTACTTGCGGAGAAACCAGCCCGCACATCAAGTGCGGATGACAAAATTAACCGAATTTGCCTATAGTGTTGTGTGGATTATCAATAATATTTATTTATTTTATTACTCTTGATAAATGAGAGTGTTAAAGCCTGCGCACACCTAGTTCGCTGGCGATAGCGATCAAATTTGACAGCGTTTCAATGATCGCTGACGCCAGCGACCTAGGTGTGTCCTTTAATATTGTGGTGCACGAGCTATCAACAGAAACATACAACAGAACACACACAGCAGAACACAGAACAGAAACATGACGCACTTCTCCAGTATCGATGTACTATTTATATCTTTCGTCTTTTAGTGTCCTTGTTTTTTACTGGTATAAGTGTGCTTATGTAGTTAATCAATAAATGCCTAAATCTACGTCCATCAATAGCACGGGCAAATCTGGCATACGTGTCAAATCCCGCATGATCGTAAAAATTACTTATGATGTAATTAACTTTGACAAAGACAACCGATTCTTTTAGATACAAAATGCTAAAATATTATCGTCATTTTGAATTCAGAAATTAGTCTCAAGCACCTCAAGAAAATAAGTGGCACATTTCCATAAAGTGTCACATTTGAATTGGACATGTTTGAAAGAAGTTTATAGTAATATTAGGCACTAGTATAATAGGTAAAGTCAAAAATAAAATGAATATATCAAATAATACTGTGGTTTATTTGAGCAAAATGCAAATCAATCATTATTTTCAGTAAATGTTTCCACAACCGCATCCACCGATGCCTCCAAGACCAGCACCGTAGCCGATGCCTCCGAGACCAGCACCGTAGCCGATGCCTCCGAGACCAGCGCCGTAGCCGATGCCTCCGAGACCAGCGCCGTAGCCGAGTCCACCAAGAGCACCAACACCGGGACCGTAAGATCCAGGGGCAGTGATACCGGTGGCGATGGGTCCCTCCTCAACAATGGCGACAGGGCCGTTGCCGCAGCCGTATGAGACAGCGCCGGCTCCAGCGGTGGGCAGGATGCCTTCAAGTCCGACGGTTCCGAGGAAAGGCAGGTTGCCGCCGACGGTCAGACCGCCCTCGTACACGTTCTCGGACAGCACGGACAGACCAACGGGAGCGATGGGAGAGGCGCTGCCAACGGCAAGACCACCACCGGTGGAGGCGACTCCGCCGCAGCCGCCACCAAGGCCGTATCCAGCGCCGAGTCCAGCGCCGAGTCCAGCGCCGAGTCCAGCGCCGATTCCGTATCCGGCACCGAGTCCAGCTCCCAAGCCGTAGCCTCCGTAGTTAGCGCCTGACAGGCACTGGCTGTTCACCTGCACCAGAAGCGCTGAAGCGCACACCAATAGAGCTCTGAATGCCATTGTTGTTTCTTGAAAGTAAACTTGTCAGAATGATTTTCTTAACTCTTTGTTTAGGTTTTATACTGCTAGTTTAACATTATCAAAAAAAATATTACGTAAAATACGTGACCAAAAAAATTGTTTAAAGAATGTATGGATTGGATTATCGCAATTTCATAAATGTGTCACATTTTGATCCAATTCAATATGTCTAACTGTGGTTTCCTAATATTGACATGATTACAAGAATTATGAAAAAATAAACGTAGTTGTTTGAGTGGTATAGTTTCAAAACTGTGATTTTTTTCTTATAAAATGGTACTGACTCCATTATTGTACATTCAGTTCACCGTTGAATACCAATCACCATGTCCACCTTCGCCTTCTTGTTGCTCTGCGTCCAGGCTTGCCTGATCCAGGTATGTTTTTCAAGTTATCTCAAAACTTGAATTGTTTACTAAGTGAAGAGAACTATGGTCTTTTAGAAGCCTTTTTAAAATAAATAATAAAAATGCCGATGAGCATGCTATGGTAAGGAAGGAAAGGGGTGCGTCTTTCGAAGTATCAAAGAACGCTCCTCCAGCGAACGCATTGACCACTCCCGCAGTCTTCCTAAAGAGGAAGTCTGCGTGAATGAAAAAGGGTTTATGGTGGAAATTAATGAGAACACTTGAATCCAATGGTGGAGTTCTGTAGGTTCCCGATGACTTCAGCTTTTGTGCGTGTTTTTTAAAAGAGTTGCAATAACTTTTTTTTGTTCTTTCAGAATGTGTACAGTCAGTGCCTTTCCGGTGCTGGTCTGGGAGCCGGTCTTGGCTACGGAGCCGGTCTTGGCTGCGGTTGCGGAGCTGGACTCGGCTACGGAGCTGGTATCGGAGCCGCTGGTCTCGGCTACGGAGCTGGTATTGGAGCCGCTGGTCTCGGCTACGGAGCTGGTATCGGAGCCGCTGGTCTTGGCTACGGAGCTGGTTTGGGCGCGTCTTACGGCGGCGCTGGCGTCGGTAACGTGGCCGTCGCCGGAGAGCTGCCCGTGTGTGGTTCCACCGCTGTCGGCGGACAGGTGCCCATCATCGGCGCCGTACAGTACGGAGGCCCCGTCTGTGCCGCTGGCTCCGTCTCCATCGCTGGCAACTGCAACTGCGGATGCAGCCCCTGCGGTGGTGCCGCTTGGATCTAAGTTATAAACACCTATATCTAAAAACCGCTAGCGTTACATTGTATACAAAATCTATTTTGATTGAAGATTGTGATACGCTATTGCTAGGTGGCAAATTATTATGAAATAAAATGACATTATCCTGAATAACAAACTTTTTTATTACAAATTCTGCCGTAGCAGTAAGAAAGCTAGACTTGACAGCCTGAAGAAGTCCACTGCTGGATATAGGCCTCCCGCATTTCCAGGAAGAACGATTCTGAGCCCTTTCTATGCACCGACTTCCTGCGATCTTAACAATGTCGTCGGTCCATCTGGTGGGTGGGCGCCCTACGGTTCATCTTCCGGTTCGTGGTCGCCATTGGAGAACCTTCATTCCCCAACGGTTCTCGGTTCTTCGAGCAATATGACCAGACCTGGATCTGGGTCCCAGCCAATCCCGTCCCGTGCTGAATAGTATATAGATATATTATGTCGAATAGGCCCCGACTCAGCTATTTGCTGCCAGAATGTTTCAAAACCATTTGATCACCCTATTCGTGCACTCCAGTCAACTCCTCGATTTCTTGTAAACACTGTCGTTTTTGTCTTATGACAACCTCGTGTTCTTCATAATATGTAAGTTTAATAAATAATACATAACGTACTTTCACATTTTAATGGATTATACATCCTAAAGATTTTTTTAAAGTAGGCTGAGTATATGCCTTAGCATACGGTTCAATTTGAGAGATAAAATTATATATTCCCCAAATATGAACACCGGTGGCTATGATTCAGAAGCATTCGATTCTATTCTAGATGAAAACAAGTCTATATCCGTCTATAAGATGACATAAATAAAAAGTAAACAGGTCTTTGCATCTATTCTACATGATTGTTAATAGCGTCAGGGCCAACCATCATCAGTTTTTTGCTCATACCTGTAGGGGTAATACTGTCACAGGCACTATAGCGTCCCGTAAGTAGTGCGGGATGCCAAAGTGCCTGGGACAGGAATTTTAGATGGAATGGCAGCCCAGGCGGCTAAGCCAAGACCCTCAGTTCCACATTAAATCACGAATGACCATGTGGAGTTCCGAGCTCTGGACGCTGGCAAAAGAGGACCCTCCTCCAATGCCCACTCGGTGGCAGTGTGAGTGCACGCCGAGCACGTCCGGCCTCACTCACTGCGCCCTTTGCTAATCAAAGGGACGCGCGGGGAAGCCCTATCCCCACAGGCTATGGCTAGGCCTATAATCAATCACGGATAACTAATGCGAGATTGATTATAAGACTGAAAGAGGGTTGTCCGAGTGGCCGGACCAACAGTCAAAGTAATTAACCTCGGACCTAACAGGGTACACCGTCCCGTTACGCTACTGTTCTCACCGGAGCAAAGTTGCCCGAAGGCAAAGTAAACCTGAGGCCGCCCTAAACATCCTAGGAGAGACCAAGTAGCATAACAGGCGCTCGAGAAGGTTGCCTGCCATCGTACCCCAGGCTTGCCCAGCACCTATATCATCCTGACAGCTTAGTTACTCGGTCTAATACACAGGAAAGACATGGTGAGCTGACTAAGCCGCGGGCACGATGTTTTACTTCACTGAAGCTATCGAAAGTAACTATTCTAGATGAAATTGCACTAGTCCATGCCCTAAGATGACATAAATAAAAAGTAAACAGGTCTTTGCATCTATTCTAGATAATTTATATAGCGTCAGGGGCAACTGTTTTTTTGCATACCTCTACTTACGGGACGCTATAGTGCCTGGGACAGTATTTTTGAATATTTTTAGACCTATACCAATATTGACAGCTTAGTCGGCCTAATTCACAGGAAAGACATGGTCAATACGTATAGAGCCGTGGGTTACCTCATGATGTTTTCCTTCACCGTTCGAGGGGACTAGTATTGCGTACTTCCTTTTTTCGAAAATAAAAACCCATGAGTGCACCATTTTATTTGTGCAGCAGCGTGGCGCCTCAACGAGAACAACATCTTGGAGCACCAAACACGCCTAGGGGGGCCTGCGCCCGAATCCACAAGCTGCTGGCCTTCTTAGAGGACATCGGGTGGCTGAGCTAGCAACACCACCACCCGTCACGCAAAAGTGGCCCACCTGTGGCCTACTTGCAGAAAACAGTCCGCTCACCAAGTACCAAGTACCAAGTAAGTACCATCTTATTTGAAATCGTGACCTTACGGTCGGAAAGCAGGATGCCAAGGGGCTACCCTTTAGTTTAGACCAATTGTACTCTTTTAGATGGTTGATGATTAAGATGATGATCTTCTTCTTCTTCTTCTCAGTCGCTTCACTCTTGTCAGAGCGATCATGGTCAGAGATGACGATGGTCGCTAACTATTGTATAATGAGTAATTAAGTTATTCTAATTTGTCCGCAATAAAGTTTTTATTTATTTATTGGCCTCGTGCACAAGCTCAAAGTCGCAGAACGAGCTATGGAGAGAGCTATGCTGGGAGTTTCACTACGTGATACAATCAGAAATGAGGATATCAGAAGAAGAACCAAGGTCACCAATATAGCTCTTAGAATTAGTAAGTTGAACTGGCAATGGGCAGGTCATATAGCTAGAAAAACCGTTGGGGAATAAAGGTTCTCGAAAGGCGACCTCGAACCGGAAGATGAACCGTAAGGCGCCCACCCACCAGATGGACCGACGACATTGTTAAGATCGCAGGAAGTCGGTGGATAGAAAGGGCTCAGAATCGTTGTTCCTGGCAATGCGGGAGGTCTATATCCAGCAGTGGAGTTCTTCAGGCTGATAATGATGACATATACCTAGTCTAGTCTATCTTACTGCTACGGCAGAATTTGTAATAAAAAAGTTTGTTATTCAGGATAATGTCATTTAATTTCATAGTAAATTGCCACCTAGCAAGAGCGTATCACAATGTTCAATCACAATTTATTTTGTATACAATGTAACGCTTCCGTTTTTTTATGTAGGTGTTTATAGCTTAGATCCAAGCGGCACCACCGCAGGGGCTGCATCCACAAGCGCAGTTGCCAGCGATGGAGACGGAGCCAGCGGCGCAGACGGGTCCTCCGTACTGTACGGCGCCGATGATGGGCACCTGTCCGCCGACAGCGGTGGAACCACACACGGGCAGCTCTCCGGCGACGGCCACGTTACCGACGCCAGCGCCGCCGTAAGACGCGCCCAAACCAGCTCCGTAGCCAAGACCAGCGGCTCCAATACCAGCTCCGTAGCCGAGACCAGCGGCTCCGATACCAGCTCCGTAGCCAAGACCAGCGGATCCGATACCAGCTCCGTAGCCAAGACCAGCTCCGCAACCGCAGCCGAGACCGGCTCCGTAGCCGAGACCGGCTCCCAGACCGGCACCGGAAAGGCACTGGCTGTACACATTCTGTAAAGAACAAATATTGGTTATTTCACTGTGAAAATCACGTCTTATGAGTAAAGAATAATTAATTTAACGAGCCATAAGCTTTTTAACTACTTAGCCACATCAGCGTTGCACGTAAATATTATTGAGGATTGAGTATTTAGGTACGTCTTTGTTCAAGTAACTAATTTGCATGTTTTTTTATCAAATTACATCGGCTGCTTAGGTATCGGAAAGAGGGAGAGGGGTGCAAAGAGGGTTAAACTAATGCTGTTGGGTATCGCAGCAAAGAGATTTAAGATCCATGAAGAGAAAATACGCAAAGATGCAGGATCATTCTTGATAATCTTTGATCTGAAACTTGAACTTTGAAACAAAGTTTAGCCACAAAAACAATAAAATTTGAATAAATAAAGTTTAAGCTAGATTGATCAGAAACCAGATCACCAAAATCACAAGATGTTATTTTGTGACTTAATACAGTCACGTCAGTGCCGAATAGTCTAAGAGTTATTCGTCAAGTGTGATTAGTATCCAATGACGCAACGGTCAACGCAGCAGTACCAAGGGGAAGGTCGCGGGTTCTAATCCCGCTCGTCTCTTAACTTTTAGGTTATTATAAAAAATTTATTAGTCTTAAAATTTCCACAAACCTGGATCAGGCAAGCCTGGATGCAGACCAACAAAAAGGCAAAGGTAGACATGGTGTTTGATTTGTATTCAACGAAGTACTGAATGTAAACTAACCTAGTCCATACTGTTTTATAGAAGAAGAAAAACTCTTTTGCAACTAATACACACAAACTTATTTAGGTTAGGGCGTAATCATCACGAAAAATTAGGAAATACCTAGACTAGACTATTAGTAGACTCAGAATACCTGTAAAAAGGAATTTGTGTGCTTGAACAACGACTATTGCAAAGTATTACAGTAATTCCGTTGGATTTCTAATCAAACAGGGCTTGATAATGTTAACCCTATCATAGTTACTTGTTTTAATGTCAGTAGTTCAATTTGTATGACACAATAACCTTTCTATGATAAGGAATTAGGTCCTAAGCAACAAACAAATATAACTTTTCATTTCAGTCACGTATTTTACGTAATATTAACTAATGATAAGGTACCATGGCATCTCATACTCCAGTATATAACGTATTCCTTGAATTTGGAAAATCATTCTGACAAGTTTACTTTCAAGAAACAACAATGGCATTCAGAGCTCTATTGGTGTGCGCTTCAGCGCTTCTGGTGCAGGTGAGCAGCCAGTGCTTGTCCGGTGGCTACGGAGGCTACGGCTTGGGAGCTGGACTCGGTGCTGGATACGGAATCGGTGCTGGACTCGGCGCTGGACTCGGCGCTGGATACGGCCTCGGCGCCGGTTGCGGCGGAGTCGCCTCCACCGGTGGTGGTCTTGCCGTTGGCAGCGCCTCTCCCATCGCTCCCGTTGGTCTGTCCGTGCTGTCCGAGAACGTGTACGAGGGTGGTCTGACCGTCGGCGGCAACCTGCCATTCCTTGGTACCGTCGGACTCGAAGGCATCCTGCCCACCGCTGGTGCTGGTGCTGTCTCATACGGCTGCGGCAACGGCCCTGTCGCCATCGCTGAGGAGGGACCCATCGCCACCGGTATCACTGCCCCCGGATCTTACGGTCCCGGTGTTGGTGCTCTTGGCGGTCTTGGCGGAATCGGCTACGGCGCTGGTCTCGGAGGCATCGGCTACGGCGCTGGTCTCGGAGGCATCGGCTACGGCGCTGGTCTCGGAGGCATCGGCTACGGTGCTGGTCTCGGAGGCTGCGGATGTGGAAGCATCTACTGAAAACGATGATTAATTTGCATTTTTCTCAAATAAACTGAAGTATTATTTGATAAAGTAATTTTATTTTTGACTTTACCTGTTATATTAGTAGTACAACCATAGTTTTGAAAAAGTCAAAACTTAAGTCACATTAACTTTTGTCTTGTTTCTTAGATTGGTTGAAACCTGGTTCGAAATCCAAATTTAACAAAATAGTACTGCTTACAATTTGGAAAAATTGATATCCTCGTCGTAGGTCGTGGGTTCAATCCCTACCGTGAACAAATATTTGTGTGTTGAACGCAGATGTTTGTTCTCTATCTGGGTCTCATATTGTATTCTAAGTATGTATTAACAAAAAAAAAATATTTATGTATTATATCAGCTAAGAGTTCCTATAGTAAACGCTCTGCTTAATTTGGGGCTAGGGAGTGTTGTGTGGATTGTCCGCAAAATCCACACAATACTATTTATGCCTATATTAAGCAGAGCATGTACAGTCGCGGTATGAAAATGTTCGTCACCTTAAGGCCTGCGCACACCTAGTTCGCTGGCGGTAGCGATCAGTGAAACGCTGTCAAATATTGCTGTCAGATTTGAGATTTGACAGCGATATTTGACAGTGTTTTACTGATCGCTACCGCCAGCGAACTAGGTGTGTGCAGGCCTTTAAGAGTCGGTTTTCACTTGCACCAGTACCTCGATCATGCACACATTTTGATATAATTTTTGACGTTAACTTATGGGTGTATTCTGTCTATTCAGTTTCAAAAGGTAGTATGAGATCGTGATACGTTGAACAAATCAAGTTGAAAATCGACGAACATTTTCATTCCGCCACTATACTATGGGAAACAAGTAAATACGACACACTTACACACACACTTAGAATACAATATAACACCCAGACAATCATCACGAAATATTATTTTACTAATAAAACCAATGACACATAAAATGCTGATGCAAAATTGACCTACATGCCCACTGCACTACATTATCTTACATCGTCAGCATAAAGGTCAATCAACTTACGATAACTGATGACTCGCTATTTCTCACGGTAGAACGTGATCAGTAAGTCGGCACGTGCCATTAGTTTGATTGTGCTGTTTCAATGATTAGTGTGAGTTTTGCTGTATGAGTTTATTTAAAAAAATGTATTAAAATACATCACTACATAGTATAAAACAAAGTTCTACTGTCTGTCCCTGTATGCTTAAATCTTTAAAACTACGCAACGGATATTGAAACGGTATTTTTTATTAGATAAAGTGATTCAAAAGGTAGGTTTATATGTATAATACACGCATAATATTTTAAAGAAACACTGAAAAATTTAGAGGATTTTAATGTGTTGCCTTAAATGAACACAGTAGGTTTTGCACATTTGCACCAGTACGAAGCCGGGGCGGGTCGCTAGTATATACATAAATATAATGGTATTTTACAAAAAACTTATAAGCAGTGAAAATAACAATGCATTAAGAATATTGTCCAATGTTAAACGAGCAAGAAAACGTCTGTTTAAGCTTGTTTCTTGTTTTGACAAAGGCATTTGACCTTCTCGTATAACTTTATAAATCCTGTAAAAAGTGGTTCAAGTGGTGGACAGTTTCAGAAGTTATGTAAGTGTAAGTACGTTACATATAAATACTGGTACGAACACCAAAATACATGGTTGGTATGTTAACTTGATCTCAGAGGAGTAGATGAAAATGCGGGGTGCACCAAGGAAGGATTGCATCCCCGAAACTCTTCATCCTGCACGTACATCAATCGTTTGATTGAAGAACTGCTGACATAACTAAAAGCGGATGCTCGATAATATAACAATACTCAATAATCTATATGCTGTGCTCAGATTGCATTGTTCTGCAGAGTCCTTCGATCAATGCTCTCAGCCAACTGTTGCATATTTAACAGGCGTCACGGCTCCGTTGATAGTAGCTGTACCTTCTGCGCCGTAGGTCGAAGGTTCGACCCCTTTCGACCCTCACTGAGAACAAATGTTTGTGTGGTGAACGCAGATGTTTGTTTTCTGTCTGGGCGTTACGTTGTATTCTAAGCATGTATTTACAAAAAAAATATCAGCAATGCATAATTATCAGCTATCTTGTTCCTATCGTACAAGCCCTGCTTAGTTTGGAGCTAGATAGTGTTGTGTGGATTGACCAAAATAGCCCGACATCTTATGGAATGCCAAGAGTAGAGAAAGGCCTATATAAACGTAACTGATAGTCTTAATCAATTGTCGACTTATTTAACTATTGTTGATGAGGGTAAGTAACTAAACTGCACCGACAATCCAATACTATAGATTCCATAGTGTAAACTACTGTGTCATATACAAGAAAAAAAAAATAGGTTTTGCTTCAGTAGTCGGTTTATTTGTCAATGAACAACGCGGTGTGTTGAATTGTTATTCAATCATTTCAGTAGATGCCTCCGCATCCGCAGCCTCCAAGACCAGCACCGTAGCCGATGCCTCCAAGACCAGCGCCGTAGCCGATGCCTCCGAGACCAGCGCCGTAGCCGATACCTCCGAGACCAGCACCGTAGCCGATACCTCCGAGACCGGCACCGTAGCCGAGTCCACCAAGAGCACCAACACCGGGACCGTAAGATCCAGGGGCAGTGATACCGGTGGCGATGGCTCCCTCCTCAGCGATGGCGACAGGGCCGTTGCCGCAGCCGTATGAGACAGCGCCAGCACCAGCGGTGGGGAGGATTCCCTCAAGACCAACGGTTCCGAGGAAAGGCAGGTTGCCGCCGACGGTCAGACCACCCTCGTACACGTTCTCGGACAGCACGGACAGACCAACGGGAGGGATGGGAGATGCGCTGCCGACGGCGAGACCACCACCGGTGGAGGCGACTCCGCCGCAACCACAACCGTTGCCATAGCCTCCGGCCAAGCCTCCGGCCAAGCCTCCATAGCCTCCGGCCCAGCCTCCGTAGCCACCTCCGAGTCCATTCAGACCGATACCTCCGTAGCCACCTCCGAGTCCATTCAGGCACTGGCTGAAGGCGACCTGAAAGATACAGACTATTAATAAAACATCCTTCTTCCATCACGGTAGAAACCATTCACAGATCATCATCGGGTAATTCCTTCAAGCCCTCTTTATTGTCACCTTAGAAAAGTCTTCTGCTGGACCCTTCAGACCCTCATAAACATCATCTCAAAAGAACTTGACTAGATAAGTACCTTAAGTATTAAGAAAGTATTCCCAGGGGATTTCAAACATGAGCTTATTCTTTATTTTATAATCAATAAATAATACTATAAAGAGGAAAGATCTGGATTTTTTGTGTGTATGTTTGTAATGAATTAACTCAAAAGCTACTGTGCCAATTTCAAAATTATTTCACCATTGGAAAGCTAAATTCACCCTCAGTTACAGAGGCTATATTTATGTGCTTAAATAATAAATGTCCACCCGTGCGAAGCCGGGAGAGGCAGCTAGTATTTTATAAATGTACAAACTTACTTGGGCTACGAGAGCCTGGGCGCAGAAAGCGATGATAAGTTTGGCTGCCATTTTAGTTGCTTGTTCAAGACAATCCTTTACAATGATCGAATAGAAAACAAAGAAACCTTTTATATTCCCTACGTTATCCAAATTTGTGAAATAAAATAGAATACTTGAAAAAAAAACTAATACATTTATCAAATAAATTACCAAATTCATCTATTTACGTGTTGTTAACACTTTATTTGTATACAATCTATCAAATTATAGTACAAGCGCCCTTGACTTTGATAAACAGTTTCGAAATATTTTTATGAAATTGGTATAAAAACCCACATATTTCCTTGTAAAATCATTCTGAAATCCTTCAGTTCAATACAACAAACATGTCTTCCTTCAGCTTTGTCCTCCTGTGCATCCAAGCTTGCTTGGTCTTTGTAAGTATACCTTTACATTATACGTTGACATAAGAAATCTCTGGTTCGTTTGTTCAGCAATTGTATAACATAACAGAGCACGTATAGGACGTGCCCTATGTTTCATAGAACTAAGTTCATCATTTTGAGATGCTAACTATCTATCAAAACTGATTCATCGATTAGTTTAATAAATCATGGCTTGTTTGATTAATTCTTTACCCAAATACGCTTCTTTCACAGCGAAATAACCAATATTTTTTCTTTGCAGACTGTAAACAGCCAGTGCCTTTCTGGAGCTGGTCTGGGAGCCGGTCTCGGCTACGGAGCCGGTCTCGGCTACGGCGCTGGTCTTGGCTACGGAGCTGGTATCGGAGCTGCTGGTCTCGGCTACGGAGCTGGTATCGGAGCCGCTGGTCTTGGTTACGGAGCTGGTCTCGGCTACGGAGCCGGAGTCGGTTGCGGCGCGTCTTACGGCGGCGCTGGCGTCGGTAACGTGGCCGTCGCCGGAGAGCTGCCCGTGTGCGGTTCCACCGCTGTCGGCGGACAGGTGCCCATCATCGGCGCCGTACAGTACGGAGGACCCGTCTGCGCCGCTGGTGCCGTCACCATTGCTGGCACCTGCAACTGCGGATGCGCCAGCCCTTGCGGAGGCTTCTACTGAATAAGATAACAATCTTATCAAAATCGCCTAAAACTGCTCAACAAAAATGACCTGAAGAATAAAAATGATGAATGAAACGTAAACCTTTGTAGTTATTTAATTTTAATTCCCGAAATGAGATCACTTCAATTTTTTTTCTTCTTTCCTCGATCATTAGACTCGCTTACTTATTAGATAAGATAGTAGCTGCCTATCCGGGCTTCGCAGGTGTGGACATTTTTTTTATTAAAACACATTCATATAGCCTATGTTACTCAAGGTGAATGTAGCTTTCAGAAATCAGAAATATTTATTGCATTTCCAATGGTGAAAGACTTTAGAAGTCGGCACAGTAGCTTTTGAGTTTATTCATTACAAACATACACACAAAAATACAAATCTATCCTCTGTTTAATATTAGTTTAGATATAGGTACTTAGTATAGATAATTGAGTCACCTATAACATTATAATAAGGTATCTAAGCGTTGTGCTTAGATTTTCCAGCAAAATAACCAGGAGATAGAACTGCAACATCCTCTTTAGTTCTGTATAAACTCTGCCACAGCAATCCCCACTGGTGGAAGAAGGGCAACACGAAACTTACGGCTTGGTTCCTAACGTTATTTTTTGTATGAACTTTGCTGGAGAAGACCTTGACTTGAGCGATTGAAGCGTCTAATTTTCGAGATTAGCCAACTATTTATTAAATGGTTATATGCCAATTTATGCATGAAGACAGTAATCAAGTATCGCCAAAATATTTATCTGATCTAATGAAAAAGGATTCAAAGATTTTGATAAATGTATTTATTCTCTTATTAATGTCGAGATTAATAATTTATTTGTAAAAATAAATCTACAAAATACAACAATCCGCCATGATGGCTTAAACACCGGTCAGAGCGAATTACGTCACGGTGTTGTAAACGTCATTCTGATTTAGTACAAAAGCACCAATGTTTACTGTTGATATACTGTCATGACACCAGCGAGCGTTTTGGCGTGAATTTGAAAACTTAAATTTAAATGTACTTTTATTGCACAAAAACCTTAATTTTCTACAGAATATGATATATTTTAGACTTAAAGATACTGCTGAATACGATAGAAGAGATTTTGAAAATTAGTCGTCATGCCTATTATTACATTAGTTATAAACATAGACGAGTAGAAGAAAGTCGAACAAAAAGAATGAATTTAGAACATCGTGTGCCACTGAGTTGGTGAATTCAAAACATCATTAAACCTCCATGGTGCTAAATTTATCATACAACCTTTTTTAAATTGTTAAAAACTCAGACACTGAACCTTCTTGGTGTGGTACTTTTATTTTAACTTGGCGCCCTATGTCGGAGTATGTTCGAAATGATAGATTTAGATTTGTTTGTTTTGGAAGAAGATGTATGAATGTTGGTTAGATTAAAAGCATCTTGGCTTGTCCCTGTTTGGGTCAAACCAAGAGATGTTATGTAAATTGGCAGAAATAGGTTCAGCTAGACAATAAATTTGGATAAATTTAGATTTAGTTAAAGTTTAGTTATAGTCGCTGTCTTATTATAGGGTAGTGTGCTCGTTTAACGACAAAGCCCTTTAAATCTAAATATATAAAACTCTTACGTTACTGACTGACTGACTGACAATCAACGCTCAGCCTAAACCGTATGTCCTGGAAGCATAAAACTTTGAGGGTATGTTTCTTTTATAGCATAGGGGTGCACTAAGAAAGGAAATTGAAAAATGATTTCCCTAAGCGGAGAAAAAGAGGAAAAAATTTTAAAAGAAAAATCTACGGGGCGTAACGGCAAGGGGGCGAGCGAAGCCGCGGGCGTCCGCTAGTAAATAAATAAAATAAAAAACCTGGCACCCTTAATGCAACGAAATGTTTTTTCACAACTTTTATAAGTTTCGTTTTAACTTTCTGGGCTAAAGTTTTCATATGTTATTCAACTAAGTATCTGGGCAAAGGATTAGCTTAGCTATTCAAAGAGGTAACGTTGCCAGCCTTTTGGGCACATTGCCTGCGGTCGGTGATCTAGAATTAAATTTTCTAGTTTCTTATAAAATGTAATTTTTATTTTTTCTTTTGAATTAGGTATTTCATGTACTGACCCCCGAATACTGAAACGCAACTCAGATTTAAGCACGTCTCAAGCGACGAATATTTGACAGATTTTCATTGAAAACTGTCAAATATTCGTCGCTTGAGACGTGCTTAAATCTGAGTTGCGTTTCAGTATTCAGGGGTAAGTATCTTTCTTTTATAATCGCAACTTTTTTTGTAAGCTTAACGTTTATCGTGGGAATAGGATTGTTTCAAATTACAGATTTTCTTGCTGATGTGGCATGAAAAGTTACGTGTTGCACTCGAATGCAAAGTTTTTTCCCCTCGTGCTCTTTTGATTCCTTCGCTAACACTCAGGATTCTAATTTTAAAATCCTTCGCTTGCTCGGTCATCAAAATTGAGCACGCGGTTAAAAAAGTGCTAGGCAACCCTATTTAATCTAAAATCCTGTCCCAGGCACTATAGCATCCCGCGAGTGAGCATGAGTAAACACCTTGCCCCTGACGCTATATAAACCATTCATTCATTCATTTATTTATTCATTGTTTCATGTGTACCTATTAGAGGTCTTAGGGGGTAATAACGTCCAAAACATGAGCCCCGCTGGGGCATTACAATGGCCTTACGGCAAATTAAATTAAATTAGGTAAATCTAAGTAACAAACTTCTTATTTATAGAATCTAATTTAACAATAAATCTTATTGTTAAATTAGACATATCCATCTACAATGTATGCAAAGGCCTTACGTTTACAAAATACACAAGAAACAGTCCAACTATCTGCAGACCGTTACAAACGAGCTAGAGATAGATAGAGATTGATCCATATCAGTACCAGACGGAAGCGTCCTTAAGAAGCTGGTGGCTTAACAGTGCTAATGCACTGCGCCAGATACCCACTAGACCTTGGGTCACGCGTCGCATAGATCAGTCTCCTAGACGACATTTTGAAGACTCGCAGGGCCACCACAGGAGGCGATAATGTACATCATGTTATTGTACACCCCGTTATTACGATGCCAATTAGGCCACATGTACACTGGAGCAATTAAAACATGGATTTTTTCCTTTTTATTCTGGCACTGGATACTTATACTTATTCTTGATACTTTATAGGACGGAACCGACTAAGGCCCAGATTCATAGACCGTACTTTGACTTTACTTTGATGGAAAGTTCTACTTTCAACCAAAAATATATTTCATAGTTCTGTCAAGCTCTTCTTTATTCAAAATGTTGAAAGTAAACTTCGATAAACAAAGCTTACTTTGCAAAGACCTATGCTGTAAAGCAAAGTCACGACTATGAATCTTGGCCTTAGATAAGTTAGGTTATGTTAGAACATAAAAATTACGCACAAGGTGAGCGAGCAGAGTGAGCGAGCCACGGTAGCGATCGCCGCAGTGCCAGATAATGTTTTTTCAAAGAGTCTTGTCCCCTCTACCCTTTAGGACAATTACCTATCCATCGCTAGATAAAAAAGTAATAATTGAAATATTTGTCTACTACAGTGTCCATGGGCCTTAACAATTAAAAAAAAATTGGTCAAATATTGGATTCATTTTAACTGGGTGTACAGTAACCGGACCCGCCACCACGAGTATTATCAGTATTATTAGTATTACTGTTATCCTAAATTGCTTAATCGCTTGTACTTATTCAGTAAATAAGACATGCCTTCAGTCATACAGCAAGTATTCATTACTAAATAAAGTAACGTAATAGTTACTAAACATTTTGTAAATTGTCCACGTATTCAATATAAAAGCAACAGAAGAGGCCAAACATTCTTTAATAGTCAATACACATCATGAGAAGGACAATTCTGGTTATTTGCGCGCAGGCGTGCTTTTTGCAGGTAAACCAATCTTAAATGATTATCTAAGATATCTAAGATTATCTATTGATAAGATAACCGAACGTGATTACTAAAATAAAACAATTATGTTCCATTTTGACGTGCGTCCATTCATCTCTACAAACCCGCAAGAAATACAAAATGGCGCCGTGTATCATTACCTCTCACTTGCACTTTACTGTTAACAATAAGTTAGAGTGAGAGGGAATAAAGATTATTTAGAAGTATTTTATTTATTGATATGTGTTGTACAATCTCCAGTTCTTTTTCACATTCTTAGTCGAAAAATTGATTACTTCGCATAGAATCAAAGTTATAATCAAAAACATTAATTTATCTGTATCACAAAGATCACTAAGAAACGACTTAAAGCTGAGTGATTCTAGGTGTTAGTTTTACGCCTTAATGCCTTCACGAATTTGCTCTTGTGTTGCTATTACAAACTTTAACCCCCCTGTATTTATTTAGGGGTAACAATAATTTTTATTCTTTTTATTATAAACTACCGGCCGCCCGCGGCTTTGCTCGCCCCGTTCCTGTTACAATATCTTCATAAATTGTAGCCTATGTGTTATTCTGATGTATAAGCTAAATTATTGTAAAGTTTCATTAAAATCCATTCGGTAGTTTTTACGTAAAAGACTAACAAACATCCATCCATACTTACAAACTTTCACGTTTCTAATATTTGTAGGAAGTAGGATATTCATTTCAGTGCATCTCTCTCTACATAAATAAACTGTACTTATGAGCTAACTTGCATTTCGAATTATTTTTCTTACTTACCAAACATCAGACTTAACGATTGAATTTTCTGGTTTAAAATCAATTGTAATTGTTGTTGTCGTCTGCACCTATGTATAAGCAATTATTATGTCAAATAAATGTATTTTCTTTCTTTCTTTCTTTAAATTTAATTTTCCTAAATTTATTTTACAGTCAATCCTCGGCCAGTGCCTCGGCCGAGCTGGACTCGCTGGCATCGCTGGTCCAGGAATCGCAGCCTCAGGTCTTGGCCTGGGATCAGGTCTGGCATTCGAAGGTCTTGGTGCTGGCTGCGGAGTAGCATCCACTGGCGGCAGCTTTGCTGTCAGCAGCGCTTCGCCCATCCCGCCAACAGGTCTCAACGTGGTGTCTGAAAACCTTTACGAAGGTGGTCTTCTCGTGGAAGGAAACCTGCCACTTCTAGGATCAGTTGGGCTTGAAGGCGCGTTGGGAACAGCCGGGGCTGGTGCAGTGTCCTACGGATGTGGAGATGGTGCGATCGGCATTGCAGTTGAAGAAGGTCCCATTGTGACTGGTATTCTGGCCCCTGGTGCGGTTGGGCCTGGTCTGGTCAGCGGTGGTCTGGGCTCTGGTCTGATCAACGGTGGTCTGGGCTCTGGTCTTGTCAACGGTGGTCTGGGCTCTGGTCTGATTGGCGCTGGCGGTCTGGGCTGTGGTTCAGGTCTGGCGTACGGTTCTGGCCTGATTGGCGCTGGCATCGGCTCAGGATGTGGCTACGGTGCTATCTATTAATATGTTTTAAGTTAAAGACTAAATAAAATTGTTGTATTTTTAAATTAACATAATGTTTTTGATTTCATTTTGTTGCTAACAAAAACTGAACAAGTGCGTAGGTGTTCCTTGACGGCTTAAAAGATTTAAAAAAAGTAATCGTAGAGTTTAAATAAATAAACGAGACAATCTACACAACACTATCTAGCCCCAAATTAATTTAAGATTCAGTAACTTTTTTTGCAACTTCAACTCATAATATAATATATTGTTAGTAATATTTTTCCATTTCCTCCCAAAAATTAAACGTGTACCAACTTTATGAATTTACAGTAATATTTCGTTTTGGAATCTGTTATGCCGGCTCCACATGAAGTGGGAATAAAATGATGCTTAATTGCGTTTTGAAATCGGGTAAAATGTAAATTTACCACAAACATCTTATAACAGTTTGCTTTAAAAGTGTGCAGCAAATTACTACAAAACTCCGTAAGTATTTCTATTCGGCGAATAAATTATGTCAGTTCTTGTCAAAGAGAGATGAATACTTATATTTTTCACTCCTCTTACTCAAGAAAAAAAGATCGCCTTTGTGGCGTACCAGAGCGAAGAAAAAATTGAGATTCTTCTTCTAGGGGCAAAAAGCTTTTGTTTAGTGAGTCTCACGACCTACCTATGTACCTAGGATCTATTTACACAGTCTTACAATAAATTATACTTATTCTTAATGAAAATCAGAGATGACAATGACAAAACGAAAAAGTCTTTAGTCTTAATATGTAAGGGTAGGGCCGACTTATGACTGACGACTGACGACTTGACGAAAAAGTATTTTTCATCCCACCAGCTCTGAAAGTGTATTTTTGCTGTTTAATTTCTAACTGGAAAAGCCGTTTTTATCCGCTAGAGGATAAAGTAAATTTGAATTTAGAATATCGTGTTCAATAAGTTTGTGAATACACAACCTATTTACTTCTACCTCCATGGTGCCGAACTTATCATACAACCTTTTTATTTTGTTAAAAACTCGCACTCGTAACTTTCTTGGTGTATTTGCGAATTCAAAACACCATTAAACCTATATACTTCTACCTGCATGGTGCCGAATTTATCATACAACCTTTTTAAATTTGCTAATAACTCATACTCGGAACCTTCTTGGTGTGTTACTTTTAGTCGCGCCATGTTCTTTTTTGCATTAGTCATTTCCTCGCTGAGGTGGGATGAAAAGTTACGTGTTGCACTCGAGTGCAAAGATTTTTCACCTTGTGCTCTTTTGATTCCTTCGCCAACGCTTAGGATTCTAACTTTTAAACCACTTGCTACGCTCGTGGTTAAACTTTAGAATCCTGCGCTTGCTCAGCCATCAAAATTGAGCACGCGGTTAAAAAGCAGCTTTGCACTCTTGTATAACAAATAACTATTATCTATGCAATTTATCATCGAAACTCATTAAACTACTCGACACTGGCAAAATTGATGCGAAAAAGACTGTAATTCTATAATTTAGACGTTTCCAAAAAAATAGTGAGCGCGCTACACCGTCGACCGCATCTTCATTTAACATCTGTAGGCCCTACCGCAAGCTCTGTCTGGCTCTGTCTCTAGCTCTGGTTTTGAATCAGTGTGAGTGTTGACAAAATAAATCCTACATCGAAACGTCACACACACACAGTTTATTACACTGGTGAGCAAGACTGGTGTGGTGACTGGTGGGTTTTCAAGATTAAATCGAACAGGTAATAGGGAGTAAAAGATGTAAGTTATGCTTTCAAGTAGCCGATTTTATTGTCAGGTTTTCAGTAGGTTTTCAGTATCCACAACCGCAACCGCAGGCGCAGTCACCGACAATGGTGACGCAACCAGCAGCGGGAACGCAGCCTCCGTACTGCACAGCGCCGATGATGGGCACCTGTCCAGCAACAGCGGTGGTACCGCACACGGGCAGCTCTCCGGCGACGGCCACGTTACCGACGCCAGCGCCGCCGTAAGACGCGCCGCAACCGGCTCCGTAGCCGAGACCAGCGGCACCGATACCGGCACCGTAGCCAAGACCAGCGGCGCCGATACCGGCACCGTAGCCGAGACCAGCTCCGTAGCCGAGACCGGCTCCGTAGCCGAGACCGGCGCCCCAGCCTCCGATACCAGGTCCAGCGATGCACTGGCTCTGTAAATAAAGTAGTTCAGTTAGTTTTTATCAGACTCTAAAGGCTATTCCCGCTGGCTTGCTTTTGTATTACTGCATACGTCTCACTGAGTGAAGTGGCACTACACTGGAACCTAACTGCTAAAAAAAACTATAAAAAAACGGTAGGAACCTAAAGATAATATCACCTCCAATACATATTTCACATAAATCATATGAGGGTCATATTTTCTTTATCAATAAGTTTCAGAAAAAAAGGAAAACATACGAGCACGTATATAGCAGATCTGGATTTTATGAGAAATAATGGTTACTCTAGAGGCATTATCCAGGGAGGAAATAGGGGACTACGTTTGTATGGAGAGTCGCCTGTGTGATGCCCTCTTAAGCTACAACCAATAAAATGCTTTCTTTACGTACTCCATCAAAACTAAAAGTGGGGCATGTTATTTTGTTTAAACGCGGACGTTGACAGATAAATAAGACCAAAATATTAACCATGCTGAATGGCAGGACAAAAAAAGGCCCAGCAGTGGGTTGACAGGGGCTGTGGATGATTATAATGATGATTACGACGTCACTAACTAAAAACTTGAATCATTTTATGTAGATAGCTTCAGTAGGCATAAAACTATGTTCAATCCTACTAATATTATAAACGAAAGTTTGTAAGTATGAATGGATGAATGGATGTTTGTTACTCAATAACGCTAAAACGACTGAGTGGATTAAGATGAAATATGGCACAGATATAGATTATAGTCTGGAATAGCACAGAGGATACTTTTTATCCCGTTTAAATGTGTGGTTCCCATGGATGGATTTGTTTTTAATCATATGTAAAAGAGGAAGTCGCGTTTATAATATTATAACTCAAGAGCGGCTGAATAGATTTGGCTGAAAATTGGTGGAGAAAAATTAACGGGAACGGGGCGAGGGCTGCTTGTTTGAATATAAATATTATTTTTTTATTGTTAGCCTAGGTCGTCCCACTGCAGGGCAAAGACCTCCCTCCCCTTCTTCCACACCTCTCGATCTTTGGCTACAATGCGCCAGTCATATGACAATCGAGATCGTCCCGCCATCTTCTCCGGGCTCTTCCTGCGACGCCGACTTTGTGGGACCCGATCGGTTAATATTTTGGCCCAAAGAATGTCCGGCATACGAGCCACATGCCCTGCTCAATCCCATAATATAAATATCCTAGAAAATAAACCCAACTTACTTGGATCAGGCAAGCCTGAGCGCAGAGAAGAAGGATAGCAATAGCGTTCATTGTTGTGGTTTCAACGGGTCGTAGGATCCAGAATGGGCTATCATACCTCCACCAACACTTTTATACCACCAAAGACTCCAATTAAGCAACCAGGGTACAAACATACGTGAGATAATGACCCATTTACAATTTCAACAGTAGGTTCTATTGCGTATAGCTTATCTACTCAGCACGGTACTGGTCTAATACTATTTAAATTACAACAACTTTGGGCGGGGGTAACTTGGCGGGTCTGAAGTTAGCCGTTTTTGGTTAAATACCCAAAAAGCAGCGAGCCCGACATTGCTTAGGCATTCCAGAATGATAAAAAACATTCTAGAACGTTTAAGAGCATTCTATTCTAGAACGTTTTGACAAAATCGAGTACTTAAAAAAATCCTTACATGTGATAGAAAAGGATGGACAATGGACATAGAAAATTTGACGAATGGCTAACTTCAGACCCGCCAACCAAACAGACAGAAACAGAGGCAGACTGGTCGTATGTCGTATTGTAGAAAGTTGCAGAGAAATTTTGAAGTAGAAGGTATTAATGTTCAAAATATGAATATTTGTGGAATTAGGCGAATGTTTTTAAGTATCGCACTGTACATCGGGTAGTTATAACCATACTTGCGATGAAAAGGTCAATTGCTTAATTTCGATTCAGTGGTTAAACTACCTACTACTTAGTTTGGAAAAAACCCTGATAGTGAGGCTTATATAAACCAGCTGACGTGTGTATTGCTATTGTTTTGAACGCCTTCGGGAAAGTATTGCTGAAATGGCTGTAGAAGCTATATTGGCGCTTTGTGTGCTAGTTTATATTCAGGTAACTAATTTACCTATCTTAACTTTATCTGTATTTCATCTTTTGGCTGAGTTCCTAATAGCTCAGTTGGTTTGGTACTAATTCTGCCTTGTACACCGTAGGGGATTCGATCCCCACCGAGAACGAAAATTTGTGTGGTGAACGCAGATGTTTTTATCTGTCTGATGTTGTATTGTAAGAACCTTAGGGCTCTTAGGGTTCTTTAAGGCTTTGCTTAGATTTTTACTCACTACGACTTAGAGTTTGAAAAAGTTAAAGAACCTTAGGGTTCTTAGGTTTCTTGAAGGCTTTGCTTAGATTTTTACTCACTATTACTTAAGAGTTTGAAAAAGTTAGAGAACCTTAGGGTTCTTTAGGGCTTTGCTTAGATTTTTACTACATTTAGGGGTTTTAGAAGTGTAGGAACTGCCACTACAAACACCCGCGAGCTGCTTGCAGCTCGCGCACACGAAAAAACTAGTTGTGTTCTAAGTATGCATTAACAAAAAAAAAGTAAGCAGCTATCTGGTTCTCATAGTACATTTTAAATACGTTCCATTTTCAAATCTCAAGCTACGCAAACCTTCTTGGTGAAATAATCTCTTCTTTTCTTTTCATAAAAAACTATAAAAAAATCTTTTTATTGAAAAATATGGTAGCATCGTACATGCGTGCATTAATGTGCGTCTACAACTATTTTAGCAGATACCAGTGCAAATATTACACTAGTAACTTTAAAATATTTTTCTCTAAAATAACATTACATTTTGTCATACCCATAATGAATGATTGTAAATAGCTCACTTATTGCCCTAGAGTAACAATCTACTATAACAACACCCATTCCCTACCCATCACAACAATAAATAAATATGTATTGCATACAATCCACACAACAATATCTAGCCCAAATTAAGCTGAGCTTGTACTATGGGTACCAGATAGCTAATATAATACTTATATTATGTACATTTTTTTGGTAAATACATACTTAGAATACAATATAACACCCAGACAGAGGACAAACACCTGCGTTCACCACACAAATATTTGTTCTCGGTGGGGATCGAACCCACGACCTGCAAGGCAGAGCTACTGCCAACTGAGCTGAGAGGCCAGTCATACACACACACGAACACAATACGAGCATTCCTGCTGTGACAAAATGCTAAGTATTTTTTTTTTCATTTAGGGTACATCAGGCCAATGCGTGCCCTTCTGCAATAATGTCGGCTCTGCTTCCACTGGGGGCTTCGTCGTGACCAGCTCTTCTCCTATTGCCCCCACTGGCATCTCCGTGGTATCTAACAACCAGTACGACGGTACCCTGGTCGTTGAAGGCAGCCTACCACTCTTGGGTTCTGTTGCTGTTGAAGGCGTCATGGGTACTGCTGGCGCTGGAGCGGTTTCATACGGATGTGGTGATGACGTGGTTGATATCGTTGAAGAGGGACCCATTGTCACTGGCATCACTTCTGACTTCGGGCTCTCTGGGCTTGGCTACGGCTACGGTAGCGGACTTTATGGTCTTAGCTACGGTAACGGGTTGTATGGGCTTGGACTCGGCTATGGTAACGGGCTTGGACTCGGCTACGGTAACGGACTATATGGATTTAGACTGAACTATGGTAACGGGCTCTTGGGATATGAACTCGGCTACGGTAATAGCATCTATGGCTCTGGATGTGGCCTCGGTGCAATTTATTTGTGATTATATAGATACTTTTTAAAGCATATTGTCTTTTATTTATCTATAAATAGTTTAACCGTACTCACAATTATTATTCCAATTTTATACGGTCAAACTTTGTAATTAGTTTGTAATTAGATTGTGTCTATTGATCCTGGCTCTAAGTAAGAGTCAAAAAGTTTTTAAGTTATTAAGCAACTTGGACAGCAGAAACCTCGTTCACCAAATACTAAGGTCATAATAAATAAATAATGCGGACAATCCACACAACACTATCTAGCCCCAAACTAAGCAGAGCTTGTACTATGCGAACCAGATAGCTGATATAATACTTAAATACTTTTTTTTTATAAATACATAAGTACATAGAATACATAACATTATAACACCCAGAAAGAGAACAAACATCTGTGTTCACCACACAAATATTTGTTCTCGGTGGGGATCGAACCCACGCCCTCCAGCGCAGAAGGCAGAGCTACTACTAACTAAATACAAAAATTCAAATACAAAATAACTTTATTGACATAAACATGGAACAGTATACATGATTGAATCCATAGGTTCCCGAACTAGTAAAAACTGTGTTTCAGGAACCAGTGGCTTCTCCCTTAATTTTACAGAAATTATGTCAGAGAAAAAAAAAACATTGATGCTTAGGAAAAAAAAACAGTAGGTAGTAATTATAAAGAAAAAAAAAACAAACGTTACATTATTAATTATGTAAGGCTACGTTCATGCTATTTAAGTTTTGGTAAGTAATATAAAAATAAAAAATAAAAAAAATATTGCATAAATGAAATCGTTCAACTACTTTATAATGCTCTTTCCACAAGCTAAAACAACGAATATAATTCAAAAGGTAAGTTTAGGTTTAAATAATAGTTTTTTTTTTTTTTTTATATAGTAAAATTAAGTCTACGTACAACACGGGAAAAATATGTAACTGAGCTGTGGAGGCAGTCGAATAATGCTTTGATACTTATAGAAAGTCCAAAATCAGCATTGTAACAATGTGCGTTCATCATTCTGACATGTTGAGGTATTATGACGATAAAAAGAGTATCCTCCAAGTTTGTCAAATGGCTGTTTATTTTCTAAAAGTTCTTAGAGTCTACTAAATAGCAAAAAAAAAAATTTAATAGCATATAAAGTTCATCCTTTATTCTTTATAAGCGCAGATGAGTGACCCAGTTTTGATATGAATTAGTAACCACATGGGCTGCACCTGCAGTTGCAGTTGCCAGCGATGGTGACGGAGCCAGCGGCGCAGACGGGTCCTCCGTACTGTACGGCGCCGATGATGGGCACCTGTCCGCCGACAGCGGTGGATCCGCCCACGGGCAGCTCTCCGTCGACGGCCACGTCAGCACCGTCGTAAGATGCACCCAAACTAGCACCGGCTGACTGACTGTACACATTCTGCATAAGAAAAATAAGTTTGTTAAAAATAAGTATGAGACTTTACACCAACATAGCTCAATAAAACAGCAAGGTCACCGACATAGCTCGTAAAATAAGTAAGTTAAAGTGGCAATGGGCAGGCTATATAGCTCGGAGAACCAACAACCGTTGGGAATAAAGGTTCTCGAATGGCAACCACAAACCGGAAGACGAAACGTAGGCCCGCCCACCTGATGGACTGACGTCATTGCTCGCGGGAAGTCGATGGATGGAAAAGGCTCAGAATCGTTCTTCCTGGAAATGTGTAGGGGAGGCCTAAACAGCAGTGGACTTCTTCAGGCTGATGATGATGATGAAGATGAGAATTTATGAAATGAATCAACTATAGTGAAAGTAAAAAAAGTCACAAAAAATCTAAGGACCTCTGAATTTTTGAGCATAATAAAGCTCTTGACCTACCTGGATCAAGCAAGCTTGAATGCAGACCAACAAGAAAGCAAAGGTAGACATGTTTACTGTTGGTTTCTTCTTTGTAGAGTCGAATAACTGACAAAGACCAATGCCCCTTTTATATATACCTCAGATTAAATTTAGAAGATTCAAACAGAACACTTACAGGTACATGAAACAATTTTAGTGATAGCAGAAACGTGCTTGGCCCTATTGTCATTGAGAAGGCAAGCAAGACACCTGTCATCGTATCTTCAGCTGCTCAACCCTTGTCAAAAACTCAGTATTGACATACTGTTGCTAGGTATAAAACCAAATGCATATATCGAAATAACCATAGTTTTATCAGAACCAAACATGTACAAGTCAGTTCTCGTATGTGCTCAGGCACTTCTTATCCAGGTAATTTTTTTATTCATCTTTTTATCTTCATGCTGCGTTATTTAGTTTAATCAGAGCCTGTGCTGGGAAAATCAGATTCACCTAATCATAAAATGAACTAATAATTTTTACTCCATTTCCTATTAACCGTAGGCCTGTCACAAGCTCTGTCTGGCTGTGTCTCTGGCTCTGGTTTTGAGTCTGTGTGAGTACTGTCAAAATAAATCCTACGTCAAATTCAAAATAAGTAGTCAAATTAGTGTAGAAGACCTTATGGCACCGCCTTTTCGAATTTCAATAAAATCCTGTCCATCCAAAGGTTGTCTGGAAGAGATCGCTCGTAGCGATAAGACCGCCCATTGTACTTCGCTTTAGTTTAAGTATTTTCGTTAAATGTGTAATGTCCTATTCTTGTGGTTTACAATAAAGTGTTATCTATCTATCTATCTATCTACGTCGAAACGTCACAAACACAGTATAATACACTGATGAGCACTCACACAGACTCAAAACCAGAGCCAAAGACAGAGGCAGACAAAGCTTGTGTGGCCTACTGAAAAGGATGCAAATCCATTTTTATAACATACTTTGAGACAATCAGTCACAGAAATATGAATGCTCATCGCTATATGCTTTTTCTGTCTCTCGCTAACCTGTATATCTCAAGTTGTGAGTGATGATTAGAACAGCATCTTAGTGGGCCATCTGATCCATTATAGTCTAGTTAAGTTAATTCCAGAACATCATTCAGTTAAAAAACATATTTTCAGTCTGTCTTCAGCGCTTGCGCTGGAATCGGAGCTGGTTGTGGTGGTCTAGGCCTCAATGGCGCTGGATTAGGCTACAATAGCGTGGCATACGGTCTTGGCGCTGGCTCTGGCTGCGGAGTAGCCTCTACTGGTGGTGGACTCCCCGTCTCCAGCGCTTCTTACCTCGCTCCCATTGGCTTATCAGTACTATCTGAGAACACGTACCAGGGAACTTTGTACGTCAGCGGTAACCTGCCTTTCCTCGGAACCGTTGCACTGGAGGGCGTCCTGCCCACCGCTGGTACTGGCGCTGTCTCCTACGGCTGTGGTAACGGTGCTGTCGGCATTGCCGCTGAAGAGGGACCTATCGCCACCGGTATCACTGCCCCTGGATCTTACGGTCCTGGAGTCGGCGCAGTTGGTGGACTTGGCTACGGTCTTGGAAGCGCTGGCTACGGTGCTGGACTTGGAGGTATCGGCTACGGCGCTAGACTCGGTAGCGGCTACGGTCTTGGAGGTGTCGGCAATAGCTGTGGACGCGGTGGTTTTTACTAGCCCAATGAGCTGTGATTACGAATTGATTAACTTATTTACTGATTGCCAAATAAAATGTTTGCAATGATGAGTTACTATTAAGTTTGAAGTATCAATCGTTTTAATCCCTTTCGCTGCAAACTAATCATAGCCTTAAGGCCTGCGCACACCTAGTTCGCTGGCGGTAGCGATCAGTGAAACGTTGTCAAATATCGCTGTCAAATGTGACAGCGTTTCATTGATCGCCGACTCCAGCGGACTAGGCGTGCGCAGGCCTTTAAGCATTGTTTAAAATTAGGACGTCGCGCGTCGTTGTGTATGTGATCTAACATGATATTTTTATATTTCATGATATTTTAGGTGCACAATTTTTAGAAAAAAAATACACATAAACAACTTTATTAAGATTTTTATAATGTCCCAAAAGTTAAGAGCGGCATCGCAAGCAGGTAAGTAGTTGACTGTAACGTCAAACCTGTAGATGGAGCCACGGTTTTGAATTTGGAATACATCTTGCAGGCATGGTGTATGTTTGCCTTTGGTTAACAAAGCTATGTAGGTAGAGTCTGTTCAGAAAGAGAGCCGTCGTGGGATTGGAGGGCGCTGCTGTGCTTAATTACCTTTTTTTTAGATTAGATTAGATTAGATTAGAAAATACTTTATTGCACAAAAAATAGTACATAGGCGAACTTAATGCTAATTAGCATTTTCTTCCAGTTAACCATTGTGTTATGTGGAGTGGGTGGTAGTGCTTTATGACAAGAGAAGAGAGAAACATTTACTTAAAACTAGAGATCTACTAAAAGAATACATATTACTACACATCTACAGTACCTACAATACATAAACAATAAATAAAATTATTAATGGTTTAGTGGGCAATACAAAAGCGCGTCTGGTGCGTTTTGATCCTCTCACAACTAGTGTACTATTCCTTTATTTAATTTTTATGATGCAAAATGCTGACAGGAGGAAAGGGGTGAGCTGCCATATTAAAGTCGAAACGTTAGTTCACAATTTGACCACGACGGCTCTCTTTCTGAACAGACTCTCATTACGCCTGCATCCATTTCGATTTTAAAAGTATCTTTAACAAAAATTTATTTCCAATCGACTGGCCTCTAGCTCAGTTGGTAGTAGCTCTGCCTTCTGCGCCGTAGGTCGTGGGTTCGAACCCCACCGAGAACAAATATTTGTGTGGTTAACATAAATGTTTGTTCTCTGTCTGGGTGTTATACAACGTGTACCAAAATATGTGTACTATCCTGAAGGGGGGTGAATTTCCACCCCCCGGGGAACAACTTTTGTTCAACGACTTTTCGAACTTCGATTGGTATCTCTGAAAAAAACTGCAACGAAGTTTCAACATTAACAGCTGACTTTATACAAAGTGACAACCCTAAACTCAGCTACAGAGGTAGTAGGTAGTAGTAGTAGACCTACAGAGGTAGTAGGTCAAGGGGTCAAGGGGTTACAAGGATAGGGTTGTCAATTTATTTAGGCATTATGAAATTAAATATTTTTGTATGGGAAACTGAAAATAGGAATTTTTAATTATTTCCCCCCCACAACTGATCACCATTGTGGTCTGAAACCCCCCACCTTCGCATAGTACACATATTTAGATACACCTTGTATTGTATTCTAAGTATGTATTTACAAAAAAAAAAATGTATTCAAGTATTATATCAGCTATCCGGTTCCCATATTACAAGCTCTGCTTAGTTTGGGGCTGGGTAGTGTTGTGCGAGTCCACAATATTTATTTATTTATTATTTATTATCTTTTACAAATACAGTGCTTTTACTGATGATTCCACATAACATTTCTGACTGGCCTCTAGCTCAGTTGGTAGTAGCTCTGCCTTCTGCGCCGTAGGTCGTGGGTTCGATCCCCACCGAGAACAAATATTTGTGTGGTTAACATAAATGTTTGTTCTCCGTCTGGGGGTTATATTGTATTCTAAGTATGTATTTACAAAAAAAAATGTATTCAAGTATTTTATCAGCTATCCAGTTCCCATATTACAAGCTCTGCTTAGTTTGGGGCTGGGTAGTGTTGTGTGAATTGTCCACAATATTTATTTATTTATTTATGGGATTGGGCAGGGCATGTGGCTCGTATGCCGGACATTCTTTGGGCCAAAATATTAACCGATTGGGTCCCACAAGGTCGGCGTCGTAGAGGAAGACCCCGGAGAAGATGGCGGGACGATCTCGATTCTCTTATGGACGACTGGCGCATTGTAGCCAAAGATCGAGAGGTGTGGAAGAAGGGGAGGGAGGCCTTTGCCCTGCAGTGGGACAACCCAGGCTAAAAATAAATAAAATAAATTATTTATTATCTTTTACGAATACAGTGCTTTTACTGATGATTCCACATAACATCCTTGTTGATTGCACTTCTAGGTCACGACTCACTCATCACGTAAAGTATCATACATTGCAGAGTTTAGTTTTAAAACATGCATTCGATCACGTTTGAACATTTCACAATTCTGTGGTGATAAGATTATAGCTGATTACTCTCGCATCGTTGGGGAATAAAGGTTCTCTAATGGCGACCACGAACCGGAAGACGAAACGTAGGGCGCCCACCAGATGATGACATTGTTACTATCGCGGGAAGTTGATGGATGGAAAGGGCTCAAAATCGTTCTTACTGCAAATGTGTAGGGGAGGCCTATGTCCATTGTCCAGTAGTGGACTTCTGCAGGCTGATAATGATGATGATGACTCTCGCACAGACAAAACTGTAGAGTTCCGTATCCAAAGGGTAAAACAGGACTCTATTACTGAGACTCCGCTGTCCATCTGTCTTTCTGTCTGTTGGTCTGTCGCCAGACTAATATCTCATGAACCGTTATAGTTATACCGTCTGGGTGTTATATTGTATTCTAAGTATAATGTATTTACAAAAAAACATTAATTTTATATAACCTTTATAACATTTTATACTAAACCTGCTTACGAATCTGCGTGATTATAATAATATCGGCCCGCTTCTACAGTATTGCAACACCCTTACAGGGTAAATTATGTATTGATTCAAAAACTAGTTCTAAGATCTGACACATGTAAATTTAATTACATACATAATTAGGCAATAAATATACTGAATACTGAAAAAAATGTATATAAGTAAAATGTATATCAGCTATATGGTTCCCCTAGTACAAGCTCTGCTTATAGTTTGGGTCTAGATAGTATTGTGTGTAGTGTCTTTAATATTTATTTATTTATTTATAGTTAGACAGTTGAAATTTTCACAGATTCCTGTTGCCGCTTTAACAACAAATACTTAAACAACAGAATAAAACGAATATTTAGGGGGGCTCCCATACAACACACGTGATATATTTTGTCGTTTTTAAAGATGGTACGGAACCTTCGTGTGCGAGTCTGACTCTCACTAGGCCGGTTTTTTAACCGACTTCCAATCAAAAAGGAGGAGGTTCTCAATTCGGTTGTTTTTTTTTTTATGTTTGTTACCGCATAACTTCGTCATTTGTGAGCCGATTTGAAAAAATATTTTTTTATCTGAGAGGTACTGCTTCCAGATTAGTCCCATTTTAATTTTATTAAAATCGGTGTTGCCATTTTTTTTTAAATATTTTTTTAAATGTTTGTAGCTGCATGCCTCCGTCATTTATAAACCGATTTAGAAAATTATTTTTTTATTTGGAAGGTTATTCTTACGTCCAGATTGTCCCAAACAAATTTCATTAAAATCGGTTTAGCCGTTTGGCAATGAAGTCGGTTTCTCTAGTTTTTAACCGACTTCCAATCAAAAAGGAGGAGGTTCTCAATTCGGTTGTATGTTTTTTTTTTTTTTTTTTTTTTTTTTTTTTTTTAATGTTTGTTACCGCATAACTTCGTCATTTGTGAGCCGATTTGAAAAATTATTTTTTTATCTGAAAGGTACTGCTTCCAGATTGGTCCCATTTTAATTTTATTAAAATCGGTGTTGCCATTTTTTTTTAATAATTTTTTTAATGTTTTTAACTGCATGCCTCCGTCATTTATGAACCGATTTAGAAAATTATTTTTTTTATTTGGAAGGTTATTCTTACGTCCAGATTGTCCCAAACAAATTTCATTCAAATCGGTTTAGCCGTTTGGCAATGAAGTCGGTTTCTCAAGTTTTTTAAACTTATAATTATTTAAACTTATAATTATTAACTTCATGAGTTTGTGACTCAACAGCTATTTAATTTTGAATGTTATAACGGCGTCAGGGAATTTCATATCTCTTTATACGAGCTACCATAATAAGTACCCGGGACAAGATTTTAGATGGAATAGACAAGCCTTACTATTCCTGACTGGTTATTGATGACTGGCCTCTCAGCTCAGTTGTTAGTAGCTCTGACTTCTGCGTCGTAGGCCGGGGGTTCGATCCCCACCGAGAACAAGTATCAAAATATCATAATTAAAAAAACAAGAAGTTCCCGCTTATTTTTTTATTTGTTTTACCAATACGCGGCTGCAGGCTCGCTTTTTATACTACCAGCTAGCATTTTATCAAAGCGAATTGCGTTCAAACTTTCCAATTTAAAAGTGTTTTAAATTCATAAGTCATTTCGTCACTGTTATCTAACCAAGGTTCCAATTAAGGTTGTCTGGAAGGGATCGCTCTTAGTGATAAGACCGCCCATTGAATTCCACTTTGATGTTTTTCTGTATTCCCTTGTTAATTTTATGTGGTGTGCAATAAAGTATTTTCTATCTATCTACTAAGTGCGCCGGAATTACCTAATTGTGCGCACACATAACGAGAGACAAAGGGCCTCTTTTCGAATAGACGGGATGAAAACAAATATTATTATCGCTCTAAATCTTTATTCAATAATCAACAATAAATTCAACGAACTATCTAGTACAGGCTATTACAGCCGCAGCCAAGACCACCGTAGCCAGCGTACGCTGGAGCGCCAATCAGTCCTGGGCCATACGCTCCAGCACCAGCCAAACCTGACCCGTAACCTGGGCCAGCTGGCAAGCCAGGTGGGTACGAACCAGGTCCAACAATCCCGGTAGGAATGGGTCCCTCGCTCACGATACCAATAGCTCCATCACCACAGCCGTAAGATACCGCACCGGAACCAGCAGTTGGCAGAAGTCCTTCCAAAGCAACAGTTGCCAAGAAGGGAAGGTTACCACCAACGACTAGAGGACCTTCGATAGCGTTTTCAGATATCACAGTTAGGCCAGTAGGGGCAATAGGAGAGACACTGGAGACAAGGAATCCACCACCAGTGGAAGACACTCCACCGCAGCCAGCGCCAGCTAGGCCGTCGTAAGCACCGTAGCCACCGATGCCTGGTCCAATGATACCTGGTCCACCGATGCCTGGTCCAATGATACCTGGTCCGGCGAAGCCTGGCCCAATGATGCCTGCTCCAACGGTTCCTTGCCCAAGGACGGGACCACGGCCAATGCACTGGCTCAGCACACACTGAAATAGTTAAGTTTCATTTAGGCAAGTGGTTAGGGTGGTAGCTCGATGATAACGTAAAAGTCGCAGAAAACATCAGCTGTCAAAATTGTGTCAACAGTGTCAACACATTCAAACCCAAGAAGAAAATTAATGTGTGGGTCAGCCTATCTATACACAATTTGACAGCCATAGCCATAACCATATGGAGCTCGTGGTAGCCCTGCAGGTTAAGAAAGAGCCACAGCACAGCGGAGATTGGCAGAAAATTAAATACTCAGCGGTGGGTGATACCAGGCTGAGAAAATGATGAAAATGATTTATCGTTTGATAGATTGCTAATTTTTAATATTTATCATAATAAATCTGAACAGAACTGATGATACAACTGATGTTAAGACTGATGTTAAGTGGTAACCATCGTCTTTAACAAAGCAATACTTCGTAGTTCACGCACGTCAGGAATGTGCCCTACGATGCACTGCCCTGCGTCCATCAACTTAAAGCATACAGATGTTCAGCCTCACGTGCCAGTAATTTCACCGGCACCCACACCCTTCAAACCGAAACACAGCGATGCTTCACGGTAGAAATAAGCATGGTAGTACTTCCCCGGACGAGCCACACACAAAGAGCTCTACTACTACTGTTACTAAAGCTTTGTTTACAACTACTATTTACCTGTGCTATAAGCGCCTGAGCGCATAAGACAACAACGAATCTGGCGGCCATTTTTGTTGTTTCAAATGCAAAAACACACTCGAGAATGGTTCAAGCTGACCCAACTGAAGTTTTTATACAAAAGGATAATGCAATTCGATATGAAAATACTTAAAATCATGGTAACAAATTTTGTAATAGAGATAATACGTTTTTGTTACATCAATGACAAATTGTAGTGTAGTAGGACATAACGTTTTGTCATAAGTTTAGAAATATTATAGATAACGATTTAATTCTTTTGTGGGAGTGGTTAATCTATATCAATCTAAAAATGCTACTGTGCGTCTGAATGTTTGCTGCTTGGTCCCTCTACTGGGCAAAGGTCTCCCCCAAAATCTCGAAACTCGAACTCGAACTAATCTCGACTCTTTCTTCTCTTTGGCGACTTTTCTTAATTAAATATAATCTAAGAATTTATATTATGCTTAAAAAAATCTTTCAAGAGTTTCTAGTTGAGGTGTAATCATCTATTAATTGTATAATATGATTGAATCCGAGTTGTCTTCACATTTTTGAGAGCGACTGTAAAGAGCATGGGTGAAATGGGGTCACCCTGCCTCACGCCCTTTTTGATAGAAATTAGGATTTAGCAAGCTCATGTAGTAATAGTGTAGTTGACCCGCATTATTGCTGCAGCGTACTAAAACCGTTATTAGTACCAAAATACATGTATTTAGGTACCTTATAAATTTTAGTTTTAATAATGTTTGGTAGTTAGTCGCAAAGATAAATTGTCACGAAAGAGCGAGATATCCTGGTCTCCAGGTCTTCCATCTCCAAGTGTTTGTATCATTAAAAGGAGATCTTAAACGCATGTAATGTCACAATAGATTATGTTACTGAATAAACATAATTTGATTTGATTTGATTTGGTTTGATATTATATACCGGAGCACTTCAATATCGAGCATCGATATACCAGCAATGAAGACTAAACAATAAAGTCAAAGTCAAAGTGTATTTATTTGCCCAATCACATGTACAAGGGTTGTTAGAGTAATAATTTTACATCCATTGTGATTCCGCCCTTTGAGGACATGCAAAATTCGGATTCACAAATTAAAATATCAACAATTATTAAATACTAAAACAGAAAGAAACACACACAGTTAAGATATACAACAAATCAATGATAATAATATTAATAAATGTAAAGTCTGTCAGTAAGTCGTCCGTCATAAATTCATTTATTGTGTAGTAACATAATTTGTCAGCCAACATTGTTCTCAGCTTCCTCTGAAACGAACAAGTCTTTGGGGGCCGAGTCATTCACGTCCGTAGGAGGATACCCTATGAAACCCTACACGTGGCTCCCGGGTGGTGCTAAGTAGATGACACACTACTGGTGGTAGGCTTCGGCCGCGGTTAGTGACCACCCACCGGACAAAGACGCGACGCCAAGCGAATTAATTCGTGTTCCGTCGCGATGTCCGGTGACACCAGCGGAAAGAACGGGTCAGAGCTGGAGTGATACTAGCGTAGACCGTTTACAGCACGCTAAGGTTCCGTCGTATCGGGCGGCTAGTCGTGGAGGGTAGCGGGATCCGAGGCACGGTGCACCGCTGGCTGACCGCAGGTAGTTGGGGGCCCAAGTAGTGAGCTAGCCACTCATGAAAGGCTGCCCCGCCAACTGACGAAAAATCCTGGGGATGCGCCATTGTGCCGGTCGGCGACCGGATGAGAGGGCCCAATGGACATTCCTGGGGGGGCTCGGGCGTCCCCGCAGTCTCCAGACTAGTCTCCTAACAATACGTGTTGTTCCGAAGCGTGTGTCAGGTGCGCTATGCTGCCGTCATACCAAGAAAGGTCTTAACTTACAGTTTTGTCAAAAATGAGTTAGACACAGATTTGGAATCAGCTAACAAAATGCTACCTTATGGGTTCACTTATAAAGCTGTAGCTCTAATGAATCCAAAGATACTATATAGATATTCGTCGTAATTACGTCAAAATTTGAGTCTTTTTTGTCTGAAAAGGCTTAATTTCAAAATTACGGCCTTTTGTTTAGTATTCTCATCTTGCTTGTCTGTAAGGCCGTTATTCCCTGATTTACGGCCTTTTAGATTGACACAACTTAAAATCACTTTATGTTCACTAACATGAAAAGCCTTAATTACCAAGATACCTCCAGTATCAGAATTCAAAAATCCACCCCACGAGCTTATTTTTACGTGTTATGTATGTCTGAGATACGCTTTGAAAAAAGTATAGGCTCTTCAATGTTTTACAAAAACGAGTTCAATAGCCCAGATTATATACAGCTAGAATGCATGAAATAAACCATCGAAAAGAAGGGTTTTTCTGCTCACGTACAAAAAAACAAAACCAAAAGGAATAACGAGTGAGCGCAAAAATAATATCCTGCAAAAATTAGGCCAATTGATGCCAGCAAACCGAAAATTATTTTGGGAAAATTTGCATACAAACAATGCTGCTGCAAACCTGCTGGTAGATAATGAAGACTGATCACCAAATAATAATTAAATGTTAGAAAAATATATTTTTGTTACATTAGAATTGTTTTTGTTTCATAATTTAGGTCAAATGTAGTTGTCGCATTTGCGGGTAGAACCTTTCTTGTGTAGCGGGACTATAATTGATTCTGTCCAGTCTCTGGGCCAGTCGCTATGCTTCCAGATGTGATTACAGATCGTGTGTAAAACATCAATTCCGTTCTCGCCCAAGCACTTGATCACCTCCACCGTAATCTGGTCAGGCGCCTGCTTATCTTTGAGTCGTTTAATGGCGGTCTCAATCTCCACATGCAGGGTTCAGGGTTCCTGTTCTAATAAGAGCCAGTCAAAAAACTGAGAGTCAGTTACGGGAAAGTGCCTGGATATACAGCTGTTCACAGTACTCACGCCACCTATCCATCCTATGGCCTCCAGGTCGTGGATTGGGGTCCCATTCGTATCAACGTAAAATTCGTATCAACTAGCGTCTTATTTTCTTTACCTATGACTATAGAAATCTAGAATGCTTGATTGCTTGTCTCTGATTTCATACCTGATGTGATGATCATATAATTATAAACCTACTTAATCAAAGGCTTGGTTCTTCATTTTCAGTGATTTCAATTTAAAATACCAGCCTTAAAAACTTTGTTTAGGTTAGTTTCCTGGCGAGAAAAGTCATAACTGAACAATTACGGCTTTACATGCATGCCGTAATTACATTCTATGAAATTAGGCCTTTTAAGTGAAGTATTGCTTATTAAATATGCTTTTTATGCTTAATTTAAAAAGATAAAATAAGATAAGGAAGTGAACGAAACTAAAAATCAAAACGAAATAGGACTCAAAACAAAGACATTTTTTTTTTACGTATTATAAAATAAATTTCAATAACAAAAAACGTTTAGTAAATCGCCGGCCGTCATTTTGGACAAAACTTCGATTATCTCGAAATCAACTTTGGCCAAGTTACGGCCTTTCTTAATATGACGGCAGTATGTGTCGTCCAGTTCTACTGCCGTTCGATCCACCTTTCCTCACTCCTTAAAACACATGCAGAGAAATAAAAAGAAAAAGTTTCAACAGCGGCTGCACTCCCTCTCGTTAAAAGTGCACCTGTCTAACATAAGAGGTCTGCACTCCAATCTCGTAGCAGTCCACTACCATCTAGAGACTGAAAAGCCTCACCTTTTGTTTCTCTCGGAGACGCAGATCAGATGTCCATCTGACGTGGCATACCTTAACTACCCAGGGTACACCCTGGAGCACAGCTTCAAGCCACGTGCGGGCGTATGTCTATACGCTCGGGATGACATCTGCATTCGGCGTCTCAAAAACCTTGAAAACTCAAATTTTAACATTGTTTGGATTTTGGTGGACACTGGTGCAGAGAAAATTCTCTATGCCTGTGTCTACCGATCGCACAGTGGAGACCAGGAGACGTCAAGGCTCACAGAATACCTAAGTGAGAAGGCAGATGTGGCCCAACAGAAGTATCCCACAGCCCAACTGGTTATTCTGGGGGACTTCAACGCCCACCACCAGGAGTGGCTTTTCCCGTACCAGACCACAGACCACGCTGGGAGAGAGACGCGTAAGCTTGCTCTATCACTAGGTCTAACCCAGCTTGTCAAAGAGGCGACCCGGATACCTGATGTTGATGGCCATACTGCTAACTGCTTGGACCTTCTGTTGACAACAGATCCAGACCGGTACTCGGTTTCGGTAGCCCCACCATTGGGTAGCTCCGACCATTGTCTGGTGAAGTCGGTATCGACCTACTCCCCACCCGACCTTAGTCATAAAGGTACCCGGCGAGTATGGCGTTACAAGTCAGCGGATTGGGATGAGATGCGGTCCTTTTTTGCATCTTATCCTTGGCAGCCGGTCTGCTTTTCTTCTAACGATCCCTCGACCTGTGCGGATGCCGTGACAGATGTGTTACGTCAAGCTATGGAATACTTTATTCCATATGCAGACGTACCTCTGGCTGGCAAAGCTCACCCTTGGTTTGGAGCTGAATGTTGTCGGGCTAAGGCACAACAGCATGAAGCATACTTAGCATGGGTTGACGCTCGAGACCGTAAGTCGTTTGATGTTCGTAAATTGAAGAAAGCCTTTAACCAAGCTGCCAAGTCCAGTAAAAAGGCGTTGCGGAAGGCTCGATTTGATCACATTAGCCGAATAGGGAAAAAACTAGCTTCGTACCCCTCGGGTAGTAAAGCTTTTTGGTCCTTAGCTAAGTCGGTTGAGTCCAACTTCTGCAAGTCCTCACTGCCTCCAATGCTAAAACCTGATGGTTCACTAGCCCACACCGCTGAAGATAAAGCAAACTTATTTGCTCAACTCTTTGCGGATTCTTCACGTCTGGATGCTGGTAGTGCAATACCTTCAACCCCCCCGAATGGATGTCAGACATTTATGTCAGACATTCGTATCCGACAGTTGGAGGTCCGCAAAACACTACGCAATCTAGACGTGAACAAAGCTAGTGGCCCTGACGGTATCCCAGCTATACTTCTGAGGACTTGTGCGCCTGAGTTGTCTCCTGTATTGACACGCCTCTTTCGTCTTTCCATGAAGACGGGTCTTGTGCCAAAATCCTGGAAGCTTGCCAATGTACAGCCTGTACCCAAAAAGGGTAGTCGTGCTGACCCTGTCAACTACCGTCCCATCTCAGTAACGTCCATTCTGTGCAAGAGTATGGAACGAGTGCTGAACAACAGACTCCTGGCATACCTAGAAGGCAATGACCTCCTTAGTGACCGACAATACGGGTTTCGCCGAAATCGGTCAACAGGAGACCTTCTGGCGTATGTCACTCACTTATGGAGTGAAGCCATCGAGGGAAACGGAGAAGCTTTGGCTGTTTCTCTGGATATCTCGAAGGCTTTTGACCGGGTGTGGCATGACAGCCTATTAAGCAAGCTTCCTACTTATGGCATTTCCGCTGGCTTATGTGTTTGGGTATCAGACTTTCTGAGGGACCGGTCAATTCGAGTAGTCGTTGACGGCTGCTCATCTGATCAAATGGCAATTAATGCCGGGGTTCCTCAGGGGTCAGTTCTTTCTGCAACACTTTTCTTGCTGCACATAAACGATCTGCTTAGGCCCGGTATCATTGGGTATGCAGACGACAGCACCGTTGTAGAGAGATACATACCTGAAGCACGATCCAGTGGATCTCAGATCCAGTCTCATAGGGAGGCCATGGTTGAACGCATGAACCTAACACTGAAGGCAGTCGCTGAGTGGGGCGACGCAAATTTGGTAAAGTTCAATGCTTCGAAAACACAGGCGTGTCTATTCTCCGCTAAGAGGAGTCAATTCGACCTGACTCCCACTTTCCGAGATGTATCTTTACCGATCTCCAACCAGCTTGAGCTTTTAGGGTTCACGCTTACCCCTAAGTTGAACTTTGGCTCGTTTATTGAGTCGAAGGCCAAAACAGCTGCGAAAAAGCTAGGAGTACTATCGAAGGTGAGACGGTATTTCACACCGGGACAGCTTCTGAATCTGTACCAAGCACAAGTCCGGTCGTGTATGGAATACTGTTCTCATCTTTGGGATGGCTCGGCTAAATACCAGCTGGAGGCCCTGGAATCAATTGAAAGGCGAGCAAAAAGGCTCATTGGCGACGATGTATTGGTGGAGTCCAAACTCCTCAGTCTCGAGCATCGTCGTAAAGTAGCTGGCTTATCGGTCTTCTACAGGATACATTTCGGGGAGTGTGCCCAGGAACTTTTCAACTTGGTTCCTCCATCCCCATTCCATCACCGGACCACTAGGCGTACGGAGATGAGGCATCCATTCATGGTTGATACACCTTCTTCCCGCACTAAGCGCTTTGCCTCCACTTTTATAATGCGGACAGCCAAAGAGTGGAACTCGTTGCCGGCGTCTATTTTTCCGAATTCCTATAATTTGGACGCTTTCAAAAAAAGAGTGAATAGGTATCTTCTAGGTGAGCGCGCTACACCGTCGATCGCATCATCACTTAACATCAGGTGAGATTGCGGTCAAGCGTTAGCCTATAAATTGTAAAAAAAAAAAAAAAAAAAAAAAGTCGGAAGTTCTCTTAGAGCTATCGGTAATTTGTTAAAGACGGATGAAGCCATGCAAAAGATGCTCTTGCGCATTAACGCAGTTTTAGCGTTACGGACGCAGACTTTATTTTGGTCTCGTTAATACGTTCGATACTGTCGAAAGCTTTCTTGTGATCGATAAAAGCTTACCTAACTTTTTGTATTCGGAACTCATAACCTCTGGCTGCTACATAGTGTTTATGTGATCGATAGTTGAGTAACCACTTCTTATCGTGCCACTGATTCTTTCGAACCAAGTGTGGTGAAAGGATTTTAAGTACCTACGCCTCAAAGAGGCTCCTTTCGTGCACTTGACACATATTTTCGAACTATCTAAGTTCTACGATATGCCGGTTTCCTCACGATGTTTTCCTTAACCGTTTGAGAGCACTGACGTAGTGTACATAAACTTTTGGGCAGAAAAACTCATTGGTACACGACTGGATTTGAACCCACGACCTTAGGGTCGGAAGGCGGGGCCACTACCACTAGACCACCATTGCTCTCAGAGTAACCACTAGCAAACCGTTACGTAGTACAGTGTCTTTTAGTAAGTACCAGTAAAATTAGTAGAGTCTGTTCAGAAAGAGAACCGTCGTGGCCAAATTGAGAACTAACGTTTCGATTTTTATATGGCAGCTCATCCCTTTCTTTCTGTCAGAATTTCGCATCAAAAAAATTAAATAAAGGTAATATAATAATAGTACACTAGTTGTGATAGAATCAAAACGCAACAGACGTGCTATTGTATTGCCCACTAAGCAAAAAAGGTGATTAAGCACAGCAGCGCCCTCCAATCCCACGACGGTTCTCTTTCTGAACAGACTCTAAAGTCATAATTATGAGGTTTACCACCATGTCTAAGTTGAAAGATGCAGGACAGTAATTGTAGGACACACATGCATGCATACCCTGCGATGTGATGCTAACCGCCCATATTGTACCTCTAGTTTATAAGTATTTTTTTTGTTCATTTATTTTGGTTTACAATTAAGTAATATTTTATTCTACTAGTGGCCGCCTGCGGCTTCGCTCGCCCGTTCCCGTAACACCCCGTTCCCGTTGCTTTTTCGGGATAAAAAGTATCCTATGTCCTTCTCCCGGTTCTAAGCTACCTCCCCACTAATTTTCTGCCAAATCGGTTCTTGAGTTATAAATAGTGTAACTAACACGACTTTCTTTTATAAATAAAGATTTATAAAAATTGTGGACAATTCACACAACACTACCCAGCCCCAAACTAAGCAGAGCTTGTAATATGGGAACCGGATAGCTGATTATAATACTTGAATACATTTTTTTTTTGTAAATACATACTTAGAATACAATATAACACCCAGACAGAGAACAAACATTTATGTTCACCACACAAATATTTGTTCTCGGTGGGGATCGAGCCCACGACCTACGGCGCAGAAGGTAGAGCTACTACCAACTGAGCTAGAGGCCAGTCATACCTGAAGGCTCACTTTCAAGGCTTTTGAAGGCTGACTTCAAGGGTTCTCAGCTCAAATGATAGTAGCTCTGCCTTCTACGCCTTAGATCGTGGCTTCGATCCCCACACAGAACAAATATTTGTGTAGTGAACGTAGATGTTTGTTATCAGTCTGGGTGCTATATTGTTTTCTATGTAGGTACCTATGTATTTACAAAAAAGCGGCCGAGTCCGAGTCGGATTTGCTCATGAAGGGTTCCGTAGATTGTTCGTTAGATTGGGTTCGTTAGATTGTGCTGTGTGGATTGTCGACAATATTTGTTTATTTCTGTACGATTAAAACAAAACGCTTATTCACTATTTTCTTTGTTAATGATTCTTGGAATGTCTACAAAGCTACTTTCTACATAATCATAACACTTACCGCGTCATACTCTTGTTTACTTACAATTTACAAGAATTTAGACTAAGAATGTACATATTTATAACTAAAGCCCACGAGTAAAGCTACTCGGCCCGTTCCTGTAACCTTTTCGAGATAAAAAGTAGTTTATTCCCGTCTCCTGGAGCCTTCTCGGGCCGCCCAAGATCATTTTGCAATTTTATTTTAATGCTTCTTTTCGAAGAGAGAATGGATGATTTCCTTGAATAGTTCATCGACTACCTCATCGTTGAAGCCTCGACATGCAGCTACGATAAACGGAAAACGTAGAAAAAGTGCGGGGTTGTGCAATGCCAAATCTCGATCGGCCCGAGAATTAGAAATGAAATGAAATGTATTTATTCGCTTGAAGTATGGTCAATTTTGAAAAACTTCTTATTAATAACAGTATAGTACCATATACTTCGTCGGAGACCGACATGCAAAGTTTAATGCTAGATTGCTAACATAAAGCAAAACTAAATTTAAAAACATAAAACTACAAAGACAGCTAAATAAATACTAGAAATTTAAAGACAATTTAGGTATACAGTACAAAAATATAAAGCTAAGCTTAGAACAAAAATAAATAATTTACAGAATGCCGATAAATATAAAATTAACTAATCCAAATGGCTGGTATGGTATGGTATGCTGCTCCAGGTTCTAAGCTACCTCCCCATCAATTTGAAGCCAAATCGGTTCAGCCGTTAAGTTATAAATAGTGTAAGTAACACGATTTTCTTATACCTAATAGAGATGTATTTTGGTATCTGAATGTATTTCTGACTTTAAAGATTTGTGTTTCTGATTTAATCTGTTTGTCTGTCTGTGTTGGCTCCTATATTTGCTTGGCTGAAAATTCATAATTGATATATTTATTGATTTATTTTGCTTCATAATTTTGCCAGCTTCTGATAGTACAACCTGAGCACCCACCATTTGTAGGTTTCCAAGTCTGTGTGTGTGCTACCAATAATTTTAAACTAAGTAATTTTATATTTGGGTGGGGTAAATGTGGGTGCAAGGAAACCCATACGCATGCGTAAGCCTGCATTGATTTCAAAACCATGCTGGTGGGCCCCCAGATTCAGTTTGGTTTATTGCTGGAACTTTGAGCCTAGCGTTTACATTTTTATATCGTCTAGGCTTTGATGGACAGTCCGCTTAAATGAATGCTTTAAATTCTAAAAGATGTTTAAATAGAAGCTTAAAGATAAAGATTAAAGTTCTGTAGGCTTAAAACTCTGTCTGGCTCTGTCTCTGGTTCTGGTTTTCAATCTATGTGAGTGTTGACTAAATAAATCCTACGTCAAAATGTCACATACACAGTATAATGCACTGATGAGCACTCAAACAGACTCAAAACCAGAGCCATAGACAGAGCCAGACAGAGCTCATGGTAGGTCTACTGAAGTCGTCAGAATATTAGAGTCAGGAGAAGTAAAATATGAATAAAAATTAAAAAACAACTTTATTATAACAACATAACAATTTACAAAGCTCCGCAGCCAATGCCGAAGCCATTGTAACCCAGACCAGGCCCATAACCGGCACCATAAGCTGGGCCAGCAATTCCAGCTCCATAAGCTGGACCAGCAATGCCAGCTCCGTATGCTGGACCAACAATTCCAGCTCCGTATGCTGGACCAACAATGCCTGCTCCATAAGCTGGACCAGCTACACCAGGTCCATAAGTCCCCGGCGTAGTGATACCAGTAGCAATGGGTCCTTCAGAGGTGATGCCAATAGCTCCATTACCACATCCGTAGGAAATGGCACCAGCGCCAGCTGTGGGCAGGATTCCTTCCAAAGCCACAGTTCCCAAGAACGGGACCTCACCACCAACTGATAGCGAGCCTTCGATGGAGTTCTCTGAACGGACGGTGAGGCCAGTAGGTGACATGGGGGAGAAGCTATTGACTGGGAAGCCTCCGCCGGTGGAAGCTACTCCTCCACCACAGCCAGCACCGTACGCTCCACCCAAGCCAGGGGCTAAACCTGAGTTGACCCCAGCAATGCCATTGATACCACGGTTGAGGCACTGGCTTAATGCAGACTGAAAGAAAAATAAACTGTCAACCATGATACTTTTACAAGCGACTTTGAATTACAAAATCCTACAGCGTAGAAGGCAGGACCATGCATGAGCACTTCAAGCAAAGCTCTCAAAACAGTCAGCTGCCTGTTTTGAGAGCTTTGCTTGAAGCTTTGCTTGACGTCGTGTCGTCATATTTGTAATTGGCATGCAGGCATACAAAGCTACAATACTACAACCGTTAGGAACCGTGGATCCGTAAATATTCATCAGAGGTTCGTCTGATGAATTCATGTGTTTATGTGATGTCAAACCTCATTAACTGGTGCTCCATGCACATGAGACTATTAGAGTGAAGAAATATATAAAGGCACAATGTTTACATCGTGGGAAGTCTGCGGATGGAAAGGTTTCAGAATTGTTCTTCCTGGAAATGGGGAGACCAATGTCCAGCAGTAAACTTCTTCAGGCTATGAGAATTTTACTTACTTGGACTAGAAGAGCTTGGGCGCAAAATACAAGGATAGCTTTTCCAGCCATTTTGTTTTTTTTCTATTGGATTTGGAGGAACACTGGATGGAGAATGATAATTTGATTAAAATAAAAGTATTTTATACTAAATCTATGACAACATTATGTTCCAATAATACAATTATTATATCGGTTTTATCAATAACCTATTTCTTAACGATAACAACATCAGTGTTTTGCATAAGAATTAAATAGCTTTTGTAATATTTATCGAATCTTCTTCAGAAAATACGGCTGTGGGCATGAGAAAATACGTTTCATTCTACTCAAACTTTCAAACTCAATAAAATTTGATTCATTTCAATTCCAAGAATCACTTTGAAACGTCTTAAAACTAGGTGAGTCTAGGTGCCATTCAGTCCAGTGCCACTAGGTGAGTAAGAATCCAAGGTTCAATCATAAGTTAAGTTTCTTGCAAGCTGATTTGTTTATTTTACTTATTTCATCCTACTGCTGGGCATAGTAGGTTTCCCCTTAAGACTTCCACTTTTCTCTCTCTCGAGCTTCGGCCAGAGGCTGAAGAGAGAAAAGTGTCTCTACACCTTTGAAATTAGATTCTTTCAAAGGTGTAGGTATCGTCTCGTTTACGCTTTCTCGGCCAACTCCGTGACCGCACACCAGGGATCCAAAGTATGCTGATGGACTCTCCCCGCAGTAGATTGATGGATCGGTTGGCAGGCATTTGGCTGAGATGCCTTGCTCAATCCCATTTCAGCCTGGCAGCCTTGACTCCTATTTATTTATCATAGTTTTTTAGTAAGCCTAAGTAGGTAAGAAAAACAAAAAAGTGCCATGCAGTTCAATTTTATTTAAAATCCGTCATAATCAGAAGATTAGTAGTAAGCACCTCCCATCCCGTAGCCGATGCCTCCAAAGCCTCCGTATCCCAGTCCATTGCACCCAGCTCCAGCTAATCCAGTCCCGTAGCCTGCACCAGCCAAACCACCGTAGCCAGCGAATCCAGTTCCATAGCCAACTGATGGGGCAATGCCAGTTGCAATAGGACCTTCCTCAACCGCAATCCCGCAATTTCCCGCACCGCAGCCATATGAGACAGCGGCAGCACCAGCTGTTGGCAACACTCCTTCCAACGCAATGGTGCCTAGGAATGGAAGGTTGCCACCTACAGCTAAAGCACCTTCGTAAACATTTTCGGAGAGAACAGACACGCCTGCGGGAGGGATGGGAGAAGCGCTGGCACATGGAAGACCACCGCCAGTTGAGGCTACTCCGCAGCCGAATCCAGCTCCGTCAAAGCCCAAGCCACCGTATCCGAGGCCAGCGTTGAAGCCACCGAAGGGAGCATAGCCATTGCCTATGCACTGGCTGTACGCCGACTGAAAATAATGGAAGCTTTTTGTAGATTGGTCTTGGAATTTTTTTGCTTTTATGCCAACGATGTCTGATGAAAAGGGGTGACCTCCACAGCATTCTATATTCACATCTCTTTTTCTTTTCGTAACACTAGTTCTTTCAAACTAATATTCTCCTAACTAAGATAGGAACGACTGTAGAGGTACGTCTCATAAAGGTTGTTTGCGTGCACTTGACACAAGCTTCCATTCAACTATTGAATACATATTTTGACAGTTATATGGTATTTATCGAATATGATATTTCGTCCATTCAACGAGAATTATCCCGTTGATATTATGACCTCTAAGTTTACACAATAGGCAATTGACAATCAAATTATTTAGTAGTAGTAGAGCTCGTCCGCGGAAGTACTACCACCATGCCTATTTTTGCCGTGAAGCAGCATCGCTGTTTCGGTTTGAAGGGCATGGTTGCCGGTGTTTCTACTGGCACGTGAGGCGAAACATCTGTAAGCCTCAAGTTGATGGACGCAGGGCAGTGCTTCGTAGGGCACGTTCGAGACGTGCGTGACCTACTAGGCAATACTTTGTTGTAGGCGATGGTTACTGCTTAACATCAGTGGGGCCATATGCTTGTTCCATCAGCTAGTTGAATAAAAAAACTTTTTTACCTGGACGAAAAGCGCTGATGCGCAGAAGACCAAAACTGCCTTAACTGACATTGTAGTAAATTTCAAAAGATTTTGAATGCTGAATTCTCAGTGTCCACTAGAGCTTAAATACTAATGTTTTCAAGAATATTGCAATACCTGTCAGGATAAACGCATAAAAAACCAAACCAAACGTGACCTAGAATCGATCACAAATAATTTGCAAGAAATGTATTTGCTTCCTAGAATTTGATGGTGATAAGCGAATTTAGCAATTCAATTATATTTATTCGCGGTTTTAGCTATCGGTACAGTGAATAGTTGCTCAATTTAGCTTTATCAGGAAATGCTAGTATAAATAGTATTTAGAACGTTGACCTAATTATACTGACACATACTCAGCTAACTATCAAATATCAAAACATGTCTTCCTTCACTGTTCTTCTTCTGTGCGTCCAGGCTTGCCTGATCCAGGTAAAAATTTACCCTGTTCTACTTCTTATTATGTTTCCTGGAGTATTTTAGAAAATAGACAAGTTTGAGCAAAATTCGTAGCCAGAGGAAAAACTTACTTACTACGTACTTTAAATTATTTCGAAATTCTTAGAGCCCATTTTCGAGTTGTAATAATTTCATCACCCAAAAAAGTCCGAATTTTTAATTTTGTCCTTTACTTTTTTAGCTTTCGATACTATGAGAAATGTGGTATAATGGAAATAAGCTAGGTTTTCTATATTAGGTCCACCGGCACCGGTTCGAAATATAATTTGTTTTAGCGCTTAATGCTCATAGATCTGTTATTTTTTGGTTTTATTCATAAAATGAAATTTCATTTCCTGAGAAAATAGTTCTGGACCGAAAAACAGCAAACAGGGCCATTTTTCCTGTTTTTATTTAGCTACAAAACCTTGATAAAACCATATATTCAATCTTCATATTAATTTCACAGAATGCCTTCGGTCTTGGAGGCATCGGCTATGGAGCTGGCATGGCTGGTCCCTACGGCTACGGTGCTGAGATCGCCGGTCCTATTGGCTATGGAGGCGCTTATGGCTACGGCTCTGAAATCGCTGGTTGCGGCGGCGCTTACGGCGCTGGTTGGAACGGTGCTTACGGCGCTGGCTACGGTCTAGCCGCCCCATTGGCTGGTTGCGGTGGCGCTTACGGTGCTGGCTACGGTCTAGCTGCCCCATTGGCTGGCTGCGGAGCGGCATACGGCGGTGCTGGTGTAGGCAACTGCGCTATCACTGGCGAGCTTCCCGTTGGTGGTTCGACCGTCGTTGCTGGCCAAGTGCCCATCATAGGCGCTGTTGGGTACGGCGGCGTGGTGCCTGCAGCAGGCGCTGTCACCATTGCTGGTAACTGCGCTTGTGGTGCATGCGGTGGACCCTACATGTACTGATTCCAATAAGTTCAGTGATCGTTTTGCATTAGATTTTTTAAATAAAGACTTTGGCAGCAGCACTAAAATATTTTATTCCAATATGTAATTTGTCCTTTAATTTTGAAAATTCAGGAATCTTTTATGATAGAATGCATTTATTATTTAGGTAGGTACGAACAAACAACTTACCTACTACGAACTTTTAGATAAAGACAGACAAAACTTATCAAGGCCAGCTATTCATTAGCATTGGTCTATCAAAACGGAGTCTATTTGAGCACACTTAAAATCCTTTCACCACACTTGGTTCCAAAGAACCAGTGGCACGATAACAAGAAGAAAAAATCTTTATTAATGCTAATAAATAATTAATTAGATATTCTGGACAATCCACACAACACTACGTAGCTTGCAGAGGATGGGTGGGTTTTCAAGAAATGGATATAACGTGTGGAAGGTGAACATCAGATTAAAACATGATTGTCATTTGTCATCAAATAATTTTATTTCATAAATACTTAAATCTATCTAAACTATTTACGCAGGCCGTTGAACCCGTTAAAACCTAACCCTGACCCGAAACCAAGAGCTGATGGTCCAACCTGAGAACCTCTTAGACCTAGAGGAGATCCAACCAGACCATTACCTGAAACTGCCTGACTAGGACCATAAGAACCCAACGCAGGGGGCACTGATCCAGGATAGCTTAGAGCAGGACCAACCGGACCAACAGGACCAGCAAGTGACCCTGCTGACCCATAGGTTCCAGCATTCTCGCTAACAATCCCTACGTTCCCACTCCCACAGCCGTAAGAAACAGATCCAGAACCAACATTAGGCATGGAGCCCTCAATACCAACTGAACCTAAGAAAGGTAAGTTCCCACCGACATTCAACGGCCCTTCAATCGCCAGGTTCTCAGCCAGAACTGACACTCCTGTAGGAGAGACTAGGGATGAGCTGGTGACTGCAAAGCTGCCTCCAGTAGACGCTGCACCTAGTCCAGATCCTTTAGCTAGGTTAGGTCCATTGATACCAGCTATGTTTGAGCCATAGGCGTTACCAGCTAAGTTTGACCCATAAGGCAAGGTGTTACCAGCTAAGTTTGAGCCGTAAGACAAGGCGTTACCAGCTAAGTTTGACCCGTAAGGCAAGGCGTTACCAGCTAAGTTGGACCCGTATGCCAACGCGTTACCAGCCAAGTTTGATCCGTAGGGCAAGGCGTTACCAGCTAAGTTGGACCCGTATGCCAAGGCGTTACCAGCTAAGTTTGATCCGTGGGGCAAGGCGTTACCAGCTAAATTTGACCCATAAGGCAAGGCGTTACCAGCTAAGTTTGACCCGTAGGGCAAGGCGTTTCTAGCCAAGTTTGCGCTGTATGACAAGCCATTACCAAATCCTCTGGCAGGCCCGTTCAGCTGGTTCCCATTATATTGTGCGGATATTGACTGTGGAAGAAAAATATTGTAAGATCATTTGCAAATATCAAATTCTTAGCTCTGGAAATATATGATTATTAGCTATATTTTATTAGCTATTTGGTTCTGGCTTTAAATATTTTGAGTCATCTTATTCTAATGAGCAGCCATCGCCTATAACAAAGCATTGCCTCGTAGGTCACGCACGTCAGAAGCGTGCCCTATGCCACTGCCCTACGTCCATCGACTTGAGGCATGCAAATGTTTAGGCTCACGTGCTGCATTAATGTCACCGGCATCCACCACCCACACCCTTCAAACCACACCACAACAATGCTGTTTCAGGGCAGAAATAAGCATGGTGGCATGTTAGTACCTACGTAGGAGAGGAGGATGTCCTTATGGTTTTATTGTTGACATAAATGTGTCAATGGCAAGTATACCTAATTTAATTATCAACTACTTCTGCACTGGAGGGTGTGCGTTTCGTCCTCACTGAGAACATTTTTTTAGTACACACCCGGACGAGCTACACTCAACGAGCTCTACTACTGCTAACCTAAGACATACGGGTGCTGTCTCATGTGCCCATTAGTTTATCAGCACCCACCCTTTTTCAAATCAAAGATCAATATAGAGGGTGCTGTACAAAAGTGACCACCAATATTAAATTTATCTATAAGTTAAACCTTTGCACACCTAGGCAAGGCCATCACAAGCCTTTTTCTTAATTTCTAATTCAAAATATGTTTGTCAGTTGTATCACAAGGGTCACTTTGAAACGTCTTAAAGCTAGGTGTGTCTAGGTGCCAATTGCTCAAGTATTCCGCTTACCTGAACCAAAACAGCCACTGTGCCAAGAATCGCTAATTTGTATCCCATTTTGTTGATCAGATAAAACAATGGTAGTTCAAAAAATAATGACGTGTTAAACACTCACTTAGAGCTTATAAGGCTTTATATTACAAAATTTAAGGCAAAAAGATAACCCACACTTATCAGTTATTGAAATCATGCTATCGATAATTGGCAAATTATAAAAACTATTAAAATTATGAAGAAATTTTTATCTTCAAAATCAGTTGGTAAACTATAAAAGGAACATTTGATTTTAAATTGATATCATTTTGATTAAACCGTTGACTGAAATTTATTCTAAAATGGCGTTTCAATATCTCACTATTATCTGTCTTACTTGCTTATTCCAGGTAATTTTTTTTTTTAAGTAAAGTTTAACTTAGTAGCTCATAGATACATCCGATCATATTCATCAGTCAGGAACGTGTCCTACAATGCACTACTCTGCGTCCATAAACCTGAAGCACACAGTTGTTCAGGCTCACGTGCCAGTAATGTCACCGGCACCCACACCTTCCAAACCGAAACACAGCAATGCTCCTTCACGAACTTCCCCGGACGAGCAACTTACACTGCCTGAGAAATAATTTAATTTAATTCGTAATACAATACTAACAGCTAGCTTTTTATTTATTTTTTAAAACTTCGGTCGCTTCCACTCCAAATATTGCTTTGCCCTAAACTCAAAGTCCTATTATGTATTCCTCATTTTTAGAGTAAGGAAGGGTATTACCGGTCACCTAAGCAAAAATAATCACAACTCAGTGAAAAATCAACATTTATTAAAAAACTATTATGAAACATAACTTAAAGTATTCTTCTAACATAATTACAACCGTTGAGGTCAGAATAATTAAAAATATGGCAAATAAAACTATAAAAAAAAAAATGGATTTGACCGGCATTGAAGTAAATAAATAATATGAGTAATATTATGAGCCCTACTACTAATTTATTTAAACAAAATGTCAATATTTTCAGATGGCTTTCTCACAATTTGCTGCTGGCTATGGACCCTCACAGTTCGGCATCCCTGGTCAGATATTACCCGGCAGTATTGGCCCGAACATTGGACCTAGCGCCCAGGCCGGTCCATTAAGTCCTGCCTTCAATTACGGAGCTTATGGGGGCGCGAGCGCTTATGGAGGTTCGGGAAGTGGTGATGTCGCCGTGGCTGGAGAGTTGCCAGTTGCTGGCTCTACGATGGTGGCAGGCCAGGTGCCGGTTATTGGGGGTGTGCAATTTGGGGGGTCGTTGCCCGCAGCGGGGGTAGTCACGATAACAGGAACCTGTTCTTGTGGATCGTATGGTTATTAAGATTAGTAATAAATATTAATTTATTGAACATTCTTGTATTTAATTTTATACTTTGCGAACTCGCCTAACCAATTTGTTATGCCCTGTACCTAAGCCATCCTTTTTTTACAAAACTAGCTGACTGATCAAGCATACCGCCTGATTTTAAGTGGTAACCATCGCTTATAACAAAGCATTGCCTCGTAGGTCACGCACGTCAGGAACGTGCTCTGCGATGCACTGCCCTGAGTCCATCAACTTGACGCATACAGATGTTCAGCCTCACGTTCCAGTTATTTCGCCAGCACCCACACCCTTAAAACCGAAACACAGCAATGCTGCTTGACGGCAGAAATAAGCATGGTGGTATCCTTTCAGCTTAGTCAAGCTTTATACACAGAAAAGCCACGGTCAGGTCAACAGGACCGGGGCTGACTAAGCACCGGTCCTGTTGACCTGACCGTGGCTTTTCTCCATCTCCATCCAAAGATTCTTCGCTATGTTTTCCTTTATATATCATCATTTTCTATGTTATACAATGAATCTTTGGATATTATTATGTGAACAGAGGTGGACCAAAGAAAACATGGATGAACCGTATCAAAAATGACATGGATAAGAGAGGAGTGAATGCAGAGATGACGGCTGACAGAGAGGAATGGACGAGGAAGTCATGATGTGCTGACCCTACATAAAGTAGGATAAGGGCAGGAAGAGGAAGATTACACCAGCTATCTGGTTCTCATCGTACAAGCTTTGCTTAGTTTGGGGCTTGATAGTGTCGTGTGGGTTGTCCACAATATTTTTAAAGTAACTTTTTATTACATCGTCTCAAGCTTTTTCGTCTGTGTGTTGCATGTCGCGTGACAGTCGGCCGCGGAGTTAGTCTAAGATCCCTAGAAGAAGGACCTTCACCGAGCTGGTTATTTAATGAAACGTATTTTATATATAATTAAACATGCCAATAAATATATTCTATATGGCTTGCCTATCAAATTTCAGTCCAGGCAAATTATGATTAATGAATAATTAAAAAAAAAAAAAAAACTTTCCACTGGTTTGTTTATTAAACAAATTCTATACCAATCGAAAGTATAGACCACAGTATTTTTATTCAATAAACATACCGGTGCAAAATGCTAGTATCGATTTTCCTGTTTATACCTACCTGGCTACCCGAGAGTTGTGACCGGAAAAAAATAGGCAACCTAACGTTTGCATATTCTATGGGGTCTATACTTTCGATTGGTATAGAATTTGTCTAATAAACAAACCGGTGGAAAGTTAAAAAAACATTAATTTTTTTAATTATTAATTTACATATCCTGGACTGAAATTTGATAGGCAACCCATATAGAATATATTTATTGGCATGTTTAATTAAATATAAAATACGTTTCATTAAATAACCAGCTCGGTGAAGGTCCTTCTTCTAGGGATCCTATACTAAGTAGGGATAAAGTGAAAACCGCTCGTCAGAGCAGCCGAGGCCAATATGGCGGTGCTTATAGTTTGCATCAGCTGACCGTGTACTGTATAGATTCCAAAAATGTTTAGTTATATGTCTATAATGTGAAAAAAGTTTCACTTTACCGTGGTTTCATAAAACCATACATTCGTTTTTTTTATCACTATGGTTATAAAGAACTATTGATACAAAAATATGACCTGATACGTGATTATAAACTACATTTCGCTTACGCCGTCTGATATGATGATACGTGAGGAAAACAGTGACTAATCGAAGATACGGAACTCTTGTTAGCGAAATTGGTTCGCGCGTGACTTTATTTAAAGAAATATTGGCAATATTTCACGCAGCAGATATAAGCATTTTAAAAGTAGTAGAGCTCTTTGCGTTGGCAAAAGCATTGCCTCCCAAAAATTTTTTTGAGTTTTAGTTTCAAGTATGGGGACCCCCAAAATTTATAGTTTTTTTTCTAGTTTTGTGTAAAAATCTTAATGCGGTTCACAGAATACATCTACTCGCCAAGTTTCATCAGTCTAGCTCTTACGGTTTCGGAGAAAAATGGCTGTGACATACGGACGGACAGACAGACAGACAGACAGACAGACATGACGAATCTATAAGGGTTCCGTTTTTGCCATTTGGCTACGGAACCCTAAAAAGACATGTATTATTGTACAAAAAGCGTGGGGGGCTTGATTTTGATTGTTGTTAATATTTTATCAATAAGTAATAGTTTATTATATCTGAAGTTATTATAAAAAGCACCCCACGCTTTTTTGTACAATAATATAAATTTTTCAATTGATTATTACAGTTTTATTTTTAACTTTTTAGTTCAATTAGTAATAAAAGCGTGTTTTTTTAGTTTTTTAAACTAGGTATAATTTATTTTTATTATATTTTAGCTAGGCATTTGGCTGCCATCACACCTGATGGAAAGTGAAGATGCAGCCTAAGATGGAGCATGCTTAGCCATAATCCACATGTTCACTCTTGTCTTCCTAAATTATAGCGTTCCTGAAATACTGACGCTGGTAGAGAGTTCCACTCTTTGGCAGTTCGTCGGCAGCTCTGCGTCCATCAACTTGAAGCATACGGATGTTCAGCCTCACGTGCCAGTCATTTTGCTTGCACCCACATCCTTCAAACCGAAACACAGCGATGCTGCTTCACGGCAGGAATAGGCATGATGGTAGTACTTTCCCGGACGAGCCCTCGCAGAAAGCTCTACTACTACTAAAAAGTAGTCGTGTTAGTACCTACCAGGGATGTAACGGAGGTAGTTTTATCGGAACCGAAGACGGAGTCGGAGTTTTTAAATTTGCTTGATCGGAGTCGAGTCGGAATCGGAGTCGGAGGCAGGGTCAGAAGTGGTGGCATGAGAGAGAATTTTTATTTAAGGACAAATAAAAGCCTCCTGATTAAAAGGTCTAAGTAGCAAAATGTCCAACAGAGCAAAAGGTCTAATGAGCAGTAAGACTAATTAGCAAAATGACCTAGTAGCAAAACGTCTAACTATCAGATGGTCTGTATAACAGAACGTCTAGGTAGCAAAACGTCATTTTTTAAATGTGTACACTCATGATAGAAAGTAAAAGTACCTACATAATTTAAAAATTAAATTAAATTTATTTTATAAAACATTATTTAGTCATTTTTTTTTCATATCAATTTCAAACCAAAATAATATCTATAACCTATGAACGTGTCGTGTGCGTAACGAATTAACAACAAGTGAAAAAATAATTGACGGTAGTGCACGAAGTGGGAGTTGAGGGAATTCCCCGCGTGACATGTATGAAGTTATGAACCTGTTCCTAACAATCGACACAGGCCGCCGCCACGCCGCCGCTATGTTATGCTTCGACCTCCGATTAACCTTCGATTTAAAAGTGTCGGAGCCGAAGTCGGAACCGAAGGTGTAATAATAATCGGAAGTTCCGACTTAACGGAACCGGAGTCGAAGCTCCGTAACATCCCTGGTACCTACTAACCTACTAATATTCTTGTTCTCTTCTTAAATTTAAGAGCTTAGCTCATGTCGGGGTTTTGAAGCAGTTTTCTCTAATTTAGTCTTTCGAATGCAGCCTCCTTGACTTCCTCAGCGTGAAAGCGACTTTTTCTCTTATCTGGCTCACGTAACTTGTTCTTGGCCTTCCTCTTCCCCGTTTCCCTTCAACCTATCCTTCAATTACTCTGTTTTTTATGTAGCTGTCATGTCGTAGAAGATGTCCAAACCTTTTTAACCGACTTCCAATCAAAAAGGAGGAGGTTCTCAATACGGTTGTATTTTTTTTTTTTTAATCTTTTTTACCGCATAACTTCGTCATTTGTGAGCCGATTTCAGAAGTTATTTTTTTATCTAAAAGGTACTGCTTCCAGATTGGTCCCATTTTAATTTTATTAAAATCGGTGTTGCCATTTTTTTTAAATATTTTTTTTAATGTTGTTAACTGCATGCCTCCGTCATTTATGAACCGATTTAGAAAATTATTTTTTTATTTGGAAGGTTATTCTTACGTCCAGATTGTCCCAAACAAATTTGATTAAAATCGGTTTAGCCGTTTGACAATGAAGTCGGTTTCTCAAGTTTTTTAAACTTATAATTATTCTTTTATCTGGCTCACTTGTTCTTGGCCTTCCTCTTCCCCGTTTTCCTTCAACTTATCCTTCAATTATTCTGTTTTTATGTAGCTGTCATGTCGCAGAAGATGTCCAAACCTTTTTTCTCTTCGATTGTGTATCGTCTCAAGCATAACTCTTTTCTCCTTTATTCGCTCTAAGACCTCTTCGTTCGTAACTTTTTCCGTTCAACTAATCTTCTCCATTCTACTTCGTTTCAATAATATCCACAATCAAACATCTAATCATTTTGTAAGGAAGATAAGGTCATCTATATGTGTCAATAGGTATTGCACGTCCCAAGTCCATGTAATACCTACAATCAGTATATAACCTATGTAATACCTAAGATAAGTATATAATCTAGTACTTTATGCGAGTGCTACTAGTCTAGTAGTGATACCAAAATGCAGAAAGTGGTCTTAATTTGTTTATTGGGCGTTTTGGTTCAGGTAATTAACTAATACTTTTGACTACCTTTGACAGGTGTCAAGGCTCAGTTGGTAGTGTTGTTGCCTTTGACCTGCGCCGTAGGTCGTGGGTTCGGTCTAGGGATGCCACCTTTCTTTTAAGAAAATAAAGCATATTAGGTACATTTTTATGCAAAAATAAGTACAATATCTGAAAAAAAAGTAGGTACTATTTATATACCAGACTATTTCTCTTTAATAAAAAATTGAAGAGAAATAGTCTTGTTGCGTCTTTATAGCAAAATCCAACAAATATTTGTTTACTCTTAACAAATATTCCACAGTAAACAAAACTGACAAGTTCACATGACATGATATTGACATTGACGTCTTAGATTACGTTCCAAAGCAGTCCGTTCTGTTACACGCAAAAAACAAAGGCTATTTAAAAAAAACCTTCATATTAAAAAATAATATTCAATATACTTTATTATAAAGTACGGGTGGCAACCCTAGTTTGATCCCCTCTGAGAGCAAATATTTGATGTTTATTCTGTCTTTGAAAAATCTGCGTTCACCACACAAATATTTTTTCTCGCTGAGGTTTGCCTTCGGCGCAGAAGGCAGAGCAGCAACTACAGAGATGTTCCATAGTAACAATCTTCTTTTACTTTCAGACTATCTCAGGACAGTCCATCATCTCATCATGCCGTCCAGTCCTAACCTCAGCCACACTAGGTCCTGGAACCTTGAGCATATGCTCCGAGGACCTGGTCATGTCTGGTCCTGTAGTGGTGTCGGGGAAGCTGCCGTTCACTGGTTCTGTGGGGCTGGAAGGGTCATTGGCGGCTGCAGGGGCTGGGGCTGTAAACTATGAGGGCTGTGCTTAAGTCTAAGTAGTTGAAAACAAACATCCTTCCTCCTTACGTCGTACTCCTCACTGCTGAAGGTTACCCTTGGATCACTTTGTTCTTGACGATATTTCAACACCTGGAGCCTAATTCTCGGCTCATCTCGGATCATTTTGTAATTTTATTTTATTGCTTCTTTTCGAAGAGAGAATGGATGATTTCCTTGAGTAATTAATGGACGATCTAATCGTAAAAGCCTCGACAGCTACGATATACGGAAAACGTAGAAAAAGTGCGGGGTTGTGCAATGCCAATGTGTATTTATGGGACATTGAAAATCTCGGTCGGCCCGAGAATTAGCCTCCTGGGGGCTAATTCTCGGGCCGATCTCGATCATTTTGCAATTTTATTTTATTGCTTCTTTTCGAAGAGAGAATGGATGATTTCCTTGAGAAATTCATCAACGACCTCATCGTAAAAGCCTCGACAGCTACGATATACGGAAAACGTAGAAAAAGTGCGGGGTTGTGAAAAGAAGCAATAAAATAAAATTTCAAAATGATCGAGATCGGCCCGAGAATTAGCCCCCAGGGGCCTTATCGTCTAAGTCAACTCGTAAACGACATCGTTTTCATTTTTGACATTTGAAACCTAGCTTAGACTTCAACTGTCATTTTAGTTTTGTATAGCTATCTGACATAAGCAACGCCAAAGAGTACAGTTATGGAGGGAGAGCAACGCCACCACCACCGAAATTCAAACCTAGTGAATGAATGGAACTTGATGGAAATTCGTATTTTGGAATAGGCATGAAGACTAATTTTCAAAATCTCTTCTATCATATTCAGAAGTATCTATTATGTCTAAAATATATCATATTTCTGTAGAAAATTAAGGTTTTTGGGCAATAAAAGTACATTTTAATTAAAATTTTCAAATTCACGCCAAAACGCTCGCTGGTGCCATGGCGTCTGTTATTACGTCACGGTTAAGTATATCAACAGTAAACATTCGTGCTTTTGTACTAAATCGGAATGACGTTTACGTAAACGTGACGTAATTCGCTCTGACCGGTGTTTGAGCCATCATGGCGGATTGTTGTATTTTGTAGATTTATTTTAACAAATAAATTATTAATCTCGACATTAATAAGAGAATAAATACATATTATTATATCAAAATCTTTGAATCCTTTTTCATTAGATCAGATAAATATTTTGGCGATACTTGATTACTGTCTTCATGCCTATTGCGTAACGCCGAAATGAACTTCAGTTGGATATCTTAGAGTCCTTAGACAATACCAATAAAACTCTGACTGGGTCGACCAGTGACAATCGACTTTAAGTTCACTGACTGATTTCAAGACAACAAGGCTGCTGCACCTGTTACCGGCTACCTTTGTATTCATGCAGCCTTATTGTCTAACTTGAAAGTCATTACCATTTGAATCAGAAATGAGGATATCGGTAGGAGAACCCAGATCACCGACATAGCTTGTAGAATTAGTAAGTTGAAGTGGCAATGGACAGGTCATATAGCTCGAAGAACCGACAACCGTTGGGGAATAAAGGTTCTCGAATGGCGACCACGAACCAGAAGTCGAAAAGTAGGTTCCATCCTACAGATGGACCGACAACATTGTTAAGATCGCAGGAAGTTGATGGATAGAAAGGGCTCAGAATCGTTCTTCTTGGAAATGTGTAGGGGAGGCCTAAGTCCAGCAGTGGTCTTCTTCAGAATGATGATGATGATCTACATTAAGCCTTGTGCACATCTAAGACATCTAAGCGTCCTGCGGTGGCAATGATGCCAGTGAAACGCTGTCAAATATCGACGTCATATTTGACAGCGGCTTCACTAAACTTGTTCTCTTCTCTTGGTTTACTACTGGTAACCCAAGTACGAGTACTGGTTACTGGTTCTTTGGTTTATTAAATAAAATAAATTATAAATTATCTTTATTGATTTTTTTTCTTACACGCGTCAGCTACGCATATGTGGAATGTTGCCAGTGATACGGAACTGAGACGTGGTCGCTAACTATTGGCCTCAAAAATAAGCTCAAAGTCGCGCAACGAAACCGGCATTTATTTATTTATTTATTTATTACTTACTACAGATGTTATCTTAACCAATAGCCAAATCGATAACACTATCACAAATTTTAAAAAATCTATATTTCACTCTGCAACTACACTAACAATAATACTATTAGGTAGGTACCTACTTACTTAATATACACATTACAAGACATACTACACTAACAATACTATTACTTAATATAAACACTACCAAGACAGTCAGGTACATTTCAGTTTTTAACGAGATATGGAGAGAGCTATGCTGGGAGTTCCACTACGTGAGAGAATCAGAAATGAGGATATCCGTAGAAGAACCAAGGTCACCGATATAGCTCTTAAGTATATTAGTAAGTTGAAGTGGCAATGGGCAGGTCATTATAACTCGAAGAACTGACAACCGTTGGGGAATAAAGGTTCTCGAATGGCGACCACGAACCGGAAGACGAAACGTAGGGCGCCCACCCACCAGATGGACTGACGACATTGTTAAGATCGCAGGAAGTCGGTGGATGGAAAGGGCTCAGAATCGTTCTTCCTGGAAATGTGTAGGAGAGGCCTATGTCCAGCAGTGGACTTCTTCAGGCTGATGATGATGATGATGAATTGGGCAGGACACCTGGCAAGGCGTGGTGATGACAGGTGGTGCAAAAAATTGTCGGAGTGGTGGCCGAAGACTGGAGAGGCGTTGGAAAAAGAGGCTTTGGACGCCCATTAGCACGATGGGACGACATTATCAGTGATCTGGATGAGAGTAGCCCAAGGTTGTGATAAGTGGCAAGAGCAAAGAGAGGCCTATGACCAGCAGTTGGTTAAGTGGAGCTGCGGATGATGATGATGATGCAGGGCTACCGCGAGCTCCATATTGTTATGGCTATGGCTGTCAAATTGTGTATAGATCGGCTGACCCACACATTCATTTCTTCTGGGGTTTGAATGTGTTGACACTGTTGACACAATTTTGACAGCCATAACCATAACCATATGAAGCTCATGGTAGGCCAGCAGTGCAACTAACGAATGTTGGGAGTTTGTGAGTATTGTGTAGATTGTACACGATATTGAAACTAAAGCGATATTAAACAAAGAATACATGGAATCAACATGCAATGTGCAAATGTAGTAATTTTAGGCACAAAAGCTGCATGTCATCAATTTCTTAAGAAATTTGCATAATGCATCCGTCTACTGTCTGTAGTAGATAATTTTCGGAAACTAGAAGCAACATACTTACTGGAATCGCCTTTTAGAGAAAATAGATTTTTCATTTCTCTTGCTCAAAAATTCATCGTAAGACTGTGTAAAAAACTGATAACTTTAAAGTATCCTAAAAGTAGTGGGGCCAAGAGAGAGTATTATATTCCTTGAGTAGGGCAAAGTGAAGAAAAATGCGTCTTCATAAAGGGGCAAAAAGTTTTTTAAAATTATAACAATGAGGCTACAAAAACGAAAAGGTATTCAGTCACAAGTAGAATAATCATGAATGAAGACTCAACTTTTTACTGTTTCCTAAAAAAAGAACAACATTTTATTTTTGAAAATGGAACTTTAATCGCCGATCTCTCTTTGTTATAGAGGTACAGAAGAAATAAAATAAAACCATAATGGCGCCGAAATCTTTAGAATTTTTCTTTAACCCTCTGCAACTGAGGTGGTAGTATGTCAGACACCGTCAATCATAAAATTCGTTGTCATTTCGCAATATCGCGTGATGTAGCTCTGTCTCGCTCGGTACCTTCCTGTATTGGTCCGCGGCATCAGGCAGTATGGCGGGTGCAGTCGCGCGATCTACACTTTTGGTGCTACGAGCATTTGGTGTCTCTCAGACGTAAGTACAGCAATAAGATCTGATTCTGATAGACGTTACCTCATAAAGATTGACTGTAGTTCCATAGTGTCCATCATTCGTAACCTCAGTAAAAATATGTAAACTGCCATAGTGTGTCTCCTACGTAACCTCATTTTATAATTTTTCTTGCAATTATATTTATTCTTCAAGTATGTTTTTTACTTTCAGATGTCGAATCCAGAGATAACAGACCCTCCAAACGAAGTTTGAGTTGTTTTTGTTACGACAAAAGTCATACACATACCAATCAAAAGCCGAGAGTATATCGGGAACAGTTTCGAAACACAGATAGACCTGAGCTCAAAGATACTGATGATAAAGAAATTAGAGTACGTTTATAATGACAGACTGCCAAAAGAGCTTCGATTGACAATCAGAAGGGTTTTATGTAATAATTTGCCTCTTCCTCCTCAACCTCCTCCACAACCTGGATCATCAGCAACTACTACTAGCATGTATGTATGTATGTAGCATATGTCCCAGCAGATTGAAAAGGCAGACAAGATTCAGCTGCTGTGCTTGCAAAAAAACTATTTGCGTGCAATGCTCGGCTAAATTTGCAAAGACTTTATGTTCTAGATAATAAAATTAGGGTTGACTTTGAGACTGATTTGTGCCTAAACCTATCATAGGATATTGTTGATTTTATTTTTCATAGCTTTTGATTGTAATGTTAAAAATAGTTATGTTTGCTCAAAGATAGAATAAGCACTAAGTTTTTTTAAAAATAATATTTTGTACCTGTATGTCACCAAATGTGTAAAATGTTGATCTCAATAAAAATGATTCGTATTAGTCAATGCATTGTTTTATTAATATTGATATTTATTTAAATTGATAGTATAAGAGCAACTACTACATTTAAAATAGGCATATATTTAATAAATCGCCAAAATATAGGCAAATAAGGCTAGTATAGCGGACGTCTGATAGACAACACGTCAGTCAAATGTTAACAATAAAGTCACCTCAGTTGCAGAGGGTTAATTGCAAATTGGGGTCTGGTAAATGTACACCCTGTTAAAACGAATCCACTTTTTCCACTGTGAAATTGTTAAGGCCCATGTACACTGTAGTAGATGAATATTTCGATTATTACTTTTTTTATCTAGCGATGGATAATTAATTCCTGAAGTGGGCAGCCCCTTCGAGGGCATAGAAAAAAACATTTTCTCTGCTCGGTCGCCTTGAGCGTAATTTTTATGTTCTAACATAACCTAACCTATCAAAGGTGGATCCGCCCTATAAAGTATCAAGGTCAAGTGCCAGAACAGAAAAGCAAAAATCCACTATTATACGCACACAAATACACCCTCACACACACAGAACACGTGTGAGCCATCCTATGATACCCAGACTCTTAAGAGACTGGTAGTAGTAGGATGGCTCACTATTATACGCTGCACTTAAATACACCTACACACATACTGAACACGCCTGGGCCATCCTATGATACCCAGACTCTTAAGAGACTGGTAGTAGTAGGATGACCCATCCGTAAAAACCAACACACATCACACACACATTTACTCTTAAAAACATAACTAAATTAAAATTTTCACCTTTTTATTATTTTTCTGTTTTAGCTATCCACCGAGTCAATGTTTAAATTAGTTTAATCGTTGTTTTGGTCTTCACGATACAGGCTTGGCCTAGTGTGAAGACCGTAGTTTAAACTATTAGGGTCTTTTTAATAATCCTAGCGTAGCGTTGGACTGGTTGATCCGTGTTTTTTTTTTTTTGTCTCTTGCATTGACATGCAATTGTCAACTCGAACAACTGTGACAAAACACGATTTAGCTACTCCAGAGTTGCGCCGGGATTGTTAATAACACCCTTAGATTATAAGAGCTCCAGCAATTGCACGTTTGTAGTACATAATGTCTTATTATTTTTTAAGTACCTAGTTTAAGACAGACGTGTAATAAGCTGTAAATAAAGAATTTTTCATTTTTTCATTTTTTTTTCCATGTTTAAGTTGCTACATGTGGCTTAACTGGCATCGTAATAACGGGGTGTACAATACATGATTTAAGTACATTATTGCCTCCCGCAAATTGAATAGGTAGTGAGCGTATTTATTGTATTTGATTATTTTATTTTTCTCTTTCTCAAGCACTGTTTCTGAATACAGGCCTAAAACTTCGAAAATATGTGCCAAGTGCACGAAAGAAGCCATTGAGCAAAGAACAAATTGAAACACAGCGATGCTGCTTCACGGCAGAAATAGGCATGGTGGTATTTCCCCGGACGAGTGACACAAAAAGAGCTCTACTACTTCGTTTGCTTATCTTTATTTTATCTTGTGGAGTAAGTTACTCAGTTATCTTTTAATACATTACTTAGGTCAAATATTTCGTTATCTAATTTGATAACTTTAACTTATCAATGTTTATTTCGTTATAAATATTACGAACTTAAAAAATAAAGAAACCGATAAGTATTTTTTTTGCAATTGTATAGAAATATGTATAAATACAAAATTTTCTAGAATTCCGTTTAGTATTACCGAAATTAACGATGTATAGGCATATTATTTTGCTTTGTTTACAAGTTTTCCTTATAAAGGTGAGTTTTTAATGTAATAATTTGCTAAAAAGTTCATAAATAATAGGACCGCCCAGCATCGAATAAAAACTAAAAAATGATGAAAAAAAACAAACATTGATAGCTGATAGAATACTCATAAAGAATCAAAAGCGAATGTGTTTCGTGCGTAGACACAGGAAGTTGTAGATTTAAATTCAAATTCCATATTTTTTTATTCAGTTGTATCACAAGGATCACTTTGAAACGTATTCTCAAAGGCTCTCAAAGAAACAAGCTTGAGTCTGTTTCGAGTTTGAGGCTCGACTCAGACTCAAGCTGGTTTCTTGATAGATAGATTTTTAGCATATGTTTTTTGTCAGTTCGTAATTGAAAAGTGACACAAATCTATGCTTTAGGGTCGACTCAGACTCTTCATAGGATAGAAAAACAACCGTAATTTTATAAAAAGCTCAATTTAAGTATTAGTTATCTAGCTGGTTCCCATTTCCCATACTACAAGCTATGTTAAAGTAGCCACAAAATATGCGTGAAAATGTCTACCAAAACTTATTTCTCTTATTTTTTCAGGAAGCTCTCTCCCTTCCCTTCAACGGTTGCAACGTTTCTCCTACTATCGCAACAGGCAATGCTGTCACCACTGTGGGGGGCTATCTCGGACCCTCACAAACTTCCACAGTCCCCCTCGTAACGGAAATTCTCCCCTCACTTCAATTCGGAGACGTGAATTTAGCCGGAGATATTCCTATCGGGGGGACAATCAAAGTTAGCGGGTGTTTTCCAGTTTACGGCGTTGTGTCGGTAGATGGCGTTGTTCCTTCCGCGGGTGCGGCGGTTATAAATACGGGAGGAGGGTTGGTGGCTTCAGTTTTTGAAGGATGTAGATGCTAGTGTGTTAAATAAATAAATAAATATTCGTTACATTTAATAATGGTTTATTTGATATATTCCTAAAATCCCTAAAAGTAAAACTCCACTGGTGGGTATTTCAATCAATTTCTCCTTATATCCCCACTGGCGTCGTAGCATGCTGTAGAAATGGGGGTTTTGGAATAGTTTTTCCTGAAACCCTTGTTGAAGTTTGTCAGCGTCTTAATAAAGTTAATAGATATCTGGCATAAAAGGGAGTGAGGCGATAATGTACTTCATGTTTTTGTACACCCCGTTATTACAATGCCAATTAAGCTACATGAGTACACTAAATAATCGATATATATATCAACTACAGTGTACATGGGCATAAGCAATATCCCGGTTAAGAAAGTGGATTCGTTTTAACTGGGTATACATTAACCGGACCCATGTAATGCTTGCTAGTTTTTTAAGTGTAAACTCTTTTTGAAATTGTGGATAAGTATGTGTGATCCGAAATATTTTTTTAAATTTTATTTTTCATGTTTCTTTCATATAAAAATGTCAGCAAATTAAAAAATAATGTAGTTTTAGGAACGTGTGATTTACCATTTGTAAGAATAAGACGTGAGTGAAAGATAAATAATCTACCTACTAAACCAGTAGGTACCTAATTCAGTAAATTGTATAGGTCAGCTTTTACATAAGGCACAGAATAAACAATAGTTTCTAGTCACGTATTAAAACAGGCATGTGTGTGTGAGTGTATATGTATATTGAGGTAGGTACAAAGAAATAAGTAGTGTGCAGCATTTAGCTATCATATAAGAACATTCGTTGGAAACACAACACATTCACTTGTAACTATGTACAACTGAATGTGTTCAGCATTAGCTCTAGTAGTAGAGCTCTTTGTGTGTGTCTCGTGGGGGTGCGTACTACCACCATGCCTATTCCTGCCGTGAAGCAGCATTGCTTTGTTTCGGTTTGTAGGATATGGGTGCCGGTGACATTACTGGCACGTGAGGCTGAACGTTTTTATGCCTCAAGTTGATGGACGCAGGGCATGTTCCTGATGTGCGTGACCTACAAGCAGCATTGCTGTGTTTCGTTTTGAAGGGTATGGGTGCCGGTGAAATTACTGGCACGTGGGGCTGAACATCTGTATGCCTCAAGTTGATGGACGCAGGGCACGTTCCTGATGTGCGTGACCTACAAGCAGCATTGCTGTGTTTCGTTTTGAAGGGTATGGGTGCCGGTGAAATTACTGGCACGTGGGGCTGAACATCTGTATGCCTCGGGTTGATGGACGCAGGGCACGTTCCTCACGTGCGTGACCTATGAGGCAATGCTTTGTTTGAACGTGTAAAATAAATGTGGGCCAAGGAGAAGCCGAGGCACACTTATTAAAGTCCACCAATGCCTAGTCGTGTAATTTTCTCAAATAATGCGAGAAAATTAAAACTAAATCCTTGAACTAATTTTGTCAAATAGGTACAAAAAAACACGACTAACAAGTAACAACGAACAACACAAATTTTTGTCGAGTTGAAGTTTCATTTGTTTTTCTTTTAGAGACACAGGTTTTTATTTTGGAAGACAGCCTGATTTTTAATTAAAACCTTTGATAAGTTACCTCGTTGGTTGCCATGTTTCGACTATTCAGAAAGAGAGCCACCGTGGCCAAACTAACGTGTCGATTTTTGGATGGCAGCTCATCCCTTTCTTTCTGTCAGCATTTTGCATCATAAAAATTAATAAAGGAATAGTACACTAGTTGTAATAGGATCAAAACGCAACAGACGCGCTATTGTATTGCCCACTAAACAAAAAAGGTAGGTAGTTGAGCACAGCGCCCTCCAATCCCACGACGGCTCTCTTTCTGAACAGACTCTACCAACAAAGCTGGAAAAAGGTTTTGCAATAGAGGGCGATCGATACGCCCAGACAGGGTTGGTTTAGTAACTAACAATAGACCTTACATCGTCCGATTTGACCCAGACGACTTTCTAACATCTACATTAACAATATCTACCATGCCTCTGCAAAAACGTTAGATAAAAATAGGATAGAAATAGAAAACATTTGGCACATAACCACGGTTAGGTATCTAATAAATATAGGTACCTAGGTAGATTAAGTACCTACACAATTTGAAACAAGGAAAACAAAAGATAAAACGTTTTAAAGAAATTTGCATTTTTAAAACTTTCTTCGTTTTGCCTAGAACAAGAATGATAAGTGATTGTGCCTTGATTTGTTATCAGCTAAGGATAATCGAACCTAAATCATGAAGTTACGTAACGGCATTCGGATTATTTTGTTATTGCCAAAGCCCTCTTTTCCTTCGGCGTTCGGATTTGTGCTTTCTTGTAGCTCTTCTATTTTTGAAAAACCGTACCTAAATCACAAAATAGAAAACTTTTGAAGAACCAAGCAACCAAGAATTAGCGCACCACTTTTTAAATTTTGATCTAACCTGCTAAGTGTCTCACCCCCGAATACTGAAACGCAACTCAGATTTAAGCACGTCTCAAGCGACGAATATTTGACAGATTTTCATTGAAAACTGTCAAATATTCGTCGTTTGAGACGTGCTTAAATCTGAGTTGCGTTTCAGTATTCGGGGGAAAGAGTATGGAATAGATGAACCATATTCAAAATTACGATTGATTTTTTTTGTACAGATTGTTGACGGAACAAGCATATAGCACACCTGATGTGAAATAGTTACCACCACCTATGGCAAAGCATTGTCCCTTAGCTCGAGAACGTCAGGACGTGCCCAGCGATGTACCTACTGCCTTAAGTGCATCAATTTGAGGCATACAGATGTTTAACTTCACGTGCATGTAATTTCACCTTTCAAACCAAAACACAGACATGCTGCATCACGGCAGATTGAATTTAAAAAAAAAATTGTGTATGAGGTATTTGCAATATTTTATTTGCCAGTTGATAAATTACATCAGTTCAGTCTGTAAGTTTATTTATTAATTTGAACAATCTAGTAGTAGTAACTACTGCATCCACCGTAACCGCCACATCCACAGTTTCCAAGTCCTCCACATCCGCAGCCACTGGACACCGCATAAACACTAGGACCAAGGGGCAGAGTATCAGATAACAGACTGCTGACAGTCAGCAGAGAGAGCGTGTCAGCAAGGCTGGCAGCGACTGAGTTGGACTGGATGACAGCAGGGGCAATCACTGGTGCGGCGTAGGAACAAGGACTGATGATTGAGCTGCCGCAACCACAGCTGTTGATGACGGGGCTACCGCAAGCACAGGAGTTGATGACTTGGCCACCGCAATTACAAGAGTTGATGACTTGGCCACCGCAATTACAAGAGTTGATGACTTGACCACCGCAGGGACCAATGATTGGGCCACCACAGGAGCCGATGAGTGGGCCACCGCAGCCGCAGGAGTTAATTACTTGGCCACCACAGGGGCCAATGAGTGGGCCACCGCAGCCGCAGGAGTTTATGACTGGATTACCACAGGGACCAATGACCTGGCCACCACAGGGGCCAATGAGTGGGCCACCGCAAGAGCTAGCGCAGGAACCAATTATTGGTCCAGCTACAGTGCGGATGCATTGTGCGTTGGTGATCTAAAATAAACATTGTTTTTATAAGTAAATTTAGGAAGTATGATAACTAGTTTTTGTAAGCAAAATAAGTTTTATTTTATTTGGTTATTTTCGTTTCTAGATACAGTATTGCTCAACACAGTTATAATAGATTTCTTATTTATGTAGTTAGGTAAACGCCTAAGTAATTATTAAAAAATATAATTTACCTGTATAATCGCCTGGGCTACCAAGAGTGCACATACAAAAGACTTCATTTTATTATTATTGATAAAGTCTCACATTAATGACTAATTAGACTCGTGTATTTAAGTTTACTAGGTTAGTACTCTATATAGGGAAGTATGTCATAATAAATTGGTCAAACTTTATTATCGATGGCATTCGATAACGTAATATTTCTAAATATTGCACGATATTGTTCACGTCATTGCAAAATAATTAGGTTTAAATAAAATAACACACATTTTAATGTGTCACAAATAGTCTCCATGCCGATTTCTGCCGTGAAGCAGCATTGCTGTGTTTCGATTTGAAGGGTGTGGGTGCCGGTGAAATTACTGGCACGTGAGGTGGAACATCTGTATGACTCAAGTTGATGAGCGCAAGGCAGGGCACCTTTGGGCACGTTCCTGGGTGCGTTACATACGAGGCAATGCTTAACTTTATGCTATGGTTACCACTTAACATCAGGTGGGCTATTTACTTGTTCAATCAGTTAGTCGAATTAAAAAAACTAAAATACCTTTGGTCGGACGATTCAGTTCGATTTAGTTTGTAAAAAGACTATTTACGGGGTAAAGTTATTGATCAGAACCATAGTCAGTAACCATACTTAAATCTAGGCGATCTGCGATGGCGGTGGCGATGCTGATCAGTTTCAGCATGAAGTTTTCCCTATCTACATCCGCACACACTGCCGTGAACTTTGACAGTGCGATATTTGACATTGATGCACTGATTGCCATCGAAGGCTATCTAGAAATACGCGCAAGGTTTTTCCATTCCTAATTTTATTTCTTCATGGCATTTAGGTAAAATCTCATTCTCGTTCGCAGTAGGTTTATGGCAGCTGGTTCAGTTATCTATTCTTTGCTCTTTGGCATTATTCTTCCAAATTTGAAATTGAGTCAAATTCGCGCGTATGTTCTTTTACTTCATTCAATATATTTTGAGTGTATTAGTAAATAAGTAAAGTTGGTAATTCAATTTAAGTATTTATTAATATCAAAATAAGATATAGAATTTAGGAAAGTAAAGTAAGAACAGAAAAAGTTGTGCAACTGATAACAATCAAACAATTTCCGTTAGATTTTGACATTACATTCTTTTGTTTTGTCACCCAGGTTAATAGTGACGCGAAAGTGAAATGCTACAGCTGAAATCGATTAACGTAATCGTGTTGCATAATCGATATAACATAGGTTATACATATAGTTGCATTTGCAATCGTTGAATCATTGATAAATTGTTATTACTGAGAGCTAATCTTTTTATGGCACATGATAAAAATAATAATTATAATTTGAAAATGCGCATAACCGTATTCGTTCTGTTTTGCTTAGGATATCATGTAAGTAAACGATACGTACCTACTCAATCAAATACATACACTAAATACGCTTGCCTTTTTAACCGATTTCAAATAAAAAATGGAGTTTCTAAATTCGGTTATGTCTTTTAATTTTTTATATTCGTCATCGCATAACTTCTCCATTTTAAAAGTCAATTTAAAAAAATCGGTTGCCTGTAAAGTCGGTTTACTGACGATAGTTGAACGTGACAACGTGATACACCTGTCCACGTGGACGCATCGATCACTCAAGTAGGAGAGACACAGATGTCGAACGCTGCCAATCGCGGGGACCGATTGTGCCTCTTTGTTGTCGTTCCGCGCTCTCGCTTGCACTTTAAGCCTTAACGGAACGCCTCAGAGTGAGGTAACGCCGCATGAGTCATGTTTTTACGTGCGTGCAGCCGGCTCCATCGAACTATAAGACTTTGTCACGTCAAAAATGTTGGTCTGGAAGGTTTTACTTACATAGAAACTTCATCAAAATCGTTTCAGAAGTTTGCCCCTACAGTCGGTTTCAAGTATTATAAACTTCACTTGTTTATTATGTCATTCGCTATCTTGACTTATTCCTACTATTCATTGAAGCCCAAAGTAGGTCACTAGCTTAAGAACTCCAACGTCATCATTAGCCTGATTAAGTCCACTGCTGGCCCAGGCCTCTTTACATTTCCAGAAAGAACGAGTCTGAGCCCTCTTCATTCTTATCTTTCCATCGGGTTCGAGAGATTTGAGTACGTTTTGTCTTCCAGCAAACCAACATTATTTTCCAAGGTTGCCTAGAAGAGATCGCTCTTATCGCATTGTTTTGCTTATAATTGTTCACTTTTAGGTCCGGTTCTGTAAATTTGTGTGGTGAACAATAAGGAGTTATCTATCTATCTGTTATTTTGTAACATTTTAACCTTTTTTTCCAGAACATTTTCACACATGCTTCAAGCGAAAGTCCAACTTCTACGTTCAACTGCGAAGACCTTAGTTCACATGTTCAGAAACTCAAAGAAACAGCAAGATCTAAGAAAGATAAATTCTCCTGCATCCTAAATATTTTGAAAAATGCACTCTCTGATGAAATAGAAAACTTTGAATGTCAAGAAATAGTAGAAAACATAATCTCTCCTGAAGACGTTTTAGAAGATAAAATAAACGATGATACCTATCAAGCTATCGTAGAAAAAGAAAAAGGATGTGAGAAAAGTTACGCAGAAAACGCTAAATTAGTTGATACAACAAAAGAAGACAAAACTAATGATTGTACGACCAACGCAAAGAACGCAGAAGTTCCTTCAATGATTCCAATCTTCAAACCGAGACCAGTTGTCAGGAATGATCTCTACCCAGCACGTCCTAGACAGATCCCAGTTTCTCCACAGTCAGTGTACGCTAATCCAAACGCTATATCCAGCCCAGCAAAGTTCACAATCCCTTGTCAAAGAGCAGCTGATGTCCTGGACATGTCAAATTTAGCATCACCCAGAGAAGTCATCGAAAAGAACATTGAGAATACTGCACAGACTTTGAAGCCCGGTACTCCAGTTCCAAACTCTGTTTCAGCCAATCAAATCCCAACTAAAGTTTTCATACACAGCGGAAACTCGGAGGAATCGGTATCAATTTCGTTCAAGCCTAAAGCAATATCACTGTTTCAGTTGTACGGTAATTTATTGAAGAAGATAACTATTACAGTTCTTGTACCGTATCACATGTCTAAGATTGGACAACAATGATTTGAGGATGGAAGTCTAACTAATCAAAACTATGCTCCAAATCAAATTTCTAATGTAAAATAACTAGCTAGGTATAAAAAAAATTAGGTAAGTAATGGGTACCTATGTATAAAAAATCGTCGTATTGTCTGTAAAGTCGGTTTACTGACGATAGTTGAACGTACAACGACATACAGCTATCCACGCGGACGCATCGCTCACTCAAGTAGGAGAGAGACAGATGTCGAACGCTGCCGAACGCGGAGGCCGATTGTGCCTCTTAGTTGCTCGTTCTGCACTCTAGCTTGCACTTCAAGCCCTAAATGGAACGCCTCAGAGCGAGGTAACGCCGCATGAGTCATGTTTTTTCATGCGTTCAGCTGGCTCCATTGAATTATAAGACGTTGTCACGTCAACAAATAGTTGAATATTAGGTAATTTATTGCAGTGAATAATTTATTTATCGAGTGATTATAACAAAAAATAAAAGTGTGTTACCAAGTGTCGTTATTTTTGCTTTTTATTTGGTTTTACCTACATTTTAAGACCTACAAGCAAAGGAAATCAATCAGCTGATAAAGTGGGCAATATAATTGGTCTCACTTCGGCGAAATGCTGATTGAATTACATTCAAGGTATTTTTCCACAGACGTTTATGAAAAGTTAGTACCTGGGTAAACAGGTGACGTCACGGGATGGTGTCTGCGCATGCTCAAGAATTACGAAACACACGGGAGCGTGCTCGTTAGGTATTTTTATTTATACCCGATTTCTAGCTGGACACCTTGAAATACAACTAAATATGGCTGAACCTTTTCACAAAGCGAGCTAAGCATAGCTTGTAAAATAACAAGACGAGTTCCTATGCGTACTTCCCAATAATGTATAGTAGGTGCTAAGGTATGGCACTTAGGTCAATAATATTATGTAAGTAGCCTCGCAAATGTAGACACCTACTTAGATAAATTAGCGAGAGCACTGGTGGTCTAGTGGTAGCGGCCTCGCCTTCCGATCCGAAGGTCGTGGTTTCAAATCCAGTCGTGTACCAATGAGTTTTTCTGTTGAAAAATGTATGTGCACTATGCCAGTACGCTTAAAACGGTGAAGGAAAACATCGTGAGGAAACCGGGGCGTGTTGTAGAACCTAAGCAAGTTCGAGCAACACGTGTCGAGGGTTTCGCAAAAAGGGCCTTCCAGCGGCCTACTTGCGGAAAAACAAGCCCACACATCAAAATTTGCCGATTTTAGTCTGGAGAAGCATTTTTTGCCGTTAGGATGCTTCTAAGGTGTGGTGATGATTATATTTTGTCAAGTTTGAAAGAAACTCCACCCGTGTATTTCCTCCCCTTCTGCACCCTAAAAATAGAGGGAGAGAGGCTGTTTATAGGTACATACAGGCATACCGAATAAAGAACTGCGGAGTGAACTAGTTGGGACCGTACCGCCGCCCCACTTGAATGTCTGTTTTGAAGGAACAATGTTGTTGTAGATTTCAATTTCAATCAGAAACACTGTCTCCATTGTATGTTTTGGCCAGTGGAAAAACTAAATACCCGTAAACAAGGGTGAATTCGAGTGAAGTGACCTGTCAAAGTGAAGTGATGACGTTATATGCCACTCCGGCAGTACAATACATGAAACAACGGTTTAAAACTATTGATTCGAATTTGGATACAATGCCGTCTCTAGTATTTCGGAATCGGTAAGTATCAAAATCGATAAAAAGTTTCTTTTTTTACGCAATGACGTTAGAATCCCTATTGATCGCCAACTTGTTGCTAGCTTCGTACTTGTGGGCAGGAGGGCTGTAGAGTCTGCGCGAAACGAAACGCTACAAGTTATTATCCCTTGGAAGTTTCTTTGTTTGAAAAAGTTTATATGAACTTTCTGGGCATAAGTTTAGCGAATTGAGTTTTAATAAAAAATATACATGAAGCTACGGCCTTATTAGCTATAATTACTAGAGTAGAAAGTAGAGGGAGGTTCAAATACTTTCTGTTTGATGTGCAGAATGGAACGTAGTTTCTTCATGGTAATGAAACGTCACATTTCCGGTAGCCATCTTGGATAAAATGTAATGCGCCTAAGCTCGGAAGGCTAGAATTTGACATGACTTCAGATGTAAATACGGGTCTTTTTAATTTGTAGCTTTGCATCTTTTGTTCGAACTTCAACTTGATTTGGTTTAGCAAATTCGATTGCTTGCTCTGAAGTTTTGTTCGAGTTTTTTGTGTGTACTACGCAATTTCGCTGCGCCCATCACGGTTCGGTCCGTAATTTTCACAAAAAGTTACTGCAAGGCTTAATTACGATTTATCAAGATGACGAAGTTAATACAACAGTTAAATTTTAGTAGTAGTATTAGTAAATACGATGTTGATGTGGCTGGACTGGAGCCCTCTTTGAAGAAAAAATATGGGTGAGTATTTTTAGATTAATCTTCCGTACGTGCTTGTATTGGCGTCTGTTTCTGTATTAGTCACGCAGATTGAATGCTATTTTTGTTTTTCTATCTCTGCATCGATTTTACCCGTGTTTGATCGTCCTTCATAAATCCTACGTCATCAGCTGGCGATATATACCTACAATTTTACTTTCATTATTTTTCAAAAACAAGATTGGTTTATGATAACTCTCACATCTCACATGTTTTCGTAGGTAAGCGAATAAGATTTCAAGGTCTGCGTTCTTTTTTTGAATCTTAAAAAATATTTTGTAAAAGCGCATGTCATCTGTTTTTTTTGCAACAGCTGTAGGCAGGTAGTTTTGCCAGACGAAGATTCCAATCATTTGGTTTAATCGATGGCAAACTTGACTTGCTTAGAACCAGTTAAAAGTTTATGGTTTATTTTTAAATAAACTAACCTAAATCTAATGGCCTTCAGATTATATGTAGAAATGGTAATTCCAAAAAAGTGACACCTTCAACATTGAATACCTACATTATCAGAACTTTATTAGTACACATTTTACCATCACTTGAAAACCTAAAACTTTAAGAAAACCATCTTGTGAAAATTTTGCTCTAGTGATATTGGAGATGCGGATTGTGAGTGGAATTAGGCTCACATAACTCTTTCTCTTCAAATTAAATATTTTCTGTTAGCATCTGCTAACAGCCAGCTTTTATGATGGATCTTGTTGGCATGCTAGGTGGAACTGCCTGTTCTTCTAGGCTTAGTCGCGTGGAACTGGCACCTAAACTCACCTAGCTTTAAGACGTTTCAAAGTGATCCTTGTGATACAACTGAATAAAGACCTTTATGACTAATTTGTACTCCAGTGGTTATACTATTCCCAATCATCCTAACCCCAGACTGGTGTCATGGCTCAGTTCATAGTAGCCCTGCCTTCTGTGCCGCTTAAATGTGGCAATGCACGGCGATTGGTACCAGGCCATCAAACTATTTAATGCTCTGCCTACTGAGTTGAAGTCTATCGGCAACCCTAATGCTTTTAAAAGACAGTTGGAGAAGCTTTTGTTGGAGATATGTTTCTACGTTATTGAAGAGTTTTATGATAGTAAATACGATTAAATATTATTGTTCTTGAATCATCATCATCATCAGCCTGAAGAAGTCCACTGCTAGACATAGGCCTCCGCTACACATTTCCAGGAAGAACGATTCTGAGCCCTTTCCATCCAAGTCGATCTTAACAATGTCGTCGGTCCATCTGGTGGGTGGTCGCCCGACGCTTCGTCTTCCGGTTCGTGGTCGCCATTCTAGAACCTTTATTGTTCTTGAATAAATAAATTGAAATTGAATATTGTATGCCATGGGTTCGATCCCCACTGAAAACAAATATTTGTGCGCTGAACGCGGATGTTTTTTCTCTGTCTAGGTGTTATATTGTATTCCAAGTATGTGTTTATAAAAATACTAGTGGCCGCCCGCGGCTTCGCTCGCCCGCTCCCGTAACACCCCGTTCCCGTTACTTTTTCGGGATAAACAGTATCCTATGTCCTTCTCCTACTTCTAAGCTACCTCCCAACCAATTTTCAGCCAAATCGGTTCAGCCGTTCTTGAGTTATAAGTGGAGTAACTAACACGACTTTCTTTTATATATATAGATATATAGATACAATCTTTATCAGCTAAGTATCTATTTCCCATCATACAAGCTCTGCTTAGTTAGGGGCTACTGTACTAAGCCGTGAAGCTGTCCAAAGCATTTTAAAGGATCTTTAGCACTTCTCAGAGGCACTTTTTGGGCACTGACGATGGCAATGATGACAGTATCCTCAAGATCTTATGCTTAGAACTTTCCATTCTATTTGATAATGCTATCAAGCAATAATACATTCCAGGACTCTGTAAATAAGGATTAAAACAAGATGTTGACCGAGCTAGTAAGGCTTTAATCTTGTTACAAGTTTATTTCTGTTATTTGTACAATTCATACAGATAAGATTGTATTTTGAAGTAAGGTTGAGGATGACGTTCTGTACCTAACCTACTTAGAAGCCAGGGACTTCTTCAAGCTGATGATGATGAGGGTTATCACTTAGCATCAGGTGGGCCATTAATAATTATGTTTACTTGTTCATTAATCAATTATTATTATGGACAATCCACACAACACTATCTAGCCCCAAACTAAACAGGGTTTGTATGATGAGAACCAAATAGCTGATATAATACATATGCAATATATTTTTGTAAATAAAATACAATATATACGGATCTAATAAATTGTTGAAAAACAGCACACTAGCCCCAAACTAAGCAGAGCTTGAACTATGGGAACCAAATAGCTGATATACCTACCTTTTTTATAAACATGTACCTCAAATACAATATAACACCCAGACAGAGAACAAACATCTGTATCCACCACATAAATATTTGTTCTCAGTGGGGATCAAACCCACAACCTACAGCGCAAGAGGCAAAGCTACTACCAACTAAGCTGAGAGGCCAGTCAGCTAGGAAACATCACAGCATGTCAAAATCAGTCATTTCAATTAATTTCAGTCATGTGTGCTTTGCATTCTAAATTGAGAAATGAATATTCAATTCTTCAATTTCATAACAAAACATGTAACATTCCTAAAGAACATTCTAGAAGCTGCAACATAGAGCATGTTAATTTAAACTCTAAACACATAACAATAATGGTCATAAGAGAATGTAGAAGCAAGAAGTCCAAGGACATTTACATAAAATTCTATATTGTTTTTGATTGTCAGTTATTGATGTAGATTTGAGTACTTTTCCATTCACTTTATCATCATCATTAGACTGAAGAAGTATACTGCACTTATTCAAGCAGTAATATTTAAAAAAAATGTTGCAACATCTAACTAGATTCTAGCCTTTTGGTTTTTATTGCCAGACTGTGTATAAAATTATCTTCCCTTATTTTGAACAGACTTCAAAGAAAAATAAAGTTCTCATTAATAAATAATAATAATAAAACCGCTGACAGCAGTCACTTTTATAACCGTACTAGCGGCCGCCCGTGGCTTCGCTCGCCCCGTTCCCGTTACTTACATCTGTTTCCGTTACAATATCTTTTTAGAAAGTAGCCTAGGTGTGTTATTCTGGTGTATTAGCTATATTATTAGTATTTTACTAAAATAAGTTCTACCTATGCCGGACATTCTTTGGCCCAAAATATTAACCGATCGGGTCCCACAAGGTCGGCGTCGTAGAGGAAGACCCCGGAGAAGATGGCGGGACGATCTCGATGAACGACTGGCGCATTGTAGCCACAGATCGAGAGGTGTGAAAGAAGGGGAGGGAGGCCTTTGCCCTGCAGGGGGACGACCCAGACTAAAAATAAATAAATAGTTTTACCTAAATAAAAAAATGTGACTAAGAGAGGAATGAGTATGGATGTGGATGGATATAATGAGCAGAAGTAGACCAAAGAAAACATGGATGGACTGTGTGAAAGATGACATGGATAAGAGAGGAGTGAATGAAGAGATGACGGCTGGCAGAGGGGAATGAAGGAGGAAGACATGTTGTGCCGACCACACATAATCTTATACCTTTAAACGAGAAAATCTTGTATATATATATGTATATATATATATATTTAGGATCTCGGAAACTGCACCAACGATTTTCACGAAATTTAGTATACAGGGGTTTTCGGGGGCGATAAATCGATCTAGCTAGGATTCATTTTTAGAAAATGACGAGAAGTTGATGTTTTGCAATAATCAAACATAAACTCAATATACGACTGTTCCTGCCATCTATTGGCGGTTGTGAGCAACTAACTGCAAGCTAGATGGCGTTGTTAATTAAAAATAAGCCAATAAAGATACGACTCTTCCTGACATCTATTGGCAAATAATAATACTATTTTTTTTAAACCCGAGCGAAGCTCGGTCATACCGGCTCGTGTGGGATAAGGGCAGGAAGAGTTTATCCCAAATGCTGTAAAAAAACATAGTGTTTAGACTGCGTCCGCCACGCCCGGCATTTTAAAAATAAAACGTAAACAATATTCGCGCCAAATAGCTCGCGTGTTATTTGTTTTGTCGCACTAAAATTCTGTTGGTGTGGTAATAAAAAAAAACTTCGTTGGTCACAGATTATGCCTGAAAAAAAGTTGATTTATTTAGGATCCAGTTTAGGATTAGGATTAGGGTCCAGTTTTACCTGTCCTGAGGTTTTCTAAGGACTATAGCATGGGGTTCTTCAAAAAGAGTGTTTTAAAATATTTTTCATTACTCATACTCTGAAAGTAGGTCTGAAGTTGCCTGAGGGGCCTAATTGAAAGTAAAACTTTCAGCCCTAGGGAGAATCGCTTTCTACTGACAGCTGTCAAATTATAAAAAAAAAGAAGTTCTATTTTATTCAACCATGTTCCAACTTTCTAAAGTCTTTCTGACTGCAAAGAGGTCGTTGAACCAAATTCCAACTTTTTATTCAGCAAGTAGGTTGGAAACCCATTACAACGGTAAGAAGTTTAAAAAGTCTAATTAGAGCGCAATGTAAAATTTAAATTTAAATAACATAAAGATAGTATTAAATAAATAATATATCTTCTAAATTACTTGATTAATTATATAGCTTCAACTATTTATTTAAAATAACATAGATTTGAGCAAGCAATTTACCATTTTTTAAATTATGAGAATGAAAACAATGGCTGAATAATGCTGGCGAGCCGTAGCCGAAGGCCCGCCAGAGAAAAAGAAAAAAAAAACCGGGAAGGCGGCAATTCAATCTTCATTTTCACTAATTTTTCTTTCATGTTTTTATTTTTACTTTCCTTGTATTCGTAATGAAAAGCACAGTGTTTACCTCGGGTGAAAGTCTTTTAAGTCCCTCAAGCTCCATTGGCGCCCTCGCTTACGCTCTGGCGCCAAACCCGTCTCGGGACTCAAAAAACGTGACTTTCAACACTCAGGTAACAATGTACTATAAAAGGGTCGGCAACGCGCTTGTGATGCCTCTGGTATTGCAGGCGTCCATAACCGTTTCCCATCAGGTGGGCCGTATGCTTGTTTGTCTACTTTGTTGTATAAAAAAAAACTTAAACCCTAAAAAGACTAACTTAACAGTAAAATTTTCCATCAATGGTAATAGATAATAAAATATAGACAAAGTAGATAGATATACTTTCCTCTATATAATTTTCTCGCCAAGTACTTGCGTCAGAAAGGTAGGTAAGAAAAGTATAAATTTCAAAGTTTTGAAACAATGCCATAACTGATACTAAGTAGCTCGTGCTATATGGAGATGATCCGAAATAGATGAGCAAAACTTGTCAAAAGTATATAATCTGCTCTTCGCACACCCCGGGGTAGTTAGTTAGGTAGTTTTCCCGAGAGACTACAGTATGGGGTTCTTCAAAAAGGTCGTACGTACATAATTGTGCTTGCGGTCAGCCGGACGGCTAGCCGCATTGCGGGTAACCACATATAGATAGTGCAATTCACGAAGACGCGCCCCACCAATTTTCGGTTAAGGGGATCGCGGGGTGCGGGGAGTTTGCTCCGAGCGGCAGTCGCGAACCGTAGTCTATTCATTGCAGTGTGCGTGTGCACTCATAGGTAATTAGTGTGTACCGATAACACTCAAACATTGACGGAAGCTTGCACACATATACTATAAACGGTTAGGAGGAATAGTGGGGCGCGCCTTCGTGGATTGCACTATCGATAGTGCGTATGTAGCCTAATATTAATTTCTATGCGCACTGTCGATCTGTGGGTAGCCGCATCACAGTGCGCATAGAAATGAATATTACGTACATAAATTGTGCTTGCGGTCAGCCGGACGGCTAGCCGCATTACGGGTAACCGCATAGTGCGTATGTAGCCTTGCGTCTGGTGTTGTAAGCGTCTATAGCTACGGTAACCGCTTTCCATCAGGTGGGCCGTATGCTTGTTTGCTAACATAGTTGTATAAAAAAAAAGTTTTCTTTTCAAAAATACTGTACCTAAGTGCTGCCCACCCAAATGCAAGAACAATTTAATTCGTATTTATTTCAATCTATTGTTTACCGTATTTTAATGGAAGTAGGCCAGAACGGTAGTTTTCCTTATCGTCATATCGTAAATCAGAGAAAGTAGATTTGGCAAATACTACTGAACGCGTTCTAGGGTAAGCTGACCAGTTTGGGCTATTTGGTGGTTCTGGTCGGCGTCACCTCTTCGGTAAAGATCGGCAAACTTCGACCAAAAGTCGGGGGAGAGGGTATTTGTTCAAGGTTTCATTGTTTAATTTCATCTGTCGGCATTTTTTTAGCAGTCTGGTGGTAGCGGCTCATACCACTCTTGATTCGTTTTGTCTAAAAATATGTGCACTTTGCCAGTAGTTTTTTTAGATCCCTTTACTCACTTATTCGTAATAATGATTGACACGAACAGAAAAAACTTATATTGAGGCAAAAATATTATTATTGTAAAGGTTTAACCCCCGTTGAACATTCTAGGAATTAGGTCGTGTATAAATTATTTCTAAGGGCGTCTGTTTACATTCCGGCAATTGTTATCAATGTCGAATTCTCAGAATTCTCGAACATTCTATTTGCGATCGTATAGTTTTTGCTTTGAATTATAAAACAAAGGTTTTGATGAGCTTATCTTTTTACAAGAATGTGGGATTGTACAATATTACCTAGCACAACAATATAATTACAATATTACCTATTATTGTACCTAATTTGTTGATATATCTTTTTACTTTCGTTACCACCACACACTGGAACTTCACTGCTATTATTTTAGACTACTTTTTATTTGTAAAAGGACATCTAAGAAAACGGTAGGAACCGAGCCGTAGTTTGTTGCCTGTTCTTCTGGGCTTGGTCGCGTGGAACTGGCACCTAGACTCACCTAGCTTTAAGACGTTTCAAAGTGATTCTTGTATCGTATTGAATAAACGCTTATTGAATCTTGAATCTTGAACCTATATAACCTTAAACAGGTATACATTTTCGAAAAGCACAACCAAATATTTTTTTTTATAAGTATTGTAGACAAGCCACACAATACTATCTAGCCCCAAATTAAGCCGAACTTGTACTATGGGAACCAGATACCTGATATAATACTTAAATACATTATTTTCATTAATACATACGTACTAGAATACAATATAACGCCCAGACAGAGAACAAACATCTATGTTCACCACACAAATATTTGTTAGAGAAATCCATGTTGTCGTTTCATTTTTTTTTTATTTGAATCCCAGATGGTCCACAACTGCACAGCTTACCCTATTATTCTTTTAAATCTATCTACCGTCTATTCTTGTCTTGGCAGGGCTTCCTTTATTTTCGATCCGCAGATATTTAGTCTTTCACCAGTGCGAAAGTGTTTTTTGGCCACAACACACGACTCACAGAAACTAAAACTTTATCAAAAAAACATATAATGCTGTGTACGTCATACAGCATAATTTTCTTTTGGAAATTTCCTTTGAAAATTTACAAAATATTTTAGTTTGGATGTTATTGTTGGCTTCTGAAACATTCCTGTTTACGTGTTTGTTGTTTATTGTTTCTGTACGGGGTTTTGTTTGTTTGTGCTTAGTTAAAAATACTTTTAGGCATCATGGTTAAGTTATATCGGTGAGTTTGTTTTTGTTTATCCTCAGTGTTTACCTTTATTTCAGCCCTCACAGCTTAGTTGGTAGTAGCTCTGCCTTCTGCGCGTGAGGGCGTGGGTTCGATCCCTACCGAGAACAAATACTTGTGTGGTGAACATGTTCACTCATCACTTCCTCGATTAATGGACTATCCAACACAATTTTTTTTTCAATTCGGATCAGTAGTTCCCAATATTAGCGCGTTCAATCAAACTCTTCAGCTTTATCATATAAGTAAATATAGATATAAAAAAATGCAATACATACATACAAGTTATACATAAAAAATATCGACAATCATCAAAATTTAAAAAAAAAAACAAAATTCAAAATAGTCTTTATTCAGTTGAATTACATACTAGAATCACTTTGAAACGTCTTAAAGCTAGGTGAGTCTAGGTGCCAGTTCCACGCGACCACAAGCCTAGAAGAACAGGCAACAAACTACGGCTCGGTTCCTACCGTTTTTTTCGTCTCATCATCTCATCACGAGTTATTCTCACAAAGTAATAGGTACCTGTTACAATCTAGCACATAGATATACATACTATTACCACTCACATATCTACAACTATACCAGCGTCAGACTTATCACGTATGTATTATATATGCATTACATAACAATACCAAACTGATAAGCGTGGTTAAACGATGTACAGTTAATGCGTTTTGGTTTTCGATCAATATACATTAGTAGGCCTATCACAAGCTCTGTCTCTGGTTTTAAGTCTGTGTGAGTGCTCACCAGTGTATTAAGACCTGCGCACACCTAGGTCGCTGGCGATAGCGATCAGTGAAACGCTGTCAAATATCGCTGTCAAATTTGACAGCGTTTCACTGATCGCGGACGCCAGTGACCTAGGTGTGCGCAGGCCTTTATCACGTGTGCATTACATAGCAATACCAAACCGATAAGCGATGTACAGTACCCGAAGTCCCAGTGCATTTACAACATTTCGTTACCAAATGTTGTTTTCGTTTCGCCCATTTGTCTCTTTCTATTGTATGGAAAAAAGATGAGACAACAACTCTACCTAAGTAACGTATTTTTGCCGTCTCATATTTTCTCCATGCAATAGAGAGAGACAAAAAGGCGAAACGGAAACAACATTTGGTAACGAAATGTGGTAGCAAAACTCCGACTTCGGGTTCTGTTAATGCGTTTTGGTCTTCGATCAAATATACATTAGATTGAACGTCCCGGCCTTCGAATAAACGGTCATATAAATAGACATAGATAAGTAAGCATTTATTTGCTACTTCAGCACACACAATACAAACGTTTACATCTATCTACACTAATATTATAAAGAGGAAAGATTTGTACCTATTTTTGTATGGTTGTAATGAATAGGCTCAAAAAGTACTGGGCTGATTAAAAAAATTCTTTCACCAGTAGAATGCTACATTCTTCCAATTTGACATAGGCTACATTTCATTTTGAAAAAAATTAGGGATCCTTGGTAAAATTTGAACAATGTAACCGAAGGTGTAGAAAACTGAGTCTTAAAATGTCTTTCGTTGAATGCGCTGCCGAAACTATTAGCGATAGAACAAAATAATGTACAATAATATTGTCTACCGGGCTGCTAGTTAGATATATAAAAGAAAATCGTGTTAGTTACAATATTTATAACTCAAGAAGCTGAACCGATTTGGCTGAAAATAATTGGAAAGGCTGCTTTGAACCGGGAGTAGGACATAGGATACTTTTTATCCCAAAAAAGTAACGGGAACGGGCGAGCGAAGCCGCGGGCGGCCGGTAATAAATAATAATTTAAAAAATTAAAATAAATCATTTAAATACAAATAAAAAGGGGGAGTTTCCCTATTCGGGTGTTTTTTTTAATAGATATTGGAGGCAACTAGAACTTTATGCAGAACATTGGTTTTGAAAGCCAATGACTGCAGACGAGTGGACGTGTTTGAGATGTTGGGTTCTTTAACCCTTAATAAAGCCGTGGGAGTATAGCTCCCACATAACTTTAACTTTTCCTAAACAAACCGTGGCTGCTATTTCTCCACAATTTGTCATAGATTATACTCTTAGATACATTTTTGAACGAAGAAAAAAAAGTAAAGTGTCAAAAGTCTTATGTCAAACTGACACATAAACAATAATTTTTCGGTAACGGTCTTTGTCGTGAGTTTTTGAAGTGCTGTGCAGTAAAAAGTTGTTTATTTAGAAAATAAGAACAGGTGAGTCGTGGTATTTTTTAATATATTATTAATTAGGAATGTGACTTTATAATGCATACAAATTATAATGAATAATGTTACAATCAAGAGTGTCTTTGGCTCTTGGAAGTATGTGGGAGACATACGGCCATGGTCCGGTCATTGATTCCGTTTTTGTTAGTGGTATTCATAATAAATGTTGTTTTTGTCACTTTTCCAGGCTTTAGAATGTCAAGAAAAAGTATTTCTGAAAAGGATATAGCCAAGGAGTTACATAGATTGTGTGACTCTTCGGAAGATGAAGAGGAACCTGATAATTATATGTTCAATGAGACTGATCTACCCCAAGACATGAATTCAGTTTTAGACAGCATATTAGGTATGACATATTCTGAGCTGTTGGAATCCTTGGAATCCTCCAATACTGCAGTACAAGACAAAAAGATGTTAGAACATACTTCGAATGCAAGATATGTCAAAAACCACTCTGCTTTGTGCCATGTTGGGAGTTGTTCCATACAATAAATAATTAAATACCTATATTTGTCAATAAAATAATTTATTTATTTCTATAATAATTTGCCACCACTTATAACATCTTTACAGACTTTATAGAAGAAAATAAAACACTTGGAAATATTTGAAAATTTCAATCCCATTAAAATAACTTTGCCCTACTTGGGCAATGGTAGAAAAGCTCCCACATAAATTTCCAAAAAAACCCAAAAGCAAAAAAAAAAAAAAAAAAGAGTACGTTTTCTGGAACTACTAAAAACAATATACGAAAGTCTGCTCACTCCTAGAACTATCCCATTTGCGATGCCTGATTAAGGGTTAAATCTTGGCTTGCTCAAATGTATTCCCGCTTGAAATGGTATCTAATAAACTGGCCTCTAGCTCAGTCGGTAGTAGCTCTGCCTTCTGGGCCGTAGGTCGTGGGTTCGATCCCCACTGAGAACAAATATTTGTGTGGTTAACATAAATGTTTGTTCTCTGACAAACAATAAGCTCAGTTGGTAGTAGCTCTGCTGTCCGGCCGTAGGCCGTGGGTTCGATTCCCATCGAGAACAAACATCAACGAGGTGAACACAGATGTTTGTTCTCTGTCTGTGGTGTTATATTGTATTCTAAGTATGTATTTACAAAAAAAAAAAATGCATTCAAGGATTATATCAGCTATCAGGTTCCCATATTACAAGCTCTGCTTAGTTTGGGGCTGGGTAGTGTTGTGTGAATTGTCCACAATAGTTATTTTTTTTTTTTATTATAAAGACAGAAATACTAAAGCAATATTTACATTCATATCAGAAATCCTTTTATCGCTGTTGGTTCACTTCTATTGTCAATGACGAAAGTGCTCCGTGATCATTTTATTATTGTGATTAAGATACGGCCGTCTAGATAAGCCTATTACGATACCAATATTATATTAACTACAAACAAAGGGAAATATATATTCAGGAAAACGTATTTTTAACCACCTCCAAATAAAAAAAGAGAAGATCCTCAATTCGGCTGTCTTTATTTTAGTAGTAGTAGTAGAGCTCTTTGTGAAGCTCGTCCGGGGAAGTACTACCACCATGCCTATTTCTGCCGTCAAGCAGCATTGTTGTGTTTTGGTTTGACGGATACGGTGTAGGTGCCGGTGAAATTACTGGCACGTGAAGCTGAACATCTCTGTGCCTCAAGTTGGGCATCGTAGGGCACGTTTTGACGTGTGGGGTCACAACAGGGTAATGCTTTGTTAGAGGCGATAGTACAACCTCTGCTTATTTTAGGGCTAGATTGTGTTTGGAAGGTCCTTATAATTATTCTTATGAATATTTATTTATTTACCACCTATCTGGTGTCATAAGTTGTTTTGTTGTTGCAGCGGTGACGGTGCGTCGCTGACCGCGTCTGCGGGCAGCAAGCGGTCGGCTCTGTCGGCTTCGGACGCCGAGTGTTTCTCGCTGTGCCTGGGTGCCGGGCCTCTGTGGTAAGCACACATAAGCATATATTATAAATCTATAGATCCTGCCGGCTGCGCCAGTTAATTAAGCATTTTTCGCAAGACTTGAACGGCTCAAAGAAGAACTTAGCGTTAGCTAACGATCTCAGTCATCGAAATTGGAAGTAGCGTGTAGCGAGTTAAAAGTTATTGCTATCCATACGTAGATCCTACCGGCTGCGTCAGCTTTTCACAGTTTGTTTGGCCGTACACAGAGATTTAAAGATTTTTTCAGGAAGCCTAAAACCAACACAATGGAGCCAAAATAAAAAATCAAAATCATAAGTGTATTTATTCAGTAGGATTGCAAAGATCACTTTGAAAGGTCTTGAAGCTAGGTGAGTCTAGGTTCCAGTTCCACGCGACCAAGCCTAGAAGAACAGGCAACAAACTACACCTTGGTTACCGTTTTTTATGATCCTTTTACAAATCAAAAATAATAGCAGTGAATGACGAAAGAGTAGAAAACAAAACATGGCGACTGTTCCAGCTCGTAACCTAAGGTATTGTTCCAGGTGGTCCTGATGTCCCTGTTCACAGCTCAGCCCCTCCCGGAGGGGTGGGCGGCGGGGCTGCGAGCCCCGCAATCCCGTCCACCCCAGTACACGACGACAACAACCGTAAGTACATAACCATCCCCATCGCCATAGGGAGAAGGCTCATCCACATACCTTGGAGCCAGCATGGTCGCGCACCGTCCGGTTCCAGAGGAACTTCCTCCCGCGCACTCTAAGGTTGTGAAATACTCTTCCTGCCGAGGCTTTCGCGTAAATTGCGGCTTGTAGGCAAAAACAGGCAGACAGCCAGCCGGGCAAATAAATTTTCGGCAAATCTCGAAAAGCCTCTTAGGCTGCTGCAATTTTCTGCGCGTCACGAAGACGCTGTTATGCCTAAAACATCCTGATTGAAAATGGAGTAGACTTACTTAGCGGTCAGCCCCATACGCTCATCTTTCTATTCCGCCATTGTCTCTCTTCTACCTTCCGTCTGCCTTCATAAAACCAAAGATTTTGGAACTCTTCAAGAAACCTCATTCGCACAGAATTGGATCTCATTCGAGTATATTTCAGAATTGATTGACGGTAGCTTAACAAGTCAAATCAAATAAGCAAAACCGAAACGAATTGTATTATGTTTTCACCATTCGTTTTAATGGTTTCCACATAAGTTCTGTTCACGGTTTGTCATTATTGCTGATTAGAGCCCAAAAATCTGTCCGGAAAGACTTTTCATATCGAAATCAGACGCAAATCAATCCATGCATTGGTCATGATCAATGTCGAGGCTTCCCAACCTTTGGACGTTGGCACATCGCTGCCGACGTCCTTGTCAAACCATTCCTTGAAGCTACAAGCGCGACAGAGACAGACGCTGGCTGAGTTCCTCTCTATACACGGTAACTAGACACAGTGATCCTAGTGTCACTGAAGCCTTGACTCTTCACATCCAATATCCTTGTCGCACCCTTACTCAAAGCCACAAGTGTGACAGAGACAAACGCTGGCTGAGTTTCTCTCTATACTCTAACTTCCTGATCCTAGTGTCTCTGAAGCCTTGGCTGACATACGATGTCCTTGTTGCACCCTTGATCAAAGCTGCAAATGCGACAGAGACGGGCTGAATTCCTCTCCTTACACAGTCATTACTCCTGGTTATTCTGGTGGCAATTAAACCTTGGCTTTTCACGTCTATATCTCAAAAATCTATGCTTGAGGTTTGAGTTTTGACACAGACAAGCACTGTTTCTGAATACGGCCTCAGGGCCTAAGAATACAAGCTTTTAGGTTCTAAGATATGCCGATTTCCCTAGCGTCGGATTGGCCATATAGTCAAAATGGCATTTGCCGCCTGGCCTGGCTTGCGGACCGTAGAATAGGGGGCCCGCGCAGGCTAGGTCCCAGCTCTTGCGAACTAAATGTAAAACTAGATCTGATAGTTCGTTCATACACTTAGAGAGAAATGAAATTGAAATTTCTAAAATATGTTGCCCCCGGGCTTGTGGTCAGCCACCCGGGCTCTTCCGGCCCAGTGTGACCCTGGATTTCACCACCATGTTATCCCACAAAAAGGCAAGACCAGAGCCCGAAGTCCCAGTGCATTTACAACATTTCGTTACCAAATGTTGGTTTCGTTTTGCCTTTTTGTCTCTGTCTATTGTATGGAGAAAAGATGAGACAACAACTCTAACTACGTAACGTATTTTTGCCGTCTCATATTTTCTCCATACAATAGAGAGGGACAAATAGGCGAAACGAAAACAACATTTGGTAACGAAATGTGGTAGCAAAACTCCGACTTCGGGTACAGTACCCCAAGTCCCACTGCAATTACAACATTTCGTTACCAAATGTTGTTTTCGTTTCGCCTATTTGTCTCTGTCTATTGTATGGAGACAAGATGAGACAACAACTCTAACTACGTAATGTATTTTTGACGTCTCATATTTTCTCCATACAATATATAGAGACAAATGGGCGAAACGAAAACAACATTTGGTAACGAAATGTGGTTGCCAAACTCCGACTTCGGGTACAGCACCCGAAGTCGGAGTTTTGCTACCACATTTCGTTTCGCCTATTTGTCTCTCTCTATTGTATGGAGCAAATATGAGACGGCAAAAATACGTTACGTAGTCAGAGTTGTTGTCTCATCTTTTCTCCATACAATAGACAGAGACAAATCGGCGAAACGAAAACAACATTTGGTAACGAAATGTTGTAAATGCACTGGGACTTCGGGTACAGCGGTGTAAAACGAGTGATCCATTGGTGAGCTAAGACCGACAAGCCTGCGAGCCAAAGGTACCTATAAATCGCCAATGGAACTACAAAACCGCGGTTTTGTAGGTGCTCCATTGGCGGGCTAAAGAGCTCGCCAATGGATCGCCCACTTAAAATGTCGATGTGTTGCAGGTGACTTGTTGAGCGCACTACTGTGGAGTTCGTCCAGCTCGCTATGCAGCAGCGCCGAGAGCCTATCATCTCCCGCGCCGCATCAACAACTGCAGCAGAACCAACAGGTAAGCAAAACACACATACAAACAAAACGGTAGGGGGGCCTTCAAGTATAACGTAAGCGCTTGCGGGGGGGGGGGGTCTTTGCTGGAGGTAAGAGTTTTGTCATAATAAGAATAAATATATATTTGATTGGTTGATTGATTTCACACATTTAGGACCGTATTTGATAACGTAAACATGGGAGGGGGGGGATTTGTTTCTTTTGCTGACCGGGGGGGGGGGGGGGGGGGTATGTATGTGTGGGACTCCTGTTTCCGCAATTGGACTCAAAGTCGGTCCGTTTTGCGTCAATATTGGGGGGGGGGGGGGGGCAAATAATTGTAAAAAATCTGCTTACATAATACTTTTATGGTCACTTTCACTCATCATACCAATAGAATACAAAACATCTATTCCGGTAGAGCCACTAAGATGTATAATGACTGATGATAAACACTGATGTCAATAAACACCATTTCCAGGTGGTTGCCAAGATCTTGGAGCGTAAGGAGCGTCAGCCGGTGAAGATAGATTTCAAGATCTATCTCACTGAAAACACCGCGACGCGTTGGGAAGCTGTAAGTTAATTCATAGTTCTAGTAGTACATAGTAGTAGTAGAAGTTAGTTTGAAGAAGCACTGATGTTCTAGTGATAGTATCCCCGCTTTCCGATCCTAAGATCCCGGGTTCGAATCCATCGTATGGATTTTTCTGTTTGGAAAGATGTACAAAATGCTAGTGCTCTCAAACTTTTGAAACCTAGCCTAGACTGTAACTATCACTTTCGTATTATATTTATAACTATCTGACATAAGTAGCGCAACCTTCACCGAAATTCAAACCTAGTGAATGAATGGAACTTTATGGATATTCCTATTTTGGAATTGCGTAACGCCGAAATGAACTTCAGTTGGATACCTTATAGCCTTCCCACGGTCTGTGATATCGTGAACGGAGGGGCGGATCAGCTCGCACGACACACCATGGGAACGGTCGCGTGCGCCGAGGTGCGCGGTAGCACAGGAGCCCTGTCTGTGTGCGTTGCCGTGCGTCGTCGTCGGCTGTGCGTGATGATCTGCAGAACCACGCACCGTAGGAAGGCAGTATTAGACGATACCAAAAAAATTCTGACAGTGACAATCGGCAATTTATTTCAAGTTAGACAATAAGGCTGCTGCTCTCATATCCATCCTAATTGCTCCTCAATTTTTCTGTCACTAAAAAATTAAGAAGCAATAGGCTGGCGTGGTATAGGCATGTCAGGAGGGATGAAAGTCATGTGACTAGGAGAGTGATGAGTATGGATATGTGAGCGGTAAACCAAAGAACCATACCACGCCAGCCTATTGCTCCTCAATTTATCTGTCAATGGCGCTACTTTGTGATACCGATATGATCATCAAAGCTTTATATTATCACTTACACAATAGGTCCTCTAAGTATTAAGTAGTTAGGCAAAAGGTTATCTCGGTTCGACGGACTCGCTCGCTGATAATATCTAATAATAAAATAAACATTGTTAACAATCCGAACAATCCACACAACACTATCTAGCTTCAAATTAAGCAGAGTACCTACTATGGGAATCAGATAGCTGATATTATACTTGTATTGTTATTTTTAACACGCTTTTATTAGCTTGGGTTGTAACTAACTATGTATGTAACGGAATCTTTGAGCATAATTTTCACCAACTTCCAGAAGTTTGATTATTTTGAAACTTTGCACACCTATCAAGGACCGATGACAATGCATTAATTTGATAACAGTTTCCCATTATCCTTATTAGGACCGCCAGGATATATACTCTCTTGACTGGCCTCTCAGCTCAGTTGGTAGTAGCTCTGCCTTCTGCGCCGTAGGCCGTGGGTTCGATCTCCACCGAGAACAAATATTTGTGTGGTTAACATAAATGTTTGTTCTCTGTCTGGGTGTTATATTGTATTCTAAGTATGTATTTACAAAAAAAAAATGTATTCAAGTATTATATCAGCTATCCGGTTCCCATATCACAAGCTCTGCTTAGTTTGGGGCTGGGTAGTGTTGTGTGAATTGTCCACAATATTTATTATTATTATTATTATTTATACCTTTTTGTTTTAGAGATCCTCTGTAAGGGAGTAAGAGAGATATAGCTAACGATTTAAATACTATCACATGTCCGCAAATAATTAATTGAAAAATTGAACTCATCATTCATCATCATTATCAGCCTGAAGAAGTCCACTGCTGGACGGCCTCCCCTACACATTTCCAGGAAGAACGATTCTGAGCCCTTTCCATCCATCGACTTCCCGCGAACTTAACAATATCGTCGGTTCATCTGGTGGCATTCTGGTGGCATCAAAATCGAACTAAAAATGAAAAATAAATTGTAGTTTATATAAACTAAAAACCACGCTTTTATAGCTAATCGAACTAAAAAGTAGAAAATAAATAAGTAATTAGGTGAATAATTCAATTCAGAGTAAAAAGCGTGGGGTGCTTGATATATTAAATGTAACAATTAGGTATTCTACTTGCAACTATCTATGTGCGGAGAGTTATGAAAACATAGTAAAAGTTATGAAAATATAGTACCTAAAATATGCACCCCACGTTTTTTACTCAGAATTGAAGTATTCACCTAATTACTTATTTATTTTCTACTTTTTAGTTCAATTAGCTATAAAAGCCTGGTTTTTAATTTTTATAAACTGCAATTTATTTTAAATACATGCTAATCCTAACAGGCTAATCCTAATACCGATTTTTTATCGAGGGCCATGAATTACTCTCGTCGTTTAGGATTCTAACACTTGAATCACTCGCTACGGTCGTGATTCAGTCTTTAGAATCCTTCACTTGCTCGTGCTCTATGGCCCTCGATTTAAATGAGTCTTTTATTCACTAGTTGCATAATATACGATTAATCTTGTTTGTTTCAGGTGGTATCAGGAGGTAGTATGTACTTACGCGTCCCGAGCGTGCTTCAGGCCGGCAGCAAGGAAAGTTTCCTGTTGCTGCTAGACTTCGCTGAAGAACGTCTCGGCTGCTCCAAGTACGTAAATGTTTTTTTTTATTCAGCCCTGTCCCACTGCTGGGCAAAGGCCTGCCCCCATTTCTTCCACTCATCTCGCACTTGACCCAAACTCGGCCACTCCCTGCAGAACGATTCAAGATTCAAGATTCAATAAGCGTTTATTCAATACGATACAAGAATCACTTTGAAACGTCTTAAAGCTAGGTGAGTCTAGGTGCCAGTTCCACGCGACCAAGCGTAGAAGAACAGGCAACAAACTACGTCCAGGTCATCCCGCCAACGCTTCCTGGTCTGCCTCGGCGGCGATTTCCGTCTACAGGGACCTACTCTGTGCTGGCTTTGGCCCATCTTTCGGGTTTCATACGGCAGATGTGACCTGCCCAGTCCCACTTTAACTTGGCAGCCTTAGCGTCCACATCAGCGATCCCGGTTTTTGAGCGTAGCCAGGTGTTACGGATCCTGTCAATTCTCTTGACTCCCAAAATGCTACATCGCTCTCTGACAAACGTAAATGAAATTGTATTCCCCGCCGCCCCCGCGGCTACGCTCGACCGTTCCCTTTACTTTTAAGGATAAAAAATTCAAAAGTTCCAATTTTCAGCCAAATTGGTTCAACCGTTCTTGAGTTCTAAATAGTTGAACTAACACTTTATTTCATTTACAGGGTGTCCCATAACTCAACGTCAAGCCGGAAACGGGCAATGGGCCAAGTCATATGACAGTTATCAGAAATATATAAAAAAAAATATTTCTCATGTAACTTTCGAGTTATGAGTATTTAAAAAAAACAGGAAAAACTGACACCCTGTGATGATCTTTTAAGTCCTGTGACTACAAATATGAACTTTTCGTGTAACTGTTTTCTGCAACGTAAGCATGAATAATCCTTCTTTAATTAAAATTCAAAATTAAGTCATAACTGCCTCAGTTTTCAATAAAATCGTGGAGTTTTGGCCAACATTTCATTTCAGATAATTACATCACCCAACTTCAAAAAGAAGAAAGTTAAATGTCATATATTTTTTTTTATATTTTTCTGATAACTGTCATGACTTGGCCCATTGCCCGTTTCCGGCTTGACGTTGAGTTATGGTACTCCCTGTATATATATTTTTCAATTTTATTTTCATTTATTTTTTAAATTTCTAATAACTCGTTTTTCCTTTGCTTCCAGCTGCATCATCTGCGTGCTGAAGTCCCGTCAGGATCGCGCTACACTTCTGCGCACCTTCATGTTTATGGGCTTCCAGGTAATGTACCTTATTATCTATACTCTATACTAATATTATAGAGAGGAAAGATTTGTAGAGTCTGTTCAGAAAGAGAACCGTCGTGGAATTGGAGGGCGCTGCTGTGCTTAATCACCTTTTTTGTTTAGTGTGCAATACAATAGCGCGTCTGTTGCGTTTTGATCCTATCACAACTAGTGTACTATTCCTTTATTTAATTTTTATGATGCAAAATTCTGTCAGAAAGAAAGGGATGAGCTGCCATATAAAAATCGAAACTTTAGTTCTCAATTTGGCCACGACGGTTCTCTTTCTGAACAGACTCTACCTATTTTTGTATGTTTGTAATGAATAGGCTCAAAAAGTACTGGGCCGATTTAAAAAAATATTTCACCAATAGAATGCTACATTCTTCCAATTTGACATAGGCTACATTTCATTTTGAAAAAAAATAGGGATCCTTGATAAGATTTGAACAATGTAACCGAAGGTGTAGAAAAATGAGTCTTAAAATGTCTTTCGTCGAATGCGCTGCCGAAACTATTAGCGATAGAACAAAATAATGTACAACAATATTGTCTACCCCGTGCGAAGCCGGGACGGGCTGCTAGTACATTATAAATAGATTGATTAGCTCGTTATTGTACACAAAGTTTTGTAGTACTCGTGGGGGTGCGTACTACCACCATGCCTATTCCTGCCGTGAAGCAGCATCGCTGTGTACAGGTTTGAAGGGTGTGGGTGCCGGTCACATTACTGGCACGTGAGGCTGAACATCTGTATGCCTCAACTTGATGGACGCAGGGAAGCGCATCGTAGGGCACGCGCGCACGTGCGTGACCTACGAGGCAATGCTTTATCATAGGCGATGTTTACCACTTAACATCAGGTGGGCCATATGCTTGTTCCATCAGTTAGTTGTATAAAAAAATGCTGCTTTACGGCAGAAATAGGCATGGTGGTAGTACTTTCCCCTTCACAAAGAGCTCTACTACTACTAATTACTAATTATACAAATGGCGCATAATCGCATTTCTTCTCTTTGCTGTATTTTGTGGCCGTACTGGTCTAATTCTAGGCTTGGTCGCGTGGCACTGGCACCTAGACTCACCTAGCTTTAAGACGTTTCAAAGTGATTCTTGTAATTCAACGGAATAAAGACTATTTTGATTTGATTTGACTGAAATAATTGTTTATTGATTTTATAGTGTTTACTAGTGTAGTGTGTTTTTTAGTGTTTACCACGGTCGCGTTAGTGCCGAACTGTCCCTAAGAGTTATTCGTCGAGTGTGATTAGGATCCGATGGCGCAGTGGTCAGCGCAGCCCCGTACCGAGGGGAAGGTCGCGGGTTCAAATCCCGCTCGGCTCTTAACTTTTGGGACATTATAAAAATCTTTGTTGATTTGACTGATTTCTAATCAATACTCTTCTCTCCAGGTACTGCCGCCAGGCTCTCAGCTAATGCCGCGCGAAATCGACCATCCGGACTACATCTTCTTGCATTACACCATGCAGTAATCGGTTCGCTACGTACTCGGATCTAATACGCTGGGAAAAACTAGGTTGCGATCGGAAAAAGTGGGTTTTTTGGGTGTAAATTGGGTTAGGATGAGTAAGTGGTTTTTGTTGGATAAGAACTGGGTTGCGATGGGAAAAAGTGGGGTTTGTTGGATAAGAACTGGGTTGCGATGGGAAAGTGGGTTATATTGGGAAGTGAAGTAGATCTGATAGCACGTTAATATCTGGAATAAGGCATGGAAAACTAGTTGGTTAAAATAGTCATTACATAAGTCTTATTCCACACCAATAACTGTAAAGCTTCTAGTTAAGCACGCTTATACATTTTATAGATCTACAGATTTTGATCCTTTTAAAACCCCCAAGTTATGTTCTAATGTTTTTCCTTTTTTTCCGAGTACAGTTGCGTTTTCCGAAATTTATCTGTCAATAATTATAACATTTTTATATCAGTATTGGATGCACCGTATTGAATTGTAATCACAAGCTTGTAGCGTTCAAAAGTTACGTAGTATTAGAACTAATGTTTAATATTAATAAGTCGGTATGATACCTTTTGAATTACTAATAATTTAAGTCTAAGTATGCCCCATCTTAGGCTGCATCCTCACTTTCCATCAGGTGTGATGGCAGCCAAATGCTTAGCTATCTATATTTAAAAAAAAACCAGTCTGGGTTTTTCAACATTTACTGGCTTTTTTCATCGATTTGAAGACATTCTAACATGAAAAAGAACATTACAGTTTTGGAAATAATCAGAAGGGCTAGTCCCATTTCATTTAGGTTTTGTCTACGAAATGTTGTTTTCGTTTCGTCTTTTTGTCTCTATTGTATGGAGAAAAGATAAGACATCAAAAGGTACGTCACGCAGAAATGATCGGAACGAGTTGTTGTCTCATTAATTTTCCATACAAAAGAGAGAGACGTGCTAAAACGAAAACAACATTTGGTATACGAAATGTGGTAGCGAAACTGGGACTCTGGGTACTGATGTTGGTAACTCAAAAGAAATCATTATCTATTATTTCTACTATTCCAGTTTTTGAGTTCGAAGATCATAGAAACTGCTCTGGTAGGAGTATTGTCTTATAGTAATATATTTTTCTTTATTTTAGTGTTTATTGTTGTCGTGTACTATTTGACCGGGTGAGAGCGAGTTGAAATAAGTTTAAATATTCCACTTAAGTTCACTTAATTATTAAAATCATTTTTATCTTCACTTTTATTACACTAACTTGATAACAACTTATACTGGGCTTATGGGAATACTTGCGTTTAATTAGTATTCATAATATGTCTTAGGCTCAACCGCCGCGGAATGGAACGGAATGGAACCGTCAATTTAGCCTCATGACGCCGGAATTCGCTCTGGAGAATTCTTGAGAATGCGCAAGGATTCGGAAGACGCGCGTTCATATACAATTTCGTTGCAAAAAATGTCGCTTCCGTTCCATTCCGCGGCGGCGTAAATTGAGCCTAAGCGAAGAGTTTAAAAAGTATTTCTATAAAATGTTACATACCTAACTATACTTACTACGTTAGGAAAGCGCTAAGTATAACATAAGCTAAGAATAAGTTGATTAAATCAGGATTTTTCTTAACTTAATAGATGTCAAATAGTATCTGTCTTATGACGAGGTTTTACCAATTCGGAGTAACTCTTCTGTAAAAAATCTTTCCGTCCTTATTTTTGACAAGTCTAAAGTAGAGACGGCGATATTTTCATCTGTCGGATGGCGTTACTCTATTTGTAAAACTGCCCATATTTAGCATAGCTTATTAGTCTAGTTTAAGCACTTTATTTTTATCTAGTATTAAGATTGTCGGGCTGGCAATGTATTATGTTTAACTAAATTGTGCCTTGTTTAAGTCTACAGTCTTACATAAGACGTTTTATGACTTTGTGTCCAACTTATGGTCAAGTTGCTTTTTCAGTTTGAAGGTAGTCGGTGACAATACAGGCACATGAGGCACACCTATATGCATTGAAAGGCACGTTTCTAACTTGCGTGACCTAAGTAACATCTTAGTTCTTATTTGAGGCACAGTTTGGCTAAGCTACAGTCCGATGATCAATTCTTAATTTTAATCAGTCGGTCCTACGTTCAGTATTGTCCTGTACTTCATCCCGATTCGTTTAGGACCGCTATAGAGTAGTTTTATGTATTCATTCATTGACGGAATAAAGATAATAATATCCAATCTTGGGTTTTATTTTAAAAATAAATTGTTTACCTGTATATTAGACATAATTTTATCGTTATCACATTGTTAGGAACATAAACAGACCTTTGCATCTAATGTAGATGATTTATATAGCGTCAGGGGCAATGGTGATTACACAAGCCTTGCGGGACGCTATAGCGCCTGGGACAGGATTTTAGATAAAATAAGTTAGGTATTTGTAATTAGTTAGAAACATCAATACAAGGTATATACTTGGTTAAGAAATTTCTTGGATGAACCATCTACATAAAAAGAAATGGATTTTAGAAAAAGAAAGATTGATGGGCCAAGAAAATGGTATAAAACATATTGGTCCGACCCCAAGCAGAAAAGAATATTTTTTTACAAAAATAGTTCATCAATTGATAACTAGATGGCGCTGTACGTAACGCCGATGATGACATTGTTCCTCTTTGGTCACCTGATAAGTGGTTGACACTCGGGTAGATACCGAAATTCGTTTTAATAATATTAATAAAACCACTTAGAAACAACTTATTCTAAACTTTGTGATAGATCCTGTAGTAGTAACTAATATCGCCTTCAACTTGTAAATCTTGAGGAACGCCATCTTCCGTCGTCCGTTGAAACTTATCGTCAATTTTCGGGAAAAATGTATCGCACTCAAATGTTTTCTGAATTTCTGTAAGGTAGATCTTTCCGCAGTTATTATGCTCCATAGTTGCCTGAAAATAAAAAAATGGCTTAACTAATTTTAAAGTGGTTTTCCTCCAATAGAAAAAGTGGTTGGTGTAATATAGCAAAGTTTCTCATTTGATTCCTAGGTGGCGCTGTACTAACTGGAACCTAAAGTTCTCGTATTAGCTCGTATCAAGTTTTACACCAATTGTACATAAACCATAAAATCACGCCTCGTTCCCATGGAGGTAGGCAGAGATCACGGATTTCCACTTGCTACGATCCTGATACCTCTTTTGCTTCATTCCCTGGCATTCTTCATACATGCACGTCAGTTTGGGTACTCCTAACCTGGCCTTTCTCTAAAACGTCTGCCATCTGACCGGGGTCTTCCCCTTCCAGCAGTTCCATTCACACTCGCCTGATACACCTGTTTTGTTAATCTTCTTTCATCCATTCTCTCTACATGCCCAAACTATATTAGCATACCTTTCTCTACTCTCATCACTACTTCTTCTTTCACACCGCATTTCTCTCTTATCACACTGTTCCTCACTAATTATTTTGTTAAATTTTGTATACCTTGTAAATAGAGGAGCCTCCTATAACCCATGAATTCTCTATATCTGGCCGGCCCTCGATGTAGTCTATAGCCTCATCTAGACTCTGGACCACTATAACGCCTTCGGGCACCTGGAAACCAAACAACATTGTCATTTTAAATCTCAATTCGTAAAATTAGGGGTTGAAGTGTGTTTATGCTTGTCTGCTTGAGCTTTTGTAACATGTAGCATCCTTCATACTAATATTAGAAAGGGGAAGTAGTTGATTTAAATTTTTGTTTGCAACAAATTAAAATCTACTGGACCAATTTCAAAAACTATTTTACCATTAGAATAGGCATGAAGACAGTAATCAAGTATCGCCAAAATATTTATCTGATCTAATGAAAAAGGATTCAAAGATTTTGATATATGTATTTATTCTCTAATTAATGTCGAGATTAATAATTTATTTGATAAAATAAATCTACAAAATACAACAATCCGCCATGATGGCTCAAACACCGGTCAGAGCAAATTACGTCACGTTTTCGTAAACGTCATTCCGATTTAGTACAAAAGCACCAATGTTTACTGTTGATATACTTGACCGTGACGTAATAACAGACGCCATGACACCAGCGAGCGTTTTGGCGTGAATTTGAAAATTTAAATTTATATGTACTTTTATAGCACAAAAACCTTAATTTTCTACAGAAATATGATATATTTTAGACATAATAGATACTTCTGAATATGATAGAAGAGATTTTGAAAATTAGTCGTCAGGCCTATGCTCCATTAGCCCTGAGAAACATGGGCTATATTTATTACTAGTGATCCACCCTGGCTTTGCATGGTCATCATCCACAACCTGACTTCACCCACTGCTGGGCGTATGCCACTGTCTGTATGTGCCACTGGTGGCGGTCTTGTGCTAAATTTATCCAGGTCTTGACCGCAATGTTACCCACATCTTCCACGTTGTTGGCACAGGTGTCAATAGAAAAAAAGCGGCCAAGTGCGAGTCGGACTCGCCCATTAAGGGTTCCGTAGCAGCAAGTAACATGATATAAAAGTTTGAGTTTCAGTTCTTCTTCTTCTTATCGTGTCACTGATTCTTTCGAACCAAGTGTGGTGAAAGGATTTTAAGTACGCCTCAAAGAGGCTCCTTTCGTGCACTTGACACATATTTTCGAACTTTTTTTTTTAGGTTCTACGATATGCCGGTTTCCTCACGATGTTTTCCTTCACCGTTTGAGAGCCCATTGGTACACGACTGGAGTTTCAGTTTCAAGTACGGGGATATACCCCAAAAATTTATTATTTTTTCTATTTTTGATTAAAAATTCACAGAATACATCTACTTGCTAAGTTTCATCAGTCTAGCTTTTACAGTTTCGGAGAAAAATGACTGTGACATACGGATGGACAGACAGACAGACAGACATGATGAATCTATAAGAGTTCTGTTTGATAAATAACAAAACCAAATGGGTTATATTATTCTTACATTTTCCTTAAGTTTTTCAACATGCCGAGTGAGCACAATATTGACTCTGTCAGACAGAGGTCTGTATTTATCTGGTATACAGTCCCAGGTCACTCGGCCCATGATCACCGCATTTGTTTTTGATGGTTCTGACACTTTTGTGGTCATTGAACTGAAGTAGGCCATTTCTTTTCTGGAATAAAAATTATAATTTTTTATATTTCTCAATTTCTAGGAGTGTATGGTACATCTGACAGCTGGCCATTAATTTGTAAATCAGTGCTCAAAATCATCTAGCCCCAAATTAAAAAAGTTGATTCAAAAAGTTCTTTATTCAGTTGTGTTACTTTGAAAAAAAAAAAAAGGCTATAAAACAACTGACAGACACAAAAGAATGGATACCTAACCTCAAAGATAAAAAAGGAAAATCAAAAACGAATAGACTAGACTTGATTTCTATAGCTACAACTTTCTTCAGGGACCTGTATTCAAGACAAACAAACACCAAAGAAACTGAACTATCAGACTTTACTGATGTTCCTAGAATCATGCTCAGTGAAGTAGAAAAAGCTATCGAAACCCAAAAAAGAGATAAAGCACCAGGATCAGATCAAATAAGTAACAAACTTCTTTTAGCCGGTAAGACTTACATTGCCCCCATTCTCACTCACATCTACAATGAAGTCCTAGACAGTGAAACAATACCTCCACAATGGACATCTTCGACCATTATTTTGCTACACAAGAAAGGAGACAAGAACGAAATAAACAACTACAGACCGATCAGTCTAATGTCGAACATCTACAAGGTCTTTGCGAAAGTAATACTCAAACGCATAACTAAAACACTTGATGAGAACCAACCCAAGGAACAAGCAGGGTTCAGAAGTGAATTTTCCACTATAGACCACATATTTGTGGTTAAACAAATCTTTGAAAAGAGCAAAGAATATAAAATTCCCTTTTACTGCTGTTTTGTCGACTATAACAAGGCTTTTGACTCCCTAGAACACGAACGCATATGGTCATCTCTAAAGAATCAGGGAATCAACAACAAATATATAAGGATAATAAGAAACATATACAGAACAAGTACAGCCAGAGTCAAATTAGAAAGAGAAGGAGAGGATATCAAAATAGAGCGAGGAGTACGACAGGGAGATCCTCTATCACCAAAACTATTCTCAGCTGTTCTTGAAGACATCTTTCGACATCTGGACTGGGACAGCTTCGGTCTTAATATAAATGGAGAGAAATTAACCCACTTGAGATTTGCCGATGACCTAATTATATTCGGATCAACAAACGAAGAACTCCAACAAATGCTAAGCCAGCTAGACTACGAAAGCCAAAAAGTAGGACTTACCATGAACACCGAAAAAACCAAAATGATGACAAACAACAGACAAGAACCAATAAACATTAACAACCAGATTATCGAATACGTAAATGAGTACACTTATCTAGGCCAAATCATATCACCAACAGACTTAATGTCAAAAGAACTAGAAGTAAGGACAGCTAATGCGTGGAAAAGATACTGGTCGTTTAGGGAGATTATGAAAAACAAAGAAATGAACATGTACTTCAAGAGAAAACTCTACAACACCTGTATCCTCCCAGTTCTAACATACGGGTGCCAGACCTGGGCCTTAACAAAAGCTCATGCCAAAAAATTAGAAGTCTGTCAATCTGCCATGGAAAGAAGTATGCTCGGAAAAAGGAAATTAGACAAAATTAGAAACGAAACACTAAGAAAAAGAACAAAAATAGAAAATGTTACACTCAAAGTAAACACACTCAAATGGAGATGGACAGGACATACAGTAAGAGGAAAAGAGAAATGGAGCAAAATGTTGATGAATTGGTTCCCAAGATACAACAAAAGAAAGAGGGGGCGACAATTTAAAAGATGGGAGGACCAGATAAAGTATACTGCAGGGAAAACATGGACGCGGATAGCGAGAGATAGAGAGAAGTGGAAGAGCTTGGAGGAGGCCTTTGCAAAAAAAGGGCAAACAGATAGTGACAGTGTCGATGTCGTAGTGTAAAATAAAATTTAGTTATAAAAGTACATCTGTAATTAAGGCTTAAAATAAATAAATAAATAAAATTACTTTGAAACGTCTCTAGGGCCCTTATTCAGAAACAGTAGGTACTTGCGTCTGAGTCGAGCCTCAAGCATAGATTGATATTTTTGAATGGAGAACTGTCAAAAATCTATGCTTGAGTGTTTGAGGCTCAACTCAGACTCAAGCACTGTTTCACACACGGGCATAAGTGTCAGTTCCACGAGACAAATATATTTCATAGCAAGAGTTCTAAGAAGTTACTAATACTTACTTCAACCTCCATGGTAGAGTTCCATTGACTCCTATGCCCATGTTATCGCAAGCCGCTGCAATGAGGTTTAATTTAACACGAGGCATTTTTGTGTGTTCTGCGATGTTTCTGACACCTACTGGTTTCTTATCATTGAACGGGGGTCAGCTGAATAGCTGAAATTAACTGGTGCGTACCGAATTACACTAATCAACGAGTTTTCTAAGCAGTAAGCACTCAGTTATTATTGTTATCGAATGTGATTCTGGTGGACTGGCTGGACTGGACTGGAACTCGATTTTGTTGTAATCGAAATTCAAAACAAACGAAACAAAACAACGCGACCGGCTGGCCTAAGGTACATAGGTCAATGTCATGTGTCATGACTTGAAGCTTTCATCCTGACTTTGACACCATGACTTAGTTATGTCAATGTCATATCATCAGTCACGATGGTGAGAGCCACTGTCAGCTTGACTTTGACATTTACATTCGCGATCAAATGACATTGAGTAATCAAAAAAGACAATCAAAAAAGTTTTGTAATACCTACCCATGGACGACATGTACCTCTACTTTTTTTTTTTTTTTTTTTTTAATTTATTTAAAGGGCTTTGTCGCAATGCGACCACACTACCCTATAATAACACAACAAATAAAACTTAACTTAATCTAAATTTATACCTCTACTTGTACCTGTATTCGAGTACTTTAAAACGTGAGTTGGTTGGTATGTATGGTATCATCATCATCATCATTCACAGCGCTTCGATTCCGAATTTGAAAACAGAATCATAGTTATGTATCTAATAATAAATTAGATACTTACTTAGGACTCTTGATGTCTTTCTTCTCGCGCTATTATGTACTTTATACCTGTACCTGCATGCAAAATATGTCTGTGGTGGTTTGTTTTTTTTTGTAGGCACGATACATTTTTCAGTTTCAGGTAGCCTAGTCCCCGGGGTAACCTGGGTAAATGAACGAAGGAGAAAGCTGCATTCTGCAACACCCTGGCTAGATAGGGATGGTCGTATTATGTACTTTCTCTATAGATTTACTGAAAGCTCGTGCGCGTGGGACGAGTTGAGTACAGTAGACAGAGGGAGAAGTAGGTATTCAGTATATTCACTACCTATTCAACAAATAATTTCAGCGCGCCAGTATCAGATAGAACGCTGGGTCGGAACATCGTCAGTTCGTTTTATTCCCGGCAAAATTTCTCGCAATTTAATATGCCACCAAAAACATGGGCATGTTTTCCGTGATTAGGACCAAACATTTATACTGTACAGTGTAATTAGGTGCCGGTTAAATTAAAAAGCCTGTAAATAGCCTACAGTGTAAAAATTGTTCCTAATGTGAAGTAGTTGTATGAATATTGTGCATTAGCGTGTGCGTGTAACGGATAAAAAAAAACCGAGTGCAATGAACTGCAATGTGATGTGAGGATTTTTGAAATTGGAAGCTGTGAGGGTGAGTTGACTTTTCAATAGATAGAATATCGTACTAACTATGGTATAATGCCATGCCTATTTGCCTAGCTCTACAGATGCGTAAATAAGAAGACGCATCCACGTTCCTACCCTATTTATTGAGGTAGGTAGGTACATTAAAGTGTAGTAGGATAAAAGACGATTTTTATGAAGTAGGTACCCACAAGGTAAGTATACCTACATAGCGCGTATCGGTATAGGTAACACCCAACCTGTAGTCCCTGGCTGTAGCCGTAGTCTGAGTTGCGCTCACCGTTTTTTGAGTAATGTGAGATAGTTTTTTAAATAATGTAGGTAGGTACCTAAGTAAGTATTTTTTTTGGTGTGGGGTCACAAGTAGGGTTACCAGATGAAAAAATCAAAAGTCCGGAAAAAAGGCCTGATTTCCATGGAAAAGTCCTGAGATTTTCTACAGATGAGAATTTTCTCTAAAAAACGTATTATTATCGTTGTATACACTGCGGATCTTGCGCACGCGTTTTACGCGACGCGTTACAAGCTTGTAATAAATCTTTAAATCTCCTAAATCTTTAAATCTCTTTAAATCTCTATGTACATCGCACTCAGAGAGATCAGATTGCTTTATCAATTCATTATCTAAATGGAAAAGGAATACACATAGATGATGTGAAGTTATTCGATGAAATTGCATCTCTGAATAGTTTTTTGACAAAACAGGAAGGAGCATTTTTTGACGTAATGCTTCATGCGTTGTGGGCAAACATTTTCAAGACAATAGGTATTTCACGATTGCCAGAGATACTGCGTATTTGTCAATATATATTTGCAATAACAGCTCAAAATGCAAACGTAGAAAGAGTTTTTTATAACGCTTTTATTAGCTTCACCTGTATGTATGTATGTATGTAACCGACCCCTTTGAGCTCGATTTTGACCTACTTTGAACGATCAGATTTGATTCAAACTTTGCACACTTGTCAAAGGTCGATGACAATGCAATAATATGAAAAAAAAAATAAAAAAAAAAGAAAAGAAATAAAAAAAATAAAAAAAAAACCTACTTTGAACGATCAGATTTGATTCAAACTTTGCACAGCTGTCAAAGGTCGATGACAATGCAATAATATGAAAAAAAAAATGAAAAAAAAAAAACTAAAAAGTGAAAAATAAATTATAGTTTAAAAAACTAAAAAAAACGCTTTTATAACTAATTGAACTAAAAAGTTAAAAATAAAACTGTAATAATCAATTGAAAATTTTATATTATTGTACAAAAAGCGTGGGGGGCTTGATTTTGATTGTTGTAAATATTTTATCAATTGTCTATTATATCTGAAGTTATTATAAAAAGCACCCCATGCTTTTTTGTACAATAATATAAATTTTTCAATTGATTATTACAGTTTTATTTTTAACTTTTTAGTTCAATTAGTTATAAAAGCGTTTTTTTTAGTTTTTTAAACTATAATTTTTCTATCATGGGAGCTCAATGGTCGAAAGAAAGAAACCGACTAAACGTGTCTTCAGTTCGAGCTCTACTTTTAGTTCAATATAACTTGAAGAGTTTAACTTGTGAGGCATTTTATAAATCAATAATCAAAGAAAAGAATTTACTTAAAAAGGTTTCTTCAAATATTAAATACGACAAAATTAATTAAGTACCTATTTGGATAAATAAGTATTGATTTTACCTGCAAATGTTGGTAACATTATTTTTAAAGATGATTATTGAAGATGATTATTTTTAGTTTGTTTTACTTTGATAAATAAGGATTGATTTTAACTGCAGCTGCAATTGTTACCAAAAGAAGATTGTTTTTAGTTCGTTTTACTTCGATAAATAAGTATTGATTTTAACTGCAATTGTTACCAAAAGAAGATTATTTTAAGTTTGTTTTAAATTAATACATAAGTATTGATTTTAACTGCAATTGTTACCAAAAGAAGATTATTTTTAGTAGTTTAATAAGAGAGATCTTTAAAATGTAACCTGTTTTTTATTAAAAATCCTGAGCTATCACTAGATTTGCTAAATCCGGCCGGAATCCTGAGAAGAGTCGAATAATCCTGAAATCTCAGGACAAATCCTGAGATATGGTAACCCTAGTCACAAGAGTTCTCAACACGAAGACTCCTGCACCCTACAAAAACAGTATCATCTGCATCTATTGTAGATGATTTATATAGCGTCAGGGGCAACTGGTGGTTACTCATGCCCCTACTTACGGGACGCTTCAGTGCCTGGGACAGGATTTATCCTTTATCTACCTAAATAATCAAAACCCCATGCTGTATGCACAACAGGTTTTCTTCCTCCACTCACCTCTATCATGCGTCATGTCAGTGCTCACTCCCCATCCATCTTGTTCTAGTCTACCTCTTCTTCTTTAACCACCATCCACATCCATATCCAACACTACTAAAATAATAAAATTATGATGATTTAACAATGAATATACTTACCACCTGGAGCTTAATTCTCGGCTCATCTCGGATCATTTTGCAATTTTATTTTATTGCTTCTTTTCGAAAAGAGAATGGATGATTTTCTTGAGTAATTCATCGACGAGCTCATCGTAGAAGCCTCGACAGCTACGATATATGGAAAACGTAGGAAAAGTGCGGGGTTGTGCAATGCCAATGTGTACTGGGACATTGAAAATCTCGGTCGGCCCGAGAATTAGGCCCCTGGTACCTACAATAAGTAGAGAAGCCTACAAAACATTGCGTTATCTACCAACTTAAGAGGTGGAATTATTATTTGTAGGTAGGTACAGGAAGTACCTACCTTTTTTTTATTTTACGAGTGGAAAATCTGCTCTCAGACCATCCAACTACCTACGCTTGAGGGAGCGTGTGGGGAAGTCGAACTACGGCCTCCATGCATTATAATTATAAGGGGTTCCGGGATGTCCATAAGGAACGCACCGGTATCGGTACCCCTCTCGCATTTTCCTAAAAGCACTGTCCCGGGAAGGAAATGTTCCTTCCCGGGATCAATCCAGTTTACTCTCGCCGAAAACTATTTAGGAATCATTAAAAATAGTTCAAAAGTATCTAATTTACCTACCTAACTACAGCGCTTGTTTGTGTAGGAGATTCTTTAAATAACGCCGGTGATATACATAATCCCGATGTTTGCATTGTATCTACCTAGATTGTAGCCAATGAGTCGTTGATTGTAACTATACCTACCTACATAAAGATTTGCGTACCTACATCTAGACGATCTTTGTAAGATCTAAGATGACACGGGAAAGAGGGAAGTGAATACAGACAGAGATGACAGCTGACAGATAGGAATGGAAGAGAAGAACATACATACCGACCCCACGATCATGACCTGTACCCGAAGTCAGAGTTTTGCCATCACATTTCGTTACCAAATGTTGTTTTCGTTTCGCATAGTGTCTCTATTGTATGCAGAAAATATGAGACGGCAAAAATACGTTACGTACTTAGAGTTGTTGTTTCATCTTTTCTCCAACAATAGACAGAGACAATAAGCGAAACGAAAACAACATTTGGTAACGAAATGTTGTAAATGCACTGGGACTTCGGGTACAGAAGAGTAGAGGCAGGAAGAAGGAGAAGACATTAGAAGGAAGCAGAGGGCTCATCTACAGGATTCTGAAATACTTATTTTAACACTATTGTACAGAAAGTATCTTTTAACTATGGCTAGGTAGGTACAGTTTTCACATTATGTCCGTTACGGACGTACAGTAAAAAGGCATTAGGTGAAGTTTGTGCACAATAACAATAAAAACAAATGATATCTTTAAGTTAGCGGGTTACGCCTTGGAGCCAGTATGGTCGCGCACTGTTTCAATTCAGAACTAATAGCCCGGTCAATTTATACATTCGAAGTTACATAAATTCCCACCAAGATGAAAATCGGAAAGATTGTTTAAAATATCATTAAAAACAAAAATTGAAAGTTCCCCATCTTTCCCCTGTGAGGAAAAAAATTAATTCAAGGTCAAAGGTAAAAAAAATGAGTTTTTCGCGATTTTCAGCAAAACGGTAAGTTTAATCAAAAATAATTCAAACAAAAATTAGAGATCATAAAATTATCTACAAAAAATTATTTAATACTTTTTTTTCTACGAGCCACCGTTTTTAAGATAATTATAACGATTCAAAAAGTTGTAAAAATTGTAATCGCCATAATATGCATGAGTACGCCACGTATACACATCCTGTATATAATAATAATATATAACTAATAATAATATAAACTAATCCATACTAATATTATAAATGCGTTTGTAACTCTGTCTGTCTGTCTGTCTGTCTGTCTTCCTGTCTGGCTTTCACGCCAAAACTACTGAACCGATTGAAATGAAATTTGGTACACAGATAGTTGAGGGCCTGGGGAAGGACATAGGCTACTTTTTATTGCGAAAAAGGGGTTGTAAGGGGTTAAAAGTTGTATGAAAGTATCGTCATTTTTAGAGCTAGAAACTTAAAACTTATTTTTTAGTCTGTTGATTTGATATAAAAAAATATGACATTCAAAGTTTGTGCTGGGGGGGTCGAGGGAGGGGAGTACAGGGGGGAGTGTGGAGGGAAGGAGCGAGGGGGGATGCGGGGGGAGTACAGGAGGAGTGTGGAGGGGAGTACAGGGGGGAGTGTGGAGGGGAGTACAGGGGGGAGTACAGGGGGGAGTGTGGAGGGGAGTACAGGGGGATTGTGGAGGGGAGTCTGGGGGGAGTGCGGGGGGAATGTCGGGGGGTGTTGAGGAGAGTGAGGGGAGTTCGGAGAGGAATGCGGGGGGGATGAAAGTGTGGCGTAGTACGACGCCATATGTCTAAGTTTAGTAAGAGGGCAGACGACTGTGTCACGTGCACGCGAATATGACGTTGTTATTTAATTACTGTTTTCTTCCGCTGCAAATTAAAAATGCTACCCATAGACACTATACCACGCGGACGAAGTCGCGGGCACAGCTAGTATAATATTATATCTCTGGCATGTACACATTGTCAAGGCCGGTTGTGCTATTGAATCACCGGAATCAGGGGAAAGATGGGGAACTTTCAAATTTTGTTTTTAATGATATTTTAAACAATCTTACCGATTTTCAGCTTGGTGGGAATTTATGTAACTTTACTCCTATTTTTTGGTCTACAAATTAGACCAAAAAATAGGAGTAAAATTATACCGGAGTATAACTCGTACGTCTTCGGCCATGACACGTCGCGTTAGGGCATGAGAAGTATGATGCCCATAAAGGCCTTGTTTTAAAATCAATAATTTATGACTTAAATGGCTCACCTAGACCACCACTCGATAGATCGATGTGTCAATGTCGTAGGAAGTCGATGAATGGAAACTATCTCTATTCTATGGAAAACACGGGTATTTATCGGGATTACCTTTATTATTTCTCGACGTTTCCAACGATAAGCGGAGTTACTGACGAGAAGCGAGAAGCGGTGGCAGTCGCAGTTCTTTGCAACTACCCTCACTTGGTCTTCAGAATTAGAAATGTCCGCTTTCAGGACATTTCTAATTCTGAAGACCAAGTGAGGGTAGTTGCAACTGCGACTGCCACCGCTTCTCGACAGTATCCAATGAACTCCAGTCTGCCCGCGACCACGGCTGTTGCAACACAGCCGAAACGTCGAGAAATAATAAAGGTAATCGCGATAAATACCCGTGTTTTCCATATAATTATGCTAACGATCTCGTTAATTTAAAAAGTTCTATCTCTATTTTATCTCGTTTCTGGAGTCCATAGGAAAACCCTTTATGCTGCTGATATTTACTTTTGACATTGACTGGCCTCTCAGCTCAGTTGGTAGTAGCTATGCCTTTTGCGCCGCAGGTCGTGGGTTCGAACCCCAACGAGAACAAATATTTATGTAGTAAACACAGGTGTTTGTTCTCTGTCTTGGTGTTAGATTTTATTTTATCTACTAAAAAATTGATATTTAAGTATTATAAACAGCTATCTGGTTCCCATAGCTCTAGTTACATCGGCACAAAGGGAGCCAAGGTCTAGCACAAAGGGAGCCTCTAGGTGCACTTAAAATCCTTTCACCACATACTGGTTCGAAAGAATAAGAAGAAAGAACAACACGATAAGAAGAAAAAGTACAAGTTTTGCTTAATTTGAGGCAAGGAAGTGTTGTTCTAGAAGATGAAGATATTTGTTTATTTTTCCTTTACAATATCATTATTTTATGACTTAGGTCTACAGACTAACCAGTTCTTAAGGGGCCGGCGGAGCGTGAATTTTCATACAAACGTAATACCAAAATGATTACTAATTTAAGCAGATTTTCACTATATTATTGTAATAATTGTATTTGTTTTGTATTTAGCTAGGTTCCTGAACAGTTTTTATTTCAAATTACTTACCTCAAATGAAATTAACGCCAATCACATTTTGCAATGAAAAAAAATGTATAAAATGCGATTGGTGTTTATTTCATTTGAGGTAAGTAATTTAAAATAAAAACTGTTCAGGAACCTAGATAAATATTATACGAATACCGTTATTACAATAATATAGTAAAAATCTGCCTAAACTAGTAATAATTTTGGTATTACGTTTGTATGAAAATTCGCCCTCCGCCGGCCTCTTAAGTTGTAACATTGAGAAGGACTGGTGCATCATGTAGGTTAGGAACCTGTATTACAGGTCACCAGGTTCCACTCTTCGAACACAATACATCAGAAGGTCACAATACAAACTGATTTAGTCTTGTGAAGACCTTCGGATTAGATCTGCCAGATTTTTGCCTGAAAACTGTTCAAACCCCAGTTGTTTATTAGTGGATGAGTTGTTAGGCCTCCTGTAGACCACCAGACCACTATGTAACGACTGGAGCCCATGACTGACTTTAACGGGCACGTTAACGCACCGTAAAACAGGTACAAGGTACAGTCATCGGCATTATAAAGGGTCTCAAAGCAGGCGAAACCCGTAAAAAAACAATATCGCATCAAAAGCAAAATTGAAAAAAAATTCAACGTGAGGTACGTTCTTATAGTGTCACTGGTTTGGTCGAACCAAGGGCTCAACTCTAGACCAGTGACTTTTTTGTCACGGTAGATATAAATCACAAGTACTGTCAAATTTGACAGTTCTTAAACAGTTCTTGTGACCGTGACAAAAAAGTCACTGGTCTAGAATTGAGCCCCAAGTGTGGTGAAAAGATTTTATGTACGCTTCAAAGAGGCTCCTAAACTAACCAAAGTATGTAGAGGGATAAAGGCAATTTTCAGTTTTGATTTTCCGTATTACGGTCGGTTTATTGTATGGGAGTCACTAAAGTTCTTAGCACGCTCGATAGAGGCGCTTATTGCGTTGCGTCTTCACTGCATATAAACTTGGGCTCGCAAATAAAGAAAACGAAAAACTAGAAAATAAACGGCTGCCTGTAAAGTCGGTTTACTGACGATAGTTGAACGTGACAACGTCATACAGCTGTCCACGCGGACGCATCGCTTACTCAAGTAGGAGAGAGTCAGATGTCGAATGCTGCCGAACGCGGGGGCCGATTGTGCCTCTCTGTCGCTCCGCACTCTCTCTTGCACTTCAAGCCTTAAATGGAACGCCTCAGAGCGAGGTAACGCCACATGAGTCATGTTTTTTCGTGCGTGCAGCCAGCTCCATCGAATTATAAGACGTTGTCACGTCAAAAGTAGTGGCGCCTCGGGAATGCTGACAGAAGGGAAAACTCTAGCTCGTGTTACTGTACCGCTAGTAACTCCCAAAATAGAGGCTATTATTCTATTTAACAGAAAGTAAACATCGTCTTTTATGTAGCCTGTAATTACAAGATAATTAGTACATAAAACACGGCTTTATTATGCTATTTTTGACTACGCAATTGTAAAAAGGCGTTTCATTTTGGATTATTATTATCCGGAATCCTTCTTCTTCCCTCAAATCGCCAGTTACAGCGCGCCGAATTTGACATGACACCTTGACCACAGATAAACGAATAATGGCAGCTTAATATAAATGTTCTTATAGTAATAAAAAAAGCTTATAGTAGGTAAAGAGCCCTTTCTGAAGAAAATGGTTTTACGCACGATTTGTGTAGGTAAACTGTGTTCGTTCTCTTATCTGACATGTTTCTCTCAGGTCGAGGTCAGTACGGTAAATAACTCGTGTGTATTCAAAGCTGAGTGAAGACAGTAAACACGCCGTACAGTCAGCATCAAAGTTATAGATAAACCAGTCTAAAAATGCACGCCCCTCCACCACGTTTTCTTGAAGCTGGCTCACAGCAAAGTACTTCAAAATGATCTTTGTGATGTAGGTAATAAAGAACAATTTACTTTGACTGACTGAAGTAGTGGGACGTGCAGTTTAAGAATGGACGATCTCTACCTTCCTGTCATTAGCATGGGGTTGACACAATAGGTTTTCTTCCATTCACTTCTATCGTCCTCAGGGCTCACTCCTTTCTAACTTTGTCATCTTTCACACAGTCCATCCATCTTTTTTTTGACGTGACAACGTCTCATAATTCGATGGAGCCGGCTGCACGCACTAAAAAACATGACTCATGCGGCGTTACCTCGTTCTGAGGCGTTCAATTTAAGGCTTGAAGTGCAAGCGAGAGCGCGGAACGAACGCGAAGAGGCACAATCGGCCTCCGCGTTCGGCAGCGTTCGACATCTGTCTCTCTCCTACTTGAGTGAGCGATGCGTCCGCGTGGACAGCTGTATGACGTTGTCACGTTCAACTATCGTCAGTAAACCGACTTTACAGGCAACCGATTTTTTTTGTACAATCCCTCTTCATAATACTACGTAAACACCCAGACAGAGAACAACCATCTAATCAAATATTTGTTCTAAATTACGCAGAAGGCAGTGGTACTACCAACTGAGCTGAAGATATTTAAACTTAAGACACCAGAAATGGACACCTGCTTTTGCCGCTGACTGCACCTAGGTAGACGTCAGTAGTAGATACAGTCAGACAATACAATATAGATCTTTGTGTTGAAACTGAGAATATGCGTGTCGGTTGCGCTGCTGCATTAACTATGTACACACAAAAACAAAACTTTAACTACAATTTACGACGTTTATAAAACAAACAAAACGTAATTTTCTTGAGTTTCATAGACAAACTGTTTTTTCGAACAAATATAACTTGGATGTTTTTAAAAGTAGAGTGATAGCCATCTTCTAGGTTAGCGTGCTACACCGTCCATTAGCACTTAACAGCAGGTGAGATTGCGGTCAAACGCTAGCCTATAAATTGTAAAAAAAAGTACAAGGATCACTTTGAAATGTCTTAAAGGTGTGCAGGTGAGTCTAGGTACCAGTTCCACGCGGCCAAGCCTAGAAGAACAGGCAACAACCTACGGCTTGGTTCCTATAGTTTTTTGTTTGATTCAATAAAAATAGCAGTGAAGTTCCAGTGTGGTTACACTCACAAAAGCAAAAGTTCCAAAGACAGCATACGCTACGCTTCAAAGTATTAATCATAATGTCTCTCTGTTTTTTGCCAAATCGAACGAATCGAAACGCGTTTGTATTGTCACACAAATTGTTGAGACGATTACCAAGTAAAATACAATTGAAGTAGAGGAAGTATGGTCTTAGGACTTTAGTCTGGCCCTTGAGGGGCGAATAAAAAAAAAAGTTGGGGAAAAAGGTTTTTTTTAATTTTCTGAAACACATGTTTGACATTTCTTAATTCAAAAATTCTCAGGGCCTAGTCCAAGTTTTGACGCATTACTCGCGTGTATTGTATCGTGATATTTGCAAAACGCAATCTTTCTTTTCATAGGTTTTCATTTATCCTGTAACGTTTTACTGTCTAAAATACTTACGACTCGTAAAATGTACCCAACCGTAGAATAATAAATTTTCCACAACGTCCAAAATTGCGTTTTAACATAATTAGTATCGCTTTGTCTAGTGAACATAATCCTTCGTTACGCCTCGGGACTCTCGACCTTTTGTCATTGAAAGGGGCCGGGTCAGTAATGCTTCGGTAATTATTTCAGAGTAAGAAAATACAGAGCATCAAATTATTAATTATTTTTGCACTTATTTGTTAGCGGATGCCCGTGGTTTTGCTCGCCCCGTTCCCGTGACTTTCGGAATAATAATTATAAGTTTAAAAAACTTGAGAAACCGACTTCATTGCCAAACGGCTAAACCGATTTTAATGAAATTTGTTTGGGGCAATGTGGACGTAAGAATTAAGAATAACCTTCTAAATAAAAAAATAATTGTCTAAATCGGTTCATAAATGACGGAGGCATGCAGTTACAAACATTAAAAAAATATTTAAAAAAATGGCGACACCGATTTTAATAAAATTAAAATGGGACCAATCTGAAAGCAGTACCTTTCAGATAAAAAAAAAAATTTTCAAATCGGCTCACAAATGACGAAGTTATGCGGTAAAAAACATAAAAAAAAAAAAAACATAAAAAAAAAAAACAACCGAATTGAGGACCTCCTCCTTTTTGATAGGAAGTCGGTTAAAAAGTATCCAATGTCCGTCTCCTGGTTGCATATACTATAGGTAGTCAAACAAGCATTATTTATGTATAGGCTACTTATATGCTATCTGGTGGTAAATAATAATAAAAAGAAGCTGCTAGTATTAGTTCCTTCAAACATAGACTGAAACGCTGGCTCATAAGTAACACTTCTATAGTTACGAGGAATTCATCGACAAGACTTGACTTTGTATTGTACATAATGTACCCGATCATGTATTTATTATTCTTATTTTTATTTAATTAATTTAATTTAATATTATTATTGGATGATTGAATTGAACTATTATGACTATTTGTATTATAAATATTATTATTTTTTTGTATGTTACTAGGTATATAATGTGTATTAGGCAATACCTATACTAAATTCATTCTGACTTGTAATATGCTTACCAAAAAAAAAAAAAAAATAACCATCACCTGTAGCGAAGCATTGCCCCGCAGGTCACGCAAGTTAGCAACGTGCCCTACATGTTGAGCCACACGTTCTTGTAATTTTACCCTCCAAACAAAAAGACAGCGGATATAATATTATTGGTAAAAATATAGAAATGCGAGTGCGAAAGCAAGTGCGAGACGGACACGCACACGAAGGGTTCCGTACTAAAAGATAATGTAGGCAACAAATATTGTACTTCGGCTAATTTCGGCTTCATAGAGCGTAGTGTGCGTTAGAAAGAGATAGCGCTCTACGAAAGCAGAAGAGACGATGTGCAATATTTATTGTCTACAACCGTATCGTATGTTGTATGGGACCCCCGTTATATATTTGTTTTATTTTATTATTTATGTTTTAAGTGAATTTATAACTCAATATTCTTGGAATATTTCAAACACCTAACCTGTTGCGTTGTCAATATCATGCAAAAACTAGCAAAAAAATCAAGTTTGTTGTTTAACAACCCCCTAAAATACTTATTTTATTGTGGTTTTTTAGTATTTGTTCTTGTAGCGGCTCTAAAAAACTTATTTTATTGTGGTTTTTTAGTATTTGTTGTTATAGTGGCTATAGAAATACATCATCTGTGAAAATTTCAACTGTCTAACTAACTAATGTTTCACGAGATAACAGCCTTGTGTTGTGACTGACAGACAGACAGACAGCGGAGTCATAGGGATGGGGTCACGTTTTATCGTTTGGGTACGGAACCCTAAAAATAAACATGGTTGTGATCCTCAGGCACGCTCTGTATATCTCTTGAAGGCCAAAGAAAATGGTAGGAAAATTGTTGGATGAAAAAGCTTCGAAATCAAATAAAATAATAAAATCGTTTTTCCCTGGAATGTTATTTCGGTTGTCTTAATTCCAGCAGTGGATTTCATCAGGCTGATGATATTGAGGCTTCTTCTTCTTAAAGTGTCTCCGGTTCATTCGGACCAGTTTGATGAAAGGTTTTTTCACAGAATACCAGCGCATAGCTTACTTACAGAAGCTAGGCATTATGCTGAGTCAAGGCCCTTTTGCTGCTGTAGCACACAGAAACACGACGCACTTCTCCAGTATCGATGTATTGTTTGTATCTTTCTTCTTTTAGTGTCCTAGTTTTTTACTGGTTTATGTGTGCTTATGTAGTAAATAAATAAATGTCTATATCTAGGTATTTTAGTGCGCTCTTTTCGTGCACTTGACACATGATTTTCGAACTTTTTAGATACTACGACATGCCGGTTTCCTCACGATGTTCCTTCACCGTTTGAGAGTACTGGCATGGAGCACATATTTTTTTAAGAAGAAAAGTGTTAGTGAACACATTCTAAGTTGTAGTTTACTTTAGAAATTTAGGTTATTGACAAATCACCTATTAGCCTGAATTACAGATAGATTGTAATATTAACAGAGTAGGTTTATAAAACACAGCGTACACTATTAAAAAAAAAAAAAGACGGGTTGCACTCCGGGAGTGCCGGCAGAAGTGAAAACTTGATTATTAACGTTGAGCATGTTTGATATTTTGGAATGGTTAGGGAATAATTTTGCACCAATTGCTTTATCAGTATAAAAGTACTATCATTTATGTGGTAGAATACAATATTCATTTATTGCGCTATCGTACACAAACATGACAATTTATATTACATTAAAAATTTAACACTTTAAAACTATTACAATTATTTTACATTAAAAATACAGTAGATCTATAAAATCATGTACCAATGACCACTACTACCTGCCGCGGGCGGCCGCTAGTTCATAAAATCTATAATAGGTATGTACCTATACCTACTACAGTCACGAAAAACGCCTTGGTATGCTTGCTACTAACTATTATCTATTCTGTGACGTTACCGTGTCATAGTAACTACTAGCGTATCTGTAGCGTCTTACGCTTTTTCGATCAGGTCACGTGATCCTGACGCGAGTTTAAGATTTTATACCCATTACAGAAAGTGCTCAACGCCGCTAAAGAAGTTTTCACTTCAAAAAAACATTTTTTATGACCGAAAAACGCATTGGTACATGGCTGGATTTGAACCCACGACCTTAGCTGCTACCCTAGGCCACCAGCCTAGATAATACAACGATGTAGAACCAAGGGTTGAATTAAGCCTGTTAAAGGAAAGTGGATAAAGAATACAACACGCGTGTTGTTTCAACCCTCATAAATTGGGGCAGGGGTAGAAAGATATAAATAGACGGAAAAACATTTTCCCTCAACACAGATTTTACCTAAGGATAATCAGGGGAATGTTATTCATGACAACAAAAGACCACTAACTAGTTTTTATTATACTTACAAGTAACTGATGGAACCAGCAACCATAGCAACAAAGCATGGCCTCATAGGTCACGCACATCAAAAACGTGCTCTACGATGCACTGCCCTGCCCAATAAAGTACCTAATTAAGTTAATAAATCAATAAAGTTCAATCAATTGAAGAAATACCAGCCGGTCTACTCTTGAACGCGATTCCGATCCCAATTTTAATCTTTGACGGAATTCTGACAGAAAACCCATAGAATTTTTGACAAAATTCCGTCAAAACTTAAGAGCGCATCGTGCGCTCGCTAATGAAAATCGTATGTCAGCGTTAAATAGAATGTCATGTTAAATAGTATATTTTTTTAACACACTTAAATTCGAATTAATCTCAAATGTATAGTCTACAATTAGTCCTTTTGCGATTTTTAAAATGTCACTTAGTTATTTAGTTATGATTTTTTTTTTTTAATCTCAAATTTTCGCACGATGCGCGCATAAGGGGCCGGCGGAGGGCGAATTTTCATATAAACGTAATACCAAAATAATTACTAGTTTAAGCAGATTTTCACTATATTATTGTAATAATTGTATTTGTAAAGTATTTATCTAGGTTCCTGAACAGTTTTAATTTTAAATTACTTACCTCAAATGAAATGAATGCCAATCACATTTTGCAATGAAAAAAATGTGTAAAATGCGATTGGTGTTTATTTCATTTGAGGTAAGTAATTTAAAATAAAAACTGTTCAGGAACCTAGATAAATACTATACGAATACAGATATTACAATAATATAGTGAGAATCTGCCTGAACTAGTAATAATTTTGGTATTACGTTTGTATGAAAGTTCGCCCTCCACCGGCCTCTTAAGAACTCTGATTGATTTACCTACTATATACGTATAGTGATGTGAATAACGACTTAAATATATATATTTATGCTTACGCTTTTTTTCATAACCGACGTTTGTAAGTTGCTTGTTTACATAATCTGCGTTTAAGCTTAAACAACTTTTAACTTTTCTTACTTTTCAAAAGCAAAAAGCAGATTAATGTTTGTTTTGTTTTGATTGAATGGCCTCTAGCTCAGTGACTGGCCTCTAGCTCAGTTGGTAGTAGCCTTGCCTTCTGCGCCGTAGGTCGTGGGTTCGATCCCCACCGAGAACAAATATTTGTGTGGTGAACATAAATGTTTGTTCTCTGTCTGGGTGTTATATTGTATTCTAAGTATGTATTTACAAAAAAAAAAAAAACAAGTATTATATCAGCTATCCGGTTCCCATATTACAAGCTCTGCTTAGTTTGGGGCTGGGTAGTGTTGTGTGAATTGTCCACAATATTTATTTATTATTTATTTTATTTATTTATACATAAGTAATGTATAAGTTTATAACCCAAACATAATACAATGGTTATATATTTTCAATATTACGTATCTAATTTGTCATTGTTTTTGGTTTGGTCTTATTTTTCAACTTTTAGATTGTGCAGTATGACCAGTATGCTTTCTTACAGTCATAAAAATAAGGTCCAATTTCGACAGATAATTGAAAATTTATTTGCTTTACGAAAATGTTTGTTTAAATGCTTATCGTTTAAACGCCCATGTACTGCCAAGGGCCCTGGTCGCTGCTTTTTAACTATTTGACGAACCCTTGCTAGGCCCTCAGATAAAAAACGCGTTTTATACGCCAACACCATTACTTTATGCGTGTAAGTAGAATGCGACAAAAAACTCGGACTAAGCTCTCTGCCCAGAATTGCTCGCCCGTTCATACTCACCACTCGCGATCTACCGTCCTCATGGTTACTCTGTTCGGGCTAATTATTCTCACAGCCTCTCATTTATAATTTATTTCGTGATTATGGCAAAACCGTGTTTGTGAGGGAATAGTAAATAGGGCTAAGCTTTATGCAGTGTGGCTTTGTAGGGGATTGGGGGCAGATAATTTTGGGAGCCATGCTTAGTGGGTTTAGAGGGGCTTAGGGGCCTAGGTCATGCTAGATTAAGTTAAAAGGCTGTGCATCTATTTTAGATGATTTATACATAATTAGCTGCAAATACTCAGGAATTAGGTTCAACAAATAAAATAAAAAATATTTATGAAATGATTTTTTTTAAGTTTTGTTATGAAAATCCCGAGAAAATCGATTTGGCGCCTGACCTATTTTGACCTTTGATCCGCGCCCGCGCGCCGTGAGCGACACTCTGCGTTCAGTCACCGCCAGGGTGGGTCATCATCCTGTTCTACATGGCAATAATTATGCAATAGCCGTAAAAAAAAAAAATTAAAAAAAAATTTTGATACAAAAACTTCAATCAAAATTTAAAAAAATGCATTTCATAAATATTTTTTATTTTATTTGTTGAACCTAATTCCTGAGTATTTGCAGCTAATAATGAATAACCCTGTATAGATTAAGTAAAAAGTGAGATGGTGGGAGGAGGCTCGAGAGAGAGAAGTGGAAGTCTTCGGGGAAGACCTTTGCCCAGCAGTGGGACAAAATAGGTTAAAAAAAAGTAAAAATTAAACAGGCCTTTGCATCTTCTTCTTATCGTGTCACTGATTCTTTCAAACCAAGTGTGGTGAAAGGCGCACTTAAAATCCTTTCGTGCACTCGACACCATATTTTCGAACTTTAGGTTTTACGAAATGCCCGTTTCCTCACGATGTTTTGCGTCTATTGTAGATGATTTATATAGCATCAAGGGCAACTGGTGATAACTCAAGCTCTACTTACGGGACGCTATAGTGCCTGTGACAGGATTTTAGATGGAATAGGCTTGCCCAGCACCTATACCATCCTGACAGCTTAGTCGGCCTAATCCACAGGAAAGACATGATCAATACGTGCGGAGCTGACTAAGTCACGGGTTTCCTCAGGATGTTAGCACCACAACACTGGTCACCGGTGGGTGCTGGTCAAATTACTGGCACGTGAGGAAAAACATCAGGAGCCTAATTCTCGGGCCGACCGAGATTTTCAATGTCCCTTATTACACATTGGCATTGCACAACCCCGCACTTTTCCTACGTTTTCCGTATATCGTAGCTGTCGAGGCTTCTACGATGAGGTCGTTGATGAATTACTCAAGGAAATCTGCCATTCTCTCTTCGAAAAGAAGCAATAAAATAAAATTGCAAAATGATCCGAGATGAGCCGAGAATTAGGCTCAAGGTGTAAAAACCCCCGACTTACGGTGATGCGAATTCGAAAAGGTGAGTTTGGATTAGTATGTCTTAGAATAATCGTTAAAGCTGCAGGTACATAGTAAAAGCTAAATACTAGCATTGAAACTAAAATTAACGATTACGTTCTAAACCCGATACAATGTAATCAGTTACGCAGAAGGTTGTGACGTCAGTAATTATAGGTCTACAGGTCATAACCTAGAATTGGGTTATAAAAGTAACTAAGCTCGAATGAGTTCGGGTGAATTAGCTTTAAGGTGAAGACCACCTTCGATGTTTTCTCCCTCGCATACCTATTTTAAACCTTTAAAAGAAATAAAATCACAGAACATCGAATATCGCGACTGTTAGCGATCCTTCTTCTTAAATTTAAGAGCTCTTGTCGAAGTTTTCATGTAGTTTTCTCTAATTACCTAACTCTTTCGAATGCGGCCTCTTTGACTTCGTAATACGACATGGCAGCGACTTTTTCTTTTATCTGGCTCATGTAACTTAAGCGATAAGAAACTACAACTACAACGTTTTCCAACTTAAAAGTTTGCCTAATTGGTTTCCGTACATGAGCATTTTTTTAAGTAGGTAAACGTGTTAGGATAAAAATGTTTTTTTATTAAACTGTGTGCAATCCAAATTGTACACAATATATTTGAGATAGACGCGATTTTTCATTAAAATGTTCAGTGATAAATTATCTTTCAAATGTGTTCAGCTTCTTGGGGGGCTCACAATCGTCAAATTATTTATAAAAAAACGCAGTCGAAATCATTTTGATCCTGACAAGTTTTTGTTCCAAAACATTGAACAAACATGTCAAATGATGAAAACTGCAAGACAAGTTCCTTGACGGTTGTCTGCTCCTAAAACAAAAACAAAAAAATCGGTTGTCTGTAAAGTCGGTTTACTGACGATAGTTGAACGTGACAACGTCATACAGCTGTCCACGCGGACGCATCGCTCACTTAAGTAGGAGAGAGACAGATGTCGAACGCTGCCGAACGCGGAGGCCGTTCGTGCCTCTTTGTCGCTCGTTCCGCGCTCTCGCTTGCGCTTCAAGCCTTAAATGGAACGCCTCGGTAACGCCGCATGAGTCATGTTTTTTCGTGCGTGCAGCCGGCTCCATCGAATTATAAGACGTTGTCATGTCACGTCAAAAAACCTTTGATTAGAAATAGATCAAAATCATGGTATAAAAGATTCTCGTAATCATCAATATGTTACAATTGGCACATGTCCATTTCCACACTGGTTTGTATTTTTCACTTTACCACCCGTTCTTTATCGCTTAATTATACTAACAAGGACAAACAATTGGTCTTTACCCGAATAGCCGATAAACCCTAGCTAAATAAACATGAGAAATCCAACATTTCGTCAGCCGTCTCTTATTTTCGGCCCAAATTACTACTAGTACAGTCAGAGCTTATACACAGTATCCACAAAATAACGGTAGGAACCAAACAGTAGTTTGTTGCCTAAAACTGCGTGGCCCGATGTCCCGGTCACTCTACTCATCGGAAGCGAAACATATTAATTTGGATAAAGGATAAAGTAAAATTGAGTTTAGAACATCGTGTGCACTAAGTTTGTGAATTCAAAACACCATTAAACCTATTTACCCCCATGGTGCCAAATATATCATACAACCTTTTTTAATTAATAACTCAGACTCAGAACCTTCTTGGTGTGTTACTTTTGTTTAAATATGCTTTACGCGGGCCACTTTCTTTATTGGCTTAGATTTGCTTTTAGTCATTTCCTCGCTGAGGTGGGATTAAAATTCACGTGTTGCACTTGAGTGCAAAGTTTTTTCACCGAATGTACCTTCGATTCTCTCGCTAACGCTCAGAATTCTAATTTTAGAATCCTTCGCATGCTCAGTCATCAAAATTGAGCATGCGATTAAAAAGCAACTTGGCCCTCTTGTATAGCAAATAATTATTATCCATCTAGCTAATACGTAATTTCACAAATTGACCGATTTTATCCAAAACCCGAATCGTGTTTTTTATTGTTTCGCTTTTGACGCGTAGAAAATCCATGGGGTCTACGATGACCGCGTGGGCACAACTAGCTTACAACTTCGTTTTAAAGCATACTTACGTGCCGTTCTGTTCTGTTCTAAACCTCACGGACTGTAGTAAACTATTCTGGACTACAAAGGAGTTTATAAATGGTTTATTACCTTTTAATAGTTATTGCGAAGCGAATGTAGCACATACGATGAGCGTAGAGAAAAGGCCTAGTTATTGGGCAAGCGCTATCGTATTACATTTTGTTTAAAAGTTAAATGAAACGTTTCATGGAACTAAGGAGCCCACGCAAGGTCCTTGTACACCAATCTTAAATACAGGTTAGTAATGTAGAATTTGGGTGTAAATATTATTTTTTTTCAATTCTACTTCGTTTGGTTGTACATAGAGATTTTCTTGGTCAAAGAGAGCAACACAACACACCCAAAACATGGCGGACCGACATGACATGGACATGATGAGAAGCAGTAGAAATGTCATTTTGACAGCTGATGCTGTCAATTATCATGACTTTTATTACCTAATTTGAATCAAACTATTATTGAATGTTATATTTTTTTATCAGAATTATTTTTAAATTAATTATTTTTAAGAATTTGTGTATATATTAATATTGTAATAGAATAAAGGCATTTTTTTTTATTATCACAAGGATCTTTGAAGGAAAACATCGTGAGGAAACCCATTGGCTGAGTCAGCTCCGCACGTATTGACCATGTCTTTCCTGTGGATTAGGCCGACTAAGCTGTCAGGATGGTATAGGTGATGAGCAAGCCCATTCAATCTAAAGTCCTGTCCCAAACACAATATCGTCCCGTAAGTAGAAGCAAGAGTAATCACCAGTTGCCCCTGACGCTATATAAATCATCTACAATAGATGTAAAGGCCTGTCTACTTATCACAAGGATCACTTTGAAACGTCTAAAAGCTAGGTGAGTCTAGGTGACAGTTCCACGTGACCATGCCTAGAAGAACAGGCAACAAACTACGGCTTAGCTCCTACCGTTTTTTTGTATTATCCAATGTGATTAAACTTTTTTAGCGACTGTATGTCTATATCACTGTTCTTCTAGACTTGGTCGCTTGGAACTAGTACCTAAACTTATCTAGCTTTAAGATTGAGACTTACGGTTGTATGCAAAAAATCTCTTTCTGACGCACACTACGCTCTATGAAGCCGAAATTAGCCGATTTGCAATATTTTTTGCCAACTTCGTTACACTATTATTGACATTCGATTCTTTGTTAGCCAAAGTGTGTTAGTTATTTCAAAACAGTAGGTAATTATTTTCGTAAAAATCCAAATGTTTTTACACGCGTGTAAGTGACCTCAAATAACCTTTATTTTGACAGTTCCTTCTCAACTATTCCGCCTTTTAGAAATATCTATAAATATAAAACAGATTTCGGTGTCTGTCTGACTGAAATCAACAAACAAATTGCTCGAGCAAGTGAACTAACAGTCAACTCTGGTGACCAAGTTCTGAGGCCACTGAAGAAGAGTGCAAAGTTGCTTTTTAACAGCGTGATCAATGCGATGACCAAGCAAACGAAGGATTCTAACACTGAATCACGAGCGCAGCGATGATTAAAAAATCAGAACCCTGCGATTAGCGAGGGAATCAAAAAGTCACGAGGTGAAAAATCTTTGCACTCCTGTGCAACGCGTAACTTTTCATCCCGCCTCAGTTAGGAAATTACTAAATGCAAAAAAAATTGAGAGCTTAAAGAAATAAAAAAAAATACACCAAGAAGGTTCCGAATCTGATTTTCAACAAAGTAGTAAGTTTGTATGCCACACACGGGTAAGAGGACAATAATAAATTCGGCACCACGGAGGTAGAAGTAAATAGGTTGAATGATGTTTTGATTTCACAAACTCAGTGCACACGATGTTCTTAATTCTAGCGGAGCTTTATCTTCTACTGGATAAAAACGGCTTTTGCACTCAGATATCTTAGTGCAAAAATACTCTTTCCGAGATGAGGGGCTGAAAAAGTCATAGAAAGCAAGCAAAGTTTTTGATAAAAGCAGTTATTGCATAAAACAAATAGATTCATTCATTAGTTTATTTAGTCTATAGAATAATGATGTATGATAAATTCTTTTTCACTCATTCACTAACTCTTACCCGATCTTAATGTCGTGGGTTCAAATCCAGTCATGTACCATTGAGTTTTTCTGCCCAAAATGTATGTACACCATGCCAGTGCTCTCAAACGGTGAAGGAAAATATCGTGAGGAAACCGATATGTCGTAGAACCTAAAAAGTACGAAAATATGTGTCATGTGCACGAAAGGAGCCTCTTTGTGGCGCACTTAAAATCCTTTCACCACACTTGGTTCGAAAGAAATCAGTGACACGATAAGAAGAAAACCAACGTGAAGTCACAGGATTTTGTAGTATAGTTTGAAATCATACGTTAGCATTAATTGTGGCATTTGGCCAACTGTATATCAAAGATATATTATGGGAACGATTATTATGACTGGCCATTACGTTTGGATCTACGCATATCCCTACTTGTGTGGGCTACGCGCTAAATATTTTATTTTCGCTGTTCTTTATGGGTTATAAAGATGTTTTTTATAAACGACAGGTGATGGCATAAACTTATAAACAGTTCAGGCCTACCATGAGCTCTGTCTGGCTCTGTCTCTGGTTTTGAGTTTGTGTGAGCGCTCACCAGTGCATTATACTGTGTGTGTGACGTTTTGACGTAGGATTGATTTAGACAGCACTCACACAGACTCAAAACCAGAACTAGAGACAGAGCCAGACAGAGCTCATGGTAGGTCTACAGTTCAGATTAAGGTTGTTCGATTCCGATACAAACTGAATTTACACAACTATGGGTAACACAAAGTATAAATGTACACTGAAATAGCTGTAATAGAATTTTACAGTGGTCTTTATTGCCGGCCAGTTATATGAAGTTGGAGAAAACTGTAGGATAACAGAAATATTAATAAAAACCCAAAAAAGTAATTTTTTCGTCATTCTTTTTCTGAAGCCCCGACTGCCACTACCAACGGCTGACACTCCAACTTTATATAACTGGCCGGTAATAAGGACCACTGTAAAAGCCTATTAAAGCTAGTTCAGTGTACATTAATACTTTATTCGCCCATAGTTGTGTAAATTAAGTTTGTATGGAAATCGTACCCCCTTCATCTGTTGTTCATGACTCAAGCCGTGCGAATATCTAAGCGTTCTGCGGTGGCAATCAGTGAAACGCTGGCATATTTTGATAGCGGTTCACTGCTATTATTATTTTTAATTTGTAAAAGGATCATACAAAAAAACGGTAGGGCGCTTGTACACGCTAAGAAAAAACGCCGGGTCTACCCAAGAATTCGTGTCGTAACTAGAAAATAACTGTGTACACTGCTCGCAGCGGTGCACGAAAACAATCTTATCTGCGCAAGACACGACGCGGCGAACGTTGTTGTTGTTTCGTGTGTGGAACAGACAAAATTCTTGTCGTCTTCACGAAGAATTTGTCTTGTCTGCCGCAGGAACGGCAAATTTTCTTAGCGTGTACAAGCGCCCGTAGGAACCGAGCCGTAGTTTGTTGCCTGTTCTTCTAGGCTTGGTCGCGTGGAACTGGCATCTAGACTCACCTAGCTTTAAGACGTTTCAAAGTGATCCTTGTGATACTACAGAATAAATAAATTTTTCATCCCACCAGCTCTGAAAGTGTGTTTTTGCTGTTCAATATCTGACTGCAAAAGCCGTTTTTATCCTCTAGTCTAGAGGATAAAGTAAATTTGAATTTAGAATATCGTGTTCACTAAGTTTGTGAATACACAACCTATTTACTTCTACCTCCATGGTGCCGAATTTATCATACAACCTTTTTTAATTTGTTAAAAAGTCGCACTCGTAACCTTCTTGGTGTGTTACTTTTAGTCGCGCCATGTTCTTTTTTGCATTTAGTCATTTCCTCGCTGAGGTGGGATGAAAAGTTACGTGTTGCACTCGAGTGCAAAGAGTTTTGGTTTAACTTTAGAATCCTGCGCTTGCTCAGTCATCAAAATTGAGCACGCGGTTATAAAGCAGCTTTGCACTCTTGTATAACAAATAACTATTTGACTTTAACTTCCTTGACCATTTTTATTAGGAGGCATTTTTGGCACATAAGAAACGCTAGCTGGGGTTTGGCAGGGCGGTGTTTTCAACGTCTGCATTTTACCAAGGCTAGTAGTAGGTTAGGTTAGGTTAGGTTAGGCTGATAAGGATTTAGATGTGAGTGTTCTGACGCATTATTACTTCAGCGATAAGAAGTAGAGTGTAACATAGTGGTGTATTTACTCTTCTTCTTCTTCTTAAATGTGAAAATGCAGTATTCACGCTAAAACTGAAAACCGAGCGCTTTCAGTTTTAGCGTGAATACTGCTTTATAAAACTAGTTTTTTTTTATTTGATCTATTTTGTCCCACTGTTGGGCAACGATCTCCCCCAAACACTTCGACTTCTCGAGCCTCCTCCCACCATTCCTCATAAAATTAGCATGGCAACAAATAGATAATAGATGCAACAAATACTGAGCCGGGGCCTAATTGACCTGTAGTGTCTAAAGACAGCTGCCTACCTGCCTATCCTTTTAATGATTATTTTCTTTTTATAATTTTTTATGTGATTTTATTTTTTAAGTAGGTATTCCTGTGTATATGAGTAGGTCAATAAAATGCTTTTCTTTCTTTCTTTCTTTCTTTCTTTCTTTCTAGTGTTTGGAAAATTATAGCAACAAGAATAGACCGCCGTTCCTTGTTGGAATCAAACTTTTGATTGCACCAAAATTATACAATCGTACATCAGTAGGCCTACCACAAGCTCTGTCTGGCTCTGGCTATCGTTTTGAGTCTGTGTAAGTCTCACACAGACTCAAAACCCGAGCCAGACAGCGCTTGTGCTAGACCTACAAGAATTATTCACGCTACCAAAAAATTAACCCAAAAAAATCTACTTCAAAACAAAGGCTAATTCGATTTGTCAAGCAATTTGAAAAAATACTCGGTTGGCAGAATATCAACCTAAATAAGATACTCAAGACGTTTTTCAGAGAAAATTGCTTGTCCTAAATTGCACTGTGGAAGAATATCACTTGAGATTTTTCGTTGCTGGCTCAAGTTAGAAGATACTGCGATATCTATATCTATACTTCTATACTAATATTATAAAGAGGAAAGATTTGTACCTATTTTTGTATGTTTGTAATGAATAGGCTCAAAAAGTAATGGGCCGATTTAAAAAACTCTTTCACCAATAGAATGCTACATTCTTCCAATTTGACATAGGCTACATTTCATTTTGAAAAAAAATAGGGATCCTTGGTAAAATTTGAACAATGTAACCGAAGGTGTAGAAAAATGAGTCTTCAAATGTCTTTCGTCGAATGCGCTGCCGTAACTATTAGCGATAGAACAAAATAATGTACAACAATATTGTCTACCCCGTGCGAAGCCGGGACGGGCTGCTAGTTTCAGATAAAATCCTACTAATATTATAAACGTGAAAGTTTGTAAGTATGGATGGATGGAAGTTTGTAACTCTTTCACGTAAAAACTACTGTATGGATTTTAATGAAACTGTACAATAATATAGCTTATTCATCAGAATAACACATAGGCTACACTTTATAAATATATTGTAACGGGATCGGGGCAAGCCAAGCCGCGGGCGGCTGCGAGTATACATATAAATAAATCGATATTGTATAAAAGAAAGTCGTGTTAGTTACTCTCTATACAGAAGTCAAGAACGGCTGAACCGATTTGGCTGAAAATTGGTGCGGAAGTAGCATAGAGACGGACATAGGATAATTTTATACCAAAAAAGTAACGGGAACGGGGTGAGCAAAGCCGCGAACGGGCGCTTGTATTACAAAAATAACATAGTTTTTAGCCAAGTCGATCGTCATGGCTTTGAAGGAAAAGATTACTTTTTTCTTCAAAACCATCGGAAACACTTTCGTTCAAATCAGGATATCACTTGTGTACTACTTAAGAGCGCATCGTGCGAAAATTTTAGATTTTTTTAAAATATACTATTTAACATGACATTCTATTTAACGCTAATGAAAATCGTATGTCAGCGTTAAATAGAATGTCATGTTAAATAGTATATTTTTTTAACACACCTAAATTTGAATTAATCTCAAATGTATAGTCTACAATTAGTACTTTTGCGATTTTTAAAATGTCACATAGTTATTTTGTTATGATTTTTTTTAAAAAAATCTCAAATTTTCGCACGATGCGCTCTTAATATGCAATATCCAAATGCCTTTCATTCCAAATGCAACACTTTGAGCTAAGACCTCAAGTAATGTTGGTTAAAATACCACCGAAATTACACAACAGAACTCAAATAACACCAGAAAAACAATTAAAATTAAAAAGCTATGTGACTTCCCAAAATGACAGAAAACTAATCATGTTGCCATCTCTATTTGTTGACATCAAAGTGACAGAGACAAGAGACTTAGCGAGCCGCTGTAAAGTGTCTGGCATTATGAATGAGGGATCTTCCAGTCTCGTTTAACTTGCGCCTACGTTTTTTTTGTTATTTATTGCGAGATCAAAGTAACGGTTTCAAACGTTTTATTTAAATTATTTTTTATGTTCTTTTATGAGCATCACTGGAGTGCTCAACAAAATTTACTTATAGATAGAATACTGTCAACATCTCTAGAAATAAACGTTTTGACGTGACAACGACTTATAACTCGATGGAGCCGGCTGCACGCACGAAAAAACATGATTCATGCGGCGTTACCTCACTCTGAGGCGTTCCATTTAAGGCTTGAAGTGCAAGCGAGAGCGCGGAACGAGCGATAAAGAGGCACAATCGGCCTCCACGTTCGGCAGCGTTCGACATCTGTCTCTCTCCTACTTGAGTGAGCGATGCGTCCGCGTGGACAGCTGTATGACGTTGTCACGTTCAACTTCAAATCGTCAGTAAACCGACTTTACAGCCAACCGATTTTTTTTTTAACTTCTACTAGCAGTAAGTAACCGAGCTTCGCTCGGTATTTTTTTTGATAACGTACCTACTTATGAATGATGAAATCATATACCATTTTGATCTTACTAACATACTACATAATAATAAAAAATAGGAACTGGTTATTTAAAAAAAAATCACCGAGTGCAATGAGATAGAAACATCCGGAACTTGTGTTTACGTAGTTCTTTAGTTCCAAAACTCGACAATAGATGGCGTTCTCCGAAACTCAACTCCGAACGCCGATATTTTCTAATAATAAATCCTAGCTAGATCGATTTATCGTCCCCGAAAACCCCTGTATACCAAATTTCATGAAAATCGTTGGTGCCATTTCCGAGATCCTAAATATATTTATATATATATATATATATATATACAAGATTTTCTCGTTTAAAGGTATAAGATAAACTCATATAATGGGTTCTTCTTGCCAGTTTAAAGTAAAAACAAAAGTAAAATAGTTTATATTGATTTATAACTTTAAATAAGTAATGTCTTCTTTATTAAAATGTTCCATCTACAATATTCAACTCAAGGTTCTTTCCCTCCATGTGGCAAATTATTGTAACTGATTTTCCGAAAAAAAGAAAGAAATATTGGATGTGCGAGCGAGATAGCAGCTACCTGCGTCTCAATTATGAGGAAAAAAGGATTGTTCAAACATTTGCTTTTCCCGTTTGAGAGCACACCATTCAACGTAAACGCTTATGTTTGCTTGAATCTACTCTTTAGAGATTTCAAGTCAATAAAAGGAAAAATCGTAATCTGATTTTTGAAATTTGCGATGAGTATTTTTATGACAAACATACATAAACTCACGCCTCATTCCCATGGGCGTAGGCAGAGCGGATTTCCACTTGCTACGATCCTGACATACCTCTTTCGCTTCATTCACTCGCATAACATTCTTCATACATGCTCGTCGGTTTAGGGTACTCCTGACCTGACCTTTCTCTAAAACGTCTGCTATCTGATCGAGATACATGCGCCTAGGTCTTCCCCTTCCAGCAGTTCCATTCACACTCGCCTGATGCACCTGTTTTGTTAATCTCCTTTCATCCATTCTCTCTACATGCCCAAACCATCTTAGCATACCTTTCTCTACTCTCATCACTACGTCTTCTTTCACATCGCATTTCTCTCTTATAAGTTTTTTTTCACTGGTATTTATTGCGTACTAGTTAGCGTTTTCGCTCGCCCCGTTCTCGTTACTTTTTCGACTCGGATGCAGACGACAGAAGTGAATTTAAGTATAGCGGACTGTAAATGCTATATAGATTCTACAGATCCTACCTCCCTTTCCTACCTATGTCGTTATACCTATGTAATAGATAAGCATGAGGAAACCCGTGGCTTAGTCAGCTCCGCACGTATTGACCATGTCTTTCCTGTGGATTAGGCCGACTAAGCTGTCAGGATGGTATAGGTGCTGGGCAAGCCTATCCCATCTAAAATCCTGTCCCAGGCACTATAGCGTCCCGTAAGTAGGGGCATGAGTGATCACCAGTTGCCCCTGACGCTATATAAATCATCTACAATAGATGCAAAGGCCTGTTTACTTACTTAGATAAGCATAGTCCGGGTTGAATGACCGATCTGGCATATAAACCAGTATCTATATATAACTGATTTCCGATCGATTGCGAGAGCTATCACCGGCCGAACGCAGATGAATGGAAGCTTAAAATAGGCCAAAATGTATGTTGGTAATATGACTGCATTCGCAACGGTCGTGGGTTTATACAGTCGTGCACCAATGATTTTTTCTCTCCACAACTTGTGGAGAGAAGTTAAAAAACTTAAAAAAGCGACTTGATTACCAAAATGCTGAACTAGTATTAATGAAATTTATAAATGGATCTGAGTGTTTCTAAGTTCAGAACTTTTACTTTTCTGCAATTTCAAATTTTAGGATTTTCAGTTTGAAGCGTAACTATATTAAGTTGGACTTTCAGAAATTTCAAAATTTGCACTATTTTAGTGTTATTATTTGCTATAATCAGTTTTAACGTACAACTGACCAGAAGATGTCATTGTTCCGAGTTAAAACTATAATTTCTAAAACTAAATTAAAAACTTAACTTTGACTTTTACAAAAAAGATTTCATACCTCAAAAGGTTAGGTGCTGAAGCGCTGTATAGAAAATTTCCTTTTATTTTTAGGTCTGCTATAAAATATAGTAAAAGCTCTAAGGTTCCCTAGTAAGACACCCCACAGTAATTACCTTCACACTATAAATAGTAGCTTTAATGCTGGGAGCTTTTTCTCTAAAAGCTACTGTGGTGGATGATTCTTTAGTGTGCTAAAATTTTATTTTTTATTTATTTTGTGATAGGTACAAAACTTAACTAAGCCTAATAACATAAAATAAAAAGATGTGACCATACTGCTGTTGCAGAGCACTAGTCTAGTGGTAGTGGCCCCGCCTTCCGATCCTAAAGACGTGGGTTCAAATCCAGTCGTGTACCAATGACTTTTTCTATAAGAAAATTTATGTGCACTATGCCAGTACTCTCAAACAGTGAAGAAAAACCTCGTGAGGAAACCAGCGTGTGTGTGTGTGTGTGTGTGAGGGTGTGTGTGTGGGACTCCTGTTTCCGCAATTGGACTCAAAGTCGGTCCGTTTTGCGTCAGGAAACGCTGACTATACTTGTAGCCAGCCTAACTCCTCCCAGAAGCGCAGAAGCTTCCTGGGGGCTTCACAGGCTTGGAGGAGTGACCTGGGGTGGTCCAGGATTTCACGTCGTTGAGTTGCTACGCCCTCGCATTCCAGGACTACGTGGGCAGCTGATTCTTCTTCGGATAGGCATCCCCTGCAGAGTGGACTGTCTGTGGCTCCGATGTTGTGTAGGTGTTTGTTCAGTGGACAGTGGCCGGTTAGGGTTCCCACGATGGTTTTGAGGTCTAGCCTATTAAGGCATATTAGACGACGTGTCAGTCTGGGTGTGGTTGCTGGTATTGCTGCTCTTGACTGTCTGCAGTCAGTCGCGCGCATCCAGCGCAGGTTGTGTTGCTTCTGCGAGCGCTGTCGTATCCAGGTACGTAGCTGTGAGAGTGGCAGAGGTAGGAAGGGGTTTGGTCCTACTATAGGTGTTTCTGAGCCTCTTCTGGCTAGCTGGTCTGCGGCATCGTTGCCAAGTGATTCGCTATGTCCCTTTATCCACTGTAGAGTTACCGTGTTCTTTGTGGCAATGCTCTCTAGGGCCTGGTGACATTCGTATATGAGCTTGGAACTACAGTTGTTATTTTCCAGAGCTCTAAGTGTTGCTGTGCTGTCTGAGAGGATCCGTATGTTGTAATCATCAATCCCTCTTCGGTGTATTGCTGTGGCAGCTTCGGTTATGGCCGCACATTCACATTGGAAGATGGAGCTGTGTAGGCCTAGTGATATTGATATGTTAATGTTGAGATCAAGCGAGTGCACTCCGGCTCCTGTTCCTTGTTTGGTTTTTGAGCCGTCGGTGTAGACTCTTACCTCGCTGATACCGGATTGATCTCTTTGGTCTTCATGTGTTTGTATGTGGTAGTGTTTTTGGAGTATTTGTTGTTTGGGGGTTTTGTCGCACGGTGCTGCGATTAGTGGTTCGTAAGATATCGCTTTATCCAGAATGGATGCGTGAGGGCTCCTGGAAATTCCCCATAGGTTCAAGTGTTTGAGTCTGATAGCGGCCATCGTCGCTTCTTGTTGTATGTGTAGGTCTAGTGGTGTTAGGCCCAGGATTATCTCAAGGGCGGCCGTTGGTGTAGTTCTCATGCAGCCCGTTATTGCAGAGCATGCTAGTCTCTGGAAGCGTTGCAGCTTCGTGATCACGGTGCTGAGTTCTGTTCTGTTCCACCATACGATGGCTCCGTATGTGAGTGTTGGTCTTATTACGGCTGTGTAGAGCCAAAGGGTTATTTTTGGCGATAGTCCCCACGTTTTCCCTAGCATTCTGCTGCATTGGAAGAACGTGGCACTTGCCTTTTTTAGTTTGTAGTCAAGGTGTTTGTTCCACAGGACTTTGCTATCGAGAATCACTCCTAGATACTTGACTTCGTTGGTCAGTTTTAGTTCGGTGTTGAAAAGCTTGGGAAGTTTTAAGTTACCCATACTTCTTTTTTGTGTGAACATTATGAGTTCTGTTTTTGTGGGGTTGACTGACAGGCCATGGTTAGTGCACCAGTTTTCTATAGTTTTCATGGCGGTTTTCATGAGGTCGCATAGTACGCTTTCGAAGCATCCGGTTGCAAGGATAGCAAGGTCGTCTGCATATCCTACTGTGAAGAGGCCGTGGCCGTTCAGTTTTCGGATGAGTTCGTCCACCACTATGTTCCACAGTAGCGGTGACAGTACGCCGCCTTGTGGGCAGCCTCGTGCTACAATGCCTCTGGTTGTGGTATTTACCGTTAGTTGTATTGCTCTGTACTTGAGCATGTTGTTTATCCACCTAAGGTCGGTTGTTTTGTTGTCAATCCGTCTCCGATTCTAGAGACTTCGCTATGGAGGGCGGATTCTGTGGATTTGCCTGGGCTGTAGGCGTGTTGGTGTGAGTGGAGCGGCTGGCGCAGGAGAGTGTTACCTCTAATTTCCTGGTCGCATATCCTTTCTAGGGTTTTGAGGAGGAACGATGTTAGACTAATGGGACGGAATGATTTCGCCATTGTGTAGTCGCTCCTTCCTGGTTTTGGTAAGAATAATACCTTCACTTCTCTCCATTTCTGGGGTATGTATCGGTGTGCGATACAGCTCCTAAAAATGTTTACTAGATAATCAACTAGTTGGTCGCTGCTCCATCTAAGGAGGCCTGGGAATATTCCATCCAGGCCTGGCGACTTGAAGGGAAGGAAGCTGTTGATAGCCCAGAGAACCTTCTCCCGGTTGATCAGATTCTGGGCTGTGGTCCAGTCTTGGTCACTGGTTGCGCGTACGCTGTGTACTTGCCATTCGTGCGTGTCCGTTATTAGACACCCTGGGAAGTGAGTTTGGAGCAGTATTTCGCTGGTCTCAGCGTCGGTTTTAGTGAATGTGTTGTCAGATTTTTTGAGATACCCAACCGTACGTGCTGGGTCACTGGATAGTATCCCTTTTACTTTGGTAGCCTGACTGGTTTTATCTATGTTGGTACAAAAACGGCGTGTCGTAGAACCTAAAAAAGTTCGAACAACAAGTATCAAGCGTCACGCAAAAAGGGCCCGCCAGCGGCCTACTTGCGGAAACCAGTCCGCAAACCAAGTGCGGATGATGAATTTGCCATAGGTACTGCTGTGTCTTTCGTTGTTTTTTTCTGATTACCCCCCAAAAATTAACTTCTAAACTAAATCGAATAATACATAACTGGAACTGGCGTGGAACTGGCACGTAGACTCACCTAGCTTTAAGACGTTTCAAAGTGATTCTTGCATCGTAATGAATAAAAAACTATTGACTTTGACTTTGACTTTGACATACATACATAAAATCTAGCCTCATTCACATGGCAGGCAGAGATCACGGATTTCCACTTGCTACGATCCTGACACACCTCTTTCGCTTCATTCACTAGCATAACATTCTTCATACATGCTCGTCGGTTTAGGATACACCTAACCTGGCTTTTCTCTAAAACGTCTGCGATCTGATCGAGATACATGCGCCTATAGGTCTTCCGAAAAAAAAATCTAATAAATATAATAAGATTTTCGTCTCGTTGACGTTCTCTTACCCCCGAATACTGAAACGCAACTCAGATTTTGAGCACGTCACAAATTGCTTTTTTTATAGTTTTCAATGAAAATCTGTCAAATATTCGTCGCTTGAAACGTGCTTAAATCTGAGTTGCGTTTCAGTATTCGGGGGTTAGACAGTTTATTGAATTGAAAAATTCTTGCAAATATAACAAGGACGGGAGAATTACCCCACGGGTTTTCTTCCTCCCAGTAATGAAAAGTCAGAGCGATATAAACCCATGGAATTGGACCACATGAAACATCAAAAGATAATGCTTTCCAAGCCGTCGCCGAATCCAACGATGTTTCCTTGAAAATGGGTTTTGAAACGGCTATTACGACAACCATAAAAAAATCTGTAGAATTTATTTATCATCTTTGGTTTCAAATCAAATGAAATGTGTATTTTTCATTAGTATCACAAGGATCACTTTGAATTTTAAAGATTTATTGTTAAGTTAGATTTTATAAATTACTAGCAGCCCGTCCCGGCTTCGCACGGGCACAGATAAGATAATACTATACTAGGCACGGGGTAGACAATAATTGTTGTACATTATTTTGTTCTATCGCTAATAGTTTCGGCAGCGCATTCGACGAAAGACATTTTAAGACTCATTTTTCTACACCTTCGGTTACATTGTTCAAATTTTACCAAGGATTTCTAATTTTTTTCAAAATGAAATGTAGCCTATGTCAAATTGGAAGAATGTAGCATTCTATTGGTGAAAGAATTTTTTAAATCGGCCCAGTACTTTTTGAGCCTATTCATTACAAACATACAAACATACAAAGATAGGTACAAATCTTTCATCTTTATAATATTAGTATAGAAGAAGTTTGTTACTTAGGTTTACCTAATTTAATATTATTAGCCGTAAGGCCAGTGTAATGCCCCAGCGGGGCTCATGTTCTGGACGTTATTACCCCCTAAGACCTATAAAACACATGAAGCAATGAATAAATGAATATGAATATGAAATGTCTTAAAGCTAGGTGAGTCTAGGTGCTTCCACGCGACCAAGCCTTGAAGAACAAGCAACAAACTACGGCTCGGTTCCTACCGTTTTTTGTATGATCCTTTCCCTTTTTATTTTTTAACAGCGGTGATAAGCTTGCAACCTGTCTTAGAATACAGATAACAGAAAAATGAGGCTACCTTTGTACTTTATTTGTACGTAAGTACTAAGTTACCTCTGACTACCCCTTTTGACATAGCCAGTCTAAAGATACTTAATGATACTGGAGTACTCTCCAGTATCATTAAGTCTGGCTATGTATATGTTTATGAGACAATGGCTGGTGGTGCTTGGGCCGATCTCTCGCTTAGTGTCTAAGTAATTTGTTTATTACTAACATAGTTTCTAAGTTATTTTGTCGTGTTACTAACCCCTATGGATCAAGGTCTGAAATAAAAAGTTTTTATTTTTATTTTATTTTTGTCAAAAGGGGTTATACATAATATACACTCATCATAATTGTTTATGGATATTCAACATTTTGTTGATTTTTACAAAAACGGAAAAAAACTTCTTTATAACCTAGATATGGCAAGAATCTTTATTTTGTGTTTTTTATTAATAATAGTAAAATACAAATGTTTGATATTATTTTATTTTAAAAACTAAGTTAGGAACGAAATCTCGAAAAATTTGAAAATCTATTCGAATTGAAAATAGACAATGTTGATGTTTGTACTTATATACTATGTCTTTTCGCAGTGCACAAAAGTAGCCTCTTTCAGGCGCACTTAAAAGTACTTTCACCACACTGGGTTGATTGAACATGACTCTGAGAAAAGGGGGGGCAAACTCTGAAGTTTAAGACCAACATTCCATTTCAAACCTATGACCCAACTCAATGGCATAACTCCCTTATCTTCAAACAGTGACCCACCCTTGCCTCTCCCTTAAGAATTTTATACTTACTTACCCGCAAGGTCAACGCCCTATCACATTCACATGTTCTAGATTTCAAATATAAAACATAATAAAAAAAAAAAAATATATTTTGGACAATTCACACAACACTACCCAGCCCCAAACTAAGCAGAGCTTGTAATATGGGAACCAGATAGCTGATATAATACTTGAATACATTTTTAGGGTTCCGTAGCCAAATGGCAAAAACGGAACCCTTATAGATTCGTCATGTCTGTCTGTCTGTCTGTCTGTCTGTCTGTCCGGCCGTGTCACAGCCATTTTTCTCCGAAACCATAAAAGCTAGACTGATGAAAGTTGGTGAGTAGATGTATTCTGTGAACCGCATTAAGGTTTTTACACAAAAATAGAAAAAAAACTATAAATTTTGGGGGTCCCCATACTTGAAACTGAAACTCAAAAAATTTTTTTTCATCGAACCCATACGTGTGGGGTATCTATGAATAGGTCTTCAAAAATGATGTTGAGGTTTCTAATATAGTTTTTTTCTAAACTGAATAGTTTGCGCGAGAGACACTTCCAAAGTGGAAAAAAGTTGGTCCCCCCCCCTCTAACTTCTAAAGTAAGAGAATGATAATACTAAAAAAAATATATGTTGTACATTACTATGTAAACTTTCAACGATATTTGGTTTGAACGAGATCTAGTCAGTAGTTTTTTTTTATACGTCATAAACGGAAACTCAAAAAATTTTTTTTCATTGAACCCATACGTGTGGGGTATTTATGAATAGGTCTTCAAAAATGATGTTGAGGTTTCTAATATAGTTTTTTTATAAACTGAATAGTTTGCGCGAGAGACACTTCCAAAGTGGAAAAAAGTTGGTCCCCCCCCTCTAACTTCTAAAGTAAGAGAATGATAATACTAAAAAAAATATATGTTGTACATTACTATGTAAACTTTCAACGATATTTGGTTTGAACGAGATCTAGTCAGTAGTTTTTTTTTTATACGTCATAAACCGTAAACCGCAATTTACCTTTCAACGAACTAAAGGAACCTTATTATGTTACATCAAGTAACATATATAAAGGTTCTTGTAGTTCGTCGTGCTACGGAACCCTTCATGGGCGAGTCCGACTCGCACTTGGCTGCTTTTTTTTGTAAATACATACTTAGAATACAATATAACACCCAGACAGAGAACAAACATTTATGTTCACCACACAAATATTTGTTCTCGGTGGGGATCGAACCCACGACCTATGGCGCAAAAGGCAGAGCTACTACAAACTGAGCTAGAGGCCAGTCAAAATAATAATAATATGATGTTTGTGGGATATTATGTTTCAATATCTTATTTTAAAAGTTACAGGGGGGGGACATATTTTACCACTTTGGAAGTGTCTCTTCCGCAAACAATTCAGTTTAGAAAAAAAATACCTACTTTATTTGAAACCTCGGCATCGTTTTTACAGACCTATCCATTATATAGATACCCCACACACACGTATGGGTATGATGAAAAAATATTTTTGAGTTCTTTATGGGGAAAAAAGTGGCTGTGACATACGGATGGACAGACAGACAGACATATATGGCACATAACTAATACTAAATAGGACAGTAACGTGTTAAATAAAATAAAATTTATTTACACAAAGAAACTCAGTATATAGAAATAGAAACAAGTAAATATTTTGTTTACTTGTAAGTAAACAAAATATTTACAAAATGTACAAAATACACTAGAGAATACAAAATCGAAGCGACGCGTGACCCAAGGGCTGGGGTATTTGTGCAGCGTACGAGTATAAGCATTGCTATTCAGCGTGGCAATGCCGCCAGCGTCTTGGGGACGCTTCCGCCTGGCACTGTAACGTGTTTAGGTGGCAGCCCCGTGCATATGAAAAGGCGCTCAAGGAAGTCGACATGAGCATTGAATTCCAGCCTTTGTTATTGCACCAGGAACAAATCTAGTAACCAGCAGGGGCAAACAAAAATTAAAAAACCTACTGCTGAAAAATCATGTTCTAAAAAGTATAACTAAATAAAAAATAAAAATATCATAAACAATCCAGGCAGCATTATCTAGGGAACAAACATTTGCGTTCACCACACAAATATTTGTTATCCGTGGGAATCAAACCCACGACCTACAGCGCAGAAGGCAGAGGCCAGTATATTTTTATCTAAGTTACACTTTAAAAGTATCAAAATTTTTAGACAAGTATCTCTTCTTAAATTTAAACTTAGCTTTTGTCGAGGTTTTGATGCAGTTTTCTCCAATTAAGTCTTTCAAATGCGGCTTCTTTGACTTCCTTATACGGCATGAGTGCGACCTTTTCTTTTATCTGCCTTTACTTATTCTTGGCTTTCATCTTCCCGTTTGTTTTGCCGTCGTCGGTTTCGGCAATTTTTCATCATCCGCTCTTGATGTGCGGGCTGGTTTTTCCGCTGGCGGGCCCTTTTTGCGTGCCCTTGACACGTGTTGCTCGAACTTTTTTAGGTTCTACGAAACGTCGGTTTCCTGACAATGTTTTCCTTCACCGTTTGAGAGTACTGGCATAGTGCACATACATTTTTCGACAGAAAAACTCACTGGTACACGACTGGATTTGAACCCTCGACTTCAGATCGCAAGGCGGGGCCGCCACCACTAGACCACCAGTGTGCTATCTCTCTCTCGTCGGTTAAAAAAGATCCCCCGTCTCCAGATCCTTACTCCCTCTCTGGTTATAAGGAAACGCTCGTCTTAATGAGTTTACGGAGTAGGGAAGCTAGTCGGAATCGGTTGGAGGACGAGAGGATTAATAAAGTCTGGTACATTTCGACCATTGGCAAAATCCTTAGGAAAGGACGTCCTTTGTTGGTATTTTTGGTCAGGGCCATGGCTAGAGAATTGCTGGTAATGTTATTGTAAGGTTGTCATCAGTGGCGATTCGGTGTGGTGAAAGGATTACAAAACAATAGGAATATACTACACTGATGAATACAGCGTCCGTTCGGAATAGATTAATAAAATGAAAATTTTACAAACTTGGTAAAGTATACGTACAATTATCGGTATTATCGCTACAATGCGATTTCTTCCAGACAAGTTTTGGATGCAGATAAATTAAAACTATAGAAGATTGGCTGGGTACGTCAAACTTCGCCAAAAAACGGTGTTTATTGGTCAAGTTTTAACTTCTGTCTGCATTCCCGGAGTGCCCCTGTTTTTTTTTACCGTTTTCGTCCCACTGCTGGGCAAAAATCTCCCCAAACACTTCTACCTCTCTCTCTCTCTGTCTCTCGCATCCTCCCATCACCTCCTGTCAAAGCTATCCACTCCATATCGTCCCGACAACAAATAAAAAAAATGTTGTAGGAAAATTTTACGCAAAATAAACGATTTCCATTCTATTCCTTTGGAGGCTATACATAATACAATAATCTATAAGTACTAATATTATAAAGAGGAAAGATTTGTACCTAATTTTGTATGTTTGTAATGAATAGGCTCAAAAAGTACTGGGCCGATTTAAAAAATTCTTTCACCAATAGAATGCTACATTCTTCCAATTTGACATAGGCTACATTTCATTTTGAAAAAAATTAGGGATCCTTGGTAAAATTTGAACAATGTAACCGAAGGTGTAGAAAAACGAGTCTTAAAATGTCTTTCGTCGAATGCGCTGCCGAAACTATTAGCGATAGAACAAAATAATGTACAACAATATTGTCTACCCCGTGCGAAGCCGGGACGGCCTGCTACTATTTATAAATAATTTATAAATGGAAGCCCTTAGCGCCGATGAACGATAAAACATTAATTAGTATCCATTGGAATCGCCTAAAGCCGTTTAAAGTCTCAATTTGAATTACAACGACGCCATTATTCTCCACAGCTGAAATAAAAGAGCTCGTTCATTTATAGACATAAGATATAGGCCCACATTTAGAAACAGTGCTTGAGTTGAGTGTAGATAATAAATTACAATGAATTTCCTTTTCATCTTCTTCTTATCGATTGTAATTATTAGTGACAATCGATAAGTAGAGGAATAAATTAATTACAATGACAAAAACCGAAGGACAGACATTCGTACTCACAGTTCTTCTGTCGTGTCACCAGCCTGTCGATTCCAGCAACACGTCTCAATTGAGTGATCGCTGAATCCGCGTTCCATTTTCAAATATTTCAAACAAAAATTTACAACTCGCATCGATTTACGCGATCGCTTGAGTGATTTGTGTTGCTAGAATCGACGCCCAGCTCTTTTTAACCGGTGCGGTGAAAGGATTTAGTGCCACTCACTCAGACAATGCTCCTGCTGGTGGTTTGCACATTCGTACCCCCGTTGTTTCATTAAAAAAATCGGTTGTCTGTAAAGTCAGATTACTGACGATAGTTGAACGTGACAACGTTGAAATGGAACGCCTCAGAGCGATGTTACGCCGCATTAGTCATGTTTTTTTAGTGCGTGCAGCCGGCTCCATCGAAATATAAATAAATAAATAATGTTGGACAATTCACACAACATTATCTAGCCCCAAGCTAAGCAGAGCTTGTGTTATGGGTGCTAGATAACTGATATACATAATACAATATATTACATGTATAGATATTTTTTATTTTATATAGAAAACGACCAGAACACCCAGAACAAATACCTGCAGATCCTACAAATATTTGTTCCAAGGCGGGAATCGAACCCGCAACCTCTTGCGTCGCAGGTGGACATCCGCCCACCGCACCACAGAGGTCGTAAAAAAAAAGTGTTTAACTGAACCAGCTGTTCTAACCTCAGCTAGGAAACAGAGTGTAAGCAGTACTCTCAATAAAGTTCAATTCTCAATAAAATTGGAACAAGGACGGAATTGTCTCTTTTCATCCCTGTTTTATTTCAATGGGATTCTATAATTCAATTAAAATAATAAGGTCACTTGGGGTAGGTATTTGCGTGGGTGGGGTAATAACGACTTCTTTGGAGATATTTTTTCTAATACCCACTCAATCTATATTTAACTAGACTCATCAAGAAATATGGTGGGTACACACGTACGTACTTGCTCGATAAACTTGCTTGATCTCGAGCAAGTACGAACGTGTGTACCATGCAAGTCTCAAGACAAAATGCTCGAAGCCAACCAAAATGTTCGATTCGAACAAGATTCAAACGTCTATAATTCTTGCTCGATGTTCGATGCAAACATGTTTGTACATGTAGCCGCGAGGTCGAGCATGTTAGTCGTGATTGATATTTTTGTGAAGAGGATGCGAGTGCGCTGTTAAAATGTCGGACTTTCGTTCATTTTCTCGGGATTTTGTGGAACAATTTATAAATATGTATCAGGAGGAAGAGTGCTTGTACAAAACTACGCTAAAAGAATATAGTGCTAGGGGTAAAAGAAACGCAGCATATATTATATGAACGTTTAATTTTATTGTGTAAAACTGTTGAACCTAATATTGACAAGAACGGAGTAATAAAAACTCTTTTATCAAATTAACATGACCGTGACGTTCTCTTCTTTGTAACATTGGCCTAACCCAGCGACGACGACGCTTTCTTCGCGTAGTTTTTCCCTGACAGTAAATTTAGCAGGCGATGCCCATCAAACACAACAACGAGTCGTCCATTGCTCGAAGAGTTTCAACGCGCACTAAACATGTTCTTCGAGCAAGCTTTTACGTGAAGACGCAGGCAGGCCTCTTTCACTCCATGTACTTGCGCGCGATAAGTACCTACCGGCCGCCGGGCAGTCGACTGCCTATTTCTCAGTGGGTTGCCGACAGCCGCGCGGAGCGTTCGTACGCGAGGAAATATTTTGTGTTACCGGACTTTGCCCTTGTTTCCCACAAGAATACCTACTTAAATTATTTATACGATTCAGAATATTTTCCATAATTAAGTTTAATAACCGAGAATTTCGCCAAGGCAAAAAATTTATTAAACACTAGCTGCCTGTCCCGGCTTCGCACGGGTGGACATTTATTTTTTAAACACATAAATAATAGCCTATGTTATTCAAGGTGAACCTACGTCCAGCAGTGGACTGATATCAATTGATGATGATGATGAAAGAACATTCTATAACGTTTAGGAGCACTATTTTCTAGAACATTTTGTCCAAATCTAGAATTCAGAACCGTTTGCATGGGTATATTTGAGTATTCTAGATAATTCTGGATTACTAACGTTTGGGTGGGAGCATTCCGGATGCTATCCGACTTTAAATTTGATTATTCCAGATAGAATGATCTGGAACAATCAGTAGTTTCGGAGTTTATCGCGTTCCAAATTGTGACACGAAAGATTTATATATATAGATTACATCAAAATAAAACATTTGTAAGTTATGTATAATTTCTTGATAATTAAAAAATAAAACATGTTAAAACAGAAGAAATTATTTTTCTTTCAATTATAAAGTTTACTGCAAATACCTACTGACATATACATCGAAAGAGGCAGCCCTGACAATCTACGCTGAGCACGTGGCGGCGCGCACCTACAGAGCAAAGTCAACTTTATGTTCGTAAGCTTTGGTTCATTTTGGCTTGCAACGTCTAGCTACTAGAGGGAGTAGGTTATTATAGCAGTAGGTATTGTCATTTTTCCTTGGAGTGATTTATCTGTTACGTAGTAACTTTATTAATCTGTGACGCAGGGTCGAGCATGTTTGTAGATAGTCATGCTCGGATGAAACATGCTCATCGCGCATGTACGTACGTGTGTACCCACCGATTTAGAAGTTTTATATTTGGCACATGCCCCATGCCCCTAAAACGTAGGAACGCTCAAACAATTTTTGAAACGACGTTTCTAGGGCCCCGTAGCCAAATGGCAAAAAACGGAACCCCTTATAAAGATTCGTCATGTCTGTCTGTCTGTCCGTCCGTATGTCACATGCACTTTTCTCCGAAACAGTAACAACAGTAACAGATGAAACTTGGTAAGTTGATGTATTCTGTAAACCGCATTAAGATTTTCACACAAATATAAAAAAAATGCATTAATACGTCTTGAATTTACCCTTCATTCAATCAATTTAAATATTAAGTTAAATTATGTTCTTGCAGCTACGGGACCCTTCATGGGCGACATGGGGAGTACGACTCGCACTTGCCGCTTTTTTTTATTCAAAACTTCACACAAACAAAGTTCTGCGAGATTCCACTTCACATATTTATTTTCTGAAGAAAAAGATTATTCTCCTTTAAAAAGAGCTGTTTTTGATGTTTTTATGCAGTTTTCTCCATTATAATTCAGAGAAGCCCAATTAAGAATGGAAAACGGGGAAGAGGAAGGCTAAGAATAAGTTACGTGAGCCAGATAAAAGAAAAGGTTGCTGTCATCTCTTATTAAAGAAGTCAAGGAGGCCGCATTCGAGAGACCTAATTGGAGACAAGAGACAACTGCATCAAAACCCCGACAACAGCTTAGCTCTTAAATTTAAGAAGATCTTTTTACTACAGAAAATAAATATGTTAAGTGGAATCACGCACAACTTCGTATGTGTGAATCTATAAAAAACTAGTAAAAAGTAGTAGCCCTTCTCTTTGTGAAGGGCTCGTCCAGGGAAGTACTACCACCATGCCTAATTCTGCCGTGAAGCAGCATTGCTGTTTCGGTTTGAAGGGCGTGGGTGCCGGTGACATTACTGGCACGTGAGGCTAAACATCTGTATGCCTCCAGTTGATGGACGCTGGGCAGTGCATCGTAGGGCACGTTCCTGACGTGCGTGACGTACGAGGCAACGCTTTATTATAGGCGATGGTTACCACTTAACATCAGGTGGGCCATGTGCTTGTTCCATCAGCTAGTTACATAAAAAAAACTCCTTCTTCCTGCACTTATCTCACTTTATGTGTGGTCGGCACGACATTTATTCCTCCTCCATTCTCCTCTGTCAGCCGTCATCTCTGCATTCACTCTATAACATTTCATCCCCGCAGTGAAGCTTAAATCAAACGCGTCATAACCGGCTCTAGCGCGTCTGATAACGGGTTGTGACGCATTTAACCGGATCGGTATATCCGGTTTCAACACCCGGGTTTATGTATGATGATAACTCAATCTGTGTTGATTTAACGTAATAGTTCTAGCGATGTTGAATCAGTACAGGCAAATAAATGATATTTGTATTGTTTTTTTTTTTTTTAATATAGATAGCTAAGCATTTGGCTGCCATCACACCTGATGGAAAGTGAGGATGCAGCCTAAGATGGAGCATGCTTAGCCCTAATCCATCTGTTCACTCTTGTCTTAAAAATTCCCAAATTGTAACTTTCCGGAAATACTGACGGCGGAAGAGAGTTCCACTCCTTGGCAGTTCGTACTATTAAAGTGGAGTCAAAGCGCTTTGTACGAGAATGTGGAATATCTACCATGAAAGGAGTGGCACTTGTCCGTGCGTGTTTCGAATAAATGTATTTGTATTTCGAAGTCGTAGTGATGAGAGTAGAGAAAGGTATGCTAAGATAGTTAGGGTATGTAGAGAGAATGGATGAAAAAAATACTGTTGTGATACTACTGATTAAATACATTTTGAATTTGAATACCATAAAACCACTTGTGTGTTTAAGAAGGTGCAAAATAATTTCCATTGCCAGTTTAAGTAGGCTATTAAAACATTGGTTTTACGTTTTATTTGTTTGTTATTCTACAACCACGTGTCAAAAATATTGGGGAAAATCATCCTACGTCCGGTGACGTCGGGTCCAGTCTGCAAATGTTCAAATAACGAATATTCATTTCCCGAAATACCCGGTTTTATATACGGTTTTAACCTATTTCTCACCTGTATTGCCGTGACCCGGATGAAATGAGGAAGCAATGTTGGTTTGAAATGGCTTTTAATAAAATAAACACGTTATATTTTGTAACGAGACATCACTTGAGGGAAGAATATAATATTTGAAAAGACTGTCAGGGCACGGCAGATACTTGATTTTAAGTTTCTGGAATATAAAATTATTTTTGTGTAGATAGATAGATGAAAAATTCCTTATTGCTCACAAAAATTTCTCTCGAATATTAAAAAAGCAGCCAAGTGCGAGTCGGACTCGCCCATGAAGGGTTCCGTAGCATCAAGTAACATAATAAAAAAAAATAAAAAGAATTTAGAGGTTCTTGTAGTTCGTCGAAAGGTACGATTTATGACGTATAAAAAAAAAACTACTGACTAGATCTCGTTCAAACCAAATATCGTTGGAAGTTTGCATAGTAATGTACAACATATATTTTTTTTAGTTTTATCATTCTCATATTATTTTAGAAGTTAGAGGGGGGGACCAACTTTTTACCACTTTGGAAGTGTCTCTCGCGCAAACTATTCAGTTTAGAAAAAAACGATATTAGAAACCTCAAACTCATTTTTGAAGACCTATTCATAGATACCCCACACGTATAGATTCGATGAAATTTTTTTTTTGAGTTTCAGTTTCAAGTATGGGGACCCCCAAAATTTATAGTTTTTTTTCTATTTTTGTGTAAAAATCTTAATGCGGTTCACAAAATACATCTACTCGCCAAAATACAGTTTCATCAGTCTAGCTCTTACGGTTTCGGAGAAAAATGGCTGTGACATACGGACGGACAGAGAGACAGACAGACAGACAGACATGACGAATCTATAAGGGTTCCGTTTTTGCCATTTGGCTACGGAACCCTAAAAAGCGGCCAAGTGCGAGTCGGACTCGCCCATGAAGGGTTCCGTAGCAACAAGTAACTTAATATAAAAGTTCTCGTAGTTCTTCGAAAGGTAAATTGCGGTTTACGATTTACGACGTATAAAAAAAAACTACTCACTAGATCTCGTTCAACCAAATATCGTTGGAAGTTTGCATAGTAATGTACATCATATATTTTTTTTAGTTTATCTTTCTCTTATTTTAGAAGTTAGAGGGGGGGGGGGGGGGGATCAACATTTTACCACTTTGGAAGTGTCTCTCGCAAAAACGGTTAAGTTTAGAAAAAAACAATATAAGAAACCATAACATTATTTTTGAAGGCCTATTCATAGATATCCCCACACGTATGGCAATACCGTCTTTACCATAAGGGCACACGGGGCCCGTGTCCATTCTCTCATTCTCAGGGGGCCCCGAAGGACCGACAATTTCTCTGACACATTTATTCTCAAAACATTTTTCTCGGGCACATTACATTTTTTTCACAATACAAGTCATATACTACGCCATTATATCCTACTGTATTTGATTACCTATAATAAATGGTTATGCTTAGTAAAAAATGTTATTATAATTAGCTTTTATTACTTTACAAAAGGGCCCATAATTCTTGTGTGCCCAAGGGCCCTAGCCTAGTTTAAGACGGCCTTGACGTATGGGTTATTTTTTATTATTTTTATTTAAATTTTATTTTTTATTTGAAGTTACAATAGGTGGTCTTATCGCTAAGCAGCGATTTCTACCTAGCCAGGTTGAAATTACTGCTGCACTTTAGTTAGATGAAGTAGATTATCTAGGTACCTACTAGGTTGAACAAGATGGATGCAGCATCATGTAACGAGCACGCTATGATCAATAACCAGTAGGCCTACCACAAGCTCTGTCTGGCGCCGTCTCTGGCTCTAGTTTTGAGTCTGTGTGAGTGCACCAGTGTATTATCTTGTGTGTTTGAAGTTTCGACGTAGGATTTTTTAGTCAACACTCACACAGACTCAAATCCAGATCCAGAGACAGAGCCAGACAGAGCTTGTGGTAGGCCTACTGAAAGGATCGTTAGTAGTTTCAGGTTCGCTTCATTCAACAAACTGCCTTGTTAGTTTGTGATAGCAATAACTTAATAACTTGTATTGCGGAATGGAAGCCCGCAGGCGCTTGTAGCAGATCTATATGGAAAATATTATTCGTTGTTTAAACAAATAAACTTACTAATAGTACAGGTACATATTTTCAAAATAAACAAGAAACAGTTGAGCTATCTGCAGACCGTTACAAACGATCTAGAGATATCTCAACTAATGCAAATTAGTGACAGACGGAAGTCCACAGCTGGACACCGAATTCCCGCGATCCTTACAATGTCGTCGGTCCATCTGGTGGGTCCTACGTTTAGTCTTCCGGTTCCTACTACTCGTTCTAATTTCAACATCGTAATGTCACATTACGATATTGAAATTGGTGAAATAAGAGACTCTTTACAAGCAAATGTTCAAACTGTACCTAACTAGCCATAGTCAATAAAATGTTTTCTGTACAATGCAATAAATATTTCTGATTGCTGAAAAAAGTAATCTTGCTCAAGGTTTGTGATACAGGATTTTTCTGAAAAATTACATCACGTATTGTTACGGTATCTTGCTCATGGTTTGATGCAGGGTTTTTCTGAAAAATTGCATCAAGTTTAGTATTGTTAGTATCTTTCTCTTGCTTATTATGTTTGATTTGATATAAATTTCAAAATTGGCCAAAAACAGCGTCAGTCATTCAACCCACGTCTCTGCGATAGTTGAAACGTGGGCGAGCGGGTTTTAATCAGCGATCATATCCCATATCATCACTCACTGTTCAGTCGAGTCAGTTAAGACCCTTCTGATGGCATTGATTATAAAAACCAAGAACCGAATGAGTCTTCATCCAAAACGCAACGATAGCGCGTGCTAATCTACTAGTGGCGACATCTAGTTCTGAAATGCGTAAACCTGATAAGGCACAGAATACGTCATAGTTTTTATCAGAAAATGTTTGTTTTTATACAGCTGAACCAATAAACTGATTGAGAATGCGACGCCAAAAAAAAACTGATTGAGATAGAATTTGGCGTAATGTTGAAAAACATTCTAGAGTTGGCTATTTTTGAAGAGAAAACCGTAGTTGATAAATTTCTTGGTGAAATCGTTAGGCGGGTGGGCTTGAGCGTTTTTTGAGGTGGGAAAAAACCAATGAAAACTTTGGCTTTCAAGTCTAATATAATATTTATTCAGTAGCATCACAAGGATCACTTTGAAACGTCTTAAAGCTAGATGGACAAGCCCCTAGTTCTAAAATAAACCTCTGAGTTCTAAATCAAGACTCACTGCAGGTATGTCAACAAATATCAATTCTATTTGCATCACTTCTATGAAGTACAATCTAGATATTGCGAGTGACCCGAATATAGCATCCGGTTTCAGCGCATAAATCTATTTACAAACCGTAAAGGCGAGTGTGAATGGAACTGCTGGAAGGGGAAGACCTCGGCGCTTGTATATCGATGGTCAAGAGCACAGAAAAGCAAAAACGCTTTTTCATTACTCATACTCTGAAAGTAGGTCTGAAGTTGCCTGAGGGGCCTAATTGAAAGTAAAACTTTCAGCCCTAGGGAGAATCGCTTTCTACTGACAGCTGTCAAATTATAAAAAAAAAACAAGTTCTATTTTATTCAACCATGTCCCAACTTTCTGAAGTCTTTCTAACTGCAAGGAGGTCGTTGAACCAAATTCCAACTTTTTATTCAGCAAGTAGGTTGGAAACCCATTACAACGGTAAGAAGTTTAAAAAGTCTAATAAGATAGCGCAATGTAAAATTTAAATTTAAATATCATAAAGATATTTAATAAATAATATATCTTCTAAATTACTTGATTAATATATAGCTTCAACTATTTATTTAAAATAACATAGATTTGACATTTACCATTTTTTAAATTATGAGAATCAAAATAATGGCTGAATAATGCTGGCGAGCCGAAGCCGAAGGCCCGCCAGAGAAAAAGAAAAAAAAAACCGGGAAGGTGGCAATTCAATCTTCATTTTCACAAATTTTTCTTTCATGTTTTTATTTTTACTTTCCTTGTATTCGTAATGAAAAGCACAGTGTTTACCTCGGGTGAAAGTCTTTTATGTCCCTCAAGCTCCATTGGCGCCCTCGCTAACGCTCTGGCGCCAAGCCCGTCTCGGGACTCAAAAAACGTGACTTTCAACACTCAGGTAACAATGTACTATTGCTTAGTACCCTAAACCGACGAGCATGTATGAAGCATGTTATGAGAGTGAATGAAGCGAAAGATTTATGGCAGGATCGTAGCAGGTGGAAATCCGTCATCTCTGCCGACCCCCCATAGAAAAAAGACGCTATTTTATGTATGTATGTATAATTGTAAAATCAGGAGCCTAATTCTCGGGCTGAAAGAGATTTTCAATATCCCTTAAATACACATTGGCATTGCACAACCCCGCACTTTTTCTACGTTTTCCGTATATCGTAGCTGTCGAGGCTTCTACGATGAGGTCGTCGATGAATTACTCAAGGAAATCATCCATTCTCTCTTCGAAAAGAAGCAATAAAATAAAGTTGCAAAATGATCTCGGTCGGCCCGAGAATTAGGCTCCAGCTCTCTCACCAATCAGAACTAGCCTACGGTCAAACGGTGAGGGAAAACATCGTGAGGAAACTGGCATGTTGTAGAAACTAAAAATTAATCGAGATCAGTGGTACTACAGGAAAAGCCGTAGGATAGCTAGTTGTGTAAAGATTCATTTTCAGACAGTAACAAAAAGTCGAACCCTTTTGTTTGATAAAAGTTTTTTGATACTTTGGGCAAGACGTAGTAGATATTCGGGAGAGTCACAGAGTAAATTGATACTGGCTAGGTTAGTTTCATTTTTCATTGATATTGTATTAATACAATATTACACACAATAAAACAATGTCAAAGTCAGTATTTATTCAGTAGAATCACAAGGATCACTTTAAAACATCTTAAAGCTAAGTGAACCTAGGTGCCAGTTCAACGAGACCAAGCCGAGACGCAAGAACAGGCAACAAACTACGGCTTGGTTCCTACCGTTTTTTAGGGTTCCGTAACCAAATGGCAAAAACGGAACCCTTATAGATTCGTCATGTCTGTCTGTCTGTCTGTCCCTCGTATGTCACAGCCATTTTTATTTCCGAAACTGTAAAAGCTAGACTGATGAAACTTGGCGAGTAGATGTGAACCGCATTAAGATTTTTACAAAAAGTAGAAAAAAAACAAAAATATCCCCATACTTGAAACCGAAACTCAAAAATTTTTTTTCATCAAATCCATACGTGTGGGCTTGTGTTATCACCAGTTACCTGACGCCATATAAATCATCTACAATAGATGCAAAGGGCTGTTTACTTATTACTAACTAAGTATGGATTTATTTCTGAAATAAATATTTGATTTGATTATGCCATTTCCTGTGTGGAGATTTTAATGTAGATATCCCGGTTCACCCTCTTTCTGAGAGGCTGTTAAATTTGTTTAAATGTTTTGACCTACACTGCTTGTTTCAAGATCCAACAAGGGTGACACTAACAACAGCCACCTGTCTTGACAATATTTTTAGCAGTCATGAGCCAGTTAGTAAATCGGTAGTTAGGCATTTTAGTTCAGATCACTACGGTCATAGCGCTAGATTTGCTTATAAAATTATAGATAAACACGAGATTTTCACCCACCGGCCTATCACAGAGAGCCGTATTAAAAAGTTTCAAACCAATATTGAACTGAAAGTGTCCCTCATGCCTTGTCTGACTGACCCGAATGACCTTTTCACCAACTTGTCAAATTTAATCAATGAAGAACATAAGGATACCTTTAAACTTAAAACATGTAAAGCTAGTAGTAGTGTCGCGTTCGCTGACTGGGCCACCCCAGGTATTTACAAAAGTAGGAATACATTATATGAGCTATATGCTGCTAGGGAATCAATGCTTAATGACCCAGCATTTATTTTACATATTAAAAACTACTCTAAAGCATTTAAAAGAGCTTGTCACGCAGCAAAATCATTGCATATCAAAAGAAAAATTGAAAAATCCACAAATAAAATTAAAGCTACCTGGAAAATAGTCAATAATGAGACTGGCAAATCAAAACTCCGTAATAAAAAAAATCATTTGAAAGTAAACAATAATCTTTTGACAAATAATTTTGAAGTAGCCAACGCGTTTGATAGTTTCTTTTCCAGTATCCCTAAAGTAGTGACATCATCTTTAAATTCCTCGGCATCTGGTGCGATGGCATTGTTAGAGTCTAGTGTAAAAAAATGTAATAATATCTTTAGTTTTAAATACATTAATGCTGACAAAATCGTGAAGACATTTAAATCATTAAACATTAAAAATACTGAAGATTTATGGGGAATGTCTACATAATTACTCAGCGCTATTATAACTGATATTGCACCACGCCTAGCGTATATTTTTAATAGGTGTGTTGATGAGGGTGTTTTTCCTGATTTAATGAAACCTAGTAAGCTCATTCCCCTGTTCAAATCTGGAAATGCAAGTGACCCTGCTAACTATAGACCTATCTCAGTATTGCCCACGCTAAGTAAAATCTTTGAGAAAGTTATTCTTACTCAGTTGTTATCACATTTTAACCTAAATGGGATACTTCATAGCCACCAGTTTGGATTTACGAAAGGTCGATCAACGACTGATGCCGGTATTCTACTCTTAAAGCACATATATGATGCCTGGGAAAACTCGCAAGACGCGATTGGGGTATTCTGCGATCTTTCCAAAGCTTTTGACTGTGTAAATCATGCTACATTAATATCTAAACTTAAACATTACGGCATTCTAAATCGCTCTATTGACCTAATACAATCATACTTGACTGATAGAGTCCTTAAAGTTGATGTGGGCGGTGAGAGATCTTCTGGGTCTATTATTGACATGGGGGTGCCACAAGGTTCGATATTAGGTCCTTTCTTGTTTCTAGTGTACGTAAATGACCTCCCTTTTTTGGTTAAAAAACTATGTGAAATAGTACTATTTGCTGACGATACCTCATTAATTTTTAAAGTCGATAGATTGAAGACTAATTACGATGACGTTAACGCATCTCTGTCGCAAATACTTAACTGGTTTAACGTTAATAATCTTTTACTGAATGCTAAGAAAACCAAGTGTATTAAATTTATCTTACCAAATGTGACTCTCCGGCCAACTAATATTATACTTAATGGAGAGTCACTTAACCTTGTAGATTCTACTATTTTCTTAGGACTTAATATTGACAAAAAATTGCAGTGGGGGCCACAAATCAAAGCACTTGCAGCTAGACTAAGTTCGGCTGCATATGCAGTTCGGACTATAAGATGGCTTACTGATGAAGCTACAGCTAGGCTAGTTTATTTCAGCTACTTCCATAGTGTTATGTCTTACGGTATCCTTCTCTGGGGGAAAGCAGCTGATATTCAAACTATATTTGTTTTACAAAAAAGGGCCATACGTGCCATATATAAAATGAAATCTCGAGACTCATTGAGAGAGCGATTTAAGGAAATTAATATCCTCACAGTAATTTCACAATATATATATGAAAACTTATTGTACACTCACAAACACATCTGTAGCTTTCAGAAAAATTGTGATTCACATAATATTAACACTAGAAATAAAAATAAACTTTATATTCCCAAATTTCGCCTGCAGAAGGTAAATGGGTCTTTTATGGGGAACACTGTACGCTTTTATAATAAACTTCCGGAAAATGCAACTAAGCTTCCTATTCGGAAGTTTAAAGCCTATGTTAAGAATAATTTAATAAAGAAAGCGTACTATACTCTAGATAGCTATATGAATGATAAAACTGCGTGGCCCAATGTCCCGGTCACTCTACCCATAGGAAGCTAACATGTCGATTTGCAATGTCTGTACCTACTATTTCGTATCTTATTTTTATATAAGCTGTGTAGATACTATAGTATAACTTTGAAGCGTAGCGTGTGCTGTCTTTGAAACTTTTGCTTTTGTATTATTGCATTGCATACGTCTGACTAAGTGAAGTGGCACCACACTGGAACTTCACTGCTATATTATTTTAGACTGTTTTTGATTTGTAAAAGGATCATATAAAAAAACAGTAGGAACCGAGACGTAGTTTGTTGCCTGTTCTTCTACGCTTGGTCGCGTGGAACTGGCACCTAGACTCACCTAGCTATAAGACGTTTCAAAGTGATTCTTGCATCGTAATGAATAAAAAATTATTGAGTTTGAGTTTGAGTTTATAGTCTGTGGCAGTAATGGATCCAGCTTCTGTCGTGAGAAGGGTATTGAAATGGATGTTCATACGAAACGTGACTTTCCACTGTTGTGATCACAAAACATGTCTTCGTGTGTAAATATTTTATCAGGTTTCACAGCCTCTCACAGCTCAGGCTTACCACAAGCCCAATCTATATTTAGACTAATATTATAAAGAGGAAAGATTTGTACCTATTTTTGTATGTTTGTAATGAATAGGCTCAAAAAGTACTGGGCCGATTTAAAAAATTCTTTCACCAATAGAATGCTACATTCTTCCAATTTGACATTTCATTTTGAAAAAAAATAGGGATCCTTTGTAAAATTTGAACAATGTAACCGAAGGTGTAGAAAAATGAGTCTTAAAATGTCTTTCGTCGAATGCGCTGCTGAAACTATTAGCGATAGAACAAAATAATGTACAACAATATTGTCTACCCCGTGCGAAGCCGGGACGGGCTGCTAGTACTCAATATATTTATTGCATACGCATGGTTTAGTTTAGGTACATACATAGTTCTTAGTTTCCATGTTGCTTTTACCCTGTGTATAGGGTAAAAGCAACATGGAGGTATATAGGCCGAGGTTTATAGACAGTAGTAGGTACGTATATATTATAGATTGAGAATTTCCATAGGCATGATAATAAAAAAAGTTTGTTACTTTATTTTAAATCTCGAGATCGTTTCTTCCTCATACCCATAAATTGTGGAATGAGCTACCACCAGAGGTGTTCCCTCTTAAATTCAACATGAACAGCTTCGAGAAAAACGTTAAAAAACTCGACCAGGGTAGGCAACGCAACAAAAGCACCCTTGGTGTTGTTGGTGTCTATGGGCGACGGTGACCGCTTACCATAAGGTGGGCCGTAAACTCGTTGGTATATCTTTTACATAAAAAATACTAAATAAGCTTGGTAGAATAGATTAAACGATAATGTCAAGGTGGTCTTAAAGTTAGGTCTTAAATAAGACAATGCAAATAACCAAATAAATAAAACAAACATCTAGAAATCACTTGTCAAATTGCCTCAAAGACAAGAAGTTTTCACAATCGGAGTGCCAAGTACCAACCCTTTCTGTAATTGCATTTGTTCTAGGGCTGCCACCCTGTCTTGTCTCCTTATCGAAAATAAAACAAATCAAGAGCAAAATCTCTTTATTCAATTGTACAAGGTAAACTTCGAAACGTCGTAAAGCTATATAGCTGAGTCTAAGTGCAATTTTCGCGGAACCAAGCCTATAGGAAAAGGAGGAAGAAAAACCAGTAACAACGTCTTGGTTCCTAGTTTTCGGCTGTTTTTAATATGACACAATCCAGTGTATTTTTGCTACAAGACGTGCGAGAAATTACATATCTTCCTGTCATGTCCAGACACGCGTGTCATTTTGATAGCATCTGTCAATTCCATACGTTTTCCGAACTTTTTTACATAAGTCATGTCGCTTTGTAAGTATAATTCGTGCCGATATAGAAACAAAACAAAAATGGCGTCATTAGTCATTGCGTCTCACTCACTCAGTTTAGTTTTTAATTACTGTGCGAGTGAATAGTAGAGCTCTTTGTGAATGACTCTTCTGGGGAAGTACTACCACCATGCTTGACTGGCCTCTCATCTCAGTTGGTAGTAGCTCTTCCTTTTGCGTTGGAGGGCGTGGGTTCGTTCCCCAGCGAGAACAAATATTTGTGTGGTGAACGTAGATGTTTGTTCTCTGTCTGGGTGTTATATTGTATTCTAAGTAAATACATTGTATTTACAAAAAAATAAATAGGTATAGGTATTATTATAAGCTATCGGGTTCCCATAGTACAAGTTTTGATTAGTTTGGAGCTAGATAGTGTCGAGTGGATTTTCTACAATATTTATTTATTTATCGTTATGCCTAATTACAATGGAACAAACGAGTACGGTTCTCGACAGTAACTTCTATGAACTCCAGTCTGCCCGTGACCACGGCTGTTGCAACACGGTCGAATCGTCGGGAATTAATAAAGGTAATCGCGATAAATACCCGTTTATTCCATATGATTATTTATTTATTTATACATGCGCAGAGGATATGTGAGGACATTTCATGATATAAAGCAAGTGAAGCAACCCTAATTTATCGAGTACCCTGGCGTGTTCTATATTACTTTTATTTGAAGCTGTTCTTCAGAATAACCCATTCGCAACAGATTTCCTTTTGATTGAAAGTCCTCACAATAAATAAATAAAAAAATAAAAATCGTTTATTTCGGACCACATAAAATACAATAAAAAAACACAATAAAAAAAAATACAATTATTAAAAATTTATATTATTGTACAAAAAGCGTGGGGGGCTTGATTTTGATTGTTGTAAATATTTTATCAATAGTTTATTATATCTGGAGTTATTATAAAAAGCACCCAACGCTTTTTTGTACAATAATATAAAATTTCACAGTTTTATTTTTAACTTTTTAGTTCAATTAATTATAAAATCGTGATTTTTTAGTTTTTTAAACTATAATTTATTTTCAAATCAGTCCAGTAGTACGGAGCCTATTCAATACAAACAAACAAACAATCTATCCTCTTTATATTGTAGGTATAGATAAATAAAGTGACGGAAAAAAGGTATTTGTGTGTCTGGATGTGAGAAAAGTTCAAAGGAAAATTTTATTTCTTTGAAAGAAAAGCGCTTTTATTGATCTAAGGCAGCATAGCAACCTCGCCGTTTGATCCTACGAATAAAGGCTTGCGCACACTTAGGTCGCTGGCGATGGCGATCAGTGAAACGCTGTCAAATTCGACAGCGTTTCAGTATTCAGTAAAATTATTGCCTTATTATGTACTAGCAGCCCGTCCCGGCTTCGCACGGGGTAGACAATATTGTTGTACATTATTTTGTTCTATCGCTAATAGTTTCGCAAGCGCACTCGACGAAAGACATTTTAAGACTCATTTTTCTACACCTTTAGTTACATTGTTCAAATTTTACCAAGGATCCCTAATTTTTTTCAAAATGAAATGTAGCCTATGTAAAATTGGAAGAATGTAGCATTCTATTAATTGGTGAAAGAATGCTTTAAATCGGCCCAGTACTTTTTGAGCCTATTCATTACAAACATACAAAAATAGGTACAAATCTTTCCTCTTTATAATATTAGTGTAGATTTATAATATTAGTGTAGATGTAAATTTATCAGTGTCAGATCTTAGAACTAGTTTTTGAATCAAACATAATTTACCCTGTAAGGGTGTTGCAATACTGTAGAAGCGGGCCGATGTCTATAACCACGCAGATTGTAAGCAGGCTTAGTATAAAATGATAAAAGGATTATTTATAATTAACATTATTCTTTTCGTTCGTCGTTATACTCGTCTAGTGCGTAGTAAGTTTTTTGTAGAAGCATCTCTTTAAGTTTTTTTTCTAAAATGTTGTTTTTCTTGGAGTTTGATTTTTTCCGGAATCTTGTTGTATATTTTAACCGCCATAACATTTGGACCCGAGCTATGTTTCATTGATAGCCATCGCCAGCGACCTAGGTGTGCGCAGGCCTTACGAGTGTCTTTATCTATATACTAGCGATCCGCCCCAGCTTCACACGGGTCGCTTGTAGAAAATAGTATGATGTTATATAGCCTTCCTCTATAAATGGACTATCCAATACAAAAAGATTTTTTCAATTCGGACCAGCTGTTCCCGAAAGTAGCGCCTTCAACCAAACAAACAATAAAACTGCTTTATAATATAAGAGCGATTTCAGACTAGCGTATTTTTTTGCGCGTATACGGTCGTTTCAGCAAACGCGCGCTACACTACGCGCTTCTAAAAACCATACTCGCGTAAACGGGCATATTTCGGCGTGTTCGCTCGAACCGGGGTGGTGTCGTGTCAGTATCAACATGGATTCTGACACTTATACGAGCTTAGAAGCGCGTCAACGCTCGTACGAGTCGAACGTGTGACAGAAGGCGCGCCTATACGCGCTTCCAAAAACGAGCTCATACGCGCGTATAAAACGCTAGTCTGAAACCGCTCTTAGTATAGATTTTTCTAGTTATTTTATATGAACGCTAAGCTGTGTTGCTTTTAAACGGTGAAGGAAAACATCGCAAGGAAACCCGCGGCTTAGCCAGCTCCGCACGTATTGACCATGTCTTTCCTGTGGATTAGGCCGACTATACTGAGCACTGGTGGCCTAGTAGCCCCGCCTTCCGATCCACCGACTGGATTTGTACCCACGACCTTCGTGGGTTCAAATCCAGTCTAGAGAAATAAAAGGAAGAAAAAAAAGGAAACCGACATATCATACATACAACCAAGTCAAGCACTCGAAAGGAGCCTCTTTGAGGTGCACTTAAATCCTTTCACCACACTTGGTTCGAAAGAATCAGTGACACGATAAGAAGAAGTAATCACCAGTTGCCCCTGACGCTATAAATCTACAATATATGCAAAGGCCTGTTTACTTTATGCCTAGACCCACCTCACGACTGATAATAATATCGATTCTCCGACGGTACGCGATAACCCACATTCATTTATGTGCACTTCGCAGGTAGGTATTGCAATATATCGTTTAACGTTTATTTCCTCTTCTTCTTAAATTTAAGAGCTTAGCTCTTGTCGGGACTTTGATGCAGTTTTCTCCAATTAAGTCTTTCGAATGCGGCCTCCTTGACTTCCTTATACGACATGACATCGACTTTTTCTTTTATCTGGCTCATGTAACTAATTCTTGGCCTTCCTCTTCCCCGTTTCCCTTCAACCTTTCCTTCAATGGTGTTCTTTATGTAGCTGTCTAGCTCTTTTTTGTTTGTTTATTTCCAAACAAACAAAAAAGAGACATAAGTACAGTTATTTGTTACAAGTGTTAAAGACATTTTTGTGCCTTTTATTTCCAGAATCAGCATCTGTTGACCCTGGAAATAATAATATGTAGGTTAAGGCGCGGGCCACCGTGGTGTACTTACCCTGTGCATCACAGTCCACAGTCCTCATTTTTAGGGTTCCGTAGCCAAATGGCAAAAACTGTCTGTCTGTATGTCACAGCCACTTTTCTCCTAAACTATAAGAGCCACACTGAGGAAACTTGGTAAGTAGATGTATTCTGTGAACCGCATTAAGATTTACTCACAAACATAGAAAAAAAAGCAGCCAAGTGCGAGTCGGACTCGCCCATGAAGGGTTCCGTAGCATCAAGTAACATAATTATAATAATAATATAAGGTTCTTGTAGTTCGTCAAAAGGTAAATTGCGGTTTACGATTTATGACGTATAAAAAAAAAACTACTGACTAGATCTCGTTCAAACCAAATATCGTTGAAAGTTTGCATAGTAATGTACAACATAAATTTTTTTTAGTTTTATCATTCTCTTATTTTAGAAGTTAGAGGGGGGGGACCAACTTTTTTCCACTTTGGAAGTGTCTCTCGCGCAAACTATACAGCTTAGAAAAAAACGATATTAGAAACCTCAACATCATTTTTGAAGACCTATTCATAGATACCCCACACGTATAGGTTCGATGAAAAAAAAAATTTTGAGTTTCAGTTTCAAGTATGGGGACCCCCAAAATTTATAGTTTTTTTTCTATTTTTGTGTAAAAATCTTAATGCGGTTCACAGAATACATCTACTCGCCAAGTTTCATTAGTCTAGCTTTTACGGTTTCGGAGAAAAATGGCTGTGACATACGGACGGACAGACAGACAGACAGACAGACAGACAGACAGACAGACAGACAGACAGACATGACGAATCTATAAGGGTTCCGTTTTTGCCATTTGGCTACGGAACCCTAAAAACAATAACTTTTGGGGGTCCTCATACTAAGAACTGAAATTCAAAAAACTTTTTTTCATCATCAAACCCTATCTATGAATCTATCTATAGTGTGGGTATCTATGAATAGGTCTTCAAAAATAATGTTGAGGTTTCTCCATATCGTTATTTTCTAAACTTAATAGTTTTTGCGAGTGGTAAAAGAAATATAAATGTTGTACATTACTATGCAAACTTCCAACGATATTTGGTTTGAACGAGATCTAGTGAGTAGTTTTTTTTTATACGTCATAAATCGTAAACCACAATGCACCTTTCGACGAATTACAAGAAATTTTAGATTATGTTACTTGTTGCTACGGAACCCTTCATGGGCGAGTCCGACTCGCACTTGGCCGCTTTTTAAGGATATTTTAGTGAAAATGTAAAACTGGCGCCAGCGGCTCTCCTACAAAAGATGCATGATCGCCTTTCTATTGTATTGTGCTTCTGCCAATCTTTTTTAGGGTTCCGTAGCCAAATGGCAAAAACGGAACCCTTATAGATTCGTCATGTCTGTCTGTCTGTCTGTCTGTCTGTCTGTCCGGCCGTGTCACAGCCATTTTTCTCCGAAACCATAAGAGCTAGACTGATGAAACTTGGTGAGTAGATGTATTCTGTAAACCGCATTAAGGTTTTCACACAAAAATAGAAAAAAAACTATAAATTTTGGGGGTCCCCATACTTGAAACTGAATCTCAAAATTTTTTTTTTCATCGAACCCATACGTGTGGGGTATCTATGGATAGGTCTTTAAAAATCATGTTGAGGTTTCTAATATAGTTTTTTTCTAAAACTATAAATTTTGGGGGTCCCCATACTTGAAACTGAAACTCAAAAATTTTTTTTTCATCAAACCCATACGTGTGGGGTATCTATGGATAGGTCTTCAAAAATTATGTTGAGGTTTCTAATATCGTTTTTTTCTAAACTGAATAGTTTGCGCGAGAGACACTTCCAAAGTGGAAAAAAGTTGGTCCCCCCCCCTCTAACTTCTAAAATAAGAGAATGATAAATCCAAAAAAAATATATGTTGTACATTACTATGCAAACTTCCAACGATATTTGGTTTGAACGGGATCTAGTCAGTAGTTTTTTTTTTATTCGTCATAAATCGTAAACCGCAATTTACCTTTCGACGAACTACAAAAACCTTTATATTAATGTTAATTGATGCTACGGAACCCTTCATGGGCGAGTCCGACTCGCACTTGGCTGCTTTTTTTTCTCACATAATGGACTACATCTAAATCTATATCTGTACCTATTTTTGTATGTTTGTAATGAATAGGCTCAAAAAGTACTGGGTCGATTTAAAAAATTATTTCACCAATAGAATGCTACATTCTTACAATTTGGCATAGGCTACATTTCATTTTGAAAAAAATTGGGGATCCTTGGTAAAATTTGAACAATGTAGGTAACCGAAGGTGTAGAAAAATGAGTCTTAAAATGTCTTTCGTCGAATGCGCTGCCGAAACTATTAGCGATAGAACAAAATAATGTACAACAATATTGACTACCCCGTGCGAAGCCGGGACGGGCTGCTATATAAAACTCTTACGTATTAACTGACTGACAATCAACGCTCAGCGTAAACCCTAAATCCTAGAATCATTAAACTTGGAGGGTATGTTTTTTAATAGCATACGGATGCACTAAGAAAGGAAATTCGAAAATTATTTCCCTAAGCGGAGAAAAAGAGGAAAAACTTTTAAAAGAAATGCAAACGCAACAACGCGGAACGAAAAACGCGGGCGAGTGGAGCCGCGGGCGTCAGTATACCTATATAGTTTAGGTCAAAGGCCGATAATGTACTTTTAAGTATCCAGCATTGTCCAGAGATGCTACATCATTACGTCACTATATAAAAGCGTATCGGCTGTCCGTTCATCCATCATGCATGACTCTGACACACAACCACAATAGATAATGTACCAGGGTGTTTATTAAACAGGCCTTTGCATCTATTGTAGATGATTTATATAGCGTTAAGGGTAACCAGTGATTGTGATTACTCATTGCTCCTTACTTACGGGACGCTGTAGTGCCTGGGACAGGATTTTAGATGGAATAGACTTGCCCAGCACCTATACCATCCTGACAGCTTGGACCTTAGTCGGCCTAATCCACAGGAAAGACATGCTCAATATGTGCGGAGGTAGTAATAGTACATTGTTACCTGAGTGTTGAAAGTCACGTTTTTTGAGTCCCGAGACGGGTTTGGCGTCAGAGCGTAGCGAGGGCGCCAATGGAGCTTGAGGGACTTAAAAGACTTTCAACCGAGGTAAACACTGTGCTTTTCATTACGAATACAAGGAAAGTAAAAATAAAAACATGAAAGAAAATTAGTGAAAATGAAGATTGAATTGCCGCCTTCCCGGTTTTTTTTTTATTTTTCTCTGGCGGGCCTTCGGCTTCGGCTCGCCAGCATTATTCAGCCATTATTTTCATTTTCATAATTTAAAAATGGTATATTGTTTGCTCAAATCTATGTTATTTTAAATAAATAGTTGAAGCTATAATTATATTAATCAAGTAATTAAGAAGATATATTTTTTATTTAATACTATCTTTATGTTATTTAAATTTTACATTGCGCTCTAATTAAACTTCTTTCTTGGGTTTCCAACCAACTTGCTAAATAAAAAAAATCGGTTGTCTGTAAAGTCGGTTTACTGACGATAGTTGAACGTGATAACGTCATAAGAAAATACTGATGGAATGGTTGCATTTTTCAAAAGAATTTTAATTAATATTTGTGACTCGCGGACTCGCGGACTCGGACTCGGACTCGGACTCGGACTCGGACTCGGACTCGGACTCGAACTCTCGGACCCGGACCCGGAACCCGACCGAACCCTTACCCTTACCCTCATTTACCCTTACCCTCATTTACCCTTACCCATTAACCCGACCCGGGCTCGGGCTCAGGTAAATGGAACGACGAAACGACGTAACGACGCATGAGTCATGTTTTTTCGTGCGTGCAGCCGGCTCCATCGATTTATAAGACGTTATCACGTCAAAAGTTGGAATTTGGTTCAACAACCTCCTTGCAGTTAGAAAGACTTTAGAAAGTTGGAACATGGTTGAATGAAATAGAACTTGTTTTTTTTTATAATTTGACAGCTGTCAGTAGAAAGCGATTCTCCCTAGGGCTGAAAGTATTACTTTCAATTAGGCCCCTCAGGCAACTCCAGACCTACTTTCAGAGTATGAGCAATGAAAACGTAATTAATTTGATAGTGATAGCGCGTGCCGAATTTAAATTTGGTTTACTTAAAAAAATTATGGAGGTTTTTGTGACTTTCTGTCAAATCCCAAAGGAGTTTGACACATACAAACCACCGTTACTGCACAACAAGAAGTTTTTGCAAACTCTTTTATTTTTTTTACATAAAAATGACTATATCAGTACCTACTCTTAAGGCCTGCGCACACCTTGGTCGCTGGCGAATGCGATCAGTGAAACGCTGTCAAATTTGACAGCGATATTTGACAGCATTTCATTGATCGCGGTCGCCAGCGGCCTAGGTGTGCGCAGTGCGCAGGCCTTTAAGCGATATGACCATAACCTAGATTACTTATTTAGGTCATCAATTTGTAATAATAAAAATATATAATTTTGCATATTCTTTAGTAAATTTATTCATGTTAGTATTTCTTGTCATATTTATACTTTTTCCTTTTAATTTACACGAACCTGCCTATGTAGTACCGCTCTCTAGTCTCAAAGGTTTTCTGTAAGAAAACCTCTCGTTTAGAGACTATTATATTCGTTGAAGAAAACTCTGCAGAGGGTTAAGCTCGCCTGTCCTCTATTCCTGTCCTTTTGCTATGTTTTGTATTGTGTGCAATAAAGAATTAGAATAGTACTAGCTGCCTGTCCCGGCTTCGCACGGGTGTATATTTATTTTTTAAACACACAAATATAGCCTTTGTTACTCAAGGTGAACCTACGTCCAGCAGTGGACTGATATCAATTGATGATGATGATGAAAGAACATTCTATAACGTTTAGGGGCACTATTTTCTAGAACATTTTGTCCAAATCTAGAATTCAAAACCGTTTGCATGGGTATATTTGAGTATTCTAGATAATTCTGGATTACTAACGTTTGGATGCATTCCGGATGCTAGCCGAATAATTTCAGTCTTCGAATTAAATTTGATCATTCCAGAACCTCAAAGACATTCTAGAGCGTTCTTTCCTCGTCAAAGTCGAGAATTTTCAGAAAAATCCCTAAGCGATAGAAAGGGATAGACATATATAAGTCCCTACGTGATAGAAAGGGATAGACATAGATTTCGAAACTTTTGCCCCTTATAAATTAATAACACCTAAATATTGAATATAAACTATCCTATATTTTAAGTCCGACCATATTTTAGGCAGTTGCAAAATTTTATCGAAATCCGTTCAGTAGTTTCGGAGTTTATCGCGTTCCAAATTGTAACACGAAAGATTTATATATATAGATAAGTATTTTTATTAATAATTTTTAATAAAAACAATATTTTGTCACCAGGTGGCGCCACCATGGCGACCAGCGGCTTCCAATGGGACAAGCTCTCACCTGCCGAGTTCCAACAGCTTCAGGAGCTTGCCTCTTGTAAGTCATATTTACTCAGATTTTTATGCAACATACATAAAATCACGCCTCATTCCAACGGGGGTAGGCAGAGATCGCGGATTTCCACTTGCTACGATCCTGACACACCTCTTTCGCTTCATTCACTCGTGTTTCGGTTTGAAGGGTGTGGGTGCCGGTGACATTAAACGTGAGGCTGAACATCTGTATGCCTCAAGTTAATGGACGCAGTCGTAGGGCACGTTTCCAACGTGCGTGACCTACGAGGCTATGCTTTGCTACCACTTATCATAATTATGCTTGTTCCATCAGCTAGTTATATAAAAAAACTCCCTTGGGATATTTCTGTAGGCCTACCATGAGCTCTGTCTGGCTCTGTCTCTGGTTTTGGTTTTGAGTCTGTGTTACACATTTCTGTCGAACAATATTTGTGATAGTGTTGAACTCTTACACGTGTAAGAGTTCAACACTATCACAAATATTGTTCCAACAATCACACTTTTATTGTTCCAATTGTTATGAATATTCTAATTGTTATGATAACCACACTGTATTTCGTATTAAGTTCGTAGAAAATGTTAGATGCACTGATAAGTAATTGAAAAGCACTCGCACGCCGCAGGATGATGTTTTTCCAATTTTGTTCCCGCGAACGAAGTATTGCATCGAGCGCTACACTGTTCAATCCGGCTCGATTGGACCATATATTTTGTTAGCTGGATTTATCCTATTATTTATCAGGTTTTTGTTCTATAATCTAATTTTTGGTGACGAAATTATACGAAATATGTTTTTTTTTTTTTTTGTTTTTGCAATGCTTGCGGTTTTTTTTATTTTTCTTTTACAACTGACAGCATATTGATTAAAAGGCTACGTTCTAAAAACACATTCTACTCTGCACAACAACGCCTATTTGTCTCTGTCTATTGTATATGTATATGTATATTGTATATGTAGAAAAGATGAGACAACAGCTCTAACTACGTAACGTATTTTTGCCGTCTCATATTTTCTCCATACAATAGAGAGAGAGAAATAGGCGAAACGAAAACAACATTTGGTTACGAAATGTGGATGCAAAACTCCGACTTCGGGTATAGATAGTGCAATCCTCGAAGGCGCGCCCCACTATTCCTCCTAACCGTTTATAGTATATGTGCGCAAGCTTCCGTCAATGTTTGAGTGTTATCGGTACACACTAATTACCTATGAGTGCACACGCACACTACAATGACTACGGTTGGCGACTGCCGCTCGGAGCAAACTCCCCGCACCCCACGAGGGGCGCGTCTTCGTGAATTGCACTATCTATACTGAACCAGAGACAGAGCCAGACAGAGCTCATGGTAGGCCTACTGGTAAGGTAACATACTCTGTAAGGGTGGTCCTATAATATAAAGTACACACACGAACACGGCTCAGCCAATAACCTAAGTACCCTTTCAAAGAGATTAGCAATTTGCTGATACACGGCGGGAATTTAACTAGTTTGACCTTAATAAGTGGGTAAGTAATGATAAATGATTACGCTAAAGCGGTTACATCATCAATTTGGTTATAATTTATTTATATAAGCGTGTTCCTTGGGGGATGTATGAAAGATCCAGTTTTCTTTTTGTTTTTGACGTGACGTCTTATAATTCGATGGAGCCGGCTGCACGCACGAAACACATGACTCATGCGGCGTTACCTCGCTCGCCCATTAAAGGCTTCGCATTCGCGTTCCATTTAAGGCTTGAAGTGCAAGCGAGAGCGCGGAATGAGCGACAAAGAGGCACAATCAGCGTCCGCGTTCGGCAGCGTTCGACATCTGTCTCTCTCCTACTTAAGTGAGCGATGCGTCCACGTGGACAGCTGTATGATGTTGTCACGTTCAACTACCGTCAGTAAACCGACTTTACAGGCAACCGATTTTTACTTACTTACTTACTGCTGTGGCGCAACGACCCAAAGTGGATCTTGACCATACAGGCTTCCACTTAGTTGCTGGCTCCAAGTTCCTGCAGGTCTTTTACGACTTCGTCTCTCCACTGGTATTTGGGACGACCAACGGATTCTTGGAATCTTTCTTGTTTTTTAGACTGTGTTTAATTTTCATTAATTTGGTCTCCTTAGGGTAGTCAGAGTCAAGTATTTGTTATTGTTTACAGATTCAACCAGAAAACTGCAAGATGTTCTCAACGAGTTTGAGGAGATAAAACAGCAGAGTCCTGATGGGGTGAGTTCTAAGTTCTTTCTATCATTCCTTCATCGGCGTAGGTCGTGGGTTGGATCCACCGAGAACAAATATTTGTTTGGCCCACGCAGATGTTTGTTCACAACTTTGAAACATCTTAAAGCTAGGTGAGTCTAGGTGCCAGTTCCACGCAACAAACTACGGCTTGGTTCCTACCGATTTTTTGTATGATCCTTCATTAAGGCTGCCTTACTCAATAGGGGTTCATAGTGAAATTTCCAATCAAAACCCAGCCCCGACTATCCCTTAATTATAACTTTAGGGTATCACAACCCATTGAAGACTTGAGATGAAATATGAGATGAAACTTCTGTGAAGTTAATTAAATTAGGGATTACTTTAATCCACTGTTGAAGTCCATCTGGCGAATAAGCTCTTTGTGAGAGAGTTGGCAATCAAATACTACTGCCATGCTTAAGGGGCCAGCGGAGGAAAAATTTTCATACAAATGGAATACCAAAATGATTTCTAATTTAGACAGATTTACACTATATTATTGTAATCATTGTATGTGTATAGTATTTATCTAGGTTCTTCAACAGTTTTTATTTCAAATTACTTACCTAAAATGAAATAAACACCAATCGCATTTTACACATTTTTTTTCATTGTAAAATGTGATTGGCGTTAATTTCATTTGAGGTAAGTAATTTAAAATAAAAACTGCCCAGGAACCTAGATAAATATAATAAAAATACAATTATTACAATAATATAGTGAAAATCTGCTTAAATTAGTAATCATTTTGGTATTACGTTTGTATGAAAATTTGCCCTCCGCTGGCCCCTTAATATAATGACTGGCCTCTCAGCTCAGTAAACCTACCACAAGCTCGGTCTGGCTCTGTCTCTGGCTCTGGTTTTAAGTCTGTGTGAGTGCAGTACACTGAGAAAAATGGATTTCTGGCCTAAGATGAATTCCACCTTTGACGGCTGAATTGTAATGACGCGAGGCGATTTTGAAACGCTTACGGTTAATTTGACTTTACTATTCGTTTGCGATAAACTGGTACGTCTCTTATGATAAACACGAACCGTCTCAAATGACTTACCGTAAGGTAGTCTTGGAATCCAACTTAACACTGTTAATACAGCAGTAATGGATTATTGAAAACGCTTTAAGACTCATTTTTCTACACCTTCGGTTACATTGTTCAAATTTTACCAAGGATCCCTAATATTTTCAAAATGTAGCCTATGTCAAATTGGAAGAATGTAGCATTCTATTGGTGAAATATTTTTATAAATCGGCCCAGTACTTTTTGAGCCTATTCATTACAAACATACAAAAATAGGTACAAATCTTTCCTCTTTATAATATTAGTATAGAAGTAGGAAGTAGGATAAGGTAAGGTAAATATTAGTAGGATTATATGATAGGTTTTATGCTCAAATAAAATGTGTCCGTTATCTCCCCACTTCACTCCGATACTGTATCATTCCCTCTATAATAATGAAATCAGATCGTCCGTTTAAGTGGCACTGACTGTAATAATACTCCAGCTCGATACTCCGATAACGTTTTAAGTAGGTACGTATTTAATTATCAGAGGGTGACCAGTACCCGAAGTCGGAGTTTTGCTACCACATTTCGTTACCAAATGTTGTTTTCGTTTCGCCTATTTGTCTCTCTCTATTGTATGGAGAAAATATGAGACGGCAAAAATACGTTACGTAGTTAGAGTTGTTGTCTCATCTTTTCTTTATACAATAGAGGGAGACAAATAGGCGAAACGAAAACAACATTTGGTAACGAAATGTGGTAGCAAAACTCCGACTTCGGGTACAGCTTAGAACCAAATTTCGTCTACGAAATGTTGTTTTCGTTTCGCCTATTTGTCTCTCTCTCTATTGTATGGAGATAAGATGAGACAACAAAAAACGTTACGTAGAAACGATCGAAAAGAGTTGTTGTCTAATAAATTTTCCATACAAAAGACAGAGACACGTGCTCACACAAAACCAACATTTGGCGAGCAAAGCCGTGGGCGGCCGCTATATCGGTCAATAAAAGCTAATATTTAACAAGGGGAAAAAAATAAACAAGTAAGTAAAACAGTACAAAAATTTGTTTCGTACCGATTTCAAACCCACACTTCTCAAACAAAAGCCATCAAAAGGATAATTGGGTCAACTTTCCATGAAATAGCTATAGTTTTCCAATTTTCCCTCATTGTCTATAGTTTTGTGAACTAATAAACAAACTTATATCAAGTTTCACCCACTGGATTTCATTTATTGGTTTTAGTATTGAACCGAACCATAAATCAAATCAAATCAAATCAAAATTGTCTTTATTCAGTTCGATTACAAGAATCACTTTGAAACGTCATAAAGCTAGGTGAGTCTAGGTGCCAGTTCCACGCGACCAAGCCTAGAAGAACAGGCAACAAACTACGGCTCGGTTCCTACCGTTATTTATAAGGCTCTGGTTTTGAGTCTGGCGTCTGTCAGTCAAAGAGAACAAATATTTGTGTGGTGAACACAGATGTTCTCTGTCTGGGTGTTATATTGTTTTCTAGGTAGGTATGTGTTTACAAAAAATCTAAGTAGGTATATTTTTACACAAAAAAAATCCGGACCCGGACTCGGACTCGGACTCGGACTCGGACTCGGACTCGGACTCGGACTCGGACTCGGACTCGGACTCGGACTCGGACTCGGACTCGGACTCGGACTCGGACTCGGACTCGGACTCGGACTCGGACTCGGACTCGGACTCGGACTCGGACTCGGACTCGGACTCGGACTCGGACTCGGACTCGGACTCGGACTCGGACTCGGACTCGGACTCGGACTCGGACTCGGACTCGGACTCACTTTGTCGCTCGTTCCGCGTTCTCGCTTGCACTTCAAGCCTTAAATGGACCGCCTCAGAGCGAGGTAACGCCGCATGAGTCATGTTTTTTCGTGCGTGCAGCTGGCTCCATCGAATTATAAGACGTTGTCACGTCAAAAAATTGTATTAAAGTATTGTATCAGCAGTATTGTTATATCTTGCTACATCGCCTCGCGTCAACCAGTTGGGGAGCAACACCGCATGTACTACGTACAACCGCTCTGTCTCTGGCTTATTCAGCTGGGGAGTTTGCATGCCCAGTGTGGCATCGTTCTGCCCACGCTAAAGAGGTAGACATTGCGCTGAACGACACCTGTCGCATTGTAACTGGGTGCTTAAAGCCCACTCCGCTTAACAAGTTGTATCCACTGGCAGGAATAGCGCCCCCCGATGTTCGTCGCGAAACAGCTTGCCGCTTAGAAAAGAGGAAACAAGAAGTAGATAGTCGCCACCCTTTAAATGGTTTCCGGATCCCACGCGCCCGCCTTAAGAGCAGAAAAAGTTTCCTGAGTCACACCACCTCCTCAGAAGAAAGTGCGATGAGTTTGAAATGTGAGCTGTGGAGAAATAAACATCCTCCCCCTCTACAGTTTATAGCACCTGAAGAACATTTACCACCTGGACATGATCTGCAGTGGCCTAAATGGAAATCACTCAACCGACTCCGGGCCCAGGTAGGCCGCTGCAGAAAAAACCTGGCTAAGTGGGGAATCATCGACCCGACCAGGGTACCGTGCAACTGCGGGGCCCCCATACAGGACATGCCACACTTACTTACATGTCCGCAGTGCACGACCACCTGCACCATGGAAGATCTAAACATGGCATCGAGTGGAGCTATTGAGGTGGCGACATATTGGTCGAGGAGGGTTTAGTTAGAGTCTTGACTCGATAAGAAGAAGAATCAGTATTGTATCTGGTTCCCATCATACAAGCTCTGATTAATTTGGGACTAGATAGTGCAGCGTGAATTGCCCACATTATATACTCGTATTTATTTCTTCTTCTTTCTAGTACTAACTGAGCTGAGAGGCCAGTCAATAGATGTGCTGTTTTTTTGACGTGATAACGTCTTATAAATCGATGGAGCCGGCTGCACGCACGAAAAAACATGACTCATGCGTCGTTACGTCGTTTCGTCGTTCCATTTACCTGAGCCCGAGCCCGGGTCGGGTAATGGGTAAGGGTAAATGAGGGTAAGGGTAAGGGTTCAGTCTGGGTCCGGGTCCGGATTTTCATTCAGTTCCATTCAGTTTCATTTAGTTTCATTCAGTTTCATTCAGTTTCATTCAGTTTCATTCAGTTTCATTCAGTTTCATTCAGTTTCATTCAGTTTTATTCAGTTTCATTCAGTTTCATTCAGTTTCATTCAGTTTCATTCAGTTTCATTCAGTTTCATTCAGTTTCATTCAGTTTCATTCAGTTTCATTCAGTTTCATTCAGTATTATTCAGTTTCATTCACATTCAATTCAATTCAGTAAAACTAAAATTTTCTTTTGATAAATGCAACCATTCCATCAGTATTTTCTTATGACGTTATCACGTTCAACTATCGTCAGTAAACCGACTTTACAGACACCCGATTTTTTATTAATATTGTGGACAAATCCACACAACACTATCTAGGCTCAAACTAAGCAAAGCTTGTAAAACACTTTTTTTTTAAATACACTTAGAGAATACAATATAACACCTAGACAGAGACCAAACATCTGTGTTAACGACAAACATTATTTGTTCTCGGTGGAGATCGAACCCACGACCTACGGCGCAGAAGGCAGAGCTACTGCCAACTAAGCTGAGAGGCATGACCTCCAATTTTTATTTACCCGTCGCTTCCGTAACAATATAATCGACGGGAAACTGCCAAAGTACAAAAACCGATTTCATACACTATCCATCTTAATGTTGGGTGATAAAAATAACCCCTCTATTTATAAACCCCGATACCAAACCCACCCCTAACGCCTACGCATTAAGATTCAAATTCACAATAATCACTTCCTGTTTTCCCTACGTCTTCCCGTGACGTCATAGAATTGAATTTGTTTATTTTAAGTCTTATGGTTGTGGAAATAGGATGGAGTTTGGTTTGAGATGTAGGCGCATCATTGATTCGATAAGGTTTGATGACGTCATGGTGGGGAGGTATGACGTCAGACTCTGGTTTAATATACTTGACCTATTATATTAAGACTAGTTGAATGTCACGACTTCTTTTATGGAAAGTGTAGGTACACTTAGAAATAACTTTTAAAAACCCCTCAAACGAAGTCACGCGGGATTCCACTAGTTCCAAAAGCATTGCCTCGTAGGTCACGCACTTCAAGAACGTGCCCTACAATGCACTGCCCTGCGTCCATCAACTTGAGGCATACAGATGTTCAGCCTCACGTGCCAGTAATGTCACCGGCACTCACACCCTTTAGACCGAAACACAGCAATGCTGCTTCACGGTAGGAATAGGCATGGTGGTAGTACGCACCCCCACGAGACACAAAGAGCTCTAATACTACTAAACCGTTAGTTTCTTTGTGTGTAGTTTATCAAATTGAATCCCTAGAAAAATAAATAAATAAATATCGTGTATTATTCACACAACACTTTCTAGCCCCAAACTAAGCAGAGCTTGTACGATGGGAACCAGATAGCTGATATAATACTTGAATACATTTTTTTTGGAAATATTACTTAGAACACAATATAACACCCAGACAGAGAACAAACATCTATATTCACTACACAAATATTTGTTCTCGGTGGGGATAGAACCCACGACTTACAGCGCAGAAGGCAGAGCTACCAACTGAGCTGAGAGGCAGATAAAACAAAATACTCCAATATTTCCATTGTTTTTACAAGGTCCGCTGGCAAAAGTTGAAACAAGTGAATAATTTTGTTTATTTTGTAATAATTAGATCAACAAACAAAATCATAAAGAACCAACTTCCGAAGCAAAATACCGAGAATCATTACAATGTTTTCAAAACAAAGAGCTTAGTGATGTCTGAGTGTTTTTCAATTCGAGACCAGGCTTGGTTTTCTAGTATTTTTAGGATCCCGAAGTCCAACACAAGGACTTCTTCTTGTTCTTCTTATTTAAGAGCAACGCTCTTGTCGGCGTAATGTTTGCATTATTCTCCAGGTAGGTATTTCTTTTGAGGAATTCTTAATATAGTCATATTTATTTTGGTTTTATTTTTAACAAATAAATAAAATAAGCCTTTAATTCACGGACCTTAAAAAATAGTTTTGCTTATTTTATACTGAACTTACTTACTAATTATTTCTAAGCACCGATATTATTTAGATTCGGATTCTGTAATTTTTCCCATCCCTAGCTTATAATATTATCTATGGAATAACAAGCATTTGAAGTAATTCATTTTCGTTCAGCCCTATTGAGGTTGGGTATTATGCTTTTGCACATGACATGCAAATGTGAGGCATGTAACACATACATAACCTCGTCCGCAATTTAGTATTTCGGTTATTTTAGTTCAATTGCCGCTTCTTTTTTTATCGTGTCACTGATTCTTTCGAACCAAGTGGGGTGAAAGGATTTTAAGTGCGCCTCAAAGAGGCTCCTTTAGTGCACCGCTGCCGCTGAAAAACAGCGCTTAATTTGTTGTTGTTTTTGTTCTCTTTTAAGAATAATTTTTACTTAAATAATTTGCACTCCAGTTTGCACAAGAACTGGAGTGCAAATAACTATAATAAAATTAAATAAAAATATTATTAGTCCTTATTCATAAGAATTTGAGAAACCTGTCAAAATTGTAAGGACCGCTAATTGGCTTCTCTCATAACCTAGACTAAGCTGTTGGTCTTCCTAAAACAAATAAATAAAATAAAAATACCCAATGCGTAAAGAAACTTACAATTAAACAAGTATTTACAAAATGTACAAAATACACAAAAAATAGTTGAGCTATCTACAGACCGTTACAAACGATCTAGAGATAGCTCAACTGATTCAAATCAGTACCCGTCGCTGGCGGCATTGTCACGCTGAATAGCAATGCTTTTGCGCTGCGCCAGATACCCACCAGCCCTTGGGTCACGCGTCGCTTCGATCAGTCGCCTAGACAAAATTTGGAACACCCGCAAGGCCTCGGTTCCCCATCATCCAGTACATTAACCAATACCCGAGCTATAAATTAATAATCTCTTGTTTAACCCTGTTATAAATACTGTAGGGCTGTTATAAATACACTGACCTCCATACCCTGTCCAGTCTTCGTAGCCACAGGTCATGTGCTAAAGTAACGGCTAAGCTTGCCTCTCAATCATATCTCGGGCCTTCCAGGGTAGCCGTCTTGAACTTTATGGGACCCACTTTGTATACCTTTCTGCCCTGAAGTTATTAGACAAGCAAAGTTATTACTTATTAGGCAGCTGGCTACGCCCAAACCAAGACACGTACCTTGTCCTTTTACTGTTTATTCTTGTATGTTTGTTCTTTTATTTTTAATATTACGACTATACTTAATTGTAAATTTTACTGTTTTCGTTACCTACTTTCTAAAATGTATATCCTATTGTTACTCTGTCTGTGTTGTGTTTATGTGTGTTGTGTGTCCAAAATATATATTTTTTCTACTTGTTCTAGATGTACTTTCTTTCTTACTTGTAAAAAGCTACAGCGGCAAGCCACGTCGACATCGTTTGCAAGATCAAAATATTTTGACGGTTGTGGTATAGGGTTGGCAGGGTAAAACTTTTAACACGAGTTTTGAGAATTTGAATAATTATAACAAGAATTATTATCATTATTACTGTAGTTTCTCGAGTAAATAAAACGTTATTATTGTTTTGAGTTTGTTATTACTTTGAAGCGTTTGATATAAAGCAAAATAATTTCTACAATTTAATTGGAATTCCAAATTATTTCTACGTGAGAGGAGACTGAATACAACGTTCATAGCTTAGTTGGTAGTAGCTCTGCTTTGTGCGCTTTGGGTCGTGGGTTCGATCCCCACCGAGATTTTTTTTTTGATCAGCTGTCTTAGATTTTGACTCTGTGGGTATTATACAACGTGTATCAAAATATGTGTACTATCCTGAAGGGGGGTGAATTTCCACCCCCCGGGGAACAACTTTTGTTCAACGACTTTTCGAACTTCGATTGGTATCTCTGAAAAAAAACTGCAACGAAGTTTCAACATGAACAGCTGACTTTATACAAAGTGACAACCCTAAACTCAGCTACAGAGGTAGTAGGTAGTAGTAGTAGACCTACAGAGGTAGTAGGTCAAGGGGTCAAGGGGTTACAAGGATAGGGTTGTCAATTTATTTAGGCATTATGTAATTAAATATTTTTGTATGGGAAACTGAAAATAGGAATTTTTAATTATCTCCCCCCACAACTGATCACCATTGTGGTCTGTAACCCCCCACCTTCGCATAGTACACATATTTAGATACACCTTGTATTGTAAAAAATCGGTTGTCTGTAAAGTCGCTTTACTGACGATAGTTGAACGTGACAGCGTCATACAGCTGTCCACGCGGACGCATCGCTCACTCAAGTAGGAGAGAGACAGATGTCGAACGCTGCCGAACGCGTAGGCCGATTGTGCCTCTTAGTCGCTCGTTCCGCGCTCTCGCTTGCATTTCAAGCCTTAATGGAACGCCTCAGAGCAAGGAAACGCCGCATGAGTCATGTTTTTTCGTGCGTGTAGCCGGCTCCATCGAATTATCAAACTTCAACAAAAAAAGTGTTTAAGTATTCTATCAGCTGTCTGGATCCAATATGCTTAGTTTAGGGCTATATAGCAAAGTGTAATATCAGGGGAAATTTGAAAGTACTAGTGACAGAAAAATTGAGGAGCAATAGGCTGGCGTGGTACGGGCATGTCATGAGGAGGGATGAAAGTCATGTGACTAGGAGAGTGATGAGTATGGATGTGGATGGATATGTGAGCAGAGGTAGACTAAAGAAAACATGGATGAACTGTATGAAAGATGACATGGATAAGCGAGGAGTGAATGCTGAGATGACGGCTGACAGAATGGAATGGGGGAGGAAGACATGTTGCCGGCACCACATAAAGTGGGATAAAAGCAGGAAGAAGAAGGAGCAACGTGTGATTTTTATAAAAACAAAAAAGGTAATTTTTCAACCGTTTTTTCTTTAAAAAATAAAAAAGCCTGAGCAATAAGCGAAAATAAAACCAGGCCCAAACATAACCCATGTAGTTTATTTTATCTCATTTTGAAATAACCTCTGTAACTCAAGGAAAGAGGGCTGAGATAAAACTAACAAATTGCTGGCGCGAAAAAATCTGGCCAAGAATCTCAAGAGGCGCAAATATGCAGGTCTCGAGAGAGCCTACTTATTTGCTCCTCTTGGGGTTGAGACTCTGGGTCCGTGGGGAACCGAGGCCTCGCGGGTCTTCAAATGTTGTCTAGGCGACTGATCTTTGTGACGCGTGACCCAAGAGCTGATATCTGGCGCAGCGCATTAGCATTGATATTCAGCGTGGCAATGCCCCGCCAGCGTCTTGGGGACGCTTCCGTCTGGTACTGATTTGGATCAGTTGAGCTATCTCTAGATCTTTTTTAACGTTCTGCAGATAGCTCAACTGTTTATTTTGTATTTTGTACATTTTACTTCCTACCTTCTTTCATTATACTTCTATATTAGTACCTATACTAATATTATAAACTGAAAGATTTGTATTTTTGTGTGTATGTTTGTAATGAATAAACTCCAAAACTACTGTGTCGATTTCAAAAATTCTTTCACCATTGGAAAGGTACATTCACCCTGTGTAACATAGGCTATAGATAAGTGTTTAAAAAATAAATGTCCACCCGTGCAAAGCCGGGACAGGCCGCTAGTATTCTATAACCATCATCCACATCCTCATCCATATCTATAAATAAATAAATAAAATAAATATAAATAAATTTTAGAGACAATCCACACAACACTATCTAGCCCCAAACTAAGCAGAGCTTGTTCTATATTCGTTATAGGTCGTTATGTCGTAAATAATTCTGAATTATAATAAATCCAATTATACTCCAAATCCAACCCTCGTGCTATGAATATAAATACAAATTAATACTAACAAGAGATTTAGAGCCTTATAGGATTTGTAAATAACGTCAACCGGTTTATAACGTCCGTTTTTGATCGAGTGAACTAAACAGTTGTAGTGAAAACTTCTATGTGTAAGCAAGCTTGACCATTTTTAGGGTTCCGTAGCCAAATGGCAAAATACGGAACCCATGTTTGTATATTATCAGTCCGTCAGTATGTCACAGCCACTATTTTCCGAAATATAAGAACTAAGCTGTTGAAACTTGGTAAGACGATATTGTATTCTATGAACCGCATTAAGATTTTCATATAAAAATAGAAAAAAACAATAATTTTTGGGGGTTCCCATACTTTGAAAAGAAACTCAAGTTTTTTAATACCTATGATCTAGTTTTTTTAAAACGTCATAAATCGTAAACTGCAATTTATCTTTCATTCGAATTACTCAAACATTAAAAAAATAGCGTAGCCAAATGGCAAAAACGGAACCCTGTTTTTGCCATTGCCACGAACTTTACGAACTTTTATATAATCATAATCATTTATTCGTAGGAATGTTTGTACAATAGTTTTGTTACAATAATTATGATTATGATTATGATAAGTATATTATGTTACTTCCTGCTACGGAACCCTTCATGAGCGAGTCTGACTCGCACTTGGCCGGTTTTTTTAAGAACGGTGTAATATTTTATTTTATTAGAGGTAAGAGTTGCTTATACGCTGGTTATATTTTAAGAAACACTTGTCAGCAAGGGGGTTAATGTTTGTGAAATTAACTTCAGGGTACTTCAGTGGGGTTGTAGGCACGGTCGATAATCAGTGGCCGAGAGGGTGGTAAACCTACTTGATACACGTCTTGGGTCATAAAATGATGTTATAGCTCAATCACACATAGGCCAGTTATTTTTATGGCCTACCCTCTTCCACGGGTAACATACGGGTCTTCTGCGGGTGTTAATTTCTAGCGACCTTATTCAAAACTATCAAGGCTTTGTAAAATACTGGTAACACAAATTCAAATTCAAATACTTATGTATTTAGACAAATATTATAGACAATCTATAGACAACACTATCAAATGATTTTAGAAACCTCAACATTATTTTTGAAGACCTATTCCTAGACCTATAGATACCCCACACGTATGGGTTTGAAGAAAAATGTTTTCTTTAATTTCAGTTTCAAGTATGGGGACCCCCAAAATTTATTGTTATTTTTCTATTTTTGCGTAAACATATTAATGCGGTTCACAGAATACAGCTATTCGCCAAGTTTAATCAGTCTACGCGCTTGTGATGCCTCTGGTATTGCAGGCGTCCATAGGCTACGGTAACCGCTTCCCATCAGGTGGGCCGTATGCTTGTTTGTCAACTAGTTGTATAAAAAAAAAAAGTCTAGCTCTTACAGTTTCAGAGAAAAATGGCTGTGACATACGGACGGACAGAGAGACAGACAGACAGGACGAATCTATAAGGGTTCCGTTTTTGCCATTTGGCTACGGAACCCTAAAAACGTAGCTTAAGAAACACATCGCAGTACAGCGCAGTATAGCTCGATGTGGATTTGTCAACCTAAGGAAACCTAAGCTGCTGGAAGGTCGATCCTACCACTACTTGAGAAAACTAGTCTCCCTCGTGATCGCCATTCCAGAACCTTCCTTGACCTTCCCGTGACCTTGTTTTTATGTTTTACGGATACCCTCATTTCAAATTTCATCACGTATAGCTTCTAGTATATTTTTTTAATCTTTACAGCCGGGCATAAGTATTATGACATTAAATAAAGGTTTAACTTTTTAAGAACACTCTTAAAAGGTTTAAATGGCCTTTTTAAGACCCATTTTTCAAATATCTTTATACGCTACTTATCGTTCGCGTAAATGCTGAAGATAATTGCTTTTACTGTTCATTATATTTTTCATTACTTGTTTATTATAGACTTTCAGAAATCTATATTGTTTAAAAAAAAATATGGTCAATCCACTATATAGCCCCAAACTAAGCAGAGCTTGTACTATGGGAACCAGATAGCTGATATAATACGTACATTAGTTTTTTTTTGTAAATACATACTTAGAACACAATATAACACCCAGACTGAGAACAAACATCTGTGTTTACCACACAAATATTTGTTCTCGGTGGGAATCGAACCCACGACCTACGGCTCAGAAGGCAGATCACCAACTGAGCCGAGAGGCCTATCCATAACACAAAAGTGGTCAACATTTTAAAATCCTCAAAGAGCTTGAAAGAGATTCAAAAAATAAAACATACGATTAATTCGATTTTGAAGGCTTTGCTTCTTCTCTTCTTCTTTTTGTATCACTGGTCATTTCAAATCAGTGTGATGAAAGGATCTTTGGAAGGAAGGAAGTCCGCTTCAAAGAGGTTTAACACTATGGTAAACTAACGGCTGCCCTCGGCTTCGCTCACCCGTTCCCTCGTTACGCCTCGTTCCCGTTACTTACATCCGTTCTCGTTACAGTATCTTTATAAATTGAAGCCTACGTGTTATTCTGATGTATATTATTGTAAAGTTTCATTAAAACCCATTCACTAGTTTTTACGTGAAAGAGTAACAAACATCCATCCATACTTACAAACTTTCACGTTTACAATATTAGTAGGAATATACTATAGTTAAAATGAAATCGCGATAAATACCCATATTTTCCATAATAATATAATTATCTAAAAAATAATTGAAAAAAGAAGCCAAGCCTTCAAAGTCGAATTAATCTAGCTAATTTACTTGTGAATTATACCTTTTTGACGCACACTTACAACGGGGAAGAGGATGGCCAAGAATAAGTTACATGAGCCAGATAAAAGAAAAAGTCGCTGTCATGTCGTATAAGGAAGTCAAGGAGGCCGCATTCGAAAGACTTCATTGGAGAAAACTGCATCAAAACCCCGACAAGAGCTAAGCTCTTAAATTTAGGAAGAAGAATATAATTATGCGTAACGATCGCGTTAATTTAAAAAGTGATCTAGTATGTATTCATAATTTTTGCACCAAGAATCGAACTTGCAACCTTCACGTCTCAGCCTCACCACAAAGGTCGCTGAGATAACACAATCTTTCCCTAAATTACGTACGTAGGTTCTACGTACGTTCATGTGAATATGAGCTGTATGTGAAAAGGTTAAAGTTGAAAGTGGCGTGGGGCGGGTCGACCTAGTGATATTTCGCCGACCTACATAAGGGGTTGCGACTGTGGGGTTGTTTTCTAACACGAATTAGTACAGATTGCTGGAAGTCGGTGGATGGGAGGGCTCAGAATCGTTCTTCCTGGAAATGTATAGGGGAGGCCTATGTCCAGCAGTCTTATTGTCTTGAAATCCATTATTGTCACTGGTCGACAGTCAGATTATGGTATTGTCTAAGGCATTGATTCTCAACGTGGTCCAGGTCGACCCCCAGGGGACCACGGGATACTCGAAGGGGGTCTACGATGGCGTGACTAAAAAGTGGGGGTTCACAGTTCTTCCGCGGGGGTCTACGAAAATTTATCTGGTTTCGATAGTGAAGGGAAAATGTTGGCTTCATCTATCTATTAATTAATTAACCAATCATAATAGTGGTAGGAACTCAGCCGCAACGCAAATGTCCATACTTAGTTAGATTTAATATCCACATTTTTTGTTGGCGGCTAGAAATATAGGTACCTAGCAAAAATACCTTCACACCTCAGTTGGTAGTAGCTCTGCCTTCTGCGCTGGCGGGCGTGGGTTCGATCCCCACCGAGAACAAATATTTGGGTGGTGAACGCAGATGTTTGTTCTCTGTCTGGGTGTTATATTGTATTCTATGTATGTATTTACAATAAAAAAAAATATTTAAGTAATATATAAGCTATCTGGTTCCCATAATACAAGCTCTGCTTAGTTTGGGGCTAGATAGTGTTGTGTGGATTGTCCGCATTATTTATTTATTTATTTTAAATGAAGCTGCATGGAGGGGGCCACAAAGTGGTCTAAAAAAAGGAACCTATGGTCTAAAAGGTATTCAACTGAAGTTCATTTCGGCGTTCCGCAATTCAAAATAGGAATATCCATCAAGTTCCATTCATTCACTAGGTTTGAATTTCGGTGGTGGTGGCGTAGCTTATGTCAGATAGTTATACAATACGAAAGTGACAGTTAAAGTCTTCTTCTTCTTAATTAATGGCATCTGTCCATTTTGGATCAAATTTGCCAGTGTCGAGTGAGGATATATTACATAAAGTGTGTGTGTAGTGCTCACGGACGGACGGACGTGCTCCTACGTATTTACTTGAAATAAAAATCAAATATGACGAAAAAAGTTGAGGAAGTTGTAGTCCGCGAACTGTACAAACTTATTAGTGACCTAGCAGATAAAGTCGTCGGTCTGGAAAGTAAGATAAGCGAGCAAAACGCTTTAATTGCAAGCCTCATCGGCGGCACTACGAATCTGCAAAAAACGCAAGCTGAGGGTAAGCAACCTCCAACTACGCGGGCTTCGTCAACTGCCAGCGCGCAGGCGCAGCCAGCGCCGCAGCGGCCAATTCGGCAAGCGCGCCTTATCGCGTCAGCTAACATCACGGCGGGCTCAAGCGCTGTAGCAGCTAAGAAAATACCGACTGGAAATGACAAGGTGAGACAATCCACTTCAAGCACTTACTCCCCTAAGTGCGACGGAGCAAAAAAATATGTACCACTTAGCACCGCTACTACCGATGACACCACCGTTTTGTCAAGTAGGGTGACCATGACTACGGTGGGTACTACGGATGACGTTGCTGCGAACGACCAAGGAGAATGGCAAGAAGTAAGTCAGAAACGACGCCCGAACAAACAGCGCCGGATCTTGACTGGATCAGGAACAATTTTTGACGACGGGCTACAGCCAGCTGAGAGGCTAAAATTCATTCAGGCATGGTCTTTTAGACCAGAAACAACAGTTGAGAATGTTCGCAAACATCTTAGTAATATTGCCGTATGCGAAAAATACATCGTCGAAAAGCGAGATATAAAAACAATCCAACATGCAGCGTTTGTTATCGGATTTCCGGAAACATTGTACGACCGCTTGTGCACACCGAACGCATGGCCACCCGGAATCAAGATCTGCGACTGGTTTCGGCTCGCCCCCCGCCACACGGAGCGGGGATCGCTCGCCGCTGTCGTCGCTGTCGACCGCCGCAGTTAGTGAATGCACCAGTGGACGACGGACGAATGCGCTTCTATTGCAGAATAACCAGTATGATAAAGTTGTTGTATGCCATCAAAACATCGCATCGTTAGACAAGAAATCGCAAAGGTTAGAAGTGCTACTTAGGAGTGAATTAAAATGTGACGTACTTGCGTTAACCGAGCATTGGTTAACTGAATCTAAATTAAAATGTGTCAACTTGCAAGGCTACAAGTTAGCATCTTGTTTTTGTAGAAAGCAAATTGTTCATGGTGGGTCATGCTTATTTGTCGCAGATGATATAAAATGTAACGAAAACGTCGACCTGACATCATTATCAGTCGAAAGAATTTGTGAAATATCAGCGATAGACTTGTTAGAATTAAACGCAACTGTAGTTTGTATTTATAGAACGAATTTAATATCAGTGAATGAGTTTATGTGTGCATTTGAAAGGGTGCTCGATAAGGTTAGCGGTCTTGGTACAGATTGCATACTCGTAGGAGACTTTAATATCAACTGTTTGGGTGACCTAAACAATGATATTAAAAGGTTGTCCGATCTACTGTCGGCCCATGGCTTGTCGAATTTGGTGGATTTCTACACACGTATCACGGCATCAACTTCTACCTGCCTGGATCATTTTTACACAAATCTGTCGAATAGTACTGTGTCTGTATCTCCCGTTGTAACAAATATTAGTGACCACTACGCTATTAGGGGTGAGATACTGTGCAAGAAGGTGCAACTGACAACTAACTACAAGTATTTAAGAAAGTTTAATAAGGCAAACTACACCAACTTCGTGGCCTCTATCTATAGTGTAGATTGGCCTGAGCTACTGACTAAAAATAATCAAACAAATGACATGCTTCATTCAATTATTAATGTAATATGGAATAAATTTGACATATGTTTCCCTCTGCGGAAAAGTATTTGTAGGAAAATTGACTCATCTTGGGTTACTCCAGATGTTAAAAATTACAAGTTATTATTATTTGACATAATTGAATTAAGTAAGGTAGCACCAAATGATGAGTTATTAAAATTACAAATCTTGGAAATGAAAAACCACTACGACAAACTTACTAGACAAGCAAAACGTAGTTATTATGAGAATGTAATAAAGGCTAATAATAATACCTCGAAGTCCATATGGGGAGTAGTAAATAGGGAGAGAGGGAAGAATAATTCACCCCATCTAGACTTTACCGACGTTGTCGTAAAGCCTGATGGGTCCAGGTTTAAAAATAAGAAGGAATCCGTCAACGCTATGAATGCTCGATTCCACTGCGCTGCGGAGGCGTGCGGCGCGCCGAGCGCTGACGTCACCGGGGCGCAGCGCGCACTGAGCTCGGCACGCGCACCGGCTGATCGCTCGTTGCGTTTTCAATTTTTTACTGCTGATGAAGTGTATCGGATTGTAAAAACACGGATACCTCCCAAAGTATCCAAAGACGTATACGGTATATCCGTTAAATTAATTCAGTCTGCTATCCTTCCGCTTGCTCCAGTACTGGCCCACGCCTACAATTGTTGTATTGGTCACGGCACTTACCCCAGCCCCTTTAAAATAAGTAAAGTATCTCCACTATTCAAAGGCAAAGGAAAACGTAACAGCATGGATGGCTATCGACCAGTATCGATTATCCCAGCCATAGCAAAGATATTTGAGAATGGCCTGAGCTCCCGCCTCATTAATTTTCTGTCATCGACGAACGCTCTATCTGAGAGACAATATGCATATCGGGAAGGGCGATCGACCACGTCACTAGCCCGCGAGGTAATCGCTCGTGTCGTGGGGGCCCGTGAGAAAAAACAACAGGTTGCAGTCATTTGCTGTGACCTTTCAAAGGCCTTTGATGTAGCCGACCATAACATCTTAGCGGTCAAGCTACGCCACTATGGTGTGGATGCACAGGCATACTCACTACTGAACGACCTGCTGCGAGATCGATCTCAGGTAGTCGTGGGCGGTGGCGGAGAAGCAGTGTCAGACCCATTGACGACGAAGATGGGCGTTGCCCAAGGTTCGTCGGTCTCCAATATATTATTTTCCCTGCTGCTGAACGACTTGCCTGAGTTCATCACAACAGCAGAGAGTTACATGTACGCTGACGATGTAGCTGCTATAGTTACTGCCCCCACTGTTGATCAGTTAGAGGTCAAACTTAATGACACGGCGGCTCTACTGGCGGAATGGTTCAGGATGAATGGACTCGCTCTCAATTTGAGTAAAACCCATTTCATCCATTTCCGTCTGTCAGGCCTCCCGCCGCGATCACTAACGGTAATGGTCAATGGCAATGCCATCGATCAGGTGCAGAACACAAATTTCCTAGGCTTCCAAATCGATAAGGGACTGCAGTGGACGAGCCACATCGACAAGCTTTGTGGAAGGCTGGGTAGTGCATGCTACGCGCTGAGCCGTGTTGCTCTGGTGGTGTCCGCAGATGTTGTCCGTGCTTGCTATTTCGCCACGATCCAGTCCCTCTTGCAGTATGGCACCGAGCTGTGGGCGCGCGCTGCCGACTGGGAGCGCGCGTTCCGAATGCAAAAAAGGGCCATACGAGCCATGGTGCGGATCCCAAGTGACGTCTCAGCGAGACCGCATTTTAAAACACTAGGAATTCTCACGTTGCCATGCCTACTAATTTATCAGGTGGCAATATACGTGAGAATCAATCAAGATATATACACAAAGCGCAGCGATGTCCACACCTACAGCACCCGGAGCCGCCACAAGTTAGCACTGGTATCACGCTCACTTACGAAGTCCTCCAAACTGACACATGTCATGGGACCGACAGTCTACAACAAACTTCCTGACACTGTTACAGAAGCTTCGAGTATGTTCTCATTTAAAACAAAATTAAAACGCTGGCTTATCGAGCACACCTTTTATAGCTATGATGAATTCATAGCAAATAAATCATGACTATCGCCAGGCTGATTCCTGTATTATTTATTTTTATATTATGATGACATGTTATTTTTGAATTTTCGCAATGTGAATCTGATTTTTTTATTTTTTATTTTTACACTTTTATTTTCTTCTTATTGTTATGTCGTACAATAATCTTATGTACCTACCAAATTGACTTATAATGAACATTATGAATAAATGACTATTATGACTATTATTACTATTAAATAAAATAGTTTAAAGTCAAGTCAATTAAGACAATAGACAAGTCAGCCCTAACTGGCTTTGGCCGTTATTTTTCCAAAACCATCAGAAACATTTTCAATCAAATCAGAATATCACATAATACACTTTCATTCCAACTGCTAACACTTGAGCTAAGACCTCAAGTAATGTTGGTTAAAATACCACCGAAATTACACAACATAACTCAAAATAACACCACAAAAGCAATTAAAATGAAAAAGCTATGTGACTTCCCAAAATGAAAACGGTAAATATACACCACTATTTTGTAACTACCAAAAAAAAATAGGGTAATGTAGTAGGTGTAGAACATTATGAATGTGCAATCAGGATTTTTAGTTTCGATTGTTGCATCCTTGGCTCAAGATTTAATATTTTCACTTGTAGTAGTCTCGCCTACGCTTCAACTCACTCGCACGTATTTCAGCTCCATAAGAAAGAAAGAGATAGCACACGCCATGCGGCCCCGGCTCCAAGCTTCATTCGTTTTCGTGCGCGCACGACTACCGCACGTAGTGACTAAAAATATATATAATATACTCCGTATCTACTTATGATTTTCATCGTCATGTCTAGATGGAATACAGTTAGTGATAAAGAAGAAAGGTGTCGTAAAAAGGTGTGACATGTGAAGTTAAGTGAATTCAACGGATTTTCTCAAGATGTACCCGCCTGGGGCCTTATTCGCTATTACATTGGAGATTCCGTGCCCGAAACGTGTGACTTCACAACGTGATCTAAACGCAAACGCGCCTTGGTGCGGAATCGAAAAATGGTATTCTGTATGCCACAAGACTAGTTGTCTACGCCCCACGTTTGATGTTTTGGTTATTTCACATGATTCGTTCAAAATCCGACGATTGCTAAACCGATGTCTTAACGTGTTCACGTAACGCGCGTGGTTTGGCAATAGCGAATAACGGCCCTGAACGGAATTGTATTTTCTCAGATCTAATACGTGATATTAGACCGTAGAATTTTGAATGCTTCGAGTCAATACGAGATATTGACCAATAGCTATTTATGAAATGAGTTAATACGAGATATTGACCAATAGTTATTTATGAAATGAGTTAATACGGGATATTAACCCTTCTTTTTTTATTATCCTGGCTCCCGTCACCACCGGCACGATCGCTAGCACCTGTCATGAAAACAACGTGCATTCCCTTGGAAGCCCAAACACGATCCGTCTGGCCACGACAACACCACCTGTGGTGACAAGTCTAGTTCAACCAGATGCCCGGCGCCCAGTGCGACAAATACAGTGACGGTAGTAGCCTAAGAGGCTAATGCTTTGCCTTTTGCTTTGTCAGAGCTTTCGCTTGCCTTCAAGACCTTTGAGGTCTAGACGAACGAGTGGGGTCCTTACACCTATGATAACCTGGAAACGATGAACCTTATGAGGGAACCTCCTACGGGATGGACTCAAAAAGAGGTAAAAGAACATTTATTCAAGGAATACCTATTTCACGAAAACTGCCTTTTGAGAAATAAACTCAATGTTAACGATTGATGTTAAAGAGTCTGCTCAAAAATCCCATGAGCCTCAAAAATCCTCAAAAAGCAAAATTGGCTATTAAGCCTGCTTGCTGTGCTTGATAAATGCTTTTGATACTTTTTCGATGCAACAAAAGTTAGAACATGTTTTCATTGATTGATGACCAACTGAGCTATCTCATTAAGTCTGCGTAGTAAACAGAAGATATGAAAACTTATATACTTTCGTGAGTTTCTTCTGCAAGTAATTCAAACTCCAAAAGCGCCTGTCGGCCAATTGTTGAGTAACCGTGGTTCATGACACTGGAACCACGCGGTGACGGCGGCCGGCAGCAGGGCGGTGCGCCCCGCTGGTGCCGTATTGTCGCCGACCGATTGCATACCGGCCTTTATCCACCCGTGGGCAGCAAGCGTCGGCGCCATCACCAACAACGACGCATCGGTACAAGCAGTCGGGGATATAGAAGCAAAAGCAGTAACCTCGCAGGTACATGCAGTCACATGAAATATTTTCTAGTTTTTTCTAGAAGTACCTATAATTATCTGATGAGAAAATTTCTTATTAAGAAATTTCTTATTTAAGACTCAACATTTTATTCTGAGATCTTCGTCTCCAAAAAATGATGTTTATTATTTTAATTAAAAAGAAATAGCTCTATTTTATACCTACTTTAGGCTATCCCTATGAAAACCGTTGGGGAGCCAAAGGGGGCAAAAGTAACGGTGGTGGCCTAAGCTGCGCCTTATGGTTTTATGGTATTACGATAAGGTATTATTATAAATCTTATGCCTAAAGATGAAAGTTGTTTTTATGTAATACTTACAAAGATTGCTCAGAGCATGTTTAAAGCAGAAATTAAATTTTTTAAGCTCTCTGAGTAAAAAAAAAAAAAAAAAAAAAAAACTTTGTCCATTTTGAGCATTTTAACTGCAGACTGTTCTGCTGTTGTCAGTTGTCAAGGCTGGGCTTTCACAACATCCTTGGAGTGCGTTTGTGTAGCGCTTTGCTTTATTACATACCTTTATTACCAAAACGAAACTAATCCATGTGTATGCAATAAATATAATATTATTGAGTATTGAGTATTACGATTCAAAAATAAACGTTACCATTTTGTATACACTATGGTATTTTTGTCGTCGGTAAATAATATTCTGACAACAGATTATTCTTACAGAAATTAAATTAATTTTGCTATTCCTATCGATTTCGATCTTGAAATATACCGATTTTATTCTATTGCCCAAAGTGCAACTTGTAAAAGAGAAAAAATCTTTATCGAATATCTATAACACGTCTTTTTGGAACTTCTGGCAGCTGTAACAGCACTACAACTGCAGTTGCTGGCGCATACATATATCAGCAGTACAGCACCTACTGCCTTGCCTTAGTGATAAAATTATAACTCGAAAGATTACGTAACATTTATTTGTTCGTTGCTTTTCTACAAATTTTGATTTTGAATGCAATGCATTAAAGCTTTAATAACAATAAACACAAATCAGAGATAGATCTATTCGCTTTGAGGGTAAATGACAAAGTCCTTAATATGTATATTCAAATCTGTCAAAGGATAAACAATGCCTAAACTATTGCCATCTTACAAATGAATGATGACAAACAGTGACATAGCTAATTTACAAGTATTTAAAAATTTGCTTTTATTACTATGGCAGTAGTAATAGTAATCTTTTGAAAAAGAGATCCTACTGTGTACAACGTGTATGCATTTACAGTCAAGGGACCTGTATTTTTTCGTTTTTTATATATATGCATTTTCCATGTATACGCAAAATTAAGGGTGTTACATAATTATGTTTTATCTAATCAGGTTACTGAAATAGTCTTGTTCCTTCATGCTTCTTATCTGATCTCATTCCACCTGATGGTTTTATTTTTTCGATTGTCTATAATGTTCTACCCTCTTCACCGACACCTTTCCCTGGTGCCGATGGTGTTACCCAGCAAGCTTTGGCCAGACAACAATTCCTTATACAGCAATTATTACGACTCTTGCATCTTTGTTCAATAGTACATACTAAGTCTCAATATACTATTCTAGCTTTAAACCATGGGGGGTACTGTGGAACTTAGCATAGGTATAGGTTCATACCATATCAGGGTACTATATCAGGGTATTGTGACTTACTTAACTTCCTAGCAGTTTTTACGGAAGGGATCTTCGTATGGGTCAATAAATAAAGTTTTTCCAGTTTATCCCTTATTTACTGAAATGAAGTAGTACAACATGAACGAGTTCAAACGTTTGTGGCGCTTGCAAAAAGTTTTAGTAATTCCAATAGTACTTTCGTCAGCCAGTGTCATTCCAAAACAGTTGTTTCTATCCTTGTCTTATTTAGATTTACCAAAAAAAAAAAAAAAGGAAATCTGCTGAGCTCCTCCATGAGTTGCACTTAGCTTAGTGTTGTGTACTTCAGTTAACACCGTTGTTTATTTTTCAGACACCAAGTAGTTAAAATAAAAAAAATAAAATAATGAAAAATCCCCAATAGGTATAATACATTTTGTGGATAGCCCCACAACACTATCTTGCCCCAAATTAAGCAGAGCTAGTATTATGGAAACCAGATAGCGGATATTTCGTATGATTGAGTTCCTTCAAAATTAAACCCAGCTTTCATGACAATGACTCCACGTGTAGCACAAGTGATGTGCTGATTACCAGGCCAACTTAGACCCAAACTTGTTGTAACTCCTGAGTTCCCTGACTCACGAAAAACCTAGTCGTTTTTTTGGCTGCTCCGTGGTTTTGTTTGGTCAAAGATGCCAACCATTATCATTGACTAGAATGAAACATATTAGGATAGTGGATGAATTGTAATGTATGTATATGCGTAGTGTTTAGGTAAGCTCAACCGAAGCTGATCTTTAACTATAGCGCCCTTGCATTCGTTCTGTAAGTACACTGGTGTCCTTTATGCATAGCTATGATTTCGATCGATCAAGTAACAATGCAGGCCACATTGACGGTTAAAAAAAAAAAAAAAAAAAACCTCCAAGCAAGATACAACAATCCTGCTTGATCACAAACTTTAGGCGGTTGAATAAAAGAAATGCTAGCAAGTCGATGCCTCATCGACACTATCAGTGTGTTTAGTGCGCATAATACTCGTTACACAAATACTTCTGCTGCACAACGAACAGAAGGCGCCCGAGTAGATGTTATTATAAAAAACTACTGCTACTGCTCATTTCATTAGCAGACCATTAATTATGAATTTGATTCCAGCTTTACAAACTAAATTTACTTTGATTAATTTTATTTTTGCCTACAAAAAAAAAAAAAAAAAAAAATTGTTTTGTTTTTGAAAGAAATATTTTATTGATTTATTATTTCTAATATTCTAGTATCAACACTAGATTTAAAAAAAAAAAAAAAAAATTATAATCGGTAACATTTTATTTGATTTATTTTTTCTCCAACATTTTTTCATTTTCTCTGAACATCCTACAAGTGAAAATATTAAATCTTGAGCCAAGGATGCAACAATTAAGTGATCAAACTAACTTACCAAGTGACGTTCGATCATAATTGTTGCATCCTTGGCGAAGAGATTTAAGGTCCCTCCCATCCCTTAGGATACCCCAATGTGCAATGTTGGAGACCCTGTACGTGCTTATTCTCTGAACTAAATGAAGCTTGGAGCCGGGGCCGCATGGCGTGTGCTATCTCTTTCTTTCTTATGGAGCTGAAATACGTGCGAGTGAGTTGAAGCGTAGGCGAGACTACTACAAGTGAAAATATTAAATCTCTTCGCCAAGGATGCAACAATTATGATCGAACGTCACTTGGTAAGTTAGTTTGATCACTTAATAAAATGACAAAGTTATTAAACGTTAAAATTTTCAGAAATCCTGCATAAAATTATGGACACATTAGTTACGTAGTCTAGAGAGAAAAAAAATTACGCTGTTCGGTTCCGCTTGGTATTTAGCGTTTATGAATGAAATGATTTTTGCTTGTCGAATCATTTCTCAATATTTGACAAAAAATGTTGGTTATTATAAAATATTTTTTTGATGTCTCAAAAAATATTTTTTTTTGAGGATGTGTTCACTAACAGCAGCCAATATCGGCATTTTTTTTTTTGGTAATTACAAATTAGTGGTGTATAATATAATAATACCCAGTTAAAGTCTAGGCTAGGTTTCAAACGTGAAAAATGAAACCGATTTACAATACAACATACATTCAAGGTATATGCATTATTATTATTATGAAGATGATTCTATGGGCGATATTAATTTTCCTTACTTTGGTTTTGATATAAATTCTATGAAAGGCAATAGAAATAAGCTCCCAGAGGCGAAATACTTGGAAAATTCCTCCATTTTGCTTTGAAGTCTTTTGAATTACTAAGGTATAGTGAATTTTCCGTTTTGCGCGTTTCAAGGAAGTTGAGACCCGTGATTTTTAGCGGAAATGTTTTCTCCTTTATAAAGCTGAGTCAGCCATGTTGTCACTTGTTATGCACCGATGAGTTTTATTCAGAAACATTACGTACAGTGGGATACAGCTCAAGTTACCAGAAAACAAAGAAAAATGATGCTTACCGCAAGGACATAAGAGCTAGCAGTGTGTAGTCTGATGCGTATCCTTGTGTACTAAAAGAAGATGTAGGAGATTTTGTAGTAGTATAGCTGTGGTGTGGCTCACAGAACACAATATACTCAAAAGAAGAATTCCGATTCCATACAAAAAAGAAGTGAACGCAAATTCGTGGTTCATGGGATACAAAATAGATGGCGTTGATAGTTTATTTCAATGCAAAAAAGGAGCCTCTTCGAGGCGCACTTAAAATCTTTTCACCACACTTGGTTCGAAAGAATCAGTGACACGATAAGAAGTAGAAGAATGCAAGAAAAAGCTATAAGACCTACCCATAGCCACTTGAACTTAGTTTCTTTTTCTATAGTATTAAAAATACGCATTTTCTTCTCTTCGGTGCGCATCGCGGGCTATAAAACTTAAGCCTACTGAACGAGCTACGAGCCCTCCAAATGAAGATGGGTGGCGGTCTCGTCGTTTGTTTCTATTAGTGGTGATAGAATCATTGCGAATGCGATGGGCCAAAACTATTGGTAGATAAATTGGCCAATCGTATCGGAACACACTTTCCGATACGATACGTTATTCTTTACTTTCTTTGACGACAGTATAAATTTGGACTAATGACTAGGTAGCTACGAGAGGGGTACGGTATTACGAAACACAACGTCTGTACAGTGAGCCTTCTTTATTCCAACTGTTAATTTCACTTAAATAACCTCAAAAACGCATCGATAGCGCGATTTAGAAACGGTACACTTTTAGTCGCGCCATCTAGTTGTGAAATAACACATTATTCAACAAACGAGCGTTAACAAGGACCAAGGAAAAGAATTACGTTAATAATTAAGTACATATATGAAACAAACGGGTAATTAGAAAGAAAGAAAGAAAGAAAGAAAGAAAACTTATTTATTTGACCCACAAACACGTTTTACAGATTAGTAGGTATAATAAACATAAAACATAAAAATAAACATAAATTTGCTTGGACAGGTAGTAAGTAGTTAGGTAGCTACACTAATACCTATCCAAGCTGTGTTGTGTGGGGCAAAGGGGTCCCGTCTCAGCTTAATGCTGCATAAAACCCAAGTGGGTGATGTGCGGCGCTGGTTTTCAGACGAGGCCAGGGTTCGACACTACGAACAACGGTAAACTACAAATAATACATTAAAGATAGGTTAACTACAATAGGTACATTTGTGATTTCCTAAGTGTAGTAAACACTATAAAATCAATAGAAAAAAAGAAATATATAATGCATTATACATACTTAGCTAAATTAGACATTAGACAACTTAAAATATATTTACGCAGAGACGCAGAGGTTAAACATGGTGGAAATGAAATAAACAAACTAATAACTACAAAACGAAAATCAAAATGATGTTCTTATATACTTAATCTTTATATCTATTCATTTATAATTATAAGTTTAAAAAACTTGAGAAACCGACTTCATTGTCAAACGGCTAAACCGATTTTAATCAAATTTGTTTGGGACAATCTGGACGTAAGAATAACCAAATAAAAAAAATAATTTTCTAAATCGGTTCATAAATGACGGAGGCATGCAGTTACAAACATTAAAAAAATTCTTTAAAAAAAATGGCAACACCGATTTTAATAAAATTAAAATGGGACCAATCTGGAAGTAGTACCTTTCAGATAAAAAAATAATTTTTCAAATCGGCTCATAAATGACGAAGTTATGCGGTAACAAACATTAAAAAAAAAAATAAAAAAAAAAATAAAAAAAAAAATAAAAAAAAAAAAAAAAAAAAAACATACAACCGAATTGAGAACCTCCTCCTTTTTGATTGGAAGTCGGTTAAAAAGAATAAAGTCGTGTTAGTTACACTATTTATAACTCAAAAACGGCTGAACCGATTTGGCCGAAAATTGGTGGGGAGGCAGCCTAGAACCAGGAAATGAACATAGGATACTTTTTGTCCCGAAAAAGTAACGGGAAAGGGGCAAGCAAAGCCGCTTATATATATGGCAGATATAGGTACCTTATTATGGTAAGTTATTAATAGGATAAGATGATTACTTATCCTAAGTGGACACGTCAAGAAGCACTCAGCTGCTCCTCTATGAGCACTCTTTTGAGTTGTCTTCTAAATGAATAGACAGTTTTCAGGGCGCGCATTGGCGGGGGCAGATCATTCCAGCACCGAGAAGCGGCAAATTTAAAGGAACCACGGAAAGCCATAGACTTGTGCTTCGGTGTAGCAAAAACAAAGGAACATGCTCTGTTTGGGTATCGGTTTTCTGAACGTGCCCACACAAATTTTTCAAATAAATATTTTGGATACTGCTTGCCTATTACCCCAAAAAGGAGAACAGCGAGATGAAGTCGTCGTCGTGCCGCCATTTTAAGCATGCCTGAGGAGTTTAAAAAAGGTGTTATATGGGAACGGGGAGGTACCTGAAAACAAAAACGAGCGCAAGCATTTTGGACCCGCTGAATCAGCTTTACAGTCCTACCAAGTAGACATGGCCCATATGCCCCACTACATCACAATAGTTTAGCTTAGATAGGACTAGCGATTCACAGAGATTAATTCTGACTGGTTCGCTTATATATGGTCGAATTCTATACAGTAGCCTCAAGCGGTAGAAGCAATTGCGCACACACTCATCAACATGCCGTTCAAAGCGAAGGCCATTGTCCATGACCAACCCAAGGTTTCTGACCTCATCAACACATTCAACAGCTTCTCCATCAACTACAATATTTATATGGGTAGAATTTATAGTTTGGACTTTCTTTCTGGATCCAACAAACATAAACTTTGATTTTTTAGGGTTAATGACTAGGCAGTTATCTCTTGACCATTTTGATATTTCACTTAAGTCTGAGTTGATTTTCGCTACAGCAGTAGTAAGGTCCGAGGGTGGGAATGAGAAGTACAGCTGCAAATCATCAGCGTACAGGTGATATCTGCAGTGTGTGATTGATTCGATGATGTCGGCACTGTACAGCACAAATAGAATTGGTCCTAAGATTGAGCCCTGCGGAACACCCCTAGGAACTGGCTGCAGAGCAGATTGTGACCTTGACCCGTCAGGCATGGATAGTTCAACCAAATGGTGTCTGCAATCCAGGTAACTATGAAACCATTTAATGGCCCGTGCATCGAACCCATAGTATGTAAGTTTTGAAAGGAGAAGATTAATATTAATAGAATCAAATGCACGGGAAAAGTCCAGCAGCACCAGAATATTTAGCATACCTTGATCCTGTCCACTTAGTAAGCCGTCAACAACATCGAGTAGAGCAGTTGACGTACTGTGACACTTACGAAACCCAGACTGAGCTTGAGGGAGAATGCTATTGTCCTCAAGGTACTTTGTAAGCTGCAGGCTAACTACCCTTTCCAATACTTTAGATAGGCAGGGAAGCAGACTGATAGGCCTAAGATCTTGGCAGGTGGTTGGGTTATTGGTCTTAGGAATCGGCTTAACAACAGCCACCTTCCAAGACGTCGGAAAAATGCTATTTTCTAAAGAACAATTTATGATTGTGGTGATGGCTGCTAAAGATTGTGGTAAGGTCATTAGTACCATGTCTAGAGAGATTCCATCCACACCTTGGGCACTTGATTTAAAACCACGAATAATTGACATAACCATGTCTTCACTCACAGGGTTCAGGGAAAAGGTTTGGGAGCAGTACTGGTGATGTTCGTAAAAGGTCAGCTGTGAGATGGAGACATGACTATCCCCAGGAACATTTAGAAAGTGGGAATTAATAAGATCTGGATTATCAAATTGTGGTGGAAGATCAGCTCCTTGTATTTTATTAGGTAAAATTGTGCTTTTTAAGTTTGCCCATAATTTTTTGGAATCTCAAAATAGTATTTATTTATTGTAAAAGTAACAATAGCATTGTTAAAAGGTATGTTGCTGTATAAAATGAGCATTCTTAAGTTATTATCTAATAGTTGACAGACAGAGTCCATTGATATGTGTAATGAAAAAGAAAGAAATATTAAATTTAAAGTGATAAAGTTTATATCGTAAAATTTAATTTCATAACATAAAATTAAAATTATCCCCACACAACGCATAAACAGTATAAAAGAAACTAACACTATGAATAAAATTAAAATATGGCATGAATTCTTGCCTAACATATAATAATAATACATGAGACCACAGGAAAACCATTCAAACTGAAGCCGAACCAAAAACCCGAGCCAGGTCAGCCTCGGTCCGGAACGAGTAGGCCTGCTTGCCATCAGACTGGCGAGCATAAACTCGGCCGCGCTTCGTCCAAGAGTACCGCCATTGAAGTCTGCGGCACTCCTCACGGACCCGGTGGAAGAGCATTCGGTTGACGCGCGTCAGCCGCTCGTTCAAGAATATACGGCCCAGCGGGGCGCCAGCAGTGGCGGCGGCAGGTAGCGCAGCGCCAGCGTCGGCGGCCGTCAGCGTACGGCGCACCCGCGCAGCCTGCAGCAGCTGGTCTCTCAGGTGGCGGCGCGCCAGGCGCACTACGACGCGTCGCGTGCGCAGCGTCTCGCCGGCGGCCGCCGCCAGTTGCGGCACGCCTACGCGCTCCGCGAACACGATGTCGCGCTCCTCCAGCGGGACGCCCAACTTGGCAGCCAGCACCGTGACACCGTGCAACACGCTCTCGCCACGCTCCTCCGGCAGATGACCGATTTCGAGGTCAGACAAGAGCGCCTCTTGGTCGCGGTCGTTGAGCTCCTGCCTGAGGTGCTCGACAGTGCGCTCGAGCTCGGCGACAACCCCCTGGGGTGTGGTCTCCGCGCGCTTCCGCTCGATTACCTCCATCCGCTGCTCGAAGCCATCCATGTGCGCGCTGATGCCCGCGACGCAGACCCGGAAGTCAGCCATTTCAACCCGGAAGTCCCTCATTTCCGAGTACAAGGCACCGATCTCGGCCTTGAATTCCTTCATCTCGGACAGGATGGTTTGCTGCATCTTGTAGATATCCGAAACCATATCCTCTTTCATCTTCCGCATATCTAGCTGCAACTCCATCTCGCTAAATTCCGCCGTTATATTATGCGCTGTGTCGTCCATCTGCATGGACTCCGCATCCTTGAAGGCTATGGCCCGGACAGGGAACATCTCCTGCACGACGCACACCGGCGTAGATGGGTCTCGACCCTTGGGAGCTTTGCTTTGGCAATCACCGCAGCGCCAGTTCTCGGCAACTTTTGCACCAACTGGAATTCTGACGCACTCGTTATGGCTTTGTGAAAAGCACTGAGGGCAAACGATGCCGCCTCTAATAAATTTTCCACACGCTCCGCACTTAGCCATTTTCCTGGAGGTAAGCAGTTTTCCTATGCAGTACCCAAACGGTACCCTGGATGACACCGAGCAAATTGTACAAGAGATAAACTGATTACAGTTGACCAAGTGGATAGGTAGATGGAACTAGCTGTTAACACAGTCGTAGAAGTCTAAATTTAATTATAACCAGCTTAAAGAGTTCACTTAGGCAGCGCGTAAGCCATCAATCTAATGCACTATCATGTAATGCTATAGTTTGTGTAGAGGATAAACTCGATAATTTATTCGACCTCCGAAAAATAAAGTACTTGAGGGTAGGAGACTCACTTAGCTCGCACGTATGTGTTTGTTTTGTCCATAAATACGTTATCACTGTAAAAATCTCTCGAAAAACAACACCAGTTCAACACAACACAATATACCACAGATTGAAATATGATGTAACACTATTATGATAATATATCTTTTTTAAAACACGTAAACAAAAATCTGCCGTGCGGTTACCGCTAGTCGTACAGTCGAACTCCTATTTATCGTGATTACCTTTATTATTCCCGCCCGCGACCACGGCTGTTGTAACACGGTCGAAACGTCGGGAAACAATAAAGACAATCACGATAAATACCCATTTGTTCCATATAATTATCCATAACGATCGCTTTCATTTAAAAAGTGATGATAACGTTGTAATATTAACCTTTTGTACATTTTATATTAACCTTCTTACAATCTGCATGATTATAAAATACCTATCATACCGGTCCGCTTCCATAATGTAACACCCTTACAGCGTACCCTTACATAAAGCAATGAATAGGTATAGGTACTGAATACTGAAAGAACTCATGGAACGACCGGCATCTATTCAAAAAATTCCACGAAGTGTTTAAATCCTCTTTGGTTGCAAGCGTACGCTCACGCACACATTATACACAATGCTTCGAAAATGTATTCCAAATTTAAAATTACCTAGCTTAAACATTGGTAGCACACACACAGACTTGCAAACCGTCAAAATACATGAGCATGTGTGCTCCTTTCTGCATTCAAATTCAGAAGATTTTTCGGGAGTCGTAAAATGAAAAATGCCTTGTTACGCAATAATTACTTTCCGAAAAAGAGGTCAAGCGACAAGTTAGAACAAAGAAATACTTTCTTTACATCCTCCTTCCTTCCTTTTTCTTAGAATCCTCATATTTTGTGATATTTTTAATAAAACAATGAAAATGTAAAACTGGCGACAGCGGCTCCCATACAAACGGCGCAAGATCGCCTTTCTTCTGTATTCTGTGGTTTAGACTTTTTTATCTCAGCTTTTTTCTTTTTCTATGATGTCTTCTTAAAATAAATGGACGATGGTGTTGGATATGGATGGTGGTTATAGAAGAAGAGGTAGACCTAAGAAAAGATGGATAGACTGCATCAAGGATGACATGAGCAGGAAAGGAGTGAGCACTAAGATGACGAATGATAGAGGTGCGTGGAGGAAGAAAAACTGTTGTGCCGACCCCACTTAGCGTGGCATAAGGGCAGGAAGATGATGATGATGTTTTTATAAAATATTTTGTTTACCAACCTTTACTAAGCCTCCATTTCTGTTGTGGTAAATATCATAACAAAAATAACGGGAAAAAGTTCGCAGCTCCAACGGAATATTTTTCCGTGTCTCAAAGAGGCTTTCACGCTATTAATGATCGATTGGCATGATGTTCATGCCGACAGGATCAAGTGATCGTTGCCTGGCAACTTAGGACCTTTGTAGTGTAGGAGATGGGGGTTCCAGATGGCTGGTTTTATTAAGATTGTATGATGTACCAAGGAGTTTGGAAACTCAGCAAAAAGTTTCCTAAACTTATGTATTTTTCTTTATTAATGACATCTGTTCATTCGGACAATTTTTCCCAATATCAAGTGAGGATTTAGAATATTACATTAATAAAATCATTTTTAAATCCAGTCATACACAGGTCGGCCGTCGTTGACTTTGAAGAAAATTGTGGTTTTTCGTCAAGTGAGGATACATTCGATTACATTAATAAAATAGTTTTTAGTCAAGTCAGTCATAGTCGGCCGTCGATGTAAGAAAATGGTGGCATTTTTCTTCAAAACCATTGGAAATATTTTCGTTTAAATCAAGGTATATCATTAATACATCACTTAGTTGTGTTAGTGGCCTCGCTTAGCTAACGAAACAAATGCTCCAATTTGAAAGCATCTTTTTGTAAAGCTGGTTGATAGGAGAGTGTTCAGACAGACAAGCGGACAGTGGAGTCCTACTAATAGGGTCCCATTTTACTCTTTGTGTACGGAACCCCAAAAAGTATCATAAACAATGAACCATTTTCAACCACCAGCTCTTGATCTAAAACGAGAGAAATGCGAAAAAACTAATGGAACATAACGTCTTCCCACGCTAAGAGAAAAACGGTATTTTATTAAGTAGTGTCTTTATTAAGCTGTTGATATTATATGGAGCCTACTTCCTACTAATATCTTTCTTACTACTAATCGGTAAATAAAAGCGAAAATTATGATGGACATTTGGATTTATATGTTTCATTTGGATTTATATGCTCTGCTGGTCTGCAAGTAAGCTGGTGATATTTAATGGAGCCTACTTCTTACTAATATCTTACTTCCTACTAATCGGTAAATAAATGCAAAAGTTACGATGGACATTTGTATTTTTCGCCCTAATTCCTTGATTTACTTGTTTCAGGATATTGACTATGAGAACTTTAAGTGGTTCCTGGATACCTTCCTGGAGGTTTCCACTCCTGATGAGCTGTCCAGGTTAGTTACTGGCATATTTTTGTCGCCACACTAGAGCTGAACTTGAGGCAAACAGATGTTTAGCCTCACGTACCAGTAATTTCACCGGCACCCACACCCTTCAAACCGAAACACAGCGATGCTGCTTCACGGCAGGAATAGGCATGGTGGTAGTACTTCCCCGGACGAGGCACACACAAAGAGCTCTAGTATATACTATTCTAATGTTATAAAGAGGAATTACCTATTTGTATTTTTGTGTGTAATATTTATAATGAATAAACTCAAAAACTACTGTGCCGTTTTCAAAAACTCTTTCACCATTGGAAAGCTACATTCACCTTGAGTAACATAGGTTATATTTGTGTTTAAATAATTATAAGTTTAAAAAACTAGAGAAACCGACTTCATTGCCAAACGGCTAAACCGATTTCAATTAAATTTGTTTGGGACAATCTGGACGCAAGAATAACCTTCCAAATAAAAAAACAATTTTCTGAATTGGATCATAAATGGGGGAGGCATGCTGTTACAAACATAAAAAAAATTATTTAAAAAAAAATGGCAGCACCGATTTAAATAAAATTAAAATAGGACCAATCTGAAAGCAGTACCTTTCAGATAATAAAATATTTTTTTAAATCGGCTCTCAAATGACGAAGCTATGCGGTAACAAACATAAAAAAAAACCGAATTGAGAACCTCCTCCTTTTTAACCGACTTCCAATCAAAAAGGAGGAGGTTCTCAATTCGGTTGTACGTTTTTTTTTTTTTATTTATTTATTTTTTTTTTTATTTTTTTTTTATTTTTTTTTTAATGTTTGTTACCGCATAACTTCGTCATTTGTGAGCCGATTTGAAAAATTATTTTTTTATCTGAAAGGTACTGCTTCCAGATTGGTCCCATTTTAATTTTATTAAAATCGGTGTTGCCATTTTTTTTTAATAATTTTTTTAATGTTTGTAACTGCATGCCTCCGTCATTTATGAACCGATTTAGAAAATTATTTTTTTATTTGGAAGGTTATTCTTACGTCCAGATTGTCCCAAACAAATTTGATTAAAATCGGTTTAGCCGTTTGACAATGAAGTCGGTTTCTCAAGTTTTTTAAACTTAAATTATTTAATTGAAAGTCGGTTAAAAATAAATGTCCACCCGTGCGAAGGGACAGGCCGCTATACAAAAAGTCTGCTATCGAAAAGTACAGTGTAGTATTGCTTTCTCTATTCTAGACATTTGTTCCTGTCGTTCGTGCGTCGCGAGCGGCGGCCAGCACTGCGGGAAATGGCGGCCGCCAGCTCCACAGCTGCCTGCGCCGCCGTCACTGCACATGGAGATCATGTGAGTAACCCAGAAGATCCTCATAGAACCTACTACTAATGAAACCTTGCGCACTGATACGACATCCCGCGCAGATCCAGTTCTCAATTGTATTGTTATTGAAAAATAAATTATAGTTTAAAAAACTAAAAAAAAAACGCTTTTATAACTAATTGAACTAAAAAGTTAAAAATAAAACTGTAATGATCAATTGAAAAATTTATATTATTGTACAAAAAAGCGTGGGGTGCTTTTTATAATATCTTCAGATATTATAAACTATTGATAAAATATTTACAACAAACATAATCAAGCCCCCCACGCTTTTTGTACAATAATATAAATTTTCAATTGATTATTACTGTTTTATTTTTAACTTTTTAGTTCAATTAGTTATAAAAGCGTTTTTTTTTTAGTTTCTTAAACTATAATTTTTTTTTTACTTGTTTTTTTTTTTTTTAAGTTTGAATCAAATCTGATCGTTCAAAGTAGGACAAAATCGACCTCAAAGGGGTCCGTTACATTACATACATACAAGCAAACTTACATACAGGTGAAGCTAATAAAAGCGTTGTATAAAGCACACTTCCTCGACGGAAAAGGAACACGTGTTTTCGATCTTTTTAGTGACGTAAACTATGGGACCGACGACATTGTAAAGATCGCGGGAAGTCGATGGATGGAAAGAGCTCAGAATCGTTCTTCCTGGAAATGTGTAGGGGTGGCTGATATCCAGCAGTGGACTTCTTCAGGCTGCTTATGATGATGATAATGAAACCATGTATACAGCAGTTGCCCTGACGCTATAGAAATCATCTGCAATAGATGCAAAGGGCTCTTAACCTAACTTTAATGTCTGCACATTTTCTGGTAAACAAAAATATTGTTTTATGATTCTATCATTAGAACTCAAGCTGAGCATCTCATGGTTTCAGGGTAAGATGAGTCTGGCGTCCAAAATCCATGGTCTGGCTGAACGGCTGCAGCAACTGGGGAAGGGATCTGGAGACTCAGTGGATGGCAGTGATAAGGGGTCCAGAAGTCGAACAGGTATTCATTTCTAGATTCTAAATTGTCCCTGATTTCATATTCTTGAGTTTCATGGCAAAATTCTTTCAACCACTTCCACTCCACTCCGTTCAGTCAAAGCCAAATATATGTATATACAGGGTGTCCCATAAGTCAACGTCCAGCCGAAAACGGACGATAGGCCATATCATGACAGCTATCAAAAAAATATAAAAAAAAATATTTGTCATGTAATTTTCGAGTTATGAGTATTTAAAAAAAACAAGAAAAACTGACGCTCTGTGATGATCTTTTAAGTCCTGTGACTACAAATATTAACTTTTCATGAAACTTTTTTCTGCAACGTAAGCATGAATAACTCTTCTGTAAATTACAATTCAAAGTTAAGCCATAACTGCCTCAGTTTTTAATGAAATCGTGGAGTTTTGGCCAACATTTCATTTCAGATAATTACATCACCCAACTTTAACCGTCTGTACCGCAAAAAAAATGTACTACACTATCGTGGCAAGTAACTTTAAAAAATGGCGCATTTATCCAGGATTCCAAAATGGTATAATACTTGCTAGAGTACTTCTTAGTTTTGGAAATAAAAAATGTTTTTTTAACTAAATCGGATTCCCAATCAATTTTATTTCATGAGATAAAATGTTTCTACCCTTTAAATCATGGGTTTAAAATGCCTGCGCTGCGTTTTTAAGTGACTCACAATTCACAGGTACAAGTAAATACCATTTCGACGATGTAAATACACAGTTAGAGCCACCATCTTGTCGAAAGAGTAATAACCATGGGTGTTCAAGTAATTTGTTAGTTTTAGGTGAAAGTTTGAAATAAAACTCAATAGGATTATTAGATTCATGTAGGACTGCACTTCAAGTATTAAATGGAACGCCTCAGAGCGAGGTAACGCCACATGATTCATGTTTTTTCGTGCGTGCAGCCGGCTCCATCGTATTATAAGACGTTGTCACGTCAATAACCATGTAATAAGACCGGCGACGGGCGAAGGTAAACTTTAGATTAAAATCACGATTGAAGTAATCCTGTGATTGAATTATAGTTCAAACTTTCACCTAAAACTAACAAATTACTTGAAAACCCATGGTTATTACTCTTTCGACAAGATGGTGGCTCTAACTGTTTATTTACATCGTCGAAATGGTATTTACTTGTACCTGTGAATTGTGAGTCACTTAAAAACGCAGCGCAGGCATTTTAAACCCATGATTTAAAGGGTACAAACATTTTATCTAATGAAATTAAATTGATTGGGAATCCGGTTTAGTTGAAAAAACATTTTTTATTTCCAAAACTAAGAAGTACTCTAGCAAGTATTATACCATTTTGGAATCCTGGATAAATGCGCCATTTTTTAAAGTTACTTGCCACGATAGTGTAGTACATTTTTTTTGCGGTACAGACGGTTAAAGTTGGGTGATGTAATTATCTGAAATGAAATGTTGGCCAAAACTCCACAATTTCATTAAAAACTGAGGCAGTTATGGCTTAACTTTGAATTGTAATTTACAGAAGAGTTATTCATGCTTACGTTGCAGAAAAAAGTTTCATGAAAAGTTAATATTTGTAGTCACAGGACTTAAAAGATCATCACAGGGTGTCAGTTTTTCTTGTTTTTTTTAAATACTCATAACTCGAAAATTACATGACAAATATTTTTTTTAATATTTTTTTGATAGCTGTCATGATATGGCCTATCGTCCGTTTTCGGCTGGACGTTGACTTATGGGACACCCTGTATATTCAGTAGTATCACAAGAATCACTTTGAAACGTCTTAAAGCTAGGTGAGTCTAGATGCCAGTTCCTAGCCTCTAAGAACAGGCAACAAACTACGGCTTGGTCCCTACCGTTTTTTACATGATTGAAATTGACCTGCTATACCAATGTATATAGTCACCTAAATCACAAAAATTATCGTTTGGTTTTTCTTCTCCTTCAAAGATTTTTTATAATGTCCCAAAAGTGCTGAGCGGGATTTGAACCCGCGGCCTTCCCCTTTGGTACGGGGCTGCGCTGACCGCTGTGCCATCGGATCTTAACCACACTCGACGAGTCTTCTTCTTTTTATCGTATCACTGATTTTTTCGAACCAAGTGTGGTGAAAGGGTTTGAAGTGCGGTATAAATATCGTCTTGTAAAAGTAGGAAGTTGCAATTTGTTTCCTCTATTGTGTAAACAGCAACTTCGTACTTTTCAACACCTTTTATTTTGATACAATGAGTGGGGGTTGACTCTTTGAAACAACACCGGAAGTTCTGGAGTGTACGAAAACTTTCGAAACTTTCCACGAGTTTCCAAGTAGGTAATTGAAAGTTACCTACTTGTGGCCACCCAGAGTGGCTAACTGTAGATTCACGTTTTTGTACTGGTAAAATCCGGAAAAACGATGAACGAAGTTTTGCTTACAACATCTACGTCATCTTGTATTCATTTTATAGTGTTTACTACACTCAAGGAAATCACAAAGATTTTTTCAACTGAATGCAACTTCGGTCATCTAGCAGGTAAGTAGTTGACTGTAACGTCAAACCTGCAGATGGAGCCACGGTCGCGTCAGTGTCGAACAGTCCCTAAGAGTTATTCGTCGAGTGTGATTAGGATCCGATGGCGCAGCGGTCAGCGCAGCCCAAGCGGAAGGTCGCGGATACAAATCCCGCTCGGCTCTTAACTATTGGGACATTATAAAATAAAAAAATCTAAATCATCGTCTCTTCTAACGTTGTTTTCGCTTCTCTTCTTTTCACTTCATATTTTCTTCTTCTATTATCCTGTATCAACCGTTACTTCTGCATTCAGCCCTTATCCATGTCATTCATCCAAGTTTCTTGCCCGTTCTTCTAATCTTGGTCGCGTGGAACTAGCACTTAGGCTCATCTAGCTTTAAGACGTTTCAAAGTGATTCAAGTGCCTAAAGGACCTTTGACTTGACTTTAATTAAGCGTTGGACTTTTCTACATCTGTCTTCGTCATTAGTTCTTTCGAAAAATTGTGCTGAAAGGATTTTAAGTGTTTCTCAAAGCCTCTTTCGTGCACTTGACAAATGTTTGTTTCATGTTTGTTTTTTCATTTATATGAAGAACTCTGCATATCCAATTCTTTGTGGTAGACGTTGGTGTCACAGCTTTAGAACTATTGTGGCTCTAGTCGTATCTTTTTTGTAACAATCCCCTGTGTTGCTTATTTCGTCAATAAATACTTTGAATTCATTTTCATTTTTGCCGAACTCTGGGCTTAGGTCAAAATATTTTCCAGGTAGTGTCCACCCGATGTTCGCGGTGACCACTCACCCGTCGTACTCCTCGCACGAGCTTTGCCTGGACCGGCGCAATGAGACCAGCCCTAGCCACAGCCAGATGTCCAGGAACTCGAGCCGGAAGAGCAGCAACTCGTTACGCGTCAACCAGGGCAAGATTGAAGGTAACACCTTGTAGAACTGACGTCAGCGTAGGAGGAATTCAGCCCTTGAAGTCCTCTTAAGCTGACGTCAGTTGCGTGCACCGTGCTACCGCTTTGTCTGTAAGTGTCTAAACACAGTAGTGTTTATTCGTGACTGACATCAGTGTATCAAGAATTAAGCCCCATAACCGCATGTGGGCGAGCGAGACTGTTGAGTATTTCACATACTCGCTTGAATGCATTTGGCGAAGCTGTATTTAACTTTATTCCGTCGTGCAAGAGTCCCTTTTCGTTCGATTGTGGTGACGACTCATCTTTCGTACTCCTTGCACGAGCTGCGCCTCGTCTGGCGGAACGCGACAGCCCCAGCCACAGCCAGATCTCTAGAAACTCTAGCCGGAAGAGCAGCAACTCGTTGCAGGTGAACCAGGGCAAGATTGAAAGTAGCACATAGATCTTTTCATGGAAAAAGTGTGCATTGGGGCAAAATTTCTCCAACGCTAGCGTATGTTGCATGGACTGCTATACCGCTGACTTCGGTGTCACAATAGTGGTAATTGAACTCTTTCGGCTGCCAGCTTCATTCGTTTTGAAGCAAACTTTGCTGTCCTCTGATTTTTTCAATAAATAGGTTTTCCTGTGGAGGGTCAACAATCACACCCCTTCAAAATAACATACCATAGTCTGTAATACCTTCTATTTTAACCAATTCTTTTCCTCTAGATTTCAGGAACATCATCCGCCGCTCCTCAACCCTAGAGGTCCACACGGCGAGAGTGTCTCTAAAAGACATCGTGTGCTACCTGTCACTTTTGGAAGCCGGAAGACCAGAAGACAAGCTAGAGTGTAAGTAGCTTATATGTGGGCGAGTACCATGAATATCTCCGCTCCTCAATCCTGGAGACCACTTAGCGAGGGTGTCTCTTAAAGTCATCGTGTGCTATTTGTCACTCTTGGAAGCTGGAAGATCCAGAGATAAGCTAAAGTGTTAGCAGCCCACATGTAGTCTGATGATTCTGTAGGGCAAAAAAGAAACTAAATCCAGGGAGGTTCCTCCAGGGGATAGAACTCCTTGCCGACGGCTGTTTTTCCTGATCACTACAATCTGGGCCTCTTCAAGGCAAGAGTGAATAGGTGTTTTATAGACCATCCTGCTCCATCATCGGCTACATCGTCGCTTACCATCAGGTGAGTTAGACAAAGGATGGACTATAAAAAAAAAGTTTTCATTCGTCCAAATTTCCGGCCCAATGTTTCACTTAATGGAAGGCGGTAGATGGGCAGGGCTAACGTTAAGTTTGGTGAAGGAAGTTATCAAGCATAGACAACTGATTCCAACCAAATCGGCTGCAAGCTTGGAAAAAAGATTTTAAGCTGATTGATTGGAATCAGGAGTTGTATAGGCTTGGTGATTTTCACCAAACTTGGCAGTAAGGCTGCAGAATTGTTCTTCCTAAAAATGTATAGGCGAGACTCATGATCATGACTAGAAGAGCGATGGGTATAAATGTGGATGGATCTTTGTGTAGAGGTAGGCTAAAGAAAAGATGGATGAACAGTGTGAAGGATGACATGGATAAGAAAGAAGTGAATACAGAGATGACGGCTGATAGAGGAGAATGGAAGAGGATAACATGTTGTGTCGACCCTACATAAAGTGGGATAAGAGCAGGAAGAAGAAGACTTATGTTCAGCAGTGAATGTTTCTTTCTTCTTGACTTTTCCAAGTTTACCATGTTATCTTACTGGAATAAAATAAATGAAACTGAAAATAAATGAAACTAGGTCTATGACTGTCGAGGTTTTATGTTTTCCTATGGCAAAGAGGCCGAGACCATTCTAGGATCACTAGTGTCTATTGTGAATCTATATTAATATTGTCGTTGGTAATACGATGGCAGTTCTCTTGCGAGTTCTTGTAATGGCGGATAGGCCTATAATAATAAAATGTGTGTGATATAAAAACTATACTGCGTTTGCTATCTAGAAAATCTCAATAGGTTATGGGCCAAGTGAGCTAGAGCGCAAATGCAATTAAAAACATTAAAATAAGAATTAAAAACAGTAAAAATAAAACGGGAAAAATGTCCGGTAAAACAGATGAAGATACGGTAGAAAAGTTGACGTCGTCAAAGAATTTTCACCTATGGAAATTCGAACTAAATGTGCATTTTCGAGCAAACCAGCTGGAAGGTACTGTAAAAACATCAGAAGAAAAAATTGATGATCTAAAAGATGCCAAAGCACAGAAAATAATACTATGCTCGATCGATAGAAAACTAAAGGCGCATATACTTGGGTGTAAAACGGCTGCAGAAATGTATACAAAGTTGTGTAGCATTTTTGAGGGAAATGAAGAACGAAACAAATGTTCGCTACTTCAAGAATTCTTCAATTTCCAATACAAAGATCAGACAATGACGCAACTAATAACAGAAGTCGAAAATTTGGCAATGAGACTGAATAGCTTGGGTCAAAAAATCGATGATGACTTGGTGATGTCGAAATTGTTGACATGCTTGCCAACCTCATACAAGTTCTTCGTAACGGCTTGGGAAGCTACATCAAAAGAAAATAAAACACTAATAAATCTAACAAACAGGCTGCTCATGGAAGAGTCTAGAAATGAAACAAAAGAAGAACCAATGGCCTATAAAGCTTCAACACACAGGATGAAATGTTTTAAGTGTGGGAAGTTGGGGCATATTAAAATAAATTGCAAAACGCAAAATGAGAGCTTTAAAATAAAAAATAATACAACCCAATGTACCATTTGTAAGAAAACAAATCATGCGGAAGAAAATTGTTTTTTCAGGAAAAACAAAGGAAAGGCTGAAACATCATTTTTGACAAGCGCTGATAAAAAGACAGAATCGATATTTGTGGTTGATTCTGGAAGCACAGTTCATATGACAAACAATCTAAATCTGATGTCAAGGTATCAAGAAAATAAAACTGAAGTTGCAGTTGCTGATAACAACACCATGATCTCAGAGGGTGTTGGGGCTGTGAAAGGTACCAGTTGCAATTTAGAAAAGACATTGTTTGTTCCTGAACTGGCACAAAACCTGATGTCGGTGAGTGCAATAACTAATAACCAGGGTTCAGTATTATTTACTGGTAATAAAGTAGAAATATATAAAAATAAAGAGCTCGTTTTAAAAGGAGTGAAAGAAAATGGATTATATTACGTCGATATAAATAAAAATAATAATGATGAAGTTTCTTTGCTTATGCAAGAAAAAGGTACTGCCCTTGAGTGGCATAGAAGACTGGGACATCCAGGTAAAGGAATTTTACAGACAAAGGTGGCAGATGGAATAAAAATAGATGGAAATGATAAAATTGAAGAGAACTGTGAGATATGTATAAAAGCAAAGCAAACAAAGCTACCACATAATAAAATAAGAAAAAGAGGAGAAAGAAATCTGGAAATAATAAACACAGACGTATGTGGACCATTTGAAACTGAAACGCATGACGGAAAAATACATCAAGGACATCTAAAAAAGTTAAAACCGAGAAGTAAAAAACTAATGATGGTGGGATACACTAACAACGGCTACAGGCTGTGGAACCCTGATCAACGTAAAATTGAAATAGGAAGAGATGTTGTTATTGTTAAAAATGTTGATGAAAAAATGGAAAATGACGAAGAAAGAGTAAGAGTTACTACAGATGAGACAATAATAAATGACACAGAAGAAAATGTAATTATATCAGATGTTAGTGAAGAAGACGAGATTTACTACAGCGAAGAAGAACAGGAAAATACTGAAACTGGTCGATTTGAACTAATAGAAAGACCTGATGATGATTCACTGATACAACAAGAAGTTGAGGAACAAAGAACATCAAAGAGAATCAGAAAACTCCCTGCTAAGTTTAGTGATTATGCGTTAAAAACCTATAATGATGCTATTTCAGGTACAGAAAGAGACAGTTGGAAGAAGGCAATCGATTCGGAGAAGGAATCTCTTCTAGCTAATAAAACGTGGGAAATAGCTGATGATAGCAAGAAGCACAGGGTAAGGAAAAAAAAAAGGAAAAAAAGGTATGTTTAGTCAGAGGTTATGAGCAATAATGTTTTAGAGTATTAAACTTTAAAGTCTTTGTTTGCTATAGCTGCATAATAATATTCTGAAATAATGAGTTTCGATGTAAAAACAGCATATTTTATGGGGAACTGTCTGATAAAAATATGTAAACAAAATATTAAGATATTTAAATGGCACAAAAGATAAAAAATATTTATATGAGAATACCAGAAGGATACAAAAAGAATCTAACAATAAGAATAAGATTAAATAAAGTTTTGTATGGACTTAAGCAAGCTCCTATTACATGGAACAAAACATTCACAAATGTAATGTTAAAATTAGGTTTACTACCAACTAAAACTGAACGATGTGTGTTCACAAATAAAAACAAAACTGTAATCATTGCGATTTATGTAGATGATGGTTTAGCTATTGCTAAAGACAAGCAAATACTGATAAATATTTTAAATTGTATAAAATAACATTTTGAAATTAAAATATATGAGGATCCTAAGAATTATATTGGATTAGAAGTAACTAAAGGCTCAGAAAGTATAAAACTGACTTAAAAAATGTAAATTTGAGCTTCATAGTGGAAAGCTGTTGAGCAAATGAATATTAACAACTAGGTATGTTATTGTATTAATAATAATGAATTTTGTTTTGTATACTAAATAGTTGTTGAAAATGTGTTATGTTGAATGCATAGTAGATAAATGTTATAAGATATTTTGTTTAAAAATATGTGAATGAGATTCAGATTATTTTTTAAAAAATAGGAGAAGGTGTCGAGGTTTTATGTTTTCCTATGGCAAAGAGGCCGAGACCATTCTAAGATCACTAGTGTCTATTGTGAATCTATATTAATATTGTCGTTGGTAATACGATGGCAGTTGTCTTACGAGTTCTTGTAATGGCGGATAGGCCTATAATAATAAAATGTGTGTGATATAAAAACTATACTGCGTTTGCTATCTAGAAAATCTCAATAATGACATCATCACAATACCTTCGGTCCTACGCTTCGTCTTTCTGTTCGTGGTCACTTTTCGAGAACCTTTATTCTCCATCGTTGGGTTTTCAAGCTACATGACCTGCCCATTGCCACTTCAATCCCCTGATTCTTCAATTTATTTTCAGTCATGTTTCGTCTGTACGACACGGACGGCAACGGCGTGCTAGATACCAATGAGATGGACTGCATCGTCAACCAGATGATGACTGTTGCTGAGTACTTGGGTTGGGAGACGTCTGAGCTAAGACCTGTAAGTAACTTTTAACTTTTATCATTTCTCTGTTTGAATTCAATAGTTATGCAGCAAAGCCCGGCGTTGTCCGGGCATTCCAGAACGTTTAAGAGCATTTTGAGCATTCTAGAACATTTTGTCAATTTCTAGAATTTATTAAAAGTCATTACGTGATAGAAAAGGCTAAAGGATAGACTTAGAAAAGTCCCTACGTATTAAAAAGCACAACCCAACTGAATCATCTTTTTTATTGGGTCTTAGAAGATATGAATGTCAGAATAGTTTTAGATACCTTTGGTTCCAGATCCTACAAGACATGATGGTGGAAATAGACTATGATGCAGACGGGACGGTGTCTCTGGACGAATGGAAGCGAGGGGGGTAAGGAAACTTTTTATCCGTAAGTAGGTACTATTATCTATACTATATCTATATGTATGGTTGGTGACCACGAACCGAAAGACGAAACGTAGGGCGCCCACCCACCAGATGGACCGACGACATTGTTAAGATCGCGGGAAGTCGGTGGATGGAAAGAGCTCAGAATTCCTGGAAATGTGTAGGGGAGGCCTATGTGCAGCAGTGGACTTCTTCAGGCTGATGATGATAGGGTACTAAAACTACATATTTTGCATGAGTGTTGGTTCAGTCAAACAGCGGCTGAACTACGATGCACTGCCCTGCGGATATCAGCATGAGGCATACAGATGTTCAGCCTCACGTGCCAGTTATTTCACCGGCACCCACACCCTTCAAACCAAAACACAGCAATGCTGTTCACGGCAGAAATAGGCATGGTGGTAGTACGCACCCGGACGAGCCATACAAACAAAAAAACGGTAGGAACCGAGCCGCAGTTTGTTGCCTGTTCTTCTAGGCTTGGTCGCGTGGAACTGGCACCTACACTCACCTAGCTGTAAGACGTTTCAAAGTGATTCTTGCATTGTAATAAATAAAAAATGATTCGAGTTTGAGTTTTGAGTTTACACAAAGAGCTCTACTACTACTAAACTGTTAACTGAGGCCTTTGTCCAGTTTCTGACAGCTGCAAGTGATAATTATTACTAATACAATACCCCTCTTTTTAGCATGACAACAATACCACTCCTAGTACTCTTAGGACTGGACACAAACGTGAAAGAAGACGGCGAACACGCCTGGAGGCTGAAGCACTTCAGCAGACCAGCTTATTGCAACCTTTGTCTTAACATGCTGGTGGGGCTGGGGAAGAAAGGACTCTGTTGTATATGTGAGTATGGTTTTAAATTGGCGCAGCCGGTTGGATAAAGTCTCAACGTGAAAAAAAAATAAAAATAACAAGTAAGATAATACTGAAAATAATTAAAAAAAAACATTTATAGTAACAATACAAGCTTAGAACTTAATAATTATAATTTAAATTAAACTAAATATACGAGATAATATAAAGATACGAGAGCGAAGGGCTAAAACAGGCCTTTGCATCTATTGTAGACGATTTATATAGCGTCAGGGGCAACTGGTGATTAATAATCAATAATCAATAATCAATAATCATTTATTTGGTAAGCATATTACAAGTCAGAAAGAATTTGGTATAGGTATTGCCTAATACACATTATATACCTAGTAACATACAAAAAAAATAATAATAATAGTTATAATACAAATAGTCATAGTTCAATTCAATCATCCAATAATAATATTAAATTAATTAAATAAAAATAAGGAAAAAAAAATACATCATCGGGTACATTATGTACCTGTGTACAATTCAAAGTTAAGTCTTTTCGATGAATTCCTCGTAACTATAGAAGGTGTTACTTATGAGCCAGCGTTTCAGTCTATGTTTGAAGGAACCAATACTAGCAGCTTCAGTAATTGTAGTCGGTAATCTATTGTATACTGTCGGCCCCATTATGTGTGTGAGCTTGGCTGATTTAGCTAGAGTGCGAGATACAATAGCGAGTCTATTAGCTCTTCGGGTATTAAATAGATGCCTATCTTTATTCCTCGCGAACATCCCCGGATTGCTATGGACATATACGGCTACCTGAAAAATGACGATGCATGGGAGTGTCAATATTTCCAGTTCTTGGAAATACGGCCTCGCGGAGGTATCTTGCGGTATCTTCACCATCGCTCGTACGGCTCGCTTCTGCATGCGATCTTCTGATTACTCATGCCCCTACTTACGGGACGCTGTAGTGCCTGGGACAGGATTTTAGATGGAATAGACTTGCCCAGCACCTACACCATAGACAAAGGAAAACAAGAAGACTGCTAATACAGAACAAAATTTTGTGACTCAAAAAATGGCAAAATTCCGGGCTATTTCTAGATGGCGCTGGCAAATAGCCTGGAAAGAGCAATATTTTCAATGTTCTTAAACCTATTGATAGATGGCGTGGCGTAGTGGTATTTTGTAAGGTACATACTACTACTGGCGTGTTATCACCTCTTTTATTTGCACTTTTCATAAATTCCATCTCACACCAACTCACTTCTTCCTACCACCTCTATGCAGACGATTTACAAATATACACTCAAGCTCCGCTTGGGGAACTATCTCATGCCGTTTCCTGCATTAACAACAACCTTGTTCAAATAAGCAATTGGAGTAAGGCCTATGGACTTAATGTAAATCCATCTAAAACGCAAGTAATCATTCTAGGCAGCTCGCGTACAATTTCCAAAATTGACTGGCAATCATTACCACAGGTTGAATTTAACGGCGTAACTGTTCCTTACAGTAAGACCGTTAAAAACCTAGGAGTGTTTATGGACAGCGGCATGTCGTGGAACTCACAATTGGAATTTGTGAGCCGTAAACTTTTTGCTTCCTCCGGCTCGTTAAGGAGGTTACGGAACTTTCTTCCAACTGCTACCAAAATTGCGCTTGCACAATCCCTTCTTCTCCCCATCTTAGACTACGCAGACATCTGCTACCTTGACCTCACGCAGGGTCAGCTCGACAAGCTTGAGCGTCTACAAAATGTCTGCATTAGGTTTATTTTTGGTCTCCGGAAATACGACCACGTATCAGAGTTTCGAGCAAAACTCAAGTGGCTCCCAATTCGCCTTCGCCGGAATACTCACATCCTTTCTCTCCTTCACAACATCCTCTACAATCCTTCCACTCCCTATTATCTGAAGGAACGTTTCGAGTTCTTACATTGTCAGAATCCTCGAACTCTTCGCTCCTCAGAAAACCTCCGCCTTAAAACTCCTTTGAATAGGACAAGCTTCTATGCCGATTCCTTTACCGTCCAAGCTGTCCGTTTATGGAACTCGTTGCCGGTCTCCATAAGGCTATCCCCTTCCCTAGCCGCGTTTAAAGCTGCAGTCAAAAACTCATATCTTGAGTCATCATCTTAGATTGTTTAAAATGATTTGTCATTATTATGTATATTCATCATGCTATGTAGGTATATGTATTATAGAAACATATTATAACTGTTTGTTTATAGAATGTATATACTGTATGTATTTTATTTAGTAGGTAAATATGTATATATTTATTATATTTATGTATGTATGTAGTCCATATATTTATTTACTTGTGTATGTAAATATCCTTATTTTTTATTATTTCTTAGTGCACCCTAGCCAACCTTCTTATTATACGTTTCTCTCCATCCAAAGGTTGTCTGGAAGAGATCGCTCTTCAGCGATAAGACCGCCCATTGTACATTAGTGTGTTTAATTACTGTTTTTCCATTGTTAGTTTTAAGGTGTGCAATAAAGTATTTTCTATTCTATTCTATTCTATTCTACTAAGTGGTGCTTTTTTAAAATAGATGGCGCTAATGAAAAATTATTTTTTTATTGCAAGTAGACAAACTGCCGCCCTCGACTTTGGTTAGTTTCTTTATTCTAGTAGGATTAAACCTTAGAGCACTTTAGAAGACCTCTATAACTATATTTTTCTTAAACATGCGCGGAAATATTGTCATTACTTTTTACTTTGCCTAACAACTTACGCATAAGATTTTACAAATAGGTAACAAGTTAATACATAACCCAATGTTTTTAAAAATCCAGGTTGGTCCTGCCTGTCCTGCCTGAGTGTCACTTTGACGCTTCAGCGCAACTTGTTAGCAATTAAGCAATGACCTTAATCCTTGGAACAAACTAAAAACATCAAAATAAAATCTCCGTACACTAGCTGACAACGTCGCGTCACACTCTACCCTGTTTTTGCTCCATCGAAAGCTGGCAACGCCGCAAGTTTAAGTAACGCCACTCAGATTAACGCCATCTCTCTATTTGTTGTCGTACTACAATATCAATTAGTTAGCTAACCTATTGTTGCGAATACTGTAAAAACCATTTCACTCGTTTTTATCAGATTCAAAACGATCAGCGACATCTAGCGTCGCATCGATAAATCGATAAATGAATGTGTAGTGTATAAGAATAGTTGTGGGTAGATTTGTATATTGTATTGGTGGTGGGTAGTTCTAGTTCTGACAGTTGGAATATACTGAGCACTCGTACCAGACATCCTTGCAGTTTCCTTTATATCCTAGCTAATATCTTACATTGGCGAACGAGTTAAATTCTATTTTGGGCGTGCAGTAACTGAACCGTAATCACGAACAATGTCTATCGGTAAAATTCGTGAGTTTAACGTGAAAACGGGATCGTGGCAGTCGTACGTGGACCGACTTGACATGTATTTTCAAGCGAATGGAATCAAGGAGGAGTTACAAATGCCTACGTTGATCTCGTTGATGGGGGACGAGGCTTACGAGTTGCTGATGAACCTTGCAAGTCCGACAAAACCAGCGGAGTTGACCTACATTGCGGCAAAGGACATGTTGCGTAATCATCTTCAACCTACCCCGTCTTTGCTCGCGGAACGCTACAGATTTCGTCAGAGGAGGCAGCGAGTAGACGAGAATGCTGGTGACTATATAGCAGAGTTGAAAAAGCTGGCGCGGAATTGCAAATTCAAAGAAACTTTAGAAGACAATTTGCGGGATCAATTTGTGTGCGGATTGAAAAGTGACGTCATCAGGCAACGGTTGTTCGCGGAGGATGACAGTCTAACGTATGTAAAGGCGGTAAAACTGGCGATATCACTAGAAGCAGCGGAGCGCGATGCAGCTGCGGTAGAAGATAAGAGCCAGCAGGTATCCGCGGGAAGTGTGGACATGCACGCGTTGAAAGCGCGGGAGCCGCGCTCAGGCCGAGCCTGGCTGGCGCGCGGAGGCAGCGCCGGCGCTCGGCACGGCGACTCACAGCAGAGGTCGGCGCAGCGCAGCGAGACGCGGGGGAACTGTACGGGCTGCGGAGCGACGGGTCACGCCATTAGAGACTGTCGATTTCGTGACTACGTGTGCAGTCGGTGCAAGCGACCTGGTCATTTACGACGAGTGTGCCCAAACGAAGGTTCCACTGGAGCTAATGGAGCTGTGCGTCCGGGCGTACGCGGTCGGGGCTTCCATTACGGCCAGGCGGCTGATGATGGGGCGGAGTCACAGGAAGACTCCGGAGATGAAGTGTATCTGCATCAATTGTGTTTGAGAGACTATAAGGCGGTGAGTTTGGCTATAAAAATCAATAACAAAGTTATACCTATGGAAGTAGATACCGGAACGCCTATATCATGCATTAGTAAAAGTACTTACGATTCATATTTTAATCATATACCCATTCAGCCTCACAAATTATGTTTAACATTTTATGATGGATCGAAAATCAGACCATTAGGTTTTATTAAGCCGACGATTGAATATCAAGACAGGACAAAAGAATTAGAACTTTTTGTGATCGAAGGAGGAACCACTTCTCTTTTAGGTAGACAGTGGCTTACGGAATTGAACATAGGAATTCCGAATCTTGAGTGTTTTAATATGGCCAGTGATAACTCCAAAAATGTTCTCATAAATGATGGGATTTGTATTCTGTTGGATAGGTATAAGCAGCTGTTCGATGGTAGCCTGGGGAGGTTCACGGGAGGTAAGGCGACCTTGAGGGTACGCTCGGGCGCGGCGCCGGTGTTCCACCGCGCGCGGCCGCTGCCGTTCGCGCTGCGCGAGCGCGTCGACGCCGAGCTGGACGCCATGCTGTGCGCCGGCATCATCGAACCTGTTGACTGCTCTGACTGGGCCTCGCCGCTTGTTCCCGTTAATAAATCGGATGGTACACTCAGGATCTGTGTAGACTACAAAGGTACTCTAAATCCCACTTTATTGGTCGATAGGTTTCCTCTTCCGAGAATAGATGACGTGCTCGTATCATTAAATGGGGCTCAATTTTTTAGTAAAATTGATCTATCGCAGTCGTATAATCAAATCGAGTTAGACGAATCAAAAAAATATACTGTCATAAATAGTCATAGGGGTCTGTTTAGGTATAATAGATTAGTATTTGGATTGTCTTCTAGTCCGGGCATATTTCAACGTATCATGACTACGTTAATGAAAGATATACCGAATGTGGCAGTATTCATTGATGACATTATAATAGGCGGCCATTCAAAAAGGGAACATCTCAAAGCGTTAGAAATGGTTTTTAGACGACTAGTAGACAGTGGGTTAAGACTTAAAAAGTCAAAATGCGTATTTTTAGTGCAGGAGGTATCTTACCTAGGTTACATTTTATCGAAGGACGGTATTAAGGCGGATCCTTCAAAGATAGAAGCGGTGACTAAGATTCCCACACCACAAAGTGTATCGGAATTAAGGTCATTTTTAGGTCTTGCTAATTTCTTTGCAAAGTTTGTAAATAACTTTAGTCTGAAGTTAGTGCCATTGTATAATCTTTTAAAAAAAGGTACAGAATGGAACTGGACGGGGGAATGTGAACAAGTATTTGAAAGACTTAGTAAGTTCAAAGGTTCTCGCACATTATGATCCAAACAGGCCGTTAGTGCAGACGTGCGACGCGAGTCCGTGCGGGGTCGGGGGCGTCTTGTCTTGTCGCAGCCGAGTGGGAGCGATGCTGAGGGGCCGGAGCGGCCGGTGGCGTTCGTGTCGCGCACTCTCACTAGTGCTGAGAAAAATTATTCCCAGATCCATAGGGAAGCCTTAGCTATCATATTTTGTATGAAAAAGTTTCACCAATATGTTTTCGGTAGGCGATTTACACTTCGGACCGACCACAAACCTTTAGTGTCTATTTTCGGTCCAAATACTGGCATTCCTACCATGACGGCGAGTAGGATGCAAAGATGGGCGATTATATTATCTGCGTATACCTATGATATTGAGTATGTAAGAACAGACGATAACAGTGCGGACGGCTTGTCTCGCTTACCGTTGCCCGATAAGAAACCGGTTTCTTACTCGCTACCTGAACAAACACATTTACATCATGCTCAAGAAGCGATGCTATTAGATTATAATGAAATTAAAAGCTGCACTGCTAAAGACCCAATCACGAGTAGGGTGCTAAGTTTTATTAGGAATGGTTGGCCGTCTGAATGCGAAATCATAGGACTACAGCCGTATTATAATAGACGAAATGAGCTGTACGAAGAGCTAGGTTGTGTTATGTGGGGTCACCGGTTGATAATTCCAGATAGGTGCCGGCGGAGGGTCTTGGAAATGCTACATGAACCCCACATGGGAATCGTGAAATCTAAAGCGTTAGCACGGAGTTATGTGTGGTGGGCAGGCATCGACGAAGCCATCGAAAGCATGTGTCGCGCCTGTGCGACGTGCGCGGCGCAGGCGGACGCGCCGCCACGGCAGGCGCCGCGACCTTGGCCCTGGCCGCGCCGCCCCTGGTCGAGGCTCCACCTTGATTTTTTAGGACCTATCTTTTGTAAAACATACTTAGTAGTTGTAGACGCCATGTCTAAATGGCTGGAGATTTTTTGTGTGCCAAGTACGGCGTCGGCTAATGTTATTCCAAAGTTGAGAGAACTGTGGAGTAGGTGGGGCATACCTAAACAGATAGTTACGGATAATGGGCCACCCTTTACGGGCAGCGAGTTTGCAGCGTTTATCAAGGCTGACGGAATAGTACATACGTTTTCGGCGCCTTATCATCCCGCATCAAACGGGGCCGCGGAAAACGCAGTCAAAACATTAAAACGAGTTATCAAAAAGGCTGATTTTGAAAATAAAAACATAAGTGAAGCATTGCATACATTTTTATTGTTCTACCGAAATACCGAACATGCGTCTACAGGTCAAAGTCCCGCCATGCTAATGTTAGGTAGGCCAATGAGAACTCGTTTAGATGCTTTGAAGCCCGATTTGGAGTCGCGAATGAGCCGCGTGCAGCGACGACAGGTCGAATACGCGGGTGGCGCCGGCGGCGAGCGCACGGTTGATACCGGAGACGAAGTGTGGTACCGACAGTATCTCAAGGGAGAAAAGTGGATACCGGGAACAGTGGATTCTAAAGTAGGTTCTTCCAACTTTAAGGTTATAGGCGAAGGGGGGAATCAGGTTCATCGACACATTGACATTGAAATAATATTTACAAAAAAAATCTGCATACAAAAACGACTAACAAGACAGGCCACAAATATAAATCTAAATAAGCCAAGAACTAATTTTGGGAAAAGGAATATCATGTTCGAAGGAGTTAATTTTTATAACAAACTTCCAAAAGACATTAAATCAGTTAGTTCATTATTCACATTTAAAAAATTACTAAAAGACCATATTTTAAAGAATTTTTCGCATTTAGATTAGTTTTCTGCTGCATAATTTCGCTGTGGAACAAGCCTTACCAAACGGTACAAGGCGCGCTATGCTGCGCTCCAAGTTTTCAAATGTACCCGCAAGGAACCGCGATACTTTATGACGGTGTTTATTGTAGTGTTGTTTTTTTTTTATGTTACCTAGACTGTATCTACTTTTACCTACGCTTAATGGCAACGAAGAATAATAATTACTATAAGATAAATGTATTTTCTCTATAAGTGAATATGTAAATTCTTTTGAGAAAATAAATGTTTAAACCAGATAAAGCGTAGGACTAGGAGTTCCATTGTCTTCCCAGATTCTGATGTAGATAGGGGTGAAGGGGGGGATGTAGCGGATGAGCCAGTTATAAATCCGATTAGTAATAGCCTTCAGCGAACAAAGGATGAGTCGGATCAGTCACCGTCACAGGTCATCATTACTACTTGCCCGGAGGAACCGAAGCCCGTTGAACCTCCCCCGGACCAGTCACCTAACAACCTGCCGCGGTCGCGGCCTATTCGTCAATGTCGACAAAATAAGCCGAACTACAATCAATAGTTTTGTTAAAATGTACTAGGTACCGAATTGTGTTTTGTACTTTTCAATATAAGATTTGTTGTCTAAATTAAGTGTAGAGGAGTGTAGTGTATAAGAATAGTTGTGGGTAGATTTGTATATTGTATTGGTGGTGGGTAGTTCTAGTTCTGACAGTTGGAATATACTGAGCACTCGTACCAGACATCCTTGCAGTTTCTTTTATATCCTAGCTAATATCTTACAGAATGATCATTTATCGATGCACGTTTTCTTGGATGAGATTGTCAGTCTACTTGTTTTCCTTTGTCTATGCCTACACCATCCTGACAGCTTATCCGGCCTAATCCACAGGAAAGACATACTTGCTCAATACGTTCGGAGCTGACTAAGCCATGCCATCGTGAGGAAACTGGCTTGTCGTAGAACCTTTAAAGTTCTAAAAGATTGGAAAAGAGCCTCTTTGAGGCGGATTCCTTAACTTAAAACACTATACCATAAATAATTAATAAATTTGGTCCACAGTCTGCAAGTTCACAGTGCACGAGCGTTGCGTCCAGAGGGCGCCTGCGTCGTGCATAGCGACGTACTCCAAGTCGAAGCGAGCGCCCGCCACCCTGGCGCATCACTGGATCGAAGGTATTACTTGGCGCAGCCTGAGGGATTTTAATTATGTAGATAAATAGTAATAAAAACTGGTGTCGGCTTCGTGTATAGTGACTTAGTCCAAGTTAAAGCGAGCGCTTGCCACTCTGGCGTGTCACTCTTAGTCGAAGTTAGCGCTCACCACATAGCGTATCAATAGGTCGAAGGTCAAGGTTTAGGCTGCGCCAAAAGGAATTTCAATAGTGTAGGCTCGTTATAAGCACTGGTGCCGGCTTTGAGCATAGTGACGTACTCTAAGTCGAAGCGAGCGCCCGCCACTCTGGCGCATCACTGGATCGAAGGTATTCCTTGGCGCAGCCTGAGGGATTTCAATTATTTTGACTTTCAATAAGCACTGGTGCTAGCTTTGTGTATAGTGACGTGCTCTTAGTCGAAGTTAGCGCTCACCACATATCACTAGATCGAAGGTATTACTTGGTGCAGATTGACTATACAATGTTTAAAACTATTTTAATGCATATTTTTTACTTGGCGTTTTCTCTAGGCTTTAACTGGCGCAGCCTGCAGGATTACAAATGTGTATCGTCAAAATTAAATGTTTTCAGGGAACTGTCACGGCAAATGCGCGAGGTGTCGGAAAAAGATTAAGGGGTACAACGGAATCACAGGGCTCCATTGCCGATGGTGTCATGTCACAGTGAGTATTTCTGTTTTTGCTATTATGACACTGAAAACGCACAGGAAAACAAATGTTGAATGCTTATAAACGGTAGAAAAATCTACTGTATTGGCTTGGAACTTGGGAGGGGCCTTTGCACAAAGCAGTGGCAAACAAATATACTTAGTAAATAAATATAACGTTATCATAATAGGTATGACGACTAATTTTCAAAATCTCTTCTATCATATTCAGAAGTATCTATTATGTATAAAATATATCATATTTCTGTAGAAAATTAAGGTTTTTGTGTAATAAAAGTACATTTAAATTTAAATTTTCAAATTCACGCCAAAAGCTCGCTGGTGTCATGGCGTCTGTTAATACGTCACGGGTATGTATATCAACAGTAAACATTGGTGCTTTTGTACTAAACCAGAATGACGTTTAAAACGCCGTAACGTAATTCGCTCTGACCGGTGTTTAAGGTATCATGGCGGATTGTTGTATTTTGTAGATTTATTCGAGTCGAGATTAATAATTTATTTAACAAATAAATTATTAATCTCGACATTAATAAAATAATAAATACATTTTTAAAAATCTTTGAATTTTTCATAAGATCAAAATAAATATTTTGGCGATACTTGATTACTGTCTTCATGCCTATTCCCAGCTCCACAACCGCTGCGTGGGCAGTGCCGGGGGTGCTTGCTCGTTGGGCCGTCATGCCCCCCACATCATCCCCCCCACCGCCATCCGCCCCCTCGTGCTGGACCGACAGCGATCGCTGCCGCACAAACATCATCCCGATCAGGTAATGAGGCTGAATATCTGTATGCCTCCAGTTGATGGACGCAGGGCAGTGCATCGTAGGGCGCGTTCCTGACGTGCGTGACCTGCGAGGCATTGCTTTGTTATAGGCGATGGTTACCACTTAACATCAGGTGGGCCATATGCTTGTTCCATCAGCTAGTTACATTTAAAAAAATAAAAAGTAAATAATTTTTGTGAAAACAAAGAATTGTGATTATACAGGGTGTCCCATAAATCAATGTCAAGCCGAAAACGGGCGATGAACCAAGTAATATAAATCAGAGTCCGTTTTGCGACGCACATAATAATATTATCTATGCATAATTATATGGAAGAACCGACAACCATTGGGAATAAAGGTTCTCGAATGGCGACCACGAACCGGAAGACGAAGCGTAGGGCGCCCACCCACCAGATGGACCGACGACATTGTTAAGATCGCAGGAAGTCGATGGATGGAAAGGGCTCGTTCTTCCTGGAAATGTGTAGGGGAGGCCTATGTCCAGCAGTGGACTTCTTCAGGCTGATGATGATGATGATATGGAAGAAACGGGTATTTATCGCGATTACCTTTATTATTTCCCGTCGTTTCGACCGTGTTACAACAGCCGTGGTCGCGGGCAGACTGGAGTTCGTTGTAGTTACCGTTGAGAAGCAGAGGCAGTCGCAGTTGCAACTACCCTCCCTTGGTCTTCAACCCGTTCCCCTTTTTCATCCGTATAATGATGCAGTTCTTCTACGTATTCAAAAAAGACTAAATAATACTTTTATGTATTCCAGCCCTCAATACCCACCTCAATATCCCTCCCAACCGCAATCACCCCTGAAGAAGCAGCGGAGGGCAAACCTCGAGCTCCCCCGATTTCCTTCCAAATCACCCCCCCGGACGGGACATGCCCTCTGCTCGTGTTCATCAACCTTAAGTCAGGGGGTAGGCAGGGATCACGTGTTTTGAGGAAACTGCAGTACATCCTCAATCCGAGGCAAGTCCATGATATTACCAAAGGAGGACCAATGCAAGGTAATTATTGTTTTTCTACACAAGGAATAATTTAAAAGACAGTAGGTGTTTTGCTTACAGGGTATAAGTAGCAGCACATAACTTTAGCGCTGACCGTTATTGCGCAGAAGTAAAAAAAAAGGTACCTGAGGGGGGCTAGCGGTATGAAGGGCGGGCGTGCGTAGCGCTGATTGGCTCTCCAGTCGCACTCCGCCCTCTGTACCAATAGGACACTCTGCACACATCCACACATCTAGTGTACGCGACATGCGCACACTACGGCGCATGCGCAGCTATCCCCTCCGCGTATCGCTCAGCGCTAACGTTATGTGCCGCTATAGTTATACCAACCGTCTTATAGCAGACTAGCGGCTAGAAAAAGTCAGTTAAGAAAGCTAGAAAAAGTTTTCAAAACCTCAATATAATTTTTAAAGAGCTATGGATACACCACCCACACTATGATTTGATAAAAAAAAATTGAGTTTTAGTTCTATGGGGACCAACAAAATTTATGTTATTTCTATTTTTATGTGTTATAAAAATCTTAATGCGGTTCACAGAATACATCTACTAACTAAGTTTCATCAGTACAGCTCTTATAGTTTCGGAAAAAAGTTTCTGTGACATACGGACAGACAAACAGACCGACATGACGAATCTATAAGGGTTCCGTTTTTGCCATTGAACCCTAAAAATGGTCTCATTCCAGGTTTGCAGATGTTCAAAGACGTACGGAACTATAGAGTGATCTGCTGTGGAGGCGATGGGACCGTCGGATGGGTGCTGGAGACCATGGGTATGATTACACTTGATACCACAGAACATAGTAGAACGCCTAGGGCTTGAGACTCGGACTAGTTTTCAGCTCCGGAGTTGGGTTTCGATGCTTCCAACTCCGGAATTCCGGAGTTTCGAAACTTCGAATGTGTGGTGGTAATAGATAATGCATTTCTATTTGATTATTTATTTGTACTTACCTAAACGAATGTTCAGGTTTGTTAAGCAGGAACTACGAGGATAAAACTAAATAAACAGTGGAAAACTTTTATAAAAAATGTTTTTTCTGTTACTCATTTTTTTTGACGCTTTTCGTACCTCGAGCTTCAAAATGAGCTCCACGCTGGACGACGCAGGTCGCAGGGAAGCGAGGCGGAAATGGGTGTGCAAATGCGCCTTGTCTCAAGCACACTTTCATTTGAATATTTAATCGGCTTAGAACGTGGAGCAGATTAATTCTGAAAATCGAAACTCCGGTTTTGATCGTAATAACTCCGGTTTTACAAACGATGCTGTAATCATGCGAAGCTCCGGAGTTACAACAAAACCGGAATTCCGGAGCTCAAGCCCCGGCGATTTGGCCGGAAAAATGTCGCCAAAATACATGAGCACGTGCTCCTATCTCCATAAAAATTCCACAGTTTTTTCGGTGGTCATAAATGAAAAATGTCTTCTTGCCCAGTAATTATTTTCAGAGCAATAAGTCAAGCGACGAGTTTAAACAAAGAAATGCTTTCTTTTAATCCTCCTTTCTTTCTTCCTATATAGTGTTAAGACGAAAACTCTTCATTGATTATAGCTACAATTCTGTTTTACTTTATTACACGGCTAACAATACAACTATAGATAGTGCAATCCACGAAGGCGCGCCCCACTATTCCTCCTAACCGTGTATAGTATATGTGTGCAAGCTTCCGTCAATGTTTGAGTGTTATCGGTACACACTAATTACCTATGAGTGCACACGCACACTACAATGAATAGACTACGGTTCGCGACTGCCGCTCGGAGCAAACTCCCCGCACCCCGCGATCCTCTCAACCGAAAATTGGTGGGGCGCGTCTTCGTGAATTGCACTATCTATACGTATATCGACGCCATCACCCTTCTTCCGCTTCTTTTTCTCCATTATAGACGTAATTTCTTGCTTGATCCGAATAGGGACGTCCTATTCCCAAAACTGCTTAACAATAGGCTTAGAAAATATGACGCTGTTAGCTATCTATAAGCTTACGTTGGTGTTTTATCTTCAGATAAAGTACAAATGGAGATGCAACCTGCTGTCGGAGTTATCCCACTCGGCACCGGGAATGATCTAGCACGCTGTTTGCGCTGGGGAGGCGGGTGAGTTTACATTTATTGACAGATGACAATGACAGCTTACAAAACCGATCAAATTACATTATAAGCTACTTGGACTACGTGTTAACTACACATAATGATATAAAGACAGTTTAATAAAACTCGTAAGATTTTTTATGAACCCTGTCCTATGACCTTTCTAAAAAAGTATTCTTTTTCAAAAAGAATTGCAGACGAATCAAAGAATTAAGATAAAATCTCTTTCTATCTGTCATGATTCGCCATCGATTGCTTCTAAATAGTTGATATAATATTTACTATGTTCACATGACATTGTGTTTCAGATATGAAGGGGAGTCAATCCACAAGATCCTCGATAAGATAGCCAAGGCCAGCACTGTGATGATGGACCGGTGGTCAATCAGCGTTGACAGAACTTCCACAGAGGTATGTATATCTTGGGAGCAAAAGCAGGCACGTTGTCGTCTGTTCTTTGCGTGGTGTGGTGATCTTTTTTTGGCAACTTTTTTCAAACACTATGTAGCCTAAGCTATTCTTATACTATGGGAACCAGATGGCTAATACAATAAGTACTTGTATGCTTATTTGTTTATATAGACTTATATGTAGAAGATAATACTCAATATATTTATATTGGACGCCTAAAAACGAGAAGCGACCTCGTGAAACGCGTGAAACGTGAACGCCTACTTTAAAGAATGGTCAACAGTGGCATTAAAATAGAGACGACTGAAGAGAAGGAAGGAAGGCCATTGACCTGTAGTGGGACACCACTAGTTCATAATAATCATAACAAAAAGAACATTCTATAACAGCTAGACAGAGAATAAACATCTTTGTTCTTTTGTTCATTCCACAAATAAATGTTTGTCCTCGGTGGGGATCAAACCCACGCCCTCCAGCGTAGAAGGCAGATTGACTACTAATTGAACTATAAGGTGATCTATTTATTGATTATTTTTGTTGTTTCAGTGCGATTTACAGATCATTCCCAACTCCACGCCGCATCCCACCTGCGTTCCTTACAACATCATTAATAACTACTTCTCCATTGGAGTTGTAAGTATCTTTAACATTTGTAATTTTATTTTTGACGTGATAACGTCTTATAAATCGATGGAGCCGGCTGCACGCACGAAAAAACATGACTCATGCGTCGTTACGTCGTTTCGTCGTTCCATTTACCTGAGCCCGAGCCCGGGTCGGGTAATGGGTAAGGGTAAATGAGGGTAAGGGTAAATGAGGGTTAGGGTAAATGAGGGTAAGGGTAAATGAGGGTAAGGGTAAGGGTTCAGTCTGGGTCCGGGTCCGGGTCCGGGTCCGGATTTTCATTCAGTTCCATTCAGTTTCATTCAGTTTCATTCAGTTTCATTCACATTCAATTCAATTCAGTAAAACTAAAATTTTCTTTTGAAAAATGCAACCATTCCATCAGTATTTTCTTATGACGTTATCACGTTCAACTATCGTCAGTAAACCGACTTTACAGACAACCGATTTTTTATAAAACAACGGGATATTTACCATGATTAAATTTTGAGTTGACTTCCGATATTTCGACACAGTTGCATGCACCATGTTAAAATATCACGGTTGAACACGGTTGAAATATCGGAAGTCAACTCAAAATGTAATCATGGTAAATATCCCGTTGTTTCATAAAAATTGTGTTAAAAGCGTAGATATTTGAAGTTATTTACCTACTTAGTTTACGCTCTGTATGCTCGCTGTAAAGCACTTAAAATTAGTTATTAGTATTTCTCATTAAGTGAAATTGTTAATTTCTTTTGAGAATAAAGTTCTTTTACCACAAAAACCATGATAGTTTCAAAAGTTATTTGGAATTTAGTTAGTATTAAAAAGCAGTACCTATATTGATATGAGCTAGTCTCAAGTGAACTCTAGTGACGTCAAAGTCAAATATGTCTTTATTCAATGGTAGCACAAGGATCACTTTGAACGTCTTAAAGCTAGGTGAGTCTAGGTACCAGTCAAACTCAAACTCAAACTCAATAATTTTTTATTCATTACGATGCAAGAATCACTTTGAAACGTCTTAAAGCTAGGTGAGTCTAGGTGCCAGTTCCACGCGACCAAGCGTAGAAGAACAGGCAACAAACTACGTCTCGGTTCCTACTGTTTTTTTATATGATCCTTTTACAAATCAAAAATAGTCTAAAATAATAGCAGTGAAGTTCCAGTGTGGTGCCACTTCACTTAGTCAGACGTATGCAATGCAATAATACAAAAGCAAAAGTTTCAAAGACAGCACACGCTACGCTTCAAAGTTATACTATAGTATCTACACAGCTTATATAAAAATAAGATACGAAATAGTAGGTACAGACATTGCAAATCGACATGTTAGCTTCCTATGGGTAGAGTGACCGGGACATTGGGCCACGCAGTTTTATCATTCATATAGCTATCTAGAGTATAGTACGCTTTCTTTATTAAATTATTCTTAACATAGGCTTTAAACTTCCGAATAGGAAGCTTAGTTGCATTTTCCGGAAGTTTATTATAAAAGCGTACAGTGTTCCCCATAAAAGACCCATTTACCTTCTGCAGGCGAAATTTGGGAATATAAAGTTTATTTTTATTTCTAGTGTTAATATTGTGTGAATCACAGTTCCACGCGACCAAGCCTAGAAGAACAGGCAACAAACTACGGCTTGTTTCGTACCTTTTTTTGTATGACGGAGTTTTTAAGCCGCCTTAATCATGGGTTTTTCATCTCTAGTTTCTTGCTTGTTCTTCTAGGCCTCTTACTCTACTTAACTTTAACAAATTTCAATGTGATACTTGTGATTTCATTGAATAGGCTTTTGACTCGACCATTCTTCTTCTTGTCGTGTCACTGATTCTTTCGAACCAATTGTGAAAGGATTTTAGGTGCGTCTCAAAGAGGCTCCTTTCTTGAATTTGACACATATTTTCGAACTGTAAGGTTCTACGATATGCTGGTTTCCTCACGATGTTTGCCTTCACCGTTTGATTCGACCTTAAAAGTGAATCAAATAATAGTTATTTGTTATACAAGAGTGCAAAGCTGCTTTTTAACCGCGTGCTCAATTTTGATGACTGAGCAAGCGCAGGATTCTAAAGTTTAACCACGAGCGTAGCGAGTGGTTTAAAAGTTAGAATCCTAAGCGTTGGCGAAGGAATCAAAAGAGCACAAGGTGAAAAATCTTTGCACTTGAGTGCAACACGTAACTTTTCATCCCACCTCAGCGAGGAAATGCAAAAAAGAACATGGGGCGACTAAAAGTAACACACCAAGAAGGTTCCGAGTATGAGTTATTAACATATTTAAAAAGGTTGTATGATAAATTCGGCACCATGCAGGTAGAAGTAAATAGGTTTAATGGTGTTTGGAATTCACAAATACATCAAGAAGGTTACGAGTGCGAGTTTTTAACAAAATAAAAAAGGTTGTATGATAAGTTCGGCACCATGGAGGTAGAAGTAAATAGGTTGTGTATTCACAAACTTATTGAAGCGATATTCTAAATTCAAATTTACTTTATCCTCTAGCGGATAAAAACGGCTTTTCCAGTCAGAAATTAAACAGCAAAAACACACTTTCAGAGCTGGTGGGATGAAAAATATTTTATTATAGCTGCTGAAAAAATGAAGCTATCAGTTAAAATGTTTCCTCACTTCAGGATGCAGCAATATGTGTGAAGTTCCACACAGAGCGTGAAAGAAACCCGGATAAGTTCAGTTCTCGAATGAAGAACAAACTGTGGTACTTCGAGTTCGCCACTTCCGAACAGTTCGCGGCCAGCTGCAAGAATCTACACGAGAATATCGATATTGAGGTTAGAACATACATAGATGAATCTGACATCCGACTCTGTAGGATGTCGGATGTCACATTTAGGATTTGATCGGATGTAGAATGTTGGATGCGGGGGGTATCAGATTAAATTAGATTTCGATCAAACCAGAATATCATTTAATACACTTTCATTCCAACTTTGAGCTAAGACCAATAAAAAAATAACGTTTAATAAAGTAAAGTTGATTATGTAATTTTTTTATATTTAAAATACCACCGAAATTACACAACAGAACTCAAAATAACACCAGAAAAACAGTTTATTATAAAAGCTATGTGACTTCCCAAGCTGACAGAAAACGAACCCACCCGACATCCTACATTCGACATCTAACATCTGACATCTGATATTTGACATCTGACATCATGTTATAACTAGTTTCCTCAGCTATAACATTATTTCCAGTGTGACGGGTCCTCGCTGGAGTTGAACAAGGGCCCCGCATTGCAGGGCGTGGCACTGCTCAACATCCCCTATGCACATGGGGGCTCCAACCTGTGGGGCTCCAGCGGGGCCCATCGTAGGGGCAGATTCCCCAACGCACAACAAGGTAAGCAAGTTTATCATGCGCACTTGATGTGCGGCTGGTTTTTCCGCAAGTAGGCCGCTGGTGGGCCCGTTTTGCGTGACCCGTGACACGTGTTGCTCAAACTTTTTTAGGTTCTACAACACGCTGGTTTCCTCACGATGTTTTCCTTCACCGTTTTGAGAGTACTGGCATAGTGCACATACATTTTTCGTCAGAAAAACTCATTGGTACACGAGTGGATTTGAACCCACGACCTTCGGATCGGAAGGCGGAGCCACTACCACTAGACCACCAGTGCTCTCGCACAACAAGGTAATATGGAAAAGCCTAATACAGCAGCCAACAAGCTTAGGTTATATCAAGGCCTGCGCACACCTATAGGTCGCTGGCGTCGGCGATCAGTGATACGCTGTCAAATTTGACAGATCGCTTTCGATTTCACTGATCGCTGATCGCCAGCGACCTAGGTGTGCGCAGGCCTTCAGGAATCTATTTCACTACTACTATTTGTCTTACTTAAAAGATTAGTCAAAATATAAACACCGCTTAAACTATTGCCAATGGGTAGATAGAGCCAGTTTTAAACAATGTTTGTTTAGAGTTTATAAGTATGGCAGTATTGATTATTAATAAAATTAATATAAATAATTATTAAATTACTACGTAGCAAATGCATCAATATGTATCGATCAAACATTGGTTGATCAGCGCAGACTATTGACCAATCTATACAAATCAATCACTTAAGCCAACTAACATCAATAACTGATGCTATTAATCAAAACAAACTTATCGATCAATCAACGGTAGAAAATAAATATTTGATCGACTAATATTGAGATAAAATTAGATTAATCATAATACCCATTCAATCTTACGAGTGATTGATCAATAATATTGTCAGTTTAGCAGTGCATAAATAAATCTTTTACACTATAATTGTTTTTATTGATAAAAATTAATGTAAAAACTAAAATAATTATTCTGATTTCAAAATTATCTTTTAAATTATTTTGTTTGTTCATTTTTACATTTATTTTTAGACATGGAAATGACAAAAGATCCGCTAAAACGTGTTTATTTTTCCAGATATCGGTGACAAACTAATAGAAGTAATCGGGCTAGAAAACTGCCTACATATGGGCCAAGTCAGAACAGGTAGCTTTCCCAGTTAAAAAAGTTAATAGTCAACGGAAATAAACCTTTTCTATGACAACTAAATAATGAATAAATAAATAAGTTTGTTTCTTAGGTCACGCACGTCAGAAACGTGTCTTGTGTCCATCAACTTGAGGCGTCCTGATGTTCAGCCTCACCTGCCAGAAATTTCATAATTTCACCGGCACCCACGCCTTTCAAACCGAAACACAGCGATGCTGCTTCACGCCAGGATGGACATGGTGATAGTACGCACCCGGACGAGGCACAAAGAGCTCTACTGGATAGCTAAATAGATTACTTACTTTTTATTTTTTATTGATTTTATAGTGTTTACTTTACTTAAGGAAATCACAAAGATTTTTATAATGTCCCAAAAGTTAAGAGCCGAGCGGGATTTGAACCCGCGACTTCCCCCTTGGTACGGGTCTGTGCTGACCGCTGCGCCATCGGATCCTAATCACACTCAACGAATAACTTTTAGGTACTTTTTATTTGGCTCTAAAACACATTGGTATAACACAACTTATTAAGAAAACAAAACAACAGAAAAAGAAGAACAACGAATACAGGTACGGCTACACAAGAAATCCAAAATAAAAAAAACATTGATCACTTATTGATACACAGAAACAAGTACCACATAATCTTATGTTCTAATGTTGATAGGGGTGCCAACGGTAACCAATTATGCATTATTGGCCTTACTTATAAAAATGTTGGCCTTACTTGTAAAATATGTCAAAAGATAAACAGTGCTTAAACTAATGCCATCTCTTACCACTGGGTAATGACAAACAGTGACAGGGCTAACTTTATGCAATGATTAAATTTAAACTGCGTCTAAAAGTAGGGCTGATAGTGTATTATCGAGCCAAAATAGTTCTCACTCAGCTTATTGCTATTACTACTACTAAACATGGATGCCTCCCGCAAAATGACAAATAAAACCTTTGTGTCCAGGTCTTCGCGCGTCGGGCAGACGCTTAGCTCAATGCAGTTCAATCATCATCACTACTAAAAGGACATTCCCCATGCAGATCGACGGAGAACCGTGGATGCAGCCGCCTTGCAAGGTAACTAGATGGCGCCACTACTTAATTTATTTCAAGTTTAACATAAATTAAGTAGAACAATTAATATATAGTCCTAATCCGCTAATCTAATCTAAGTAAGTTAATTTAATGTAGACGTGTGTGCACCCCACGTAACACCTGCAAATCCTGCAAAGCTAAATAAGGTGTATTAGACACAACAATATTACCACAATAAATAAAAAACTTAATAAGATTCGACACGTGTTTCGCCTCTCTACGAAGCATCCTCAGGAAAATCGACTCTCTGTGCACTATTAGGACGTGTTGCCTTGTCGAGCGCTGAGCAGAAAAACTTTCTTACTACTACTACTAGTACTATATATTAATTGTTCTACTTAATTTATGTTAAACAATGGAGTTTTGCAAAGTCACGCCTGAATCTATTAATTATTTCAAGTTATTGGACCGGTGTCTATTGCAGCGCCGCTCCTTAAAAAAGTGCGGCGAGGTGGGGTCCGAAGAAAAAAGAGCAAGATAGATCTTACGATATCGTAAACGATATGTTATTTTATTTAGCAACTAGTGGAATCCCGAGCGACTTCGTTCGTGTTGAGTTTTGTCTATGCAAACTTCAACCCCCGCTGCACCCCTTTTGGGGTTGATTAACAAAAATCCCTTCTTAGGCCCGTATGCAGAAACAATGCTTGAGTCTGAGTGGAGCCTCAAGCATAGATATTTGACACTTTTCAATGGAACGCTGTCAAACAATATTTGGCCACTTTAAAAATAACAGTCTTGACATCTCGAGATAACGCTCGTCCCATCTTTGGGTATGTATCTCATGTACGTCTGACATAGACAGTCCGGTTTCCCCCCCGTCTCGCCGCGCGCATACCTCAGGCGCGGTACAACGGTTTAGGTCAAACTATAGTAATTTATTTTAAGCTGAAGGTGTTTGGAAATTGATTGAGAGCCGTGACTCAAACCGCATCTCAAGGTGACTTAATGCTGCAGGTGTAACTAGATGGCGCTACTAGTAAACCCCAAGAAAGTGCCTTTTATAGTCAGCCCAATCTAGGCAAAATACTTTTTAGATTTTTTTTCTACAATAAAGTGTTTGTTTTCAGGTAACAATAACACACAAGAACCAAGTACCAATGCTGATGGGACCAGAGCCTGAGAAGGGGCGGAGCTTCTTTAAACTTTTCATGCACTGCTAAATTGACAATATTATTGATCAATCATTCGTTAAGTTTATCGGGTATTATGCTTGATCTAATTTTATCTCAATATTAGTCGGTCAAATATTAATTGTTTTGTACCGTAGATTGATAAAAATGTTTATTAAACTGTCAATACTATTGATCAATCATTCGTAAGGTTTAATGAGTATTATGTTATGATTGATCTTATTTTATCTCAATATTAGTCGATCAATTATTTATTTTCGTTGATTGATCGATAAGAATGTATGTTAAACTGACAATATTATTGATCAATCATACGTAAGGTTTTATAGGTGTCTGATCTAATGTTATGTCAATATTAGTCGATCAAATATTTATTGTGTACCGTTGATTGATCGATAATAAGTGTTTTTGATCAATAGCATCAGTTATTGACCATGCGGCTTTAGCGATTGATTTGTATACATTGATCAATAGTCTGTGCTGATTAATAGTCTGCGCTGATCAATAGTCTGCGCTGATCAACCAATGTTTGATCGACACCTTTTGATGCATTTGTATTAGTCTGACATATTTTTTGTCATAGCTATGGAGAAAAATAATTATATTATTTAAAATCATCAATCAATACTCCCATACTTATAAACGCTAAAAAATGTTTAAAACTGTCTGTACCTACCCATTGGCAAGAGATGGCAATAGTTTAAGCAGTCTTTGTCTTTTGGCTAATCTTTTTAGGTAAAGCCTAACGCACATCTAGCACGATGGCAATGGGGATCAATGAAAGACTGTCAAATATCGCTGTCATATTTGACAGCGTTACACTGATTGCCATCGCTATTGTGCTAGATGTGCGCAGGCCTTAAGACCAATAGTAGTAGTGAAATAGATTCCTGTTATATCTGATTTTATAGTGTTCACTGAAAGAAATCACAAAGATTTTTTTATGTCCCATAAGTTAAGGGCCAAGCGATTTTTCGTCGTTCGTAAGTATTCGTCGAGAGTGATTAGGATCGCCCTTTTACCTCCGGACTTCTAGACGCACGGATAAGTGCCACTCCTTTATGGTGGATATCCCACACTCCCGTACAAAGCGTTTTGATTCCACTTTTATAGTACGAACTGCCAAAGAGTGGAACTCTCTACCGGCGTCAGTATTTCCGGAACGCTATAATTTGGGAATTTTCAAGACAAGAGTGAACAGGTGGATTATGGCTAAGCATGCTCCATCTTAGGCTGCATCCTCACTTTCCATCAGGTGTGATGGCAGCCAAAAGCTTAGCTATCTAAAATTAAAAAAAAAAAACCGATGGCGCAGTGGTCAGCGCAGCCCTGTACCAAGGGGGATATCTCGGGTTCAAATCCTGCTCGGCTCTTAAATTTTGGTGCATTAAAATCTTTTTAGTGACATTTATCAATCATCAATTCTGGATTTTAACTGTTTTTAGTGTCTCAATCGTTATTGGTAAGATAGGTAGGCGCGTTACGATAAATCTGTGTTCACTGTTGTAGAATTAAGTAGATATTTTATTGATAACTCATTCAACGATTGATCAATCATTTTTAGATAAAACTTACAAGTATTTTGTATATCACGATAGATATTTTGCACAAGATCACGGGACAACGCATTTATTTTTCATGCCACTTTTTTATCACTTTTTACGTGAATACGTCTTTAAAATTGCTTCATTTCGCAAGTCAAAAAATCGGTTGTCTGTAGTCGGTTTACTGATGATAGTTGAACGTGACAACGTCATACAGCTGTCCACGCGGACGCATCGCTCACTCAAGTAGGAGAGAGACAGATGTCGAACGCTGCCGAACGCGGAGGCCGTGCGTGCCTCTTTGTCGCTCGTTCCGCGCTCTCGGTTGCACTTCAAGCCTTAAATGGAACGCCTCAGAGCGAGGTAACGCTGCATGAGTTATGTTTTTTCGTGCGTGCAGCCGGCTCCATCGAATTATAAGACGTTGTCACGTCAAAAATACGAATGATAACAAAATCGGAGGATACATTTTAGTGTTGCAACTACATACCCATCCAAAAGAGATGTTTCATAATGCGCCAGGTATTTGTATACTTGTAAGAAAAATGTGGATAATGAAGATTACCACAAAAATTCTAAATTGAAACAAGTGCGTTGTACAAAAATGTTCAATAGTGGTTGTTTTTTCGTAGTGGTGAATTCCAAGAGGCACCGCCATGACAGTTTTACTACAGTGACTGACACAAATAAGTGTCATTGTCATGCTAATTGACAGCGTTAGTTTTCAAAATGACATTTTTACTACTTCTCGTCATATCCATGTCATGTTAGTCCGCCATGTTTTGGGTGTGTTGTGTTGCTCTCTTTGACCAAGAAAATCTCTATGTACAATCAAGTCAAATCAAATAAACCAAGTTCTACATTGCTAATCTGTATTTAAGGTTTGGTGGCCTGGCGTGGGCTCCATAGTTCCATTAAATATCTTATTTAAATTACACCACTGGATAGTTAAAGAATCAAATAATTTATTACGCTACGTAAGGGCTGTATCACATCGCGCGTGGTGGAGGGGAAAGCCCCGAAGTAACGAGACGTATTCACGTAAATGGCCGTGTCCATAACACAGACACACACCATTTTTAGGGTTCCGTAGCCAAATGGCAAAAACGGAACCCTTATAGATTCGTCATGTCTGTCTGTCTGTCTGTCTGTCTGTCTGTCTGTCTGTCTGTCTGTCTGTCCGACCGTGTCACAGCCATTTTTCTCCGAAACCATAAGAGCTACACTGATGAAACTTGGTGAGTAGATGTATTCTGTAAACCGCATTAAGATTTTTACACAAAAATAGAAAAAAAACTATAAATTTTGGGGGTCCCCATACTTCAAACTGCAACTCAAAAAACATTTTTTCGTCGAACCCATACGTGTGGGGTATCTATGAATAGGTCTTCAAAAATGATGTTGAGGTTTCTAATATAGTTTTTTTCTAAACAGAATAGTTTGCGCGAGAGACACTTCCAAAGTTGAAAAAAGTTGGTCCCCCCCCCTCTAACTTCTAAAATAAGGGAATGATAAAACTAAAAAAAATATATGTTGTACATTACTATGCAAACTTTCAACGATATTTGGTTTGAACGAGATCTAGCCAGTAGTTTTTTTTTTATACGTCATAAATCGTAAACCGCAATTTACCTTTCTACGAACAACAAGAACCTGTTTCCTGTTTATTTTCTGTATATTATGTTACTTGATGCTACGGAACCCTTCATGGGCGAGTCCGACTCGCACTTGGCTGCTTTTTTTTTAAGAAATTAATGCTTGCCAAAACCTAACGTCCATTTTGCTGTTAGAATAGAAATTTTAAATGTTATATTAATATTTTACCTTGTAAAAATATACCAATATTATTAGGGTATTATATTATATATACCACCATACAACATTCGTTAGCTGTTATTAGATGGATAAAATATATTATAGTCGCTAGATATATTATTTTCACGCATAGAACAAAACCTATCGTCGTCGGGCACGTAAAAAACGTGCCCTACGATGCACTGCCCTGTGTCCATCAACTTGAGGCATACAGATGTTCAGCCTCACGTGCCAGTAATGTCACCGGCACCCACACCCTTCAAACCTGTACACAGCGATGTTGCTTCACGGCAGGAATAGGCATGGTGGTAGTACGCACCCCCACGAGACACACACAAGGAGCTCTACTACTGCTTACATTAATTTTAATGTGATTGGTAAGAATCAAAATTATATCAAAATTGTGCCAATGACAACAAAAATTCGGATTTCCTATGCAACTGTTTTTGTAAATATATTTCTACAGGGTTATTCATTATTAACTGCAAATACTCAGGAATTAGGTTCAACAAATAGAATAAAAAATATTTATGAAATTATTTTTTTTAAATTTGATCAAAAATTTTTTCAAGTTTTTGTATCAAAATTTTATTTTTATTAATTTCTTTACGGCTATTGCATAATGATTGCCATGGAGAACAGGACGATGACCCACCCAGGCGGTGACTGAACGCAGAGTGTCACTCACGACGCGCGGGCGCGTATCAAAGGTCAAAATAGGTCAGGCGCCAATGATTCCTTTATCGATTTTCTCGGGATTTTCATAACAAAACTTAAAAAAAATCATTTCATAAATATTTTTTATTTTATTTGTTGAACCTAATTCCTGAGTATTTGCAGCTAATAATGAATAACCCTGTATAGAATTTTTAATATCCATTTAGAAAACCGTTTATAGATTAGAATAAAACTTTAACTGAAACTGCACGCTTTTAATATTGTAGCATTATTCTTAAATTTACTTTTTATTTTGCATTCCGTCCAAACTTAATACATAAATAAATAATTTAATCGGACATTATCGAACTTTTTTTTTAAATTAAATTGATAATTATATGTTACTTATTAAAAACTGAATTAATTGATTTAAAAAGCGGAATAATCACGGTTATTTAAATACAATTAAAATGAAATAAACTGCTTTCTAAGCATTCCTAAAAAAAACAACCGTTAGCTTATTTTATAATATTTAAATAACCAGGAAAGCTATTTAAAATTATTGCATTGTATTTCTTAAATCACTTACATAATTATAGTTTTAAACCTAAATAATACCTGACTCACTAAATGTTTTCTAAGCATGTTGTAAAAATAGATAATTATAAGTGAATCTATTTATTTATAAGTGATAAATAAAAATATTACTGTTTTCTGCAAGTGTATTTTTGCCTTTGTCGCAGCCAAATAATAAAATCCGCCGTTGAATGAACTGCCTAGCCTTTTCATTAAACGCCGTCATTACACTGTCTGAATAATGGTTGAATGTTACATAATAAACTGGTCCAAAAAGGTGCAGACAATGGTCTTTTAAATTTTTCTTTTTCGTCTAATGTCGGTCTTTTATGCTTCTAGATACAGTTTTATACTTCTGCAGTCATTATCATTTACACTTGTTTTGTATAACCTTGTATTAGGTACCTAGTTTCCAAATAAATATATTTGATAAAATATTTGATATACCTATATTTGAATTGGTGGTATTTAACACTCTGGCGAGTATCACTCAGGTGGCGTTTAAAGAAACACTAGGCAATTCATTAAACAGCGGATTTCACTATTTGGCTGTGACACCTTTACTGTCTATATTTTTTAATTATTGTATAATTATTGTAATTATTTGAATGTGTATAGTAAGTGTTATTAAAGTCTACTTCTAGTTTTCATAACTGTTTATTCTTTAGATATGTTTAATCTATTAATATTACAATGGATTTTATCTTATTTTCAACCAACTTTAAAATAAAAGAAGAAGAGGTTCTTAATTCAATGTTTTTTTATCGCAACACTTCTTTTAAACATACATACCAACTTAAAATCACGCCTCATTCCCATGGGGGTAGGCAGAGATCACGGATTTCCACTTGCTACGATCCTGACTATACCTCTTTCGCTTCATTCACTCGCATTCTTCATACATGCTCGTCAGTTTAGGGTACTCCTGACCTGATCTTTTTCTAAAACTGCTATCCGATCGAGATACATGCGCCTAGGTCTTCCCCTTCCAGCAGTTCCATTCACACTCGCCTGATGCGACTCCAAATAATGCTTTGCCCTGATGTATAGATAGTGCAATTCACGAAGACGCGCCCCTCGCGGGGTGCGGGGAGTTTGCTCCGAGCGGCAGTCGCGAACCGTAGTCTATTCATTGTAGTGTGCGTGTGCACTCATAGGTAATTAGTGTGTACCGATAACACTCAAACATTGACGGAAGCTTGCACACATATACTATCTATATGGATTGCACTATCTATACATTAGGGACTATTATGTATTCACCATTTTTTACTTTAAGACCTAACCATGTAACATAATAATTGCAATAAATAATATGAGTATGAGTATGCATCTCTTTTGTTAATCTTCTTTCATCCATTCTCTCTACATGCCCAAACCATCTTAGCATACCTTTCTCTACTCTCATCACTACGTCTTCTTTCACACCGCATTTCTCTTATCACCCTGCACTGTTTTAAATAATTTAAATAAGATAAAATCCAAAATATAATTAAAACTAAATGTTATCGAATTAATATCGGATTTGTTATAAGAAAGCTTATTGCATAGCGCGATATAGATGTATTTCTTTTATCGTATTTTTTTTAATTTTGTGTAAAAGATTAATTTTAAATAGTGTAATTATTTATTAAAATTCCTTAATAATATTTAATTTATTAAAATTATTAATTGCTAGAAACACTCAAAGCTTCGTTGTATTGTTAATAATTTATTGTTATTGAATATAACTTAGTTAATTATTGTTGTTTAACGAATTAGCGGAATTGCGGTAAAACCAATTTAAAAATCTGTGCCAGCTTTAATAGTGTAAGAGATTATTAAATTATTGTTAAATAATAATTATTATTGAATATTGTAACGAATATATGAATGTGCATTCGAAAAATCTATTGTTTTTATTTGTATCCTTTTTTTTTTATTCCCTTTTTTTATACTTCACTTGAAGAAACAATTTTTGAAAATTCTCAACCGTTGTATTTGAGACTAGCGGCGTGTCCCGGCTTTGCACGGGTGGACATTTATTTTATAAACACATAAATATAGCCTATGTTACTCAGGTTGAACGTAGCTTTCCAATGGTAAAAGAATTTTCGAAATCGGCACAGTAGTCTTTGAGTATATTCATTACAAACATACACACAATAATTAACAGTTTAAAAAACTTGAGAAACCGACTTCATTGTCAAACGGCTAAACCGATTTTAATCAAATTTGTTTGGGACAATCTGGACGGTCGGACAATCTGGACGGAAGGTTATTCTCAAACCTTCCAAATAAAAAAATAATTTTCTAAATCGGTTCATAAATGACGGAAGCATGAAGTTACAAACATTAAAAAAATATTTAAAAAAAATGGCAACACCGATTTTAATAAAATTAAAATTTGACCAATCTGGAAGCAGTACCTTTCAGATAAAAAAATACAACCGAATTGAGAACCTCCTCCTTTTTGATGGAAGTCGGTTAAAAATACAAATCTTTCCTCTTTATAATATTAGCATAGAAATATAGGTAATTAGCTACGTTATTTACTGGTAGCGACTTTGTAGACGAATAGACTAGTCTTTAATCATGAGACCACTATGGAAATGAAGCAGTAAATTCTTGCGATAACTATGCATGTCAATCAACAAATTAATAGGCCTACATTAATATGTAGGAAGGTAGGTATGTAAATAATGTATGGCTAGGTATACTATACTATAGATACATATCTCCTAGATCACTGATTCCCAACGTGGTCCAGGTGGACCCCCAAGAGTCCACGACTCGACGAGGGTCTACGTTGGCGTGACAAAAAAATAGCGGTTCACAATTCGTAAGCGGGGGTCTACGAAAGATAGTGAAGAACTAAAATGTTAGCTTGACTTCACCTATAAATGAAGGCAGATAATATTTTAAAAAGCTTAGGGACTATTATTTTGTAAAAACTTTTTTCAAAACTGTTAATTCGTGGTAGGAACTCAGCCGCAACGCAAATGTCCATAGTTAGATCTAATCTTCTTTATTTTATGTCGACTGGGAATATAGTAAAAATATTGCTGCAGGGCAGAACCACCGGAGCCAGCAATATTTTGAAAAAAGACTATGAGTAAAATAATGTTTGGAACCTGGCCTAGATAGAGCTTATACCTAAGAGCCTGTCCAGATGGAGCGTTTTACGCGCGAGTACCCTCGCGCGTTTCAATTTATATTGCGTCCAGATGCCGCGTTTTACGCGCGCTCCTACCAAATAGTTCCTCGCGTTTTACGCGCGTTTGAGGAATCGCGCGTAAAACGCCCCATCTGGACAGGCTCTAAGTACCAGATAAAATTAGATGCATAACAATCCCAAATACTTAAATAAATAAATAAATATTGTGGACAATCCACACAACACTAAAAATATAATATTATGTAGGTATATTGTATTCTGCATTTACAAAAAAAAATAGCTAAGCATTTTATCAACTATATCTGGTTCCTATAGTACAAGCTCTGCTTTATTTGGGGCTAGATAGTGTTGGTAATTCCTAATTGCAATAACTGAAGCAATACAAATCAATGTATGTATAATATTTGGAAATAAAGTACGAAATTGAAATCAGAAAATAATAAAATGGAGAAACAGACTTCATGACCAAACCGCTGAACCGATTTTTATGAAATTACAATAGGATCAATCTGGAAATAACCTTTCAGATTGACGAAGTTATATGATGAAAAAACCAACCAAATTGAGAACCTCTTCCTATTTATTTGAAGTCGTCAAAAAAACAGCACTTTGGTATCAAAAAATAATTTAATTTATCCATAAAATAGTTACACTAAATAGTTAAGGCCAAACCACACTTTCTATCCAGGGCAAGTATGGAAGTACTTTGGTATAGATCCCAGCACCTCCTTTGAAGCCGCAAGGTCTTCCAAACGAGGTAACCCCCACGACGAAACCAACGCAGTTCGTTATGCTGGACCTCATCACCTGGAGGGGACCACCGCTGTCACCCTGAAATAAATGCAACTACACTTCACTAACTACACTTACACTTATACGAAGTACTTATGTACCTAACCTCTGTATGTTTGTAGATATGTTTGTAGTAGATATATTATATAAAATAAAGTCGTGTTAGTTACAATGTACATAAAGGTCTACCAGAATCTCATGACATAAAAATAAATAAATAAATTGTGATTTACATATGGCAACATCAATCGTTATCTGTTTAATCAAATTAATCAAATACTAAAGACATAAATAAAAATTAAACAGTGTCAAGATCGTTTAATCCAATTTCCCCAGCATTGCACGCAACTATTAATTTTTATTTTCCCATATGCCATGAGATTCCAGTAGACCTATACCTACTATACTATTTATAACTCAACATAGATTTTTGAAAAAATAAATATGCAGTTATTGTTTTCTTATAAATCGAGGGCATGACTCCTTTCACGACTTTTTCCTAACTCTCGTGGTCTCAGACTTGACTGCCCTTCTCAAAAAACCTCTGAAAATGAAGGAGGCCTTGAGGGAATTACTATGTCCCACGATTATAAATAAAACTGGATGCCAAAGTGATGTGTCGAACAGTTTATTTTCCCAATTACAGTGGGTTTACAAATGCCAAAACAATATAATAACACCAGATTATTCAGTTGGATAATTCGAGAAAAATACAATCTGTCATCCCAGTCGGCGGGTCTAGAGATGTGCCCGTCGCACACCTAGAGATGGGAAAAACAAAATGGTGGACGAAACAATCGCCACAGCCTATACTCAGCAGAGGGTGCTACCGGGCTGTGATGATGAGATTTAAACTTACCCCACAAGTATCAGTATTCTGTTGCTTATCTCCATAACAAGTTTGCGTAGACTCATTCAGTCCGTTCAGCATATGGCGGTGTACTGGATACAGAGCAGTACATTCCTCCGTCGTGAACTTTTCTACGTTGGCCTGATAAGGTACAAAAGGGGTATTTGAGAACCTGATTAATGTATAAGAACCCATGCAATTCCTGAGAACCCTAATTTCTTAGAACCAGTAGTACTTGAGAAGTTAAGTAATCGCTAGAATCTGATAAACCAATTCTAATTCTAATTTGAGTTGGGGGAATAAGGTCTGCACTGACGTCCCGCGATGAAGTGTATTGTACATTGTCCACCTGCTAAACTCACCCCAGCCAGCCCAACTCCTTTAAATAGCGTAGTAGGACTTTGGGTTGGTGGCAGCTATGTTACAGTGGACCGGATGGTGACACAGATGTGGATGTGGCGGTTCAAGACTCAATCAGTTCCCTGAGCCTTGTCTTGGTCGCTTCTTCTGTTGCGGAGCAGTGCAGTACTATATACTCCACAGTTTCTTTTTCCTGTAGGCAGCCGCGACCGAGGTCACTTATCTGAGACAGTGGTCTATTGCTCCTCTCAGGAAGCTAAATCAATCTACTGTTTTTTTTTTTGCGTGGAACTCAGGGATCCCGCCAAATTTTTGAGACCCCTAAATTCTCTCGTTCCTGCTAATTCGGCACTTGGCAGTTTTACGCACTTTCTGCTGAATTCTCAAGAACCCGCAGAATTCCGAAGTGCCCTTAGAATTCTGCCAGCTGCCAATACGCACCTTCTGCAAAGTATCAGATACTTCTTGCGAGGGTCCAAGCGAGCCCCAGCCTACCACCGTTGCATAGTCGTCGTCAACTGCTGTGTCTGCCAAGCACACTGGGAGAACGTCCTTGGTGAACCGGATTCTGGAGCGAAAACAATGAGGAATTGAAAGAACCTTCATATTTGAAACCTTCATTACTGAAAACCAGCGCTGCAAGGGCTACCGTGCCCTAGTAGCAAATGCCGAGTGGTTTACCTTTTTTGCCGTCATTTAATTCATAATGGTCTTTTATCAGTTATTTAGCTTAGCAGACCGATAAGTCTGTTGCCATCTCTATTTGTTGACATAGAAGTGACAGAGACAAGAGACTTTAGAGCCGCGTGCCCGCGTCTTGGGCGAGGCCTACGTCCTGCAGTGGACATATATTACGAGACGTACTGGAGCCTAATTCTCGGGCCGACCGTGATTTTCAATGTCCCTTAAATACAATTTGCATTGCACAACCCTGCACTTTTTCTACGTTTTCCGTATATCGTAGCTGTCGAGGCTTCTACGATGAGGTCGTCGATGAATTACTCAAGGAAATCATCCATTCTCTCTTCGAAAAGAAGCAATAAAATAAAATTGCAAAATGATCTCGGTCGGCCCGAGAATTAGGCTCCTTGTTGGTACCATCAAGTTAGGAACCAGATCTACGATGCACAGCCTGGCGTGCTTCAACTTGAGGCATAAATTTGGACCTCATCAAAGTTTGAGTTCCTAGCCATCTGGCTATCTGACCATCTGGTTTTAACTTCATCATCATCAGCCTGAAGTCAGAAGACATAGACCTCCCCTACACATTTCCAGGAAGAACGATTCTGAGTCCTTTCCATCCATCGACTTCCCACGATCTTAACAATTTCGTCGGTCCATCTGGTGGGTGGGTGCCCTACGCTTCGTTTTCCGGTTCGTGGTCGCCATTCGAGAACCGTTATTCCCCAACGGTTGTCAGTTCTTCGAGCTATATGGCCTGCCCATTGCCACTTAAACTTACTAACTCTACGAGCTATGCCGGAGACCTTGGTTCTTCTACGGATATCCTCATTTCTGATTCTATCACGTAGTGAACATAGCTCTCTCCATAGCTCGTTGCGCGACTTTGAGCTTGTGCACGAGGCCAATAGTAAGCGACCACATCTCAGTTCCATAAGTCATTACTGGCAATACGCACTGATTATAGACTTTTGTCTTGAGGCTCTGCGGTATCTTCAATTTAAACTTTGAAAACTCCTCGCTGCGATGGGGTTACCTCATTGGTTAGGCTGAAGCCAAACGAGCGTTACGCGACTCACAGCTCAAAAACCACGCTCGTTTTGCCTCAGCCTTTGAAAAGAAAACTCACCGTTCGTCAGTCTCGATGAGTGCGATATCATGGTATTTAATAGGGGCGTTGTATCTCGGGTGGCTGATAAACCTCTTCACCTTGTAAGTGTTCCAATATTCCACTGGGTCCGTTCGCTTCAAGATCCCTAATGCTACGAACGTTGCTGGACCTCTAAAACAAAAAACAATATAGCACTTAGCACTTCCGTCTGGCACTGATTTGGATCAGTTGAGCTATCTCTAGATAGCTTGTAACGGTCTGGAGATAGCTCAACTGTTTCTTGTGTATTTTGTACAATATAATATTTGTTTAATTGTAAGTTTCTTTGTGTAAATAAATGTAAAAAATCATACAAAAATAGTTTGTTGTCTGTTCTTCTAGGCTTGGTCGCGTGGAACTGGCTCCTAGACTCACCTAGCTTTAAGACGTTTCAAAATGATCATTGTGATACAAATGAATAAACGATTTTGACTTTTAAAAGCCTTCTGCTTTATGTCGTGTCACCAAGGATATTTCGTGTCACTAATTCTTTTGAACATGGCACAAGTACAAACATTTATTTCGAACCAAAGGGAGTGAAACGGTGAAACGAAAGGAGGTTTTCCTTCACCGTTTGAGAGCACTGGCATAGTGTACCTACATCTTAGACCTACATCCATGTTTGGTCAGAAAAACTCTTTGGTACACGCCTGAATTTGAACCCACGACATTAGGATCGGAAGGTTACGCTACCACTAGGCCACCATAGCTCTGTACAGTAAACATTATTAAAACATTAAAAAATAATGATAACATTACTTCTCAACGTGTTCCGCGCAATGAGCTGCTGTGAGTATAAATCGTTTGCTGATGACAGAGCCGCCACACAGCCATCCAACTGATGCTAACTCTGTGCCAAAGCCTATCAGCGCCTGGATGGGGTAAAACAAGAATAGAATAAGTTTCAAATACATTTTTTATAAAACAACGGGACATTTACCATGATTCAATTTTTAACCGACTTCCAATCAAAAAGGAGGAGGTTCTCAATTCAGTTGTATTTTTTTTTTTTTTTTTATGTTTGTTACCGCATAACTTCGTCATTTGTGAGCCGATTTGAAAAATTATTTTTTTATCTGAAAGGTACTGCTTCCAGATTGGTCCCATTTTAATTTTATTAAAATCGGTGTTGCCATTTTTTTTTAAATAATTTTTTTAATGCTTGTAACTGCATGCCTCCGTCATTTATGAACCGATTTAGAAAATTATTTTTTTATTTTTCCAAACGAATTTCATTAAAATCGGTTTAGCCGTTTGGCAATGAAGTCGGTTTCTCAAGTTTTTTAAACTTATAATTATGAGTTTTGACTTCCGATATTTCGGCACAGTTGCATGCACCATGATCACGGTTGAACTGAAGTCCACGAGTAAAAGAAATGTTATTGGCAGATAAATTTTTGGAACAAGCATTTGGCCCACCTGATGTTTAGTGGTATAACCATGTTAACCATCGTCAAACATGTTGGTTGATGGTTGTCTAGAAGAAATCGCCCGAGCGATAAGATTACCCTTTGCAGTACAATGTATTCTTTTTCTTTAATGTACTAGTTTTTAAGTAAGTCTGAATTGTCCGCAATAAAGTTTATTATTTATTTATTGGCTTGTAGGTCACGCAAGTCAGGAACGTACCCTACGATGCACCTTCCTGCGTCCCTCAACTTGAGGCATACAGTTCAGCCTCACGTGTCAGTAATGTCACCGGCACTCAAACCCTTCAAACCGAAACACAGCGATGCTGCTTCATGGCAGGAATAGGCATGGTGGTAGTACACACCCCCACGAGACACACACAAAGAGCTCTACTACTACACTTACCATATGAGGAAACTCCCTTCTATTAGCATCCTCCCCATTAACCACAACTGTTCTGAAAAGACTATCGACATAGGTACAGTTTTTGGTGTGGTCCACTTCTGTTATGAAATCTTCGAATTTCCTCTTGCATTTGTAGTCCAGTCTTTGTAGATGCTCCAAGCATTCTGAAACGTAAGTTTCGTAGTCAGCCTATATCAATTATTAGATAAGTAAGTACTTAATTTTATATAGATTATTTGATTTTTAATTGTATTATGACATTTCATTTGTATTTAATTCAAATATCTGTTAGCTTTAGGTAATTTTGATCTTTATTGTAAGTATATTGTAATTTTTTTAATCTATTTTAAACTTATTTTTGTATTATGTGGTCGTAAAGTAGACCGTTCTATAGATCCTATAGATCTTCGCTCGCTTAACTCACTATTGCTACAATTTTACCATCCCAGGCTTTGCTTTTGCCAGTCTTATAGAGGTAACCATCCACTGTTATTACTGCTTTTCTGTAAAATATTGCCATATGTATGAATGAACGATGACATGGATAAGAGAGGAGTGAATGCAGAGAAATGACGACTGATAGAAGGGAAAGTGGGTTAGATTAAATAAATAATCAAATAATGCCGATTTGAATAAATAATAAACACGCAGAATTCGTTTTACTACCCAGAAATTTAAAAAAATCTTTACACTTAAACGAAATTTAACGTGATTTGGTCGTAAACGTTTCCGATGATTTTAAAGAAAACCGCCATCTTTTTTTTCAAAGCCGACAGCCGACTTGTCTATTGACTGACTTTACTAAAAACTATTTTATTTAAGAGCGGGTCATGCGAAAATTTGAGATTAAAAAAAAAAATCATATCTAAATAACTAAGTGACATTTTAAAAATCGCAAAAGGACTATACTATTTAACATGACATTCTATTTAACGCTGACATACGATTTTCATTAGCGTTAAATAGAATGTTATGTTAAATAATATATTTTTTTAACACACTTAAATTCGAATTAATCTCAAATGTATAGTCTACAATTAGTCCTTGAGCGATTTTTAAAATGTCACTTAGTTATTATCTTTTTTTTTTAAATCTCTAATTTTCGCACGACCCGCTCTTAAGTAATATTCACTTATCACTGGGAAAACTGTTTCAAAATGGACAGATGCAATCTAATTAAGACGAAGAAGGGGCATTCTTTTTCTGTCATTTTGGGAAGTCACAAAGCTTTTTCATATTAATTGTTTTTCTGGTGTTATTTTGAGTTTTGATGTATAATTTCGGTGGTATTTTAACCAACATTACTTGAGGTCTTAGCTCAAAGTGTTAGCAGTTGGAATGGAAGTGTATTAAGTGGTATTCTGATTTGATCGAAAAGTTTTCCGATGGTTTTGAAAACAAACGACCATCATTATGTTTTCAAAGCCAAGTAGGGCCGACTTGTCTATGACTGACTTGACTGGACGAAGAAGTATTATATTTATGTAATAATATCCTCACTCGACACTGCAAAATGGATCCAAAATTGACAGATGCCATCTAATTAAGAAGCCAAACGACCATCATTTTGTTTTCAAAGCCAAGCAAGGGCCGACTTGTCTAAGGCTGACTTGACTTGACGAAAAAGTATTTTACTTATGTAATAATATGTCCTCACTCGACACTGCAAAATGGATCCAAAATGGACAGATGCCATTTAATTAAGAAGAATAAGAGTTCTGGTGTGTATGTGTGGAATGCTGCCATGTACCTTGGATCCTTAGTTTCAGGCTTACAATCTGTGCAGCAAATAATGGGGTCTATGTCATTGAAGGAACAATACTGAAACAAATAAAATAATAAATAAAAATAAAATAATAAAATAAAATGGTTTCCGCAAGTAGGCCGCTGGCGCATGGCGGGTCCTTTTTGCGTGACGCTTGACACGTGTTGTTCTTTTTTTTTTTAGGTTTTACGACACGCTGTTTTCCTTCACCTTTTCAGAGTACTGGCATAGTGGGCATACATTTTTTGACAGAAAAACTCATTGGCACACGCTTGGATTTGAACCCACGACCTTAGGATCGGAAGGCTACCGCTACCACTAGACTACCAGTGCTTTCAGTTATAGACATCCAAAAACAAACGTGTTTGTTTTGCTCGTTTTTGCTCGATATTGCAATCCGTGAATATCGCTTTAATACATATATTCACAAAATATCGAGTTATTCACTAAACAATATATATATTTAAGGGGGCTCCCACGCAACAGACATAATTTTTTTGCCGTTTTATAAATAATGCTACGGAACGTTTCGTCTGCGAGTTCAACTCTGAATTGGCCAGTTTTTTAGTCATACCTCATCATCATCATCACCCGCGATCTTCCTGACTTCCCGCAATCTACCCCCGACTTCTCGCAATTTACCCCCCGACTTCCCGCAATCTACCCCCTGACTTCACTCGACTTCCCGCGACCTTACCTCAGGTAGTAGTTTCTTGTGAGGGATGTCTACCATGGTGGCAGTTGGGCATAGCTTGACCCCTATGCACTTCCCCTTCATACCGTTATGTTCACATGGTGCGCCTGTAAAGTTAATAATAAATTAATAAATATTATAGACAATCCACACAACACTATCTAGCCACAAACTAAGCAGAGCTTGTACTATGGGAACCATATGACTGATATAATATTTTTTTTTGTAAATACATACTTACAATATAGCACCCAGACAGAGAACAAACAACTGTGTTCACCACACAAATATTGTACCTATTATAGGTACATGATTTTCTCGTTTAAGGGCATAAGATAAGATAAGATATACCCAAAAATACTTTTTTTTCTTCTTCATAATATTAGTGTAGATGTAGATTAATTCTGATTTCTAAATATGATGCAAAGCCTTGGACCTGTTTTGTAGATGTTGGCTCTCTTTTAACGTGACTAACAGGAAAACCCTCAGATCTAAATAATCTACCTAGTATCTTTCTTGTGTTGTATTTTCCCCACGTTTATATCATCGATTAAGTATGGTTATTTCTACTAAATATGATTGGTATGGCACGATTATGTTTAAGAAGCATAATTTTATGTAGGTTGGTTATTATGGTTATTTCTACTACTACGTATGGTTGGTATGACTCATTAGTAGCAGTATCCTTACAAACCTTAGTGGTTTCTTTAGTGCTATTTATAATAATTCGATTATGTATTTTTTATAAGATAAATAAAAAATATTAAAAAAATCTAGCCTTAGACAATTAATATAATTTAGATTTATTTATTTATTTATTTATTATACAGAAAGTTAGGTACATTTAACATCGAACAGTGGTTTAAAGCCTAAGTAAGGTTTGTCTTACCACTGGGTTCTCTATATCAATACACTTAAAACTAATAACTTACATTTGTAATAATATGTCCCTAAAGTTAAGAGCCGAGCGGGATTTGAACCGCGACCTTCCCCTTGCTACGGAGCAGGGGCCTAATTCTCGGCTTATCTCGATCATTTTGCAATTTTATTTCATTGCTTCTTTTCGAAGAGAGAATGGATGATTTCCTTTAGTAATTCATCGACGACCTCATCGTAGAAGCCTCGATATACGTAAAACGTAGAAAAAGTAAGTAAACAGGCCTTTGCATAATTATATTGTAGATGAATTATATAGCGTCAGGGGCAACTGGTGGTTACTCATGCCCCTACTTACGGGACGCTATAGTGCCTATGACAGGATTTTGGATAGAATAGGCTTGTCCAGCACCTATACCATCCTGACAGCTTAGTCGGCCTAATCCACACTAAAGTCAATGTTCGGTCTATGAACCTTGACTTTACTTTGATGGAAAGTTCAACTTTCAACCAAAATTATATTTCATAGTTCTGTCAAGCTCTTCTTTATTCAAAATGTTGAAGGTAAACTCGATAAACAAAGCTTACTTTGCGAAGACTCCTTTGCTGTAAAGCAAAGTGCGGTCTATGAATCTCAGCCTAAGCCGAGAAAAAGTGCGGGGTTGTGTATTTATGGGACATTGAAAATCTCGGTCGGCCCGAGAATTAGGCTCCTGCAGGGCTACCGCGAGCTCCATATGGTTATGGCTATGGCTGTCAAATTGTGTATAGATCGGCTGACCCACACATTCATTTCTTCTGGGGTTTGAATGTGTTGACAAAATTTTGACAGCCATAACCATAACCATATGAAGCTCATGGTAGGCCAGCTGCTAGTATTAAATGTAATAAAACACATACCATCTGGCAAATTCAGCATAGCTTCAGCACACATGAACAAACAAATAATATACAGCTTCATGTTGACAACAACACGGACGAGCTAATACTAAATGAAACAGAGTCATCTCTCGTTTGCATAACGGGTTTACACATAAGAGGTGTAAAAGATTAACTTTTCTTATTCTTTATCGTTTCAATTCTTTAGATTTTAGATAATTCAAATCATCAATTAGTTTATTTTGTATTCTCTTTTGTATAACTTAAACAACAAAATAAAATTCATAATATTAAAAAAAAAACTAAAACTAATTAAAATAAATTAAAACTAAACCTTAAAAATCTAACAAAAGTGGGTGCCCATGAGGCATGGTGCCAAGAACGCTGGCTGCATTCCCACGTTGAATAGCAATAGCTATTCTCTGTGCGAAAAAAGAGCCAGCCCTCCTGTCACCAGTGGCGACAAGAGGGCTGGTATAAATATTAGTTTATTTCATTTCATTCGTTTATTGGTTGACTGGCCTTACAGCACAGTTGGCAGTTGGCAGCTCTGCCTTCAGAGCCGTAGGTCGTGGGTTCGATCCCCACCAAGAACAAATATTTGTGTGGTGAACACAAATGTTTGTTTCATTGATGGTATAATGTACTATAAGTTGTGTACGTATAAAAAAAATCTATCTATCTGGCTATCTGGTTCCCATAGTACAAGCTCTGCTTAGTTTGGGGTTAGATAATGTTGTGTGGATTGTCTATAATATTTATTATTATTATATTTGAATGATCTAAAATCTAAAGAATCTGTAACATCTAATAAGTGTGAAAGAAGACGTAGTGATGAGAGTAGAGAAAGGATGGTAAGATGGTTTGGGCATGTAGAGAGAATGGATGAAAGGAGATTAACAAAACAATTGCATCAGGCGAGTGTGAATGGAACTGCTGGAAGGGGCTTGGCACATACCTATCTAGATCATATAAAATCAAAAATGTATTTATTCAGTAGAATCGCAAGGATCACTTTGAAACGTCTTAAAGCTATAGGTGAGTCTAGGTGCCAGTTCCACGCGACCAGACCAGAAAAACAGGCAACAAACTACGGCTTGGTTTCTACCGTTTTTTTATATGATCCTTTAAACCAAATCATTTAAATGAAAAAAAAAGATAGCAGACGTTTTAGAGAAAAGGCTAGGTTAAACCGACGAGCATGTATGAAGAATGTTATGAGAGTGAATGAGGCGACAGAGGTGTGTCAGGATCGTAGCAAGTGGAAATCCGTGATCTCTGCCTACCCCCATGGGAATGAGGCGTGATTTTATGTACGTACTAGCGGCCGCCCGCGACTTCACTCGCCCATCCCGTTACTTACATCCGTTTTTCTGCAATAAAAGATTTTTCTAAAAAAAGAAGCCTAAGTTAGTCCTTATAAAGGCCCTAGTACACATTTGCCTGTGCTGGGCCAGGCTCCGCCAATGCACAATTGTAGACCACGATCACTTGGTGTTCACACATTGGCGCATGGCTCATTGCTGCCTGGCAAACCAATTGCGACGGACGTCGAAGTAATTACGGCTGCGGCTATTTACTTTGAACGATCAGATTTGATTCAAACTTTGCACACCTGTCAAAGGTCGATGACAATGCAATAATATGAAAAAAAAATATATGAAAAAAAAAAATATGTATATACAAGGTGTATCTAAATATGTGTACTATGCGAAGGTGGGGGGTTTCAGACCACAATGGTGATCAGTTGTGGAGGGGAGATAATTAAAAATTCCTATTTTCAGTTTCCCATACAAAAATATTTAATTTCATAATGCCTAAATAAATTGACAACCCTATCCTTGTAATCCCTTGACCCCTTGACCTACTACCTCTGTAGGTCTACTACTACTACCTACTACCTCTGTAGCTGAGTTTAGGGTTGTCACTTTGTATAAAGTCAGCTGTTAATGTTGAAACTTCGTTGCAGTTTTTTTCAGAGATACCAATCGAAGTTCGAAAAGTCGTTGAACAAAAGTTGTTCCCCGGGGGGTGGAAATTCACCCCCCTTCAGGATAGTACACATATTTTGATACACGTTGTATAGTTTAAAAAACTAAAAAAAAACGCTTTTATAACTAATTGAACTAAAAAGTTAAAAATAAAACTGTAATAATCAATTGAAAAATTTATATTATTGTACAAAGAGCGTGGGGGGCTTGATTTTGATTGTTGTAAATATTTTATCAATAGTTTATTATATCTGAAGTTATTATAAAAAGCACCCTACGCTTTTTTGTACAATAATATAAATTTTTCAATTGATGATTACAGTTTTATTTTTAACTTTTTAGTTCAATTAGTTATAAAAGCGTTTTTTTTTTTAGTTTTTAAACTATAATTTATTCTATACTGTTTACAAGTATTACAGAACGCAACACAAAAGTGTTCTATCCCGGTCAGCGGCCGGCGACGAACTGAACATTGGCCGATTGTGTAAACACCACAGGCCAGGCTACGCCACGATTCCTTTGAAGTGTGCCCAAAAAACCGACAACTCCCCGATTGCGCGCCATGCTTGCCGCCAACATACACCAATACCCGCCAATGTCCGCCAACATACACCAATACCCCCTGTACACATTGGCGTTGGCCTGTAGTGGGCCAGCATGGACAAATGTGTAGAGGCCCCTTTACATCAGCTACCCAATAAAAGTCCAACGAAAATCGGTCCAGCCATTTCAGAGATTAGCCGAAACAAACAGACAGACAGACAAAAATTGTAAAAAATGTTATTTTGGTGTATTTACCGTGTATATTCATAATATACATGTACCTAGTAACAATTTCCTTTAAATTTGTAACTAGATTTATTATATATCACAATTACTTATTTATATGAGTATATAATGTATTAGTATTAATATCATATTTATTAGTTTATGACTATTTATTTTATTTTATTATGTATGCCCCGTCCCTACTCGTACCATAATGTTTCTTTCCATCCAAAGGTTGTCTGGAAGAAATCGCTATTAGCGATAAGACCGCCATTGCACCTCTAGTTTTTAAGTATTCTTTCATGCCATGTTTACCGTAAAATTTTTGGTGTACAATAAAGTTATATTCTATTCTATTCTATTCTAGTAGGTAAAAAGTGGTTATTTCAATATTACAAACAGACACTTCAATTATATTAATTTAATTATAGATTTAAAATCCAGCAACACTAGCCGCCTTAAGTACCCTAGTTCTCAGATTACAACCTGTTTGCGAGACAAAGTGAAGGTCACGTGGGCTGGTTCGATGACCCCTGAATGTCGGCCCGTCAACACAAGAAATGCGGGTTCGATTTCCGTCGCGTGACAAGTATTTTTATCATTATAGTATTTTTTGTGTATTTTGTAAATTAATGTTTTTCTATATTAAGAGTTTTATAAACATTGATTTTGACAGCTGTTGGAAAGAAAGGTTCTCGAATGGCGACCACGAACCGAAAGACGTAACGACGCCCAACCACCGATGGAACGATGACATTGTTAGTATCGTAGGAAGTCGGTAGTGTTAACCAGTTTTGGGAATAGGACATCTCTATTCGGATCAAGCAAGAAGTTAGGTCTCTAGTGGAGAAAAAAGAAGAAGAGGAAGGAGAGATGGCGTCGTTTTACAGAGTTGTATTATCTGCAGTGTAATAAAATTTAACAGAGTTGTAGCTATAATCAATGAAGAGTTTTCGTCTTATTAGTAGATAGAATCGTTCTTCCTAGAAATTTATAGATTAAGAACATAGTTTATTATATTTGAAGTGTTTTTATTCCAGTTCAACTTGCTCTGAGAAGTTCAATAACAATAGGTAATTTAAAGTTTTAACGTGGTTTTTTGTTTAAGTTGAATAATAAATTTAAATATAAATTTAAAAAATTTAATTCCCAACACTACTATCGTGGTATGGTTACGTTCCACCATACCCTCAGGGGTATGACCAGGGGTATGGTGGGTCTGCAGTGTAGATGTTATGGACCAAGTGATTAATGTGGGATTAGTGATTAATGCCCGAGCATTATGCTTATTGTCTAGCTCTATTGGGCTAAGTGATAAATTCTTCAATGTTTATCACATTGCCCGGTCAATATTATATTGCTACATGACAATTGGGCAATTTGATAATAAACACTTAAAAGACGTAGAAAGCCCCTCATTTTGATAGCAACAGTAGGGAAGCTTCCCTTAAGCTCCATTTCCCGAGGGCATAAAAAAAACCTAACAACCTAACTTACTCAAGTCGGGGTGCCCGTGTTTGTCTCCCAAGGATATAAAAAAAACCTAACAACCTACCCTACTCAAGTCGGGGTGCCCCGTGTTTGATTTCCTAAAGGATATAAAAAAAAACCTAACAACCTAACCAACTCAAGTCGGGGGGCCCCGTGTTTGGCTCTGGAATAGCCCAGCCAGAAGCTCGCGAGGTCGTCCATGAGCGGAGCTAGCCAAAAACAATAAAAAAATAGCAATTAAATATGTTTGTATTACTCTGCCCAAAAGGTGATGGACAATATGTATAATGCCCGGCCAATTTGATTATTTGAATAGTTATTAACAAATTGCCCTCTTCTATTGGGCATTATACATAATGTCCGGTCATTATGTATAATGCCCAATTTATCACTTGGTCCATAACATATATAGGAGCGGCAGTATAGCAAAGGATTTCTTAGGCTGATGATGATGACATCCTTCACAAAACAGTAGACCTTTCACAATTTTATTTTTTTTATTTTATTTATTAAGTTGCACCAACAAAATGAACACCAACAGTATCTTAAGGTCTAAATACAATATCTAGTATGCTAAATGTCACCTCAATTATAGGAGCAAAAATAATATATTTTATTTACAACAGAATATACATTATTTACAAAAACTATTACTAAACAACATGAAATACCTAATTAAAAAGAAAAAATAAAAATTACATTTTATAAGAAACTAGAAAATTTTATATGAACTCTGTTTTCCACCTGTAGGTATTACAGGTAGAAAACAGAGTTCAGATCACCGACCGCAGGCAATGTGCCCAAAAGGCTGGCAACGTTACCTCTTTGAATAGCTAAGCTAATTCTTTGCCCTAGGTAAGCGCCAGCCCTTTGGTCACCAGTCTCAACCACCAGCCTCTTGGATAATTCTTCGAATAGAAGCCACGCCTCTGGACCCCATGGTCCTAGCGTTTCCACCCCAAAAGGCAGAAATATGTATCCATCGCCGATTGATGCATATTTCCGCCTTTTGAGGTTTTCCGCTGCCGTTGCCGCCGCGCCCGCCGCTCTTGAAGTGGACGATACGTGTGAGGCAGCCAACGTATCCACGCAAGTAGCGTCCCACACCAAAGGCCTGCCCCGACTCCAAGGTATCAACGACATCCCGTCGGGTCTCTTTCCATCATCACGTGTGATACCGTTCGGCTCAAGAATGGCCGGCACGTGAATGGTGGCTAGAGCCCTACGGATAATGTCGTTGAGGCTTGCATGACGGGATTGGCGGCCTGCACTGCGGCGACAGGACAGTCCGTGGTGACCATGCCGGTCAACGGAGCTGCCGCAGTGGCACTGATGGGGTTCATTGGTGGTGGCTCCAATTCGAATGCTGACAGCTAAAGAAAATGTGGTGTTATCCAAGAGTGTTCCGATATTGGCAGAAGGCAGTGCATGGAGCCAGAAACCAGATTCCCGAGTGCCAGAGGCAATGAGGCGAGCCCTTTCTGCTAGCGTAGAAGCCGACTTTAAAAGTTCTTCTTGCAGCATCTTGCATATAGGCTCATCCCATTGCCTCTGTAGATAGGGTTTCTCGGGAATGGTTTCTGCAGGGCAAATTAAACTCCAAGCGCTCTTAGCCTCATCTATTGAATTTATTTTAATATTTCCCAAAGATGGAAAAATAATTTTTAAAAATAATTTATTTGTGCTATGAACCGAGGATAATATAATAGGAGCAAACGACATTTTAATTATCAACGACAATAACATTATAGTATTTAAAACAAGAGAATCAAAGTTATAGAATAAAAGATGCTAACATTAAGAATATAAATTAAAGGTCAAAAAATTAATTACATTAAATTCAAATCTGGTTAAAAAAAAAAACAATTAATTTTATAAAAAAATACAAGTTATAAACAAAATATATAGGTACAAAAGTTACAGAGTGTCAGTAGAATTAAAAATTAAGATTAATTTTTGCTTAAAAGTATACAAGCTATCCGAAAAAATATCTATTTCTTTGATTTGGTCAGTTGTAAGAATATCAGTGTTGTGACTAGCATTATATTTTCTTTGTATTCTATTTAATGGGGCAAAGTAACCTAGGTTTGAACGAGCGAACAATGTCTGGCTCTGCCTCTTACTCTTGTTTTGAGTCTGTGTGAGTGCTCACCAGTGTATTATATGTGGTGCGTTTTGACGTAGGATTTATTAATTCAACACTCACACAGACACAAAACAAGAGGCCTACAGGAACGCCTTTTGACAGGTATCGGAAGTAGGTTACGTCGTTTTAATCGGAATGTGATTAAATTAATCAACAAACCAAAACTACCTCTATTGTATTCTAATGAGACAAATTATACCTATAACTAAGTACCACCATGCCTATTCCTGTCGTGAAGCAGCATTGCTGTGTTTCGGTTTGAAGGGTGTGGGTGCGGGTGACATTACTGGCACGTGAGGCTGAACATGCCTCAAGTTGATGGACGCAGGGCAGTGCATCGTAAGGCACGTTCCTGAAGTGCGTGACCTGATTCTGGAAGGTGATACCTTACAGACAAAAATTAAGATTAATTAATATAACAAACATTACAAAATACACACACACAACAAATAGACATAGCTATTAGAATTAGTAAGTTGAAGTGGCAATGGGCAGGTCATATAGCTCGAAGAACCGACAACCGTTTGGGAATAAAGGTTCTCGAATGGCGGCCACGAACCGGAAGACGAAAAGTAGGGTGCCCACCCACCAGATGGACCGACGACATTGTTAAGATCGCAGGAAGCCGGTGGATGGAAAGAGCTCAGAATCATTCTAACTGGAAATGTGTAGGGGAGGCCTATGTCCAGCAGTGGACTTCATCAGGCTGATGATCAAAAAAAATTCAACCGAATTGAGCACCTCCAACTTTTTTATTTGAAGTCGGTTAAAAAGGAGGATATGACACATATCCTTATCCCAGGGTTGTCTTGATAATAGACATTTTATTGTCAGAATGTATAATATAACAATAACAATATTTTTTATTGATATCCATTGCAATGTTGTACGTTTATCGATTTGTTGATCAAAATGGATTGTATCAGTAAAAATAATACAATTAAATCGGTAGTTGTCAATTTATACACACACGCCCGCATAAATAAAGGGTCACATTTAAATATAATTAAAAAAAAGAAAAAATCGGTTATCTGTAAAGTCGGTTTACTGACGATAGTTGAACGTGACAACGTCATACAGCTGTCCACGCGGACGCATCGCTCACTCAAGTAGGAGAGAGACAGATGTCGAACGCTGCCGAACGCGGAGGCCGTGCGTGCCTCTTTGTCACTCGTTCCGCGCTCTCGCTTGCACTTCAAGCCTTAAATGGAACGCCTCAGTGCGAGGTAACGCCGCATGAGTCATGTTTTTTCATGCGTGCAGCCGGCTCCATCGAATGCTACGTCGTCATCGGCTCTGCGTGATGATCTGCAGAACCACGCACCGTAAGAACGTTGTCACGTCAACATAAAATGTCACACTTAATATCATAAAAAACATAGGTCTTCTTCTATCGTGTCAATGGTTCAACTAGACAATTCTCGAGTAGTATTTTGCCACCTCTACTGCATTTCCTGTGGCGTTGGCAAGGTCATCCATTGTGCAGATGTTTGGGCACAGTGGACAGGTCAGTAGATGCGGCATTGATTGGATCTGAGCTCCGCAGTCACAGCCAGTCAAGGAGGGGTCCCTCATTCCCCACTTGCAGAGGTTTTCTCTACAGCGGCCGACTTGGGTCCGGAGTCGATTAATGGACTTCCAGACCGGCCACGGTAGATCATGACCTGGGGGAAGATGTTCTTGAGGTGGTATAAAGTCAGGAGGAGGGGGGTTTTTCTCCTTCCACTGACTGATCCTTGCTTCGGCTGGGTGGTCTTGGGAGGCTTGTGTCGTGCGCATAAAGCTCTTGCGACTTTTTAGGCGGGCTCGTGGGGGTTGATGGCCATGAAGCGGGTGACGGTGGTCAGTTTCTTGTTTGCGCTTCTCAATTTCACAAAAAACGTTCCTACGGACGGAGGGTGGTGCTATGCCCGCCAGAGGGTATAGCTTGTTAAGGTGGGTTGGCTTCAAGCACCCAGTAATAGTGCGGAGTGTGTCATTCAAGGCAATATCGACATGCTTAGCGTGTGCAGAGCGGTGCCATACAGGGCACGCGAATTCCCCAGCAGAGAAGCACAAAGCCATGCCCGTTGTGCGGAGAACCTCAGGTGCTGCTCCCCATTTCGTGGTGGTAAGGCGACGTAGAAGGTTGTTACGTGAGCTTACTTTGAGTTTTGTTTTAAGGCAGTGGTTTTTAAAACTCAGAGTTCGATCGAGCGTTACCCCGAGGTATTTTGGTTGGGAACAATGTTCAATCGGGGTACCTTGCCAGCTTATGGTAAGCTTTCGGTCTGCTTCATGGTTTCTCAGATGAAATGTAGCAACCTGGGTTTTGGAGGGGTTGGGTTTTAGACCATTTTCGTCGTAGTACTCAGTTAATGTTTTGAGACCCAGCTGAAGAATTTCTTCTGCCTCTTCAAACGTTTTTGTCTGGGTAGCCAATGCCAGGTCATCTGCATAGAGAAACCGGTTTGTAGATGGGGTGCTAGGCTGGTCGTTGGTATAGATGTTGAAAAGTGCAGGGGCTAGCACACTACCCTGAGGAAGGCCGTTTTTTTGGTTTCGCCACCGGCTTTTGTTTGCATGGAGATGGACTTGGAAGCGACGGTTGTACAGAAGCTCACCCAGAATACGTATGAAACCAGTGTCGTTAATCATAGTTTCCACCTTAACAAGAAGTCTTTTTATGTTTACAGTGTCATACGCCGCAGATAAATCGACGAGAGCAAGACCAGTGATTTTATTTAACTCGTACCCGTCTTCGATATGCTGAGTTAATTTTAGAATTTGGCTGGAGCAGCACTTGCCTGGTCTAAAGCTGGCTTGTTCTGGTATAAGAAATTGATCTATTTCCGGTATAAGACGGTTAAGGAGGAGCCTTTCAAAAAGTTTATACGTGTGGCATAGTAATGAAATGGGTCGGTAGTGTTTTGGATTGTCAGGAGACTTACCTGGCTTGAGAAGAGCGATCACTTTAGATTTTCTCTAAAGTTTTGGTAATTTAGCTTCACACAGGCAAGTGTTATACAGGGATAAAAGCCACAATATTGCCAGTGGGCCCAGATGTTTCAGTTGTTCAGTTCTCACATCGTCCATTCCTGCAGCTTTTCCATTTTTAAGTACTTTGATGCCATTATTTAATTCCTGAAGGGTAAACGGTTTGCTAATTGAGATGGAAGTTTTAGCAGATAAAAACATAGGTAATTTAGTTTCTACTATTGCGCAGCTGCTGGGCGATAATGATAAGGCTTGAAGTGCAAGCGAGAGCGATAAAGTGGCACAATCGGCCTCCGCGCTCGGCAGCGTTCGACATCTGTCTCTCTCCTACTTGAGTGAGCGATGCGTCCGCGTGGACAGCTGTATGACGTTGTCACGTTCAACTATCGTCAGTAAACCGACTTTACAGACAACCGTTTTTTTATCAAAAACAAGCCTTATTAAAATGCGAGTGGGTACTTAGGTTTATTGTTTTAGGTATATTCCACATCCCACACGCATCAGTACAAAGTCATTATTATAAGTAAACTAGGTACCTACTGGTGTTTATAGTAGCTACCCACCACGCCTAAGGTATGCGGAAATCAGAAATGAAGACTTTGTAATGTCAAGGTAAGGAATAAAAAAGTTTGGATATGACAGATAAAGAAAACACAAGCAGCTGTCATTCGCTTTCTGTCATGATGTGAAGTCACATAGCTTTTTAATTTTAATTGTTTCTCTGGGGTTATTTTGAGTTCAGTTTGGTAATTTCGGTGGTAGGTATTTAAGCCAACATTACTATAAGTCTTAGCTTAATCTCCATTCCCCATTTTACTCATGTGTTGGAATGAAAGTGTATTATTGATATCCTGATTTGATCAAAAATATATACGATATTTTTGAAAAAAAAACGGCCATCTTTTTTTTAAAGCCAATGACGGTCGACTTGTCTTTTTATTATAAACTATTTTATTTAATTAATATAAAAAAAAAAAAAAAAAAAAAATATTTCCTCACTTGACATTGGTATAATTGTCCGAATGGACAGATGCCCTTTAATTAAGAAAATTCAAATATTTCTTTATTCAATGGTATCACTTTGAAACTTCTTAACTTTAAGCTAAGTGAATCTAGGTGCCAGTTCCTATAATATGCCAACTTTCTACCGGGCACTTGGCGGAGGGCGAATTTTCATACAAACGTAATACTTAAATGATTACTTATTTATGCCCAATCGCATATTACACTTTTTTTTCATTGCAAATCGTGATTGGCGTTAATTTCATTTGAGGTAAGTAATTTAATATAAAAACTGTTAAGGAACCTAGATAAATACTATACAAATACAATTATTACACGAATATAGTGAAAATCTGCTTAAATTAGTAATCATTTTGGTATTACGTTTGTATGTAAACTCGTCCTCCGCGGGCCCTTAACCCCAGGGGTTTTATATAAAAAGTAATACTTTTCAGATGCCACATCTAAAAAGCACGCTAGTTTTCTCACATCGTCGACACTCTCAAGTATACTTTTTGTCATGCACTTATCAATTTAAATTGGTTGAAAATGTAACAACATCAAAATGGAATATATTATTGAAAATCAATTAAGAACTTGATTAATTAATGTAACAAAGTGACTAGGTACCTACATTATTCTTGACTACTAGAATACCCACAGCTTAGTTGGTAGTAGCTCTGCTTTGTGCGCTGGAGGTCGTGGGTTCGATCCCTACCGAGGACAATTATTAATTTGGTAGACACAGATTTTTGTTCTCTGCCTGGGTGTTATATTGTATTCTAAGTGTGCATTTACACCCTGTATATGTATACATACAACCGATTTGAGAACTTCCTACCTACCTACCACAAGCTCTGTCTGGCCCGAGATCTGATCTGGTTCAGATCTCTGGCTCTGGTTTAGAGTCTGGGTGAGTGTTGACTAAATAAATCCTACGTCGAAACGTCACACACACAGTATAATCAGCGGCGTTACCTCGCTCTGAGGCGTTTCATCTAGGACTTGAAGTGCAAGCGAGAGCGCAGACCGAGCGACAAAGAGGCACGCACGGCCTCCGCGTTCGGCAGCGTTCGACATCTGTCTCTCTCCTACTTGAGTGAGCGATGCGTCCGCGTGGACAGCTGATAAACAATAATACATTTACATGTTTTCGTCAAGTATGAAGTGCAGTGAAAAGTGAATGTCTTGTCAATTGTTTATAGCAACGATAATTACGGCTAATGACGTTGTCACGTTCAACTATCATCAGTAAACCGACTTTACAGACAACCGATTTTTTGTATTCATTAGTGTAAATGGTCTAATTGTAGACCATTCTAATTTATTAATTAATTAAATAAATAACATTCTTCATACATGCTCGTCGGCCTAGGGACACTTTGTACCGGTTTTTAATTAAATAACAAGTTTATGCGTTATCTAAGACTTGTTTCATATAATAGCTTATAAATAAATAAATATGGTGGACAATCCACATAACACTATCTAGCCCTAAATTAAGCAGAACTTGTACTATGTGGGAACCAGATAACAGATATAATATAATAATTAAATACTTTTTTTGTTTAAATACATACTTAGAATACAATATAACACCCAGACAGAGAACAAACATTCGTACCTATTCACCACACAAAATATATTTGTTCTCGGTGGGGATCGAACCCACAACCTACGGCGCAGAAGGCTACTACCACTCAAGCCAAGCTGAAGCTGAGTTTTGTTTGGAGCTGAGAGGCCAGTCAAAAATTATATTATTATTGTTTGACTAATTAAAAAAAAATACTTTGATGACATTTTAGTAATTTGATTTTAATCATTCTTGGTTTTGAGAATTTATTTTATGGCGATCAGCTGAAACGCTGTCAAATATGGCTGTCAAATTTGACAGCGTTTCAGCTGATCGCCATCGCCATCGTGCGCATGTCTTAAATGTTTTTTTAACAACAGCTGATGGAAGAAGCATAATATATGGCCCATCTAATTTTAAGTGGTAACCGTTTATAGCAAAGCATTGCTTGGAAGGTCACGCACGTTACGAACGTGCCCTATGATGCACTGTCTTGCGTTCACCAACTTGAGGCATATATGTATTAAGGGCCCACCCCAACCCAATGGTCTTGAGAGTTTCGTTCGTATTCACCCCACCGCTCCTATAATAGAATACTTCGCCAGCATTGCAATAAATCGGTTGTCTGTAAAGTCTGTTTACTGACGATAGTTGAACGTGACAACGTCATACAGGCCATACAGCTGTCCACGCGGACGCATCGCTCACTCAAGTAGGAGAGAGACAGATGTCGAACGCTGCCGAACGCGGAGGCCGTGCGTGCCTCTTTGTCGCTCGTTCCGCGCTCTCGCTTGCACTTCAAGCCTTAGAGCAAGGTAATGCCGCATGACGTCATGTTTTTTTCGTGCGTGTAGCCGCCTCCCTCGAATTATAAGACGTTGTCACGTCAAAAATATGTCGACCTGTGTCAATAAAGTATAGCCAAAGTACTGCAAAAGGGTCCGGTTTATGTATGGCCAGTTAATGTACACCCAGATAAAAGGAATCCACTTTTTTCCACTGTGAAATTGTAAAGGCCCATGTACACTGTTTTTTTTATCTAGCTATGGATAATAGGCCTGACGACTAATTTTCAAAATCTCTTCTATCATATTCAGAAGTATCTATTATGTCTAAAATATATCATATTTCTGTAGAAAATTAAGGTTTTTGTGCAATAAAAGTACATTTAAATTTAAATTTTTAAATTCTCGCCAAAACGCTCGCTGGTGTCATGGCGTCTGTTATTACGTCACGGTTATAGTATTCAACAGTAAACATTGGTGCTTTTGTACTAAATCAGAATGACATTTATATAGCCGTGACGTAATTCGCTCTGACCGGTGTTTGAGCCATCCTGGCGGATTGTTGTATTTTGTAGATTTATATTATCAAATAAATTGACAATCTCGACATTAATAAGAGTATAAATACATTTTTTAAAATCTTTGAATCCTTTTTCATTAGATCAGATAAATATTTTGGCGATACTTGATTACTGTCTTCATGCCTATTTTCGTAAAGGGGACAGCCCCTTTGAGGGTATTGAAAAAAACAATTTCTGGCACTGTGGCGGCCACGGCGCCGCTGCGGCACGCTCGCTCTGCTCGCTCGCCTTGTGCGTAATATTTATGTTTTAACCTACCAAGTTGGATCCGCCCTTTTAAGGTATCAAGAACAAGGTATAAGTATCGACGTTTCGACGCAGGATTTATTTAGTCAACACTCACCAGACTCAAAACCCGAGCCAAAGACAGAGCCAGACAGAGCTTGTGGTAGGTCAACTGAGCTCTGAAACTAATACCTATATAAGTGCTACTTATCAAATGGAGGTAATATACTTATCATTCGAATATAGTCATGTAATTTAAGAAGCCCAGTAATTTAAGATCCGCAGTAGTAGTAGTAGTAGCTGGTAGTAGCTGGAGGACGTGGGTTCCATCCCCACCGAGAAGAAACCTTTGAGTTTCATCATAGATGTTTTATAATATAGGCAATTAATATTGCACATCGGCTTTTCGGCTTTCGTAGAGCGCTATCTCTTTCTGACGCAAACTACGCTCTATAAAGCCGAAATTTAAAATAAATTATAGTTTAAAAAATTAAAAAAAAAACGCTTTTACAACTAATTAAACTAAAAAGTTAAAAATAAAACTGTAATAATCAATTGAAAAATTTATATTATTGTACAAAGAAGCGTGGGGTGCTTTTTATAATAACTTCAGATATAATAAACTATTGATAAAATATTTACAACAATCAAAATCAAGCCCCCCACGCTTTTTGTACAATAATATAAATTTTTCAATTGATTATTACAGTTTCATTTTTAACTTTTTAGTTCAATTAGTTATAAAAGAGTTTTTTTTTAGTTTTTAAACTATTTTTTTTTTTTTTTTTTTCATATTATTGCATTGACCTTTGACAGATGTGCAAAGTTTGAATCAAATCTGATCGTTCAAAGTAGGACAAAATCGAGCTCAAAGAGGACGGTTACATACATACAGGTGAAGCTAATAAAAGCGTTATAAAAATATCATTGCCTGTCGGTAAAGGTCGAAATCGGTCAAAAATCGGTGAAGGAAAGCAGCGGCAATGTGTTTACAGCCTTATAACGTATGGAATATTGCTACCTACGCCATGCCATATTAAGATGTGCTCTGAAAACCCCCTTAGACATCCTCAAAGATACCCAATAATTATGCATATTATAATATGCATGTGGCTTTCTTTCTCTTGTCGTGTCATTTTCGTCTTTCGAACAAGTGTGATGAAAAAGAGTCCTAAATATTTATATTCAATTCCCTCTAAAGTTGTGCTCAGTGTGTAGGAAGCGCGTTGTAGACTTTTTTAATATGAAACTTTTTGTTTCATGCCAGCACAAATTTTATTACTCGATGTTCAAACTTAAACTACTAAACTCTTTGCTGTGCAGTGTTTTTGATTTTTTTTCTATGTTCTTATTTCAAAATATAATTGATGAGTTGCAGGAATGGTTTTAGGTCAGTGTTTTGGGCAATTATTTGGAACGTTTATTTCGTTCTCTCTGTGGTCGGCACTTCATGACTGAAGATCGTGATCCCTAGGATGTCCTTGTTGTACAGACTGGACGGCCTGCCTCGAGCGCGTCCTATTTGTAGCCATGTTCACCACATCATAAAACTGGCTTCTCCCCACCACGTTCCTTTCTTTAAGTTGGTCAGTCCACCTAGTTGGGGATCTACCGCGAGATCGTCTTCCTTCCACGTTCCCAACGATGACCAGTTTTTCAAGGCTTTGGTCGCCGCGCCTTGCTATATGGCCGAAGTACGAGAGTATACGGCGGTGACATATCGTGGATAGCCTATCCTTAACTTTCAGTTGCGTAAGAATTGATACGTTGGTGCGTTTTGCAGTCCAGGGTACTCGCAACATTCGCCTTCAGCACCACCACCACATCTCGAACGCATCAATTCTTTTCCTCTCTCTAGCTAGGATGGTCCATGCCTCAACGCCGTATAAGAATATAGGAAAAACCAACGCCCGGACCAAGCGTATCTTTGTCCTCCGAGAGATCCCTCGGTTCTTCCAGATTCCACTTAGCCGAGTCATTGCGTCCCTTCCCATGGCCATACGACGTTTTATCTCGGGCACACAACTGCCTTCGCTGCTGATGTAAGAACCAAGGTAAATGAAGTTGTCCACCGCTGCAATGCCCTGGCAGCTACTTGGGCCTGAGAGGAGTCCGGCTCGGTCAACGATCATCAGTTTTGTCTTACTTTTATTAATAGACAGTCCCATGGCCTCACTCTCGATGTTTAAGCGATTTAAAAGTACCTCCATATTATCCTCTATCGATGTAGTTATTAGAGTCGTATCATCAGCATAGCGAAGGTTAGATATTCTTTTGCCACCCACGGCAAACCCACCATTCCAATTCTCTAGTGTCTCTAGTGTTCTCTAGTCATTCATTCCTATTTCGTTACATCATGTTAATTTAAATTATTATTTAGATCTTGGGTTAAAACATTGATTTATTTGTATTTTTTTTATTGATCATTTAATTATTATTGTATAGCATTACTAGAATGGAATTTTAATACTATTAGGTACATATTTAATATAATTTTATGTTGTTTAACTTAAATGACATGAATACAAAATTTGCATCCCAGCTATGGGGAATGAGTGACAACTAATTAATTATTATTTTTAATATCTTCCATGTATACACTTCATTGAGGCAAATAAATGATTATGAACAGACATGCCCGTCAGGGCACGGACTGCGAACATACCTAGCAGCAGATCTGAAATAAAACAAAGAGTTTTGAATAAAGGTCCATATTCACAGTTTTTTTTATAGGTTAAGTACGTCTAACATTGGCTTTGATTGACAGACCCCCGAATACTGAAACGCAACTCAGATTTAAGCACGTCTCAAGCGACGAATATTTGACAGTTTTCAATGAACATCTGTCAAATATTCGTTGCTTGAGACGTGCTTAAATCTGAGTTGCGTTTCAGTATTCGGGGGTTAGATATTAAAATAAATGAAAGTGATCTTGTGAGTGAAAAACTATGTCCACCCGTGTGAAGCCGCGGCAGGCCGCTAGTAATGAATAAACTCAAAAACAGCTGTGCCGATTTCAAAAATTCTTTCACCATTGGAAAGCTACATTCACTCTGAGTAACATAGGTTATATTTACGAATTTAAAAAATAAATATCCACCCGTGCGAAGCCGCGACAGGCCACTAATCATCAATATATTATATAAATTTCTTACGTTACTGACTGACTGACAATCAATGCACAGCCTAAACCGTAAATCTTCGAAGCAGATATGTTCCTTTTATAGTGTAGGGGTGCACAAAGAAAGAAAGTGGAAAATTATTTCCCTAAGAGGAGAAAACGAGGAAAAACTTTTAAAAGAAAAATCAACACACAGCCTAAGCTTGGTACCAAGAGACGGACATATGACTTTTTATCTTTGATTGACTCTACTACCAACTGAGCTGTGAAGGCATGCCTTCACAGCTCAGTTGGTAGTAGCTCTGCCTTCTGCGCTGGCGGGCGTGGGTTCGATCCCCACCGAGAAAAAATATTTGTGTGGTTAACGCAGATGTTTGTTCTCTGTCTGGGTGTTATATTGTATTCTATGTATGTATGTATTTACAAAAAAAAAAAGTATTTAAGTAATGTATCAGCTATCTGGTTCCCATAATACAAGCTCTGCTTAGTTTGGGGCTAGATAGTGTTGTGTGGATTGTCCGCATTATTATTATTTTTTTTTATCCTGAAAAGGTAACGGAAACGGGGCGTAGCGAAGCCGGCCGCTAATTATAGGCATGATAAATAAATATTAAATAAATATTGTGGACAATTCACACAACACTACCCAGCCCCAAACTAAGCAGAGCTTGTAATATGGGAACCGGATAGCTGATATAATACTTGAATACATTTTTTTTTTGTAAATACATACTTAGAATACAATATAACACCCAGACAGAGAACAAACATTTATGTTCACCACACAAATATTTGTTCTCGGTGGGGATCGAACCCACGACCTGCGGCGCAGAAGGCAGAGCTACTACCAACTGAGCTAGAGGCCAGTCGATGATAAAATTTACTTACAGCATAGGATACGGCACGTACAGGGCCGGGTTCCGGCTCCACTCAGGGATGGGCATGCCATCGAGGGTGAAACGGGTGAGCATCTCAGCGTCGCAGTATGGGTAGTTGGGGCAGACGGCGGGACTAACACCTGGTGGGTACTCCACCGCTAGGGCTACCGCGGCGCAAGCGAGGACGAAGAACTGAAAGAACAAAAGATTCGCTATTACGCTTAGTTTGTTTGAGACTAGATTGTTATGTGCGATAATGTTCATTACTATTTATTACTAGCGATCCGCCTACCACAAGCTCTGTCTCTGGCTCGGGGTTTGAGTATTTGTGAGTGTTGACTGAATAAATTCTACGTCGAAACGTTCCACACACAGTATAATACACTGGTGAGCTCACACAGACTCGAAACCAGAGCCAGAGCCAGACAGAGCTCTTGTAGGCCTATAGGTCGGGTCCACAGCAAATAAATATTGTAGACCCCTATCTAACCCCAAACTAAGTAAAGCTTGTTATTATGAGAACCAGATAGCTGAACAATATTAGACACAGACAGAGAATAATAGAGTTGTTTTACTGCTTGATTGTATATTGTGACAAAAATAATCACTTTTGGCGATATAGGTAATTAACAAAAACGTAACTGTTACGCGATTTTTAGCGAGTTTTTCTCAAGAAGGTTTGTTCAATAAAACGATGAAAACTCTCAAAAAAGTTTAAAATAAAAACAAAATGTGTTTTTTTTTTATATAACTAGCTGATGGAACAACCATATGGCCCATCTGATGTTAAGTGGTAACCATCGCCTATAACAAAGCATTGCCTCGTAGGTCACGCACGTCAAGAACATGCCCTACGGTGCACTTCCCTAAGTCCATTAACTTGAGGCAGAGAGATGTTAAGCCTCACGTGCCAGTAATGTCACCGGCACCCACACCCTTCAAACCACAACAATGCTGCTTCGCGGCAGAAATAGGCATGGTGGTAGTACTTCCCACGAGCCACACACAGAGCTCTACAAAGTACTCACTACTAAAAGTGTGTTTATTTGTAACGCTTTCACGTCCTTACTACTCAACCATCATCGTGAAATATTGCATACAAGAGATACAGAAAAGGACATAGAGGAAAAGTATATGCTTTTTAAATGGGGCAACATCGTAGGTCTACTTTAAAATAAAACATTAATATATGAAACTCACCAGTTTGCCGATCATTTTGACAAATGTGTGTATCCTCTCAACGCTGTGAGACTGATAATGGTGTAGCAGTATTATACGCGCTTTTATACTCTTACTTAATTTGATTTGAAATTAGAACACAAACTCATTACTGGCTAGAGCGTTCGAGATTCAAATTCTTTGGAATTGTCAAACTCGTTCCTGACAACTGAACATCTAACTTAATTAAAAATAAATATTTAATTCGATTACGTAATAGTTATGTAAAAACCTAGTTAACCAATATTTTCATTGTTCTTGTAAGTAGGTACCTACGTACTTATAACTACGTAGTAGTAGAATTCTTTGTGAAAATATCACCTGGAAAAGTACCACTGCAAACTAGATACACTTTGAAGAGTGCAAAACAGTGCAAAATATGCATATGAGATTCAATACTTTTACATCTCAGAGTTATGGACACAGTGCAAAACCAAAGCAGTTTTTATAACAGATAGAAATAACCACTAGAACCGCTGCTTGATTTGATGTGTGTGCTACGAGAAACAATCTGATTATCAATATAAGACCACCACACTCACACCTTGTTATCAAAATTCAATAAAAAATAATAATAAAGAAATAAACATTCTAAATAATAGCCCAAAACACTGACCTAAAACCGGCCCTGCTGAAATATTATATTTTGAAATAAGAACACAGTGAGAAAAAAAACGGCCAAGCGCGAGTCGGACTCGCCCGTGAAGGGTTCCGTAGCAGTAAGTAATATAATATAAAAGTTCTAGTAGTTCGTCGAAAGGTAAATTGCGGCTTACGATTTATGACGTATAAAAAAATAAACCAATGACTAGATCTCGTTCAAACCAAATATCGTTGGAAGTTTGCATAGTGATGTACATCATATATTATTTTTAATTTTATCATTCTCTTATTTTAGAAGTTAGAGGGGGAGGGGGGAAGTGTCTCTCGCGCAAACTATTCAATTTAGAAAAAACAATATTTGAAACCTCAACATCATTTTTGAAGACTTATTCATAGATACCCACACGGGTTTGATGAAAAATTTTTTTTTTAGTTTCAGTTTCAAGTACGGGTACCCCCAAATTTATAGTTTTTTTTCTATTTTTGTGTAAAAATCTTAAAGAGGTTCACAGAATACATCTACTCGCCAAGTTTCATCAGCCCCGCTCTTACGGTTTCGGAGAAAAATGGCTGTGACATACGGACGGACAGACAGACAGACAGACAGACATGACGAATCTATAAGGGTTCCGTTTTTGCCATTTGGCTACGGAACCCCAGAAACGATATGTATAAGAAACCTCAACATCATTTTTGAAGACCTATCCATAGATACCCAACTCGTATGGGTTTGATGAAAAAAAAACTTGCACTGCAAGTTAACTCACTCCCTTTTATTATTATTTTTATGTGCCAGGTCGCACTGTTGGGCAAGGGCCTACCCCCATTAAATAAATAAATAATAAATAAATATTATAGACAATCCACACAACACCATCCAGCCCCAAACTAAGCAGAGCTTGTACTATGGAAACCAGGTAGCTTGATATAGTACTTTAATACTTTTTTCTTTTCAATACATACTTAGAATACAATATTACACCCAGACAGAGAATAAACATCTGTGTTCACCACACAAATATTTGTTCTCGGTGGGGATCGAACACACGACCTACGGCTCAGAAGGCAGAGCTACTACCAACTCAGCTGAGAGGCCAGTCCCATTCCCTCCAGACATCCCTCCCATTCCCTCCAGCCATCGCCAATAGGCATGAAGACAGTAATCAAGTATCGCCAAAATATTTATCTGATCTAATGAAAAAGGATTCAAAGATTTTGATATAATGTATTTATTCTCTTATTAATGTCCAGATTAATAATTTATTTGTTAAAATAAATCTACAAAATACAACAATCCGCCATGATGGCTCAAACACCGGTCAGAGCGAATTACGTCACGTTTACGTAAACGTCATTCCGATTTAGTACAAAACCACCAATGTTTACTGTTGATATACTTAACCGTGACGTAATAACAGACGCCATGACACCAGCGAGCGTTTAGGCGTGAATTTGAAAATTTAAATTTAAATGTACTTTTATTGCACAAAAACCTTAATTTTCTACAGAAATATGATATATTTTAGACATAATAGATACTTCTGAATATGATAGAAGAGATTTTGAAAATTAGTCGTCATGCCTATTCTGGGCTACGCTTGTCCAGTCCGTCAGGAAATCATCAAGCTCGTCTCGCCATCTCCGGTTTGGTCTGCCGCGTCGCGCGTCGCCTTATATAACGTGGCAGCCTCAACAGCATCTTGTACTGGATCCCCAAGGCATTGTAGGATTTCTGTGTGTACTTTGACCACGGACTGCATGTGTAGAAGAATGAACAGTACGCTTTAAAGAGTATTATTTTAACAGGCGCTTTACAACGTCCGAATCTGCGAAACGTACAAATCATTGACAATGCCCTGACCGCTTCAATGTCTACACCATCCGACGAGTCCTCGGCCACCCAATGGCCCAGGTACTTAAATTGTTTAACCCAGTCAAGGGGAGCTCCCTCAAGCTTTACCGGTGGTTCAGTGTAGGTTTTATTACCAGCCTTGAGAAGCATCACCTCACACTTCTTGACATTGGTACCTTAGACATTTTCAAAGGATCTTATTCAATATGCACACCAAGAGGCTTTCTTTCTCTTTTCGTGTCTCCAGTTCTTTCAAACAAGTGTGTTGAAAAGGAGCCCTAAATATAATATAGTAGCAGCCCGTCCCGGCTTCGCACGGGGTAGACAATATTGTTGTAAATTATTTTGTTCTATCGCTAATAGTTTCGGCAGCGCATTCGACGAATAACATTTTCAGACTCATTTTTCTACACCTTCGGTTACATTGTTCAAATTTTACCAAGGATCCCTATTTTTTTCAAAATGAAATGTAGCCTATGTCAAATTGGAAGAATATAGCATTCTATTGGTGAAAGATTTTTTTGAGCCCAGTACTTTTTGAGCCAATTCATTACAAACATACAAAAATAGGTACAAATCTTTCCTCTTTATAATATTAGTATAGATATATTTCATTCCCGCTAAAGTTGTGGTCAGTGTGTAGGGAGCGCGTTGAAGACTTTTTTATGAACCTGTTTTTTCTTTCATGCCAGCACTAATTTTATTTTTCGATTTTTGAACGTAAACTTTGAAACTCTTTACTGTGCAATGTCTTGTATTTTTTTCTCATTGTGGTTCTATTTCAGCATAGAAGTTTTGAGCTGCAGGGCTAGTTTTAGTTCAGTGTTTTGGGCATTTATATAAAACGTTTATTTAGTCACACATACTCGTAATTAAAATTTTTATTAAGGGCTAGGGTAACAGTAAGTTGGTGGTTAGGCCACATTTTCGAGGGCACACTGCGTATACACCTTACAGTAGGTACTTACCTTACAGCAACTCTAAAATAAAAATAAAACTGGTACATTTACAGTTCTTATAAAACCATAGAAGAACTATAAATGACCAACCAACCCGCTGGCAATGACTTAGATTGACATAACAAAAGAAATGAAAGTAATATTTGCAGTAATTTTATTTATTTATTTTATTTTATATTGAACACCAAAAAATACATTTTGAAAAATTAAGTGCTTAAACTTTATACAGAGTCAAGTGTTATTACAAGTACAGGTGAAGACAGCAAGCATACAGATACCAAGCGAGTAACAGAAGACTTATTAACTAAGGCCCGTATTCTGAAACAGTGCTTAGGTCTGAGTCGAGCCTCAAGCACAGATTTTTGACACTTTTCAATGGAGAACTGTCATAAAATCTGTGCTTGAGGCTCGACTCAGACTCAAGCGCTGTTTCGGAATACGGGCCTAAGACTATCATAAACATACACCTACATATTATTACTTAACTAAGGCTAAATTAGAACTAAATAAAAATAAAACGAAATAAATAGGTACTTTATTCTTATTAACAAAAGAATCATCATCAGCTTCCCCGGCTAGACAATACCAGGAAGAAAACTTCTGCTCTAACCATCGAGATGTATGTACTACGTACTAGAGAAGCTTTTTTTTTTTTTTTATGCCATAGCTGGCAGACGAGCAGACGAGCCACCTGATGCTACGTCAAATAACTGAATTGTCCTATTCTAGCGCTAGATTTGCTGCGGAAGTGTATTTATTCTCGGCAAAAAATCACAGCACTTACGCGCGAGCTAGAGAACGACTGAGTGAGGTGCGGCGCGATCGCCGCAGTTGAACGAGACAAAGTAGGAATTTACGGTGTCTTCTCTAGTACGTAGTACCTATATCTCGATGGCTCGCACCATCCTCCGACTTGGTTATAGGCGATGGGTACCACTTAACAGTTGTCTGGTAGACATCGCTATTTAGCGATAAGACCACTTATTGTATGAGGCGAATATATAGGAAGAACACTTCTGAGCTCTTTCCATCCTCCGACTTTGTTATAGACGATGGGTACCACTTAACGGTTGTCTGGTAAAGATCGCTGTTTAGCGATAAGACCACCTATTGTATGAGGCGAATAGTTTTAAGGTTTGTTTATGTGTCTGTTGTGTGAATAATTTGTTTATAACTTTTATAATTTGTTGTGTGCAATATAGTATTTTCTATCTATCTATCTATTTTAACATTAGCTTGGCCATAAGCTTGTTCCTTCAGCTAGTTGTATAAAAAAAAGTAACTTACCTGCTCTAATGTGATTTACTGGAAAAAAAAAATAAAAGAGATCGATGTCTATAACAATATTTATTTTCATATTTACAGATAGAGTTGAGCATTTACAAAAATGTCACAAATAATTTTAATGGCATTGAGAATGACAACTGAAAATACAATAATTTTCAAAGATGACTAGGTAGAATGCAGAGTATTGCGGCTTTATGAAAAAGAACGATGTCAGATGACAGTTTGGAACTGGTGTTGACAGCTGTCAGTTGTGAAAATGGCAGGTATTATGATTACCAACAGTAGGGGTAGTTAGGGCATAGTGCCGGGGGCAGACCAGCTGGGTACCTAGCGGCAGCGCTGAAACAAAAATATAGGTTAATCAAACATTCACAATTCTTTTATGATTGGTTACGTGAAACACTGGCTACATATTATTATCTAGGGTAGGATACATATTTGTGTTTCGCTATTGTTCTATCATGAGTATGTCAATGACCTTGGAGGAAGTGTCTCCGACTTTCCACGATCTTTGCAATGTCCGCAGTCTATCCTATCGGATGTGTGAAAGAGTAGAATAAAAAGAAAAATACACCGTAAGTAGAACACGTGTTTGTTTTTACCTCTTGTTCTGTCATGCGTATGTCAATCACCTTGGAGGAAGAGTCTTTGACTTTCTGCGATCTTTGCAATGTCGTCAGTCTATCCTATCAGATGTGTCGTAGAGTAGAGAAAGAGCCTGTCATGGATATATTGGAAACTACTTACGGCGCAGCACTCGGTACGTATAGGTACGGGTTCCGGCTCCACTCAGGGATAGGCATGCCATCGATGGTGAAACGGGTTAGCATCTCGGCGTCGCAGTATGGGTAGTTGGGGCAGATGATAGGATTAACGCCTGGTGGGTACTCCACCGCTAGGGCTACCGCGGCGCAAGCGAGGACGAAGAACTGAAAGAAGAGTTGAATGATAAATCTCATGTTTATTTATTCATTCATAGACCAGCTTTTGTAAAAGCCTCTGTAATGTAAGTATGATATTGAAAATTGATTTGTTTTTTTTTAACAGATACCTAATAATTTATTGTTTTTTCTGCTCTTTTTAAAGTTATATCTATAGTACATTTGAATAAAAGTAGATTTTTATCAACAACAATATTATTTTTGAAGAAAGAAAAGATGCTCTATTTTTAAATAGGTCAAAAAAATGAAGATGTATTATTTAAAAGAAAATATTAAACATGAAACTTACTAGTTTTCCGATCATTTTGACAAATGTGTGTATCCTCTCGTCGTGACTGTGAGACTGATAATGGTGTGGCAGTGTTACGCGCTTTTATACTCTATTCGCGGTCCTGGATGATAATTTGATTTGAAATTAGAACACAAACTAATTACTGGCTAGAGAGTTTTCAAATTCTTTTGACGCTGTCGGACTTGTTCCTGTGTTAATTTAAATTACTTAATAAAATAGGTTGGATGTCCAGTTGTGTAATAACATCCTATGAGAATCACAAAAGGATAGTCAAATAATATAAAACATGTGCAGTATAAAATATATTTCGTTGAAGTAAAGCATGTCAAATTATAAACAACATTTTCTTTTAATAAATTATAACTAAAGAGATCTTAATCCAACACACCCCCTTAATTAATAAAAGAAAACGCTTCTAACCCCAACCCTGATACACACAAATAGTGAGCCTGCTTCGGCAGGGATTTCGTTAGCACATCCGCCAACATATTGTTCGTAGGAACGTATTTCAACACTATATCAGTATTACATTTTAACACATTCCGTATAAAATGACATCTTATATCAATATGCTTGCATCGAGAATGAAAAACTGGATCTTTCGCTAAAGAAATAGCGCCCTGATTATCTGCATATAAAGAAATCTTTGCGTACCTGTGTAACTTGATTTCAGTGAGCAAACTATGCAGATAGACTGCTTCTTTCATCGCTTGAGAAAGACTGACATACTCTGCCTCGCATGTAGAAGTCGCAACGCTTTTCTGTTTTTGACTTTTCCACGATATGCATGCACCTCCTAAAATAAATGCATACCCAGAATATGAGCATCTATCCAAGAGACAGTTTCCCCAATCTGCATCAGAGAAACCTACAACAGATTTTTCAGTTTTCTTGAACACAAGTCCATATTCTTGCGTTCTTTTCAAATATCGCAACAGCCGTTTTGCTGCTTTCCAGCATGTTATATTTGGAGTATTCGTGAACTGTGCCAACCTGACTACTGAATTTGCTATGTCTGGTCTGGTGCCCGTGGCCAGATACAGAAGACTTCCTATCAACTCACGGTATGGCCACTCTGCATCATCCTTTCCACATTCCTCTCCATTTTCAACACCAAACTTCTGTCCGACTTCCATTGGAGTGGAAACAGTTTCTTTGCAATCTTCCATGTTAAATTTTTTCAACAAATCGTTGACATACCTTTGTTGTGACAATTTAATGACGTTTCCCTTTTTGACAATGTCAATGCCCAAAACATAACTTGCCAGTCCAAAGTCTTTCAACTCAAACTCTTTGGACAATTCCCGTTTGAAGTTTTCAATACATCCTCTTTGACTACACGCAACGAGAATATCATCAACGTAGATCACAACGAACATCTTCGTACCATTTTCATCAATGTCTTTAAAATAAAGAAGCTTTTCGTCCAACAATATGTTCCATTGACGTCCAGCTTGTTTCAAACCATATAAAGATTTTTTTAAACGACAAACATCACCTCCTGCTTCAAGATCTTCCAACATCTTTTTCGCTTTGACCTTCAATGCAAAATCCTCATCTTCTGAATTGACTAGCTTCTGCAGACAGTCTTTCAACAGCTGAGGTATCTTCATGTATATTTCTTTATCAAGAAAACCGTTCAGATATGCTGTTGAAACATCCAATTGATGGATTTCCATATCTAGTTCAACCGCAAGTGCTGTTAATAATCTGACAGTATCAAGTCTTGCAACTGGAGAAAAGGTATTATGATAATCAACACCATACCGCTGACTAAAACCTTGCGCCACAAGTCTTGCCTTCTTTTTCTCCGTTTTGTCAACATTTACTTTTGTTGTTAGCACATAACGACAACCAACGACAGTACGATGTGCAGGTTTCTTTACAATATCCCATGTCTCATTTTTCAGTAAACTCTTAACTTCCGACATGATGGCTTACTCCCATCCATATCTTTCGTTTCCTGCTAGAACTTCCTTCAAACTAAACTCTGCTGCACCTACAAAATCATCACAGTCTGCGAATTCATCAGTTTCTTCAACTGTTTGAATGTCCGGTTCCACCTCTACCATTCGGTAAACCTTTTTAGGACGAGCTACGCCACTTCTGTCCATACGTGGTCTTCCAGGTCCTCGTTTCACGACTCGTTCTTGAACCTCTTCTTGATGCGTAGGATCCTTTTCAACGGATCGTATGCCAATATCACCACTACCAGATCCACGGTGAGATGGGCCAGCATCCATCCTCAATTCTATCGATGGTTCAGGTGAAATTATTGGATGTTCTCCATCTGGTCCCATATCATTTGATTGATTTTCAGGGTACCTTTTTGAAATAATTTCTATTTCCGCAACCTTTGGCTCCTCAATAAATATAGGTTCATCCACCTTAATGCCTGTATGAGGTTGATCAGTTTTGAACGGATCAATTTCGAGATTTTTCGTAGAAGTTTCATGTTCATGAAAGCGAACATCTCGTGATATGACTACTTTCTTATCTTGAGGAATCCAGACTCTATAACCTTTAGCGTTCCTAGGGTATCCAACAAAAACACCTTCCACACTTCGAGCGGCAAACTTACGTTTTTGTTCTTTATCCAAAACATGTACTTTGCAGCCGAACTTCTGAAAGTAGTGTAGCTGGACTGGTTTTCCATACCACTTCTCGTACGGGATTTGTCCACTAAGAGTACTCGATGGACATCGGTTCCTCACGTGGCACGCCGTTACTACAGCATCAGCCCAGAAACCTGGTGACAATCCGGACGATATCAACATACACCTTGCCATTTCTACGAGGGTTCTGTTCATCCTCTCTGCAACTCCATTTTGTTGCGGAGTTCGAGGAGCGGTCAGTCGCCTTGATATTCCCTCATTTTTCAAAAATACATCGAAATCTCGGTTACAGAATTCACCTCCGTTATCCGTTTGTAAATATTTAATTTTTTTTCCGGTTAGTTTTTCCACAAAACTTTTATATGTTACAAAGTTTGTAAGCACATCATTCTTTTTAGTCATCAAGAACACTTCGCACCAGCGTGTGCTGTCGTCAATAAAAGTAACAAAATATTTTGCGCCTCCTATCGCTTCAGTTTGTATAGGGCCTACTACGTCGGAATAAACTATTTTTAAAATATTATCGCACGGTCCACTTGTTCTGTGAAAAGGCAACGCGCTCATTTTTCCTTTCATACAAATATCGCAATCGTGAAATTCACGGCTGTCTATTGCTCCACTCTTAATGCCGGAATGGATTAACACCTTTGATAAATCTTTCGCATTGAGATGACCTAAACGCTCATGCCACAGCCACGCATCATTATTCGAGGCCACAGATACAGACTCAGTTTTCTCTCTTACATAGTATAAGCTCCCTGAACGATCCGCGACAAACTGAACTTCACCTTGACTATTTGTAACTACAGCTTTATTCTGACTAAAAGTTACTACGGAACCCTTATCTGCAATTTTAGCCACTGAGATCAAGTTACTTCGCAAATCCGGAACATATAGCGTGTCTGACAATGAGACTACTGTTCTAAGCTCATCTTTACATGCAGACAACGTGACGATACCCTTACCTTGCACATTTGTAGTGGAATTTGATGCCAAATTTAATATACCAGTTGTAGGTATCATGCCATTTACAAACTTACTCGCATCGTTACATAAGTGTGACGTACACCCACTATCTAAGATCCAGTTTTCCTTTCCACTGTGAACAGCTCTACATTCATCTGAAACACAGTTAAAATTTTCAAAACTAGTATCAAAAACAGTCCTATGTATATCACCATCACACTCATTTGACACACACTTCACATCTCCTTTCTTAGGACATTCAGATGCTTTGTGGCCTAGTTTATGGCATTTGAAGCATTTGAACATAAAACCCTTTGGTTTTTCCGCGCTTTTCTTATTTTCCGACTTTCCCTTGGCAACCATAGCTCTGTCCGCCTTTGGTTGATGTCTTGAGCAACTTTCCTCCAATATCTTTATCTTCAAAGCTTCTGGGTCTGGAATCGCATCCCGAGATTCAATTGCGCATCTGAAGTTTTCAAAACTTGCAGGCAAGCTGTATAACAACATAATGGAGAAAAGGTCATTATGAATTTCCACATTCATAGCATTCAATTTATCTTTAATATCAAAGTATTTAATGACATGCTCTTCGACGTCATCATCTTGCTCAGACTTCGCCATAGTTAACTGCTTCAGCAGGGTTGCCTTCCTGGCTGGTCCCTTCGAAGCGTAAATTGACTTCAACTTGTCCCAAACTTCCTTCGAGGTTGCGCACCCTCTTACGTGTCGCAACTCACTCGCACTCATCGATAATATGAGGTCTGCTTTTGCTTTTGAGTCATTTGACGTCCACAACCGTGCAGCCTCCGAATCAACTGGCTTGGGTAGCAAGCCGGTCACATAGCCCCATGCATCGCTCTTTACCAGGAGAGCCTCTGCATGTACGACCCAACTATCGTAATTTGATTTATTCAACAAATCGATCCTTACACTACCCGTTGCCATTTTTCTGATTCCCTCGCTCTCCGTTTACTTATTAAACATATCCTGGGCCCATAACCCTTGTGAGAATCACAAAAGGATAGTCAAATAATATAAAACGTGTGCAGTATAAAATATATTTCGTTGAAGTAAAGCATGTCAAATTATAAACAACATTTTCTTTTAATAAATTATAACTAAAGAGATCTTAATCCAACACATCCTCTCTTCAACAAGAAGAAGAAAATTAAACATTTTCCCATTTATTTCTTTACACCATGTTGATTTAAATAATAATATAAAATTATTGTAAATCATTTACAATACCTAGATGCAAAGAAATAAACGTTCTAAATAATTGCCCAAAACACTGACCTAAAGCCGGCCCTGCAACTCAAAAATTATATTTTGAAATAAGAACACAGTGAGAAAAAAACACATTGCACAGCAAAGAGTTTGGTAGTTTATGTTTAAACATCGAGAAATAAAATGTGTGCTGGCATGAAAGAAAAACAAAAGTTTCTTAAAAAAGTCTTCAACGCGCTCCCTGCACACTGAGCACAACTTTAGAGGGAGTTCAATTCGCAAATTTATTTAGGACTCTTTTTCATAACACTTGTTCGAAAGAACTAGTTTCAGTTTATTTATTCATGAGAACAATCAAAGATATAATAAACTATTGATAAAATATTTACAACAATAAAAATCAAGCCCCCCACGCTTTTTTGTACAATAATATAAATTTTTCAATTGATAATTTTAGTTTTATTATTAACTTTTTAGTTCAATTAAAAGCGTGTTTTTTTAGTTTTTTAAACTATAATTTATTTTTAAACACATAAATAATCAGGGTTAATGCAGCTTTTCAATGGTGAAAGAAATCGCCACAGTAGTTTTTGAGTCATTATAATCATATTACAATACAAAAAAAATATCTTTCTTTTTTTAAATATATAGAAAGATGTAGATTATTAAATAATACAATTTATAATAACAACATGATGTATACATATATTACATTTAAAATGTTATCATTTTATAGCAAGTAACAAAAATTTTTACCTATTCAAAATATTTATTTATTTAGCTATGAACATCTCAATAATTATCCATTACAGAAGTTTTTTATCTAAATCTTTTTTTTTAAATAATAAAAAATTTATTTACACAAAGAATCTTACAATTAAACAAATATTTACAAAATGTACAAAATACACAAGAAACAGTTGAGCTATCCTATTACATAAATTTTGATAATTTGATTTTAATAGTTCTCGTTGGTGAGAATTCGATTTAAATATGCTACCTAAATGTTTTTTTTAAGATTTAGACAAAAAACTTCTGTAATGGATAATTATTTAGATGTTCATAGCTGAATAAATAAATACTTTGAAAATGTATTATACCTCAAATCACAAATGACAGAAAAAAAATTGTTACTTCGTGATGTGTAAAATGATAACATTTTAAATTTAATATTAAATGTATTTCTAACTTTTAATATTAAATGTATTGTATTGCATCATTTCGTTATTATACATTTTATTATTGAATAATCTACATCTATTATAATATCTATACTAATAGTATAAAGAGGAAAAATTTGTATGTTTGTAATTAATAAACTCAAAAACGACTGTGCTGATTTCAAAAATTCTTTCACCACTGGAAAGCTACATTTATACCCTGAGTAACATTATGCTATATTTATGTGTTTAAAAATAAACGTCCACCCGTGCAAAGCCGGGACAGGCAGCTAGTAAGTAATATTCAAATACGATTTTTAATTAATTGTTCTTATGAATAAATAAACTAAAACTAGTTCTTTCGAACAAGTGTTATGAATAAGAGTCCTAAATAAATTTGCAAATTGAACTCCCTCTAAAGTTGTGCTCTGTGCAGGGAGCGCGTTGAAGACTTTTTAAGAAACTTTTGTTTTTCTTTCATGCCAGCACACATTTTATTTCTCGATGTTTAAACGTAAACTACCAAACTCTTTGCTGTGCAATGTGTTTTTTAATACAGTTGCTCAAAAAGTGGCGTATTGCAGGGACGTATAGCGTTCGGGATGTGGGCTATTACACACGCGTGCTTTTTTTTTACCATTCCCGCACTAGTGCTTTTTCTTTCCCAACTGTCAAAATAATGTCTAAAAAGAAAAACCAACCATGAAGTTTTTACTAAAAAAATTCATCGAAGTTTTTATGATTCATGCAAATACGTATTATTTCTAAAAAGAATCTACTAATTTGTTTCATTAACAGATTTAATGATTTGATTGAATGAGTTATGTTAGGTTTCATTTCATTTCATCTCATTAAATTTCATTTTCAATTCATATCAATAAAAAAAATCTACTGAAGACTTGGCTGTATGGGTATAGTTCCCTTTGCCTTCCAGAATGGGTGAAGAAAAAAAAAAATCTCTGCTTATATTTTACGGTTGGCGCCATTTTTCAGAATTTTTTTTTGCGAGTTTATTTGTTTGTTGCAAAATGAGTAATTTCGACCCTAGGTTTTTTGAATTAACACCACCGGAACTCAGTATAATTGCACAAAATGCTTCGGAGAACATTTTACCGGAAAAGTCAAAAAGTCGCTACATGCATACATACGACGAACTTATTGCGTGGAGAGAAGAGAAAAAAGCAAATGGTATTTTTATTATTTTATTAAATTGCTTAATTTTTTCGCAACTGTATTAAAAATAGTCGTTCAGTACACGTGCGGAACCGTCATTGCAACTTGTTCCGACTGTCAACCCTCGCCTTCGGCTCGGGTAGACATTTGTCGGAACTCTTTGCAATGACAGCCTTCCCGCACTTGTAATGAAATATACTATTTTCTCACTGTGTTCTTATTTCAAAATATAATTTTTGAGTTGCAGAGCCAGCTCTAGGTCAATGTTTTGGGCAATTATTTCTTTGCATCTAGGTATTTTAAATGATTTACAATAATTTTATATTAATTTAAATTATTATTTAAATCAACATGGTGTAAAGAAATAAATGGGAAAATGTTAAATTTTCTTCTTCTTGTTGAAGAGAGGATATTATTTATTACTTAATTAAATAGTTAGGTTGGATGTCCAGTTGTGTGGACAACTGGACATCCAACCTAACTATTTTATTAAGTCATTTAAATTAACACAGGAACGAGTCCGACAGCCTCAAAAGAATTTGAAAACTCTCTAGCCAGTAATTATTTTGTGTTCTAATTTCAAATCAAATTATCATCCCGGACCGCGAATAGAGTATAAAAGCGCGTAATACTGCCACACCATTATCAGTCTCACAGTCACGTCGAGAGGATACACATTTGTCAAAATGATCGGAAAACTAGTAAGTTTCATGTTTAATATTTTCTTTTAAATAATACATCTTCATTTTTTTGACCTATTTAAAAATAGAGCATCTTTTCTTTCTTCAAAAATAATATTGTTGTTGATAAAAATCTACTCTTATTCAAATGTACTATAGATATAACTTTAAAAATAGCAGAAAAAACAATAAATTATTAGGTATCTGTTAAAAAAAACAAATCAGTTTTCAATATCATACTTACATTACAGAGGCTTTTACAAAAGCTGGTCTATGAATGAATAAATAAACATTAGATTCATCATTCAACTCTTCTTTCAGTTCTTCGTTCTCGCTTGCGCCGCTGTTGCTTTAGCAGTGGAGTACCCACCAGGTGTTAGTCCCGCCGTCTGCCCCAACTACCCTTACTGCGACGCTGAGATGCTCACCCGTTTCACCCTCGATGGCATGCCCATCCCTGAGTGGAGCCGGAACCCGGCCCTGTACGTGCCGTATCCTATGCCGTAAGTAGTTTTTAATATATCCATGATGGGCGGGCAGCTTCGCACGCCCCGTTACCGCTACGCCCCGTTTCCGTTACTTTTTCAGGATAAAAAGTCATTATGTCCGTCTCTTGATACCAAGCTTAGGCTGTGTGTTTTTTCTTTTGAAAGTTTTTACTCGTTTTCTCAGGGAAATAATTTTCCACTTCCTTTCTTTGTGCACTCCTACGCTATAAAAGGAACACTGCTTCGAAGATTTACGGTTTAGGCTGTGCGTTGATTGTCAGTCAGTCAGTAACGTAAGAAATTTATATAATATATTGATGATTAGCGGCCTGTCCCGGCTTCGCACGGGTGGATTTTTATTTTTTAAATTCGTAAATATAACCTATGTTACTCAGAGTGAATGTAGCTTTCCAATGGTGAAAGAATTTTTGAAATCGGCACAGCTGTTACAGTAGTACAGTAGTTGACATAGTAGTTTTTCACTCCCAAGATCACTTTCATTTATTTTAATATCTACCCCCGAATACTGAAACGCAACTCAGATTTAAGCACGTCTCAAGCGACGAATATTTGACAGATTTTCATGAAAATCTGTCAAATATTCGTCGCTTGAGACGTGCTTAAATCTGAGTTGCGTTTCAGTATTCGGGGGTTAGTCAATCAAAGCCAATGTTAGACGTACTTAACCTATAAAAAAAAATACGGGTTGCACTCCGGGAGTGCCGGCAGAAGTGAAAACTTGATTATTAACGTTGAGCATGTTTGATATTTTGGAATGGTTAGGGGGGGCTTGTTTGTTATTTGGCACGCTGTAACATACACGAACATTCGCGCAAGCGCCCTGCGCTGCCTAAACGAAACAGTAGGCCCAGGCATACATTTTCGCCGCGCCGTAGAGAGGGGATAGCTGTCTACTCTCCATCCGTCTTACGCTTTTTCGATCAGGTCACGTGTCCTGACGCGCTGACGCGAGTTTAAGATTTTATACCCATTACAGAAAAAGTGCTCAACGCCGCTAAAGAAGTTTTCACTTCAAAAAACTGTGAATATGGACCTTTATTCAAAACTCTTTGTTTTATTTCAGATCTGCTGCTAGGTACGTTCGCAGTCCGTGCCCTGACAGGCATGTCTGTTCATAATCATTGATTTGCCTCAATGAAGTGTATACATGGAAGATCTTAAAAATAATAATTAGGTGTCACTATTAATAATAATAATAATAATAATATTAATAATATTATGTTGGTGTTCAATAAATTTAATAAAATAAAATAAATAAAATTACATAATGCAAAGATCACTTTCATTTCTTTTAATCAGACAATCTAAGTCATTTCCAGTAACGGGTTGGTTGGTCATTTATAGTTATTTTATGGTTATAAAAAAACTGTAAACTGTTTGACTGGCCTCTGAGCTCAGTTGGCAGTAGCTCTGCCTTCTGCGCCGTAGATCGTGGGTTTGACTCCCACCGAGAACAAATATTTGTGTGGTGAACACAAAAACAAGAAAAAAAATATGTTTGTTCCCTGTCTGAGGGGTTTATGTTGTGTATTTACAAAAAAAAGTATTGAAGTATTATATTAGCTATCTGATTTCCATAGTACAAGCTCTGCTTAGTTTGGAGCTAGATAGTGTTGTGTGGATTGTCAGCATGATTTATTTATTCACTGTTGTTAGATCTTATGGTGTAAAGAAATACATGCCCAAAACACTGAACTAAACCCGGCCCTGCATATTGAGGCCTTATGAGGAGAGGCTGCTTGTGTTACGCCTCACTACTCTGGAACAAAGACGACTACGTGGGGATCTCATCGAAACGTACAAAATTTTGACGCACCAGTACAGCTTGCCTGACATACAGAATATTCTCATAAGGAAAGAAGACAGGCCATCACGTGGGCATCATCTAAAATTAGTCCGTGCCCCTACCAACACACGAGGCACACGACTTCTTTGGTAACCGGGTGGTCCAGAACTGGAACAAGCTGCCTGAGAACGTTGTTTGCGCTGACTCGGTCAATGGCTTCAAAAACAAACTTGACAACTGGCTACGAAATAATAAATTAGTGCTTATGCGACGCCAAAAAAAAAAAAAAAAATGTGCTTAAATATTGACCAAAAAATAACAATGACAATATCAATTAAATAAAATGACTATAATTCAACACTGTTTGACGTAGAAACATCAGCGAAAGCTGCTCGTCTATAAACAATAATAGTAATAATAACAATGCACAGAAAAGATTTTCAAAGTTTTCCTTCAAACATCGAAAAACTGGTTCGTAGAAAAGTTTTCAACGCGCTCCTTATACACTGAACACAATTTTAGAGGGAATGAAATTTATATCTAAGACTCCTTCTCATCACTGAACTGGAGACACGAAAAGAGGAAGAAAGCCTCTTGGTGTGCATATTAAATAAGATCCTTTGAGGATGTCTAAGGTCAAGAAGAGTGAGCTCATGCTTTTTAAGGTCGGTAATAAAACCTACACTGTGCCACTGGTAAATCTTGAGGAAACTCCCCTTGACTGGGTAAAACAATATAGATACCTGGGCCGTTGGGTGACCGAGGACTTGTGGGGTGATGTAGATATTGAAGCGGTCAGGGCATTGTCAATGATTGATCACGTTACTGTAGCGCATCAGGGATGTTTCCGGGAGGCGCGCAAAGATGATTTCTATGCTATGATATGTACACCAGACAATTGCATCCTTTATAAACCACTTACGAGGAGGCACCAAGAGCCTGCTGAAAGTCGTTGCCGAGGACATGTCCTCATATTTTATGAGACACTGGTTGCCTGTGCTTGGGCCGATCTCTCGTGTCTAAGTAATTGTGTGTGCATGTATCGTTACTTGTAAAATAACTAACATATAATTCAAAGTTATTTTATCGTGTTACCCAAAAGGATCAAGGTCTGAAATAAAAAGTTTTGATTTATATTTAATTTATTATTTATAAAAATAATTCCTGGGCTGGTCATGTCTGCGGTATGCCAGGTGAGCTGTGGGCAAGGATAGCCACCGATTGGCATCTGACCCAGCGAGGAGGCGACGCGGCAGAACAAAACGGAGATGGCGAGACGAGCTTTATGGTTTCCAGACGGACTGGACAAGCGTAGCCAAGGATACTGAATACTGAATACTGAAATATACTGAATACTGAATACGGGATTGCGATGCCTGGAGGGAATGGGGGGAGGCCTTTGCCCAGCAGTGGTGCGGAATATGCATAAAGCCCACCTGGATGTTAGTGGCAATCATCGCCAGCCAGTTCTATCACCATCATTAGTAATAAAACTGCGTGGCCCGATGTCCAGGTCACTCTACCCATCGGAAGCTAACATAATGTACTGTCTGTACCTACTATTTTCGTATCTTATTTTTATATGCTGTGTAGGTAGTTTTTACACGGAAAAAACGTAACGGTTGGATTTAAATAACTTATTGCTATTTACAACAAAGCAACTCGTTTCGGAGGGAACCTGCAAAGTGTATTGCTAATGCTAGACAAGCCATCTTTGCTACTGTAAGTTAGTAATATTAATCTAGAAAGTTGGTTCAAATTTGATAACCTGGGCTAGGTAGCTTCCAACCTTTTAATTTAATAAAGACAACAAAACTAATTGTGAACGTGAATCGAGTAATTCTGTTAACTATAACCAAGCATCTTAGCTTAAATCGACGATTTTATCAAATCAACTTTGTAAACACAGCTAATGAACGTTTCTATGTTTAACAAAGTAACTTTGTCAAATTTTGGTATACTTAGCAAAGTTACTCGGCGCTGTCAATCGTGTCCACTGGATAGCCATACCCAATATACTTTGTTACTTCTAACCAATTCAAATAGGTATACTTAGCAAAGTTACTCGCGCTTTCAGCCGTGTTGAGTGGGTTCGCTACAACCAATCTACATATTTACCTCTAGCCTACTTGAATCGGTATATTTAGCAATGTAGTTTGTTGTTCTTCAACGGGTTTATTGGGTTCGCTACAACCCATCTAGTTTGTTGTTCCTAAGCGGGTTTATTGGGTTCGCTACAACCCATCTAGTTTGTTGTTCCTAAGCGGGTTTATTGGGTTCGCTACAACCCATCTAGTTTGTTGTTCCTAAGCGGGCTTATTGGGTTCGCTACAACCCATCTACATTTTTACTTCTAGTCTACTTTAATTTGTACCTATTTTAGCAATGTTGTTTTTTGTTCTGCGAGTTTATTGGGTTAATACTGCTAAATACTTAGCTGCAGGTACCTACCATTTCCAAGTGACAAGAATATTAATAAGCTTTATTTTAAGTTTGATAGCTGCTTTTAGTACAATGCACGTTCAAACTTAAAATCTGTAGCATAACTAAGTATATTGTTGTCAATTGGAAATGGTACCAGCAGCTAAGTATTTAACAGTATTAATTAACCCAATAAACCAGCAGAACAACAAACAACATTGCTAAAATACCAATTAAAGTAGGCTAGAAGTAAAAAAGTTCTTCATTTTGACGCTAGTGAAAAGTTGATATGTAGGGAATTGAAAAAGATCGTTAATCTGTCGAACTCGAAAAAGTTAAATCACCCTTTTAAAAAAAGAACTGAACGATCATAATATTTCATTTGCCCACAGACCGTACTTCAAAGTTAAAAGAATGTATATGAAATAATAAAGTTTTATTTAAATTCTTCAACAATCGTTAATAAATTCTAAAATTCTAAATTAGACCAACTAAAAATAATATTTTTAAGAGCGTTTACATCTATCAGCTATCTTTATAAAATTTTAATAAAAAAATATATGTAAATTCATATGTTTATGATTTTTTTTGTAACCATCTCTCAAAAGCTAATTATGATTGATGTCCTATATCTATAAATGCTAATATAACTTTTTTTTAAGTTACTCACATAGAAACATTATTATTTCTAAAAAAAACTTAAAGGCAATAGAAGGATGTAAGCGCTCTTAATAGCTAGTAGATACACGATACTAAATAACGATGAATCAAATATGTTATTCGTTAATTAACATAAAAAGTTACATTCGAGAGTAGTTAGTCTTACATTGTTAATTTGTACAAAGTCATTTTTATCTCAACTTTTTCAATTATTATATAACCAATATTTATCATATATATTGTTTGTTAACTTATGAAATAGGTACTTAAAAATATTTTAACAAACATAAGTCTAACGAGTACTTATACATAAGTATTTTGTATGATAACAAAACATTTTTTTTTTATTTAGGTATTTAATTTAAATTACTCATCATGTTGATGATGATGGCTTTAACTTAAGTAAATGAAGATTCTTTTACCTACATAGTCTTAGCAAAATATACAGTTTCTCATAAATGCACATGCGAGATCGGTACTTAGGTACCGATCATAAACATTATAATTATACCCACCCCTATTTTGTAAGCACCATACTGGTAAGTTACAATTATGTTTACCATATTTTATATTATAAATACGAAGTTTGTGCGTTTTGCAAATAGCTGGAAGGGTTTTGATGAATACATCTATCTCTAACCACGAAGTAGTTATTTATACTGTCAAGAGATTCGCCTACAATCATGATAAAAGGTTGCATTGTTGTTCTTGGAACTTTGTTCGCTTACTTGCTATTGCACTGTGGATATCCGAATCGTTTTTCACATGCTGTACAAAACTAGCAGTTGCTTCAGCTTTCGAAGGATACCAAATCTTTTTGCGACTATTCTTCAGCCGAACACTTGTAACAGCCAAGAGAGATGGAATACGCAGCAAACAAGCTATTATTTGAAGCTGTATTTGATGCCTCCTCTGAACCTAAAATTAGAAAATATAATTTATAAACGCTGTTAAGATATAGTACTCGTAGTTACTTACCTAACAGGATGAATTAATAAAATACTATGTTCAAACTTATGAGAGCATTGTTCGTTTGACAGCCTGACAGCTCAGTTGGTAGTAGATCTACCATCTACGCTGAAGGGCATGGGTTCAATCCCCATCGAGAACAAATATTTGTGTGGTGTGAATGAATACAGATTTTTGTTCTGGGTGTTATTATCTACCAACTGAGATAAGAGGTAAGAGGCCAGTCAAAAGAATTATAAAAATACAAAACATTTAAGTAGAATCAAATAACATAAATTAACTTTAGAACTAGTATTTACCATTGAAACAATTGACCTAACTGCAGACTGTTGCAAACAGGTAGCTTAACTGATTGATATACCAGTATATACCAGTCGGAAGCGTCCCTAAGGCGCTGGCTGCATTTAGGTAGAAATTTAATGTCAGGATACATGTTAATAAAATATAAATTAATAAATTACCATGCTGATAAGTGGTGAGATAATCCAAATTTTTGTCCTTGGTCTTGGTGCGCAGTTTAGCCAGCTCAAAGATTTTGTCCTTCAAAGCAGAATTTTTTTCTGTAAAAGGATAAATAAATAAATAAACAAAAATTCGGCTTGCCCAGTGGCACGCACCACACTTTGTTTGCTATATACCTAGTGAGCCAAGCCAACCACGGGCGCACTGCGGCTTGCCCGGCGCGGCCGCCCCGGTAAAGATGCTGTGGCAATCCACGCATAGTGTGGTAGGTACCTTTAAGTTAGGTAGGTATTCTGGCACATATAATTACAGAACTACGGCTTTTTTTGCAGAAAGTTCTACCAGGTAATTCTTTGTCTTTCACCTAATGTAGGTAGGTAGAAGTAATGGCTTCAAGCACCGATTAGCACACACGATAGCAACGAGTTCTGCCAACTACAATAATCACCGTGGTAATACTTACTTTGAAAAACTTCGATATACTCCTCCAAGCCCCAAGCAGTAAGGAGATTCCTTACGTCTCCATCCATCGGGCGTTTTGTACTTAATGCAGTTGAGTTTTATTAAAAATGAATGACACACTGGTAAAGCACTGCAAGTTTTCTATGTTCAGGTGCCAATCTGACTTAACTCACTCAACCTCTGCTCTCACACTGTTTATTTTAAAAAGGTGTCCGCACCCAAGAACTTGTTGAAAAGAAATGGCCGTTGTCCTTGAATTGCACGCATGTCTAAACGCATTATCCGAGTTTACACAATTCACATGTCAACGAATAACCATTTTCTTCGATTGTTCCAATTAAGTTACTTGTTTAAAATATTAAATAGCCAAACACTTGTCTATTGATTGCTGTGTTACTTGCTTGTTAATAGCTAATTTACTTGTTTAAAGTTTTGTAAACCACAGTCGTAAATAATAAATATAGGGATAGAGCGTATCTATATGTTTATGCGACCAGGTTTATAAACCTGGTATTTCCTTGCGAGTACGCGTACTTGGTACGAAACCAAAAATACTCGCAAGTCTCATTTGGGTATTTGGCGGTTGCCTGTATCAAATCAAATACTTCAAGTCTTGCAAAATTTTTGTGTTCACGTACAATAACGAAAATGATATATCACAAATCAATAATAATAAAATAATTATGTTCCAATTAAATAATAGTAGCAATAATTTCCATGCCTTGCCTACCTGCACTGTCAGTATTGTAAATAGTGCTGCCATCCATAAGTACTTACAAACTTTCGCATTTATAGTAATAGTAGAATAAGCATAGGTTTTTAAACTTCTGCTACGGTTGCTTTAACAAAGACACTCACTGGGAAATATTGATGTACTCGGAAGAATATACAGCAAAACAAGCTTGTTTACTACAAACATACGTCTATTACCTCTATTGTACGTTTTAAATGAGTCTTGGTTATTTGTAATCATACCAATCTATACAAATTTAACCGAGTAAGAGTAGTCTAAACTTAGATAGGTCAACTTGTCAGTTTATAAATCTGAAACTTATCTATTTTCAAACTGAAACTGAATAGGTTACTATAACTGAGGCACTCATTTTAAAACTATCAAGTACTCTGTTAGAATTACCTAGAATATACAGCAAAACTGGCTTGTTTACTATTAACAGAGCTTTATTGTGCGATTTAGATAAGTCTTAGTTATAAGTAGCCCAAAAAAAAATAACCAAGCCAAATTGGTACTTTGCTAGTGCTCCGTTTTTTCCGTGTACTTTGAAGCGTAGCGTGTGCTGTCTTTGAAACTATTGCTTTTGTATTATTGCATACGTCTCACTAAGTGAAGTGGCACCACACTGGAACTTCACTTCTTTTATTTATTTATTTTGTTTTGTAAAAGGATCATACAAAAAAACGGTAGGGACCATGCCGTAGTTTGTTCTCAGCTCAGCTCAATAAAATTTTATTAATTTCAATTAAAATAATCACTTTGAAACGTCGCTGAGTCTAGGTGCCAGTTCCAAGCGCTGTTGCCTGTTTTTGTAGGCTTGGTTGCGTGGAACTGGCACCAAGTTTAGCTGTAAGACGTTTCAAAGTGATCTTTGTAACACTATAATAAATATTGTTAGATTTGATTCGATTTGACAGCGCCAAAGAATTTGAATCTCGAACTCTCTAACCACTAATGAGTTTTTGTTCTAATCTCAAATCAAATCATCATCTAGGACCACTAGTAGAGTATAAAAGCGTGTATAGCACTACTACACACTTATCAGACACACAGTCACGTCGAGAAGATACACGCATTCGTCAAAATGATCAAAGAACTGGTAAGTTTCATATATTTATAGTTTATTGTCACTAACTGCTGCAGCCTTATTGTCTAACTTGAAATCCATTATCAATAAACTTTAAGCCGATTGTCGCTGGTCGACTCAGTCAGAATTTAGTTGGTATTGTTTATGGAATCCAACTGAAGTTCATTTCGGCGTTACGCAATTCCAAAATACGAATTTCCATCAAGTTCCATTCATTCACTAGGTTTGAATTTCGGTGGTGGTGGCGTTGCTTATGTCAGATTTATACAATACGAAAGTGACAGTTGAAGTCTAGGCTAGGTTTTAAATGTCAAAAATGAAGTCCATGTCGATTACGAGTTGACTTAGACGATACGGAACATGCACCTCTTGTATGCAAAATATCGTTATGATCGGATTCGCACAGCACAATCTAGTGTAATAAGCATTTTATAACTGTTTCGGGGCAGTGGTCCAACTAATATCTTTGCAGTTGGACCACGGCACCATAGTAGAGTTCCCAGATCCAATTAAAGTTGTTTGTTTTAATTGTACCTGGGAACTCTAATATGGTGCCGTGATCCAACTGCAAAGATAGTTGGACCACAGCCCCTGGTAAAGGCCCGTAGTCCAACTAGTTGCACAGATCAGTTGGACCACTGCCCCGAAACGATTATAACGAATCTTTTGTTCTTCTTTCAGATCTTTGCCCTCGCCTGTGCCGTGGTAGCTCTAAAGGCGGAGGAACCAGCAGGCGCTCATCCCGTCATTTGCGCCAACTACCCCTATTGCGACCTCCCGCCTCTCGCCAAATTGTTCGACACCAATAACAAGCCTGAGCCGGACATGGAGCCGGCCGTACCGATGCCTGAGCGGTAATTAGTTTTTATTATATCCATGATAGACACTTCCTCCAAGGTCATGTCATGACATACGCATGACAGAACAAGAGCTAAAGACAAACACGTAGGTATTCTACTTACGGTATAAGTATTTTTCTTTTTATTCTACTCTTCCACACACTTATGATAGACAGACGACATTGCAAAGATCGTGGGAAGTCCCGTATTCTGCTTACGGTATATTTTTCTTTTTATTCTACTCTTCCACACACCCGATAGAAAAGACTGACGACATTGCAAAGATCAGAAGTGGAAGTCGAAGGAGAGAACTCAGAATCGTTCTTAATGGAAATGCACATGGGAGGCTACTATCTAAGCCATGGCATTATTCTAAAACAAGTATTTAGTTAATACTACCACAAAGATCACTTTTATTTTTCTGAATGCCAGTGTTTCACGTATCCAATCAAATAAACTAACCGTTTTTTTTTTATTTCAGAAAAAATACTAGGTTCCCACGCAGTCCGGCCGCAGTATGGTACCCTCACAACCCCAACAAATAATAATTAAAATTAACATGTTGTAAAGAAATAGCGAAAAGCAGCGTTAGTTATTTTAACTTGCATATGCTGAGTAGGGACCAATTTGCTACTACTATTGTTTATGTTTTGTCTGTAAGTTTTATGTTTTATGTTTCTATAAGTTTTGCATCAAAAAGGTTTCAAATAAACGGTTTGAATTTAAATAAACGTTCTAAAAAAAATTGCCCAAAACATTGACCTAAACCCGGCCCTACAACTCCAAAATTATATTTTGAAATAAGAACACAGTAAGAAGAAAACACACTGCACAGCAAAGAGCATGGTAGCTTAAGTTCAAACAGTGAGAAATAAAATTTGTACTTTCATGAATAAAAAAAAGTTTCATTAAAAAGTCATCAACGTGAACGTGCATCCTACACACTGAGCACTACTTTTTAAGGGATTCAATTTATATACATATTTAGGACTCTTTTTCATTACATGTGTTCAGAAAAACTAGTGACAGAACAGACACGACAAGAGTATAAATATTTCTTGGTGTGCATATTGGATAGGGTGTTTTCAGACCATTATATAAATCTGACAAAACCCATAGTTTTGCCATCCTCATTTTCATCATTTGGGGATCAAACCCTCTAGCGCAGAAGGCAGAGCTACTACCAACTGAGCTGTGTTGTCAATCACTGGATTACTTAAATAACATTGCAATAAATAAATAAATATTATAGACAATCCACACAACACTATCTAGCCCCAAACTAAGCAGAGCTTGTACTATGGGAACCAAATAGTTGATATAATACTTATACACATTTTTTTTGTAAATACATGTTTAGAATATACAATATAACACCCAGACAGAGAACAAACATCTGTAATCCCCACACAAATATTTGTTCTCGGTGGGGATCGAACCCACGACTTACGGCTGAGAAGGCAGAGCTAATACCAACTGAGCTGAGAGGCCAGCAATAATCAAGGTCTTGACCCTCACCCTGGTGCTTTTTTTTTATGTAACTAGCTGATGGAACAAGCTTATGGCCCACCTGATATTAAGAGGTAACCATCGCCTATATATATCGGTATAAATATTTCTTGGTGTGCATATTGGATAGGGTGTTTTCAGACCATTATATAAATCTGACAAAACCCATAGTTTTGCCATCCTCATTTTCATCATTTGGGGATCAAACCCTCTAGCGCAGAAGGCAGAGCTACTACCAACTGAGCTGTGTTGTCAATCACTGGATTACTTAAATAACATTGCAATAAATAAATAAATATTATAGACAATCCACACAACACTATCTAGCCCCAAACTAAGCAGAGCTTGTACTATGGGAACCAAATAGTTGATATAATACTTAAACACATTTTTTTTGTAAATACATGTTTAGAATATACAATATAACACCCAGACAGAGAACAAACATCTGTAATCCCCACACAAATATTTGTTCTCGGTGGGGATCGAACCCACGACTTACGGCTGAGAAGGCAGAGCTAATACCAACTGAGCTGAGAGGCCAGCAATAATCAAGGTCTTGACCCTCACCCTGGTGCTTTTTTTTTATGTAACTAGCTGATGGAACAAGCTTATGGCCCACCTGATATTAAGAGGTAACCATCGCCTAAAACAAAGCAATGCCTCGTAGATCACGCACGTCAGGAACGTGCCCTACGATGCACTGCCCTGCGTCTATCAACTGGAAGCATACATATATTTAGCCACACGTGCCAGTAATTTCACCCTTCAAACCGAAACAGCAGTGCTGCTTCATGGCAGAAATAGGCATGGTGCTAAGTATAGTACCTCCATTTGATAGGCTAAACTTGGGTATCGGGAAATTGCACCACATCTTCTCGTCGCAGATACCACAGAGCCTCAAGACCAAAGTCTTTAACCAGTGCGTGTTGCCAGTGAAGATATATGGAACTTAGACGTGGTCGCTAACTATTGGACTCTTACACAGGCTCAAAGTCGCGCAGCGAGCTATGGAGAAAGCTATGCTGGGAGTTTCACTATGTGTTATAATCAGAGATGAGGATATCCGTAGAAAACCAGGGTCACCGACATTAGCTCGTAGAATTGGGCAGTTCATATAGCTCGACGAACCGACAACCGTTGGGGAATAAAGGTTCTCGAATGGCAACCACGAACCGGAAGACGAAACGTAAGGCGCCCACCCACCAGATGGACCAACGACATTATTAAGATCGCGGGTAGTCAGTGGATGGAAAGGGCTCAGAATCGTTCTTCCTGGAAATGTGTAGGGGCGGCCTGTGTCCAGTAGTGGACTTCTTCAGACTGATGATGATGATAATGACTTAGGTAAAAAAAAACAATTATACAGACATAATATTGCGCAATAATATACTTAACTAGCCGTGAATCCCGGCCAATATTTTTTCAATTCGGACCAGCAGTTCCCGAGACACGTTCAACCAAACAAACTTTTCAGCTCTATAATATTTGTATACATGACTTTGTACCTAGCTGGTTCGATGCCTTGCGCACATCCAGATCACCTGCGATGTCGATCATAGTATTGCTGTCAAAATTTGCGGCAGTGTGTGCATGTATGCAAAATCCTATGCTGAAAAGTGTAGGTACCCTAAGAAAGGATATAAATAAAACTAATCCAAGAGAGGTTTGAAGTTTGTGTAGGGTACACCCTCTGTACCCCTAGTCTGAGTTTTACTCTTTATCGTGTCACTGATTCTTTCGAACCAAGTGTGGTGAAGGGATTTTAAGTGCGCCTCAACGAGGCCCTTTTCATGCACTAGACACATATTTTTGAACTTTTACTATAATATTTCTATTTGATTAGTTTGTACAATTGGTTTCGCAAACGTATCTTTCTCTTTTGTATGGAGAAAAGATGAGACAACCACTCGTTTCGATCGGTTTAACGTAACGTATTGTTGTTGTCTCATTCTTTCTCCGTACAAAAGAGAGAGACATGAAAGCGAAACGAGTTGTTCAAACTGATCGAGTAAAACTGTAACTTGCCCTTCTGTTCAATAATATAGCTAGCTTATGCGTTATCTAAAGGCTGGTTTACACTTTGATTAGTGTGAGTGCAGGTGATTAGTGCGAGTGCAGGTGTGTAGTGCGAGTAGTGTCCAATTCACTGCGAGTGTAGATGATTAGTGCGAGTGCAGTTGTGTAGTGCGAGTAGTGTCCAATTCACTGCGAGTGTAGGTGATTAGTGCGAGTGCAGGCACGCTGCTAGTGAGGGGGAAGGGAGGGCGCGCGGGAAGTGGCTACTCGCAGTCCAGTCGCAAAAAAATAGAACACGCTTCTATTCACTTTACTACACAGCCAACTAATCACCTGCACTAATCAGTCGCTGTCCACACCTAGTCACTAAGCACCTGCACTAATCAAAGTGTAAACCAGCCTTACGGCTTGTTTCAACTAATAGCTTAAACTATTTGACAGATTAAAAACCTATTACATAGATTTTGATAATTTGATTTTAATAGTTCTCGTTGGTGAGAATTTGATTTATGCTACCTAAATGTTTTTTTAAGATTTAGATAATAGGTTTTTAATCTGTCAAATAGTTTAACCTATTAGTTGAAGCCTTAGATAACGCATAAGCTAGCTATATTATTGAACAGAAGGGCAAGTTACAGTTTTACTCGATCAGTTTGAACAACTCGTTCCGCTTTCGTGTCTCTCTCTTTTGTATGGAGAAAGGATGAGACAACAACAATAATACGTTACGTTAAACCGATCGAAACGAGTGGTTGTCTCATTTTTTCTCCACACAAAAGAGAGAGAATACGTAGGCGAAACCATTTTACAAACTAATCAAATAGAAATATAATAAAAGTTCAAAAACATGTGTCTAGTGCACGAAAAAGGCTTCGTTGAGGCGCACTTAAAATCATTTCAGCACACTTGGTTTGAAAGAATCAGTGACACGATAAGAGAGTAAAACTCAGACTAGAGGTACAGAGGGTGTACCCTAAGCCGACAAGCATGTATTTTTTTTCCTCATGGACTAAATGCTGGTAATCGTCTGACGATTCCTACAGCGCAACCGTACAATAATGAGCATGTATGAAGAATGTTATGAGACAAGTGGAATAATTCGCGACTTCGTTCGCGTTAAGACTGTCGAGCGAACAAAGCGGTGGAGCCTGGTAGAGATGCCATAAGGCCACCCATTGTTTTTTATTTATATTTATATTTTATATTTATTTTATATTTATTTAAACAAAATGCTATTTGGGCTTACAGCTCGTGCCAAAGCGCCCAAATGCTAAGAACGTCTTATCAGACATAATACTTACAAACTTGTACAATATACTTAGCTTAAATACTAGTATAGTATTATCTTATCTGTGGCTTAAATTAAAATTGAGAATATAAAAATTATTGATGTGAATACTAAAAATTACAGTCAAATTATATGTCAAAATTACAAATACAATTAAATAAATTACTAATTAGACACAAAATACAAGCAATAACCAATAAAGATAATAATTAATGTCAAAATATAAAACTTATAAAGATATGCAGACATGTCAAAAACTAGTTCAATTATGTTAAATTTAAACACTTTTTACTTCGAATGTTTATTATAAGCTAAATACTGTATTTCTATATGTGTCATGGTAATCAATAAAGAATTATCTATCTATCTATCTAAAGCTGACGACAAATAGGTATTCACTGCAGCTTACTGTTAGTTTTAGTTGTGTGCGTACTCAACTAACGTAGCTTTTTCAATACCTAAAAACTTCAACCCTCTCTTTGGATTAGTTTTATTTATATCCTTTCTTAGGGTACCTATACCTACACTTTTCAGCATAGGATTTTGCATACATGCACACACTGCCGAAAATTTTGACAGTGTAATATTTGACAGCAATACAATGATCGACATCGCAGGTGATCTGAATGTGCGCAAGACATCGAACCAGGGGCTCAATTCTAGTCCAGTGACTTTTTTGTCACGGTAGATAAATATCACAAGAACTGACAAATTCACTTAAGAAACTGACAGTTCTTGTGATATATATCTATCGTGACAAAAAAGTCACTCGTCTAGAATTGAGCCCCAGCTAGGTACAAAGTCATGTATACAAATATTATAGAGCTGAAAAGTTTGTTTGGTTGAACGTGATGCTAATCTCGGGAACTGCTGGTCCGAATTGAAAAAATATTGGCCGGGATTCACGGCTAGTTAAGTATATTATTGCATAATATTATGTCTGTATAATTATTTTTTTTACCTAAGTCATTATCATCATCATCAGTCTGAAGAAGTCCACTACTGGACACAGGCCGCCCCTACACATTTCCAGGAAGAACGATTCTGAGCCCTTTCCATCCACTGACTACCCGCGATCTTAACAATATCGTTGGTCCATCTGGTAGGTGGGCGCCTTACGTTTCGTCTTCCGGTTCGTGGTTGCCATTCGAGAACCTTTATGCCCCGACGGTTGTCAGTTCTTCGAGCTATATGACCTGCCCATTGCCACTTCAACTTACTATTTCTACGAGCTATGTCGCTGATCCTGGTTTTCTACGGATATCCTCATTTCTGATTCTATCACATAGTGAAACTCCCAGCATAGCTTTCTCCATAGCTCGTTGCGCGACTTTGAGCCTGTGTAAGAGTCCAATAGTTAGCGACCACGTCTAAGTTCCATATGTCTTCACTGGCAACACGCACTGGTTAAAGACTTTTGTCTTGAGGCTCTGTGGTATCTGCGACGAGAAGATGTGGTGCAATTTCCCGATACCCAAGTTTAGCCTATCAAATGGAGGTACTATACTTAGCACCATGCCTATTTCTGCCATGAAGCAGCACTGCTGTTTCGGTTTGAAGTGTGAAATTACTGGAACGTGTGGCTAAATATCTGTATGCCTCCAGTTAATGGACGCAGGGCAGTGCATCGTAGGGCACGTTCCTGACGTGCGTGACCTACGAGGCATTGCTCTGTTTTAGGCGATGGTTACCTCTTAATATCAGGTGGGCCATATGCTTGTTCCATAAAAAAAAAGCACCAGGGTGAGGGTCAAGACCCTGATTATTGCTGGCCTGTCAGCTCAGTTGGTATTAGCTCTGCCTTCTCAGCCGTAGGTCGTGGGTTCAATCCCCACCGAGAACAAATATTTGTGTGTCGATTACAGATGTTTGTTCTCTGTCTGGGTGTTATATTGTATTCTAAGTATGTATTTACAAAAAATGTATATAAGTATTATATCAACTATCTGGTTCCCATAGTACAAGCTCTGCTTAGTTTGGGGCTAGATAGTGTTGTGTGGATTGTCTTAAATATTATTTATTTATTGCAATGTTATTTAGATAATCCAGTGATTGACCACACAGCTCAGTTGGTAGCAGCTCTGCCTTCTGCGCTAGAGGGCAAATGTCGTGTCTGTTCTGTCACTAGTTTTTCTGAACACATGTAATGAAAAAGAGTCCTAAATATATAAATTGAATCCCTTATAAATTAGTGCTTCTTCTTCTTCTTATCGTGTCGATTTTTCATTAAATAACTTTTACAAAGTAGGTGGCTACCTTAATAGCACTTGCTGTGGCTTTATTAAGGTCTTCCCCTGTGCAGGTGTTCGGGCTCAAGGGGCACGCAAGCAAGTGCTGCATGGACTGTGATGGAGCGCCACAGTCGCATGCAGCCAGACCAGGGTCCCTAAATCCCCACTTACAGAGATTTTCCCTGCAGCGGCCCACTCGAGTTCGGAGTCGGTTTAGCGACTTCCACACGGGCCAGGAAAGATCGTGTCCGGGTGGTAGTTGCTCCCGGGGAGAAATGTAATCAGGTGGTGGGGGCTTTTTCTCTTTCCACACCTCACATCTAGTGACTGCTGGATGGTCGTTTGTGGCCCGTGTGGTGCGCTGAAAGCTGTTGCGGCTTTTGAGACGAGCTCGGTTAAGCTGATGCCCGTGTAAAGAGTGTCGGCTGTCATGCTATTGTTTGTATTTTTCTGTTGAGCATGCAACCTCTCGCCGCACGCATGGTGGTGAGATGCCTGCCAGAGGGTACAGCATATGGAGAGGAGTTGGCTTGAGACACCCTGTAATTATGCGTATTGTGTCATTAAGCGCTACGTCAACCAATTTAGCATGTGCCGACCTGTGCCATACTGGACACGCGTATTCGCCTGCAGAGAAGCACAGTGCTATCCCTGTCGTTCGTAAGACGTCTGGTGCTGCTCCCCATTTTGTAGATGTTAGGCGCCGTAGTAGATTGTTACGTGAGCTAAATTAAATAAATTAGTGCTCAGTGTGTAGAATGCGCGTTCATGACTTTTTAATGAAACTTTTTTTTATTAATGAAAGTTCAAATTTTATTTCTCGCTGTTTGAACTTAAGCTATTACCAAACTCTTTGCTGTGCAGTGTGTTTTCTTCTTACTGTGTTCTTATTTCAAAATATAATTTTGGAGTTGCAGGGCCGGTTTTAGGCCAATGTTTTGGGCAATTATTTAGATCGTTTATTTAAATTCAAACCGTTTATTTGAAACCTTTTTGATGCAAAACTTATAGCTAAACATAAAACATAAACAATAGTAGTAGCAAATTGGTCCCTACTCAGCATATGCAAGTTAAAATAACTAACGCTGCTTTTCGCTATTTCTTTACAACATGTTAATTTAAATTATTATTTAGATCTAGTTGGGGTGGTGAGGGTACTATTCTGTAGCCGGTGTGCGTGGAAGTGCATGGGCACCTACTATTATTCTGAAATAAAAAAAACGGTTAGTCAAATATTCACAGTTTTTTTGATTGGTTTTTATTTTATTTGATTGGTTACGTGAAACACTGGCATTCAGAAAAATAAAAGTGATCTTTGTGGTAGTATTAACTAAATACTTGTTTAAAGGTCGATTTACATCAAACGAACATAGAGCTAGAGCTAGAACAAGAGCATTCCTTCGTGCTCTTTTAGTGTAAACGAAAACTTGTATTCAGCGTTTACATCAAACGAACAAAGAGCTAGAGCTAGAACTAGAGCAAGAACATAAGAACGCTTTGAAGAGACCGCTCAGGGGCGCGAGCACGTCCGAACACGCTAGAACGCTTTATTCAACTGTTCGCGCGCTCTTGCGCCGTTTACATCAAGCGAGCGAGCATTCTTAGAATATTCCTAGAATCTTTGCGAACGCACTAAGAACAACGAAGGAATGCTCTACGCCTGTTTACACTAGAAGAATTAGCTGTAGTGGGGATAGAATGAGCATTCGCTCGTTTGATGTAAATCGACCTTTAGAAGAATGCCATGTCTTAGACAGTAGCCTCTAGCCTCCCATGTGCATTTCCATTAAGAATGATTCTGAGTTCTCTCCTTCTGACTTCCACTTCTGATCTTTGCAATGTCGTCAGTCTTTTCTATCGGGTGTGTGGAAGAGTAGAATAAAAAGAAAAATATACCGTAAGCAGAATACGGGACTTCCCACGATCTTGCAATGTCGTCAGTCTATCATAGATAGATAGATAGATAGATAGATAACTCTTTATTGTTCACCACACAGAAACATAATACAGGATTCATGAAAATTTTTGGCAAAACAATGGGCGACCTTATCGCTTTGAGCGATCTCTATCATAGGTGTGTGGAAGAGCAGAATAAAAAGAAAAGTTTTTATACCGTAAGTAGAATACGTGTTTGTCTTTAGCTCTTGTTCTGTCATGCGTATGTCATGACCTTGGAGGAAGTGTCGATCATGGATATAATAAAAACTAATTACCGCTCAGGTATCGGTTTGGCCGGTTCCATGTCCTCAGGCTCAGGCATGGGCATGGGCCATTTGGCGAGGGGTGGGAGGTCGCAATAGGGGTAGTTGGCGCAAATGTCGGGATGAGCGCCTGCTGGTTCCTCCGCCTTTAGAGCTGCCACGGCACAGGCGAGGGCGAAGATCTGAAAGAAGAACAAAAGATTCGTTATACTTAATCGTTTCGGGGCAGTGGTCCAACTGATCTGTGCAACTAGTTGGACTACGGGCCTTTACTAGGGGCCGTGGTCCAACTATCTTTGCAGTTGGATCACAGCACCATATTAGAGTTCCCAGGTCCAATTAAAACAAACAACTTTAACTGGATCTGGGAACTCTACTATGGTGCCGTGGTCCAACTGTTACTTAGTTGGACCACTGCCCCGAAACAGTTATAAAATGCTTATTTCGCTAGATTGTGCTGTGCGAATCCGATCATAACGATATTTTGCATATGTTCCGTATTGTCTAAGTCAACTCGTAATCGACATGGACTTCATTTTTGACATTTGAAACCTAGCTTAGACTTCAACTGTCACTGTCGTATTGTATAAATCTGACATAAGCAACGCCACCACCACCGAAATTCAAACCTAGTGAATGAATGGAACTTGATGGAAATTCGTATTTTGGAATTGCGTAACGCCGAAATGAACTTCAGTTGGATTCCATAAACAATACCAACTAAATTCTGACTGAGTCGACCAGCGACAATCGGCTTAAAGTTTATTGATAATGGATTTCCAGTTAGACAATAAGGCTGCAGCAGTTAGTGACAATAAACTATAAATATATGAAACTTACCAGTTCTTTGATCATTTTGACGAATGCGTGTATCTTCTCGATGTGACTGTGTGTCTGATAAGTGTGTGGTAGTGCTATACACGCTTTTATACTCTACTAGTGGTCCTAGATGATGATTTGATTTGAGATAAGAACAAAAACTCATTAGTGGCTAGACAGTTCGAGATTCAAATTGCTGCTGCGCGCTGGCGCTGTCAAATCAAATCAAATATATACTATTTATTCAGTAGTATCACAAAAATCACTTTGAAACGTCTTATGGCCCGAACACACCTAGTTCGCTGGCGGTAGCGATCAGTGAAACGCTGTCAAATATCGCTGTCAGATTTGAGATTTGACAGTGAATATTTGACAGCGTTTCACTGATCGCTACCGCCAGCGAACTAGGTGTGCGCAGGCCTTTAAAGCTAGTCCAGGTGCCAGTTCCATACAAGGAATCTATTACTCTCTACGAGAGGTTCCATACAACCAAGCCTAGAAAAACAGGCAACAAACTACGGCTTGATTCTTACCGTTTTGATGTATGATCCTTTTACAAATCAAAAATAGCAATAATAGGAGTCAAATTCCAGTGTGGTACCACTTCTCTTAGTGAGACGTATGCAATAATACAAAAGCAATAGTTTCAAAGACAGCACACGCTACGCTTTAAAGTGGCAATAAAGTACCTACACAGCATATAAAAATAAGATACAAAAGTAGTAGGTACAGACATTGCATATGTTTGCTTCCGATGGGTAGAGTGACCGGGACATCGGGCCACGCAGTTTTATCTGCGTGCCGATGGTTGCCACTAACATCAGGTGGACTATATGCATATTCCGTCAACCAGTCTGTCTCTGGCTCTAGGTTTGAGACTGTGCTCACCAGTGCATTATACTGTGTGTGTGACGTTTTGACGTAGGATTTATTAAGTCAACACTCACACAGACTCAAAACCAGAACCAGAGACAGAGCCAGACAGCTCATGGTAGGCCTACAGTTGTATTAAAAAATCGGTTGTCTGTAAAGTCGGTTTACTGACGATAGTTGAACGTGATAACGTCATAAGAAAATACTCGCGGATTTGCGGACTCGGACTCGGACTCGGACTCGAACTCTCGGACCCGGACCCGGAACCCGACCGAACCCTTACCCTTACCCTCATTTACCCTTACCCATTACCCGACCCGGGCTCGGGCTCAGGTAAATGGAACGACGAAACGACGTAACGACGCATGAGTCATGTTTTTTCGTGCGTGCAGCCGGCTCCATCGATTTATAAGACGTTATCACGTCAAAAAATCCTTCATTAAATCTGTACAAGTTTTCTGACTTCTGTATCATTTTACACATCAAAAAATAACAACAATTTTGCCGTCAATTGTTGTTGCCCTTTTCACGATGTACCATATTCGGACGACATGATATTTAATTAAAGTAAACCACACCTATACTTGCAAATGAAAATATATATTACTCACAGTATTTTAAAGTATAATTCAACTTGAGCCTGACAATATCTTGTATACACAGGATTTTGAGCTTTATGTCGTAGCGAAATAAGGAGAAGAGAGACAAAGGTGATAATTAGTTAAGTTCCATGTTAGGTAGGTATGTTAAAAGAATTGGTATTAGGATCGGTTGCACCACAAATTTAATTTTAAGTTGACGCAAAATAAATTATTTCTATTTCTATTTCTATAAATATCGCGATTTGAGTTATGAAAAAGTATTTATTTATTAACTTACTATAGATAGTGCAATTCACGAAGACGGCCCTTCGGGGGGTGCGGGGAGTTTGCTCCGAGCGGCAGTCGCGAACCGTAGTCTATTCATTGTAGTGTGCGTGTGCACTCATAGGTAATTAGTGTGTACCGATAACACTCAAACATTGACGCAAGCTTGCACACATATACTATAAACGGTTAGGAGGAATAGTGGGGCGCGTCTTCGTGGATTGCACTATCTATAGCGGGTGCCCGTGGCTTCGCTCGCCCCGTTCCCGTTGGTTTTTAGGTACAAAAAGTATTCTATGTCCGTCTCCTGATTCCAAGCTAACCCACCAATTTTCAGCCAAATCGGTTCAGCCGTTCTTTCGTTCTAAATAGTGTAACTAACGTGACTTTTTTATAATATACTATTGACCGCCCGCGGTTTCGCTCGTTTTAAAAATCCATTCAGTAGTTTTTACGTGAAAGAGTAGCAACCATCCATCCATCCATCCATCCATCCATCCATACTTGCAAACTTTCGCATTTATAATAGGAATTTATAAAAGGATATCCAAACCTATATTTGGATATCCTATAGGTATATATCTTATAGGAAGTAGGGTTGAACAGTTTATTATGTAACTCTTAAATAATATTTAGAAAGCCTAAATCGAATTCTCAAAAACGAGAATTATTATAATCAAATTATGAAAATCAAAGTAATTGATTTTTAATTAGTCAAATAATATAAGCTATTTAATGAAACAAGTTTTAGATAACGCATAAACTTGTTATTTCATTATAAACAGGTACAAAGTGACCATGCCGGCAAGCATGAATGAAGAATGTTTTATGACTAGTGGTATTCCACGACTTCGTTCGCGTTCGCGTGTGTAAGAACTTCACTGCTATTTAGTATTATTGACGTGACAACGTCTTATAATTCGATGGAGCCGGCTGCACGCACGAATAAACATGACTCATGAAGCGTTACCTCGCTCTGAGGCGTTCCATTTAAAGCTTGAAGTGCAAGCGAGAGCGCGGAACGAGCGACAAAGAGGCACAATCGGCCTCCGCGTTCGGCAGCGTTCGATATCTGTGTATTTTCTTATGAAGTGGTCACGTTCAAATATCGTCAGTAAACCGACTTTACAGACAACCGATTTCTTGTTTGGATTTGCAAAAGTATCATATAAAAAATGGTATACCTATAGGAACCGAGCCGTAGTTTTTTGCCTGTTCTACTAGGCTTGGTCGCGTGAAACTGGCACCTAGACTCACCACAGCTTTAAGACGTTTCAAAGTGATCCTTGGGATTCTCCTGAATAAATACACTTTAGATTTGATTTAATTAAGACTGCCAAGCGAACACTCGGACGGCAAATAAGTATTCACTGCAGCTTGCTGTTTGTGTTCGTTACTCACGCACACAACTAAAGTAGAATAAAAATAAGAATCATTTATTGTTAAATTGTGTAAAAAGATCTTAAAGTAATTTTGTTCCACAGCCTACCCATTTTGGGTATGCAATATAGCTAATACTTAAATAATAGTAGCTAAAAGTAATAGTAGGCAACAAATATTGCACATCGGCTTTCGGCTTCATAGAGCGTAGTGTGCGTCAGAAAGAGATAGCGCTCTACGAAAGCAGAACAGCCGATGTGCAATATGTAGGGTGGTAGTGGCCCTGCCTTCCGATCTTAAAATCCTTTAACCACATTCGGTTCGAAAGAATCAGTGACACAAAAAGAAGAGAACATAGGGTTATGCATACATACGCACACACTGACGCAAATATTGACACTGCGATATTTGTACGCTGATCGACATCGATGTGTGCAAGGCTTAAAATAAAAAACAAGAATACAACCTGCTAGGTACACATTAAATTTAAAACATCTTTTTCTGAAACCTGTTATATCAACAAAGTAAATTCATTGATCGTTCTTAAGGGCACATTTGGTTTTGGCTATCTTATCAGTTAAATAAATTAAGGGCCGGTAAGTGCATTTATTCTCTCTAGATACTCTTGCAGAGCGCGCGGCCGCCCCAAGGCGCGCTGGCGTACCGAGTTGGAGCACTTCCAAGGACTGGGCGTACTGTGGACCAGACTCACTAGCGACACGGAAAAAACGGAGCACTAGCAAAGTACCAATTTGGCTTGGTTATTTTTTTTTTGACTACTTATAACTAAGACTTATCTAAATCGCACAATAAAGCTCTGTTAATAGTAAACAAGCCGGTTTTGCTGTATATTCTAGGTAATTCTAACAGAGTACTTGATAGTTTCAAAGTGAGTGCCTCAGTTATAGTAACCTATTCAGTTTCCGTTTGAATATAGATAAGTTTTCAGATTTATAAACTGACAAGTTGACCTATCTAAGTTTAGACAACTCCTACTCGGTTAAATTTGTATAGATTGGTATGATTACAAATAACCAAGACTCATTTAAAACGTACAATAGAGGAAATAGACGTATGTTTGTAGTAAAACAAGCTTGTTTTGTTGTATATTCTTCCGAGTAAATCATTATTTCCCAGTGAGTATCTTTGTTAAAGTAACCGTAGCAGAAGTTTAAAAACCTATGCTTCTTCTACTACAACTATAAATGCGAAAGTTTTTATGTACATTAGGGATGTTTGTTGCTCTTTCACGCTCAAGCCAGTGGACCGATTTGGATGAAATCTTGAGCAAATATAGATTGTATCCGGTATTGAAACATAGGCTACTTTTTATCCCGTAAAAATAACAGAAACGGGGAATAACTTCTTTAGCGATGGCACTTATCACCAATAAAGAACCCTTCGAAAATTCGTGTATAGGTCTGTGTGCATGTACCTACTTTTACCTACACAACTGACAGCGCAATGCCGTACATAACAAAACTCGACGAACATACAAGAACTTATATATTATGTTACTTGTTGCTACGGAACCCTTCATGGGCGAGTCCGACTCGCACTTGGCCGCTTTTTTAGGGTTCCGTAGCCAAATGGCAAAAACGGAACCCGTCAACGGAATTCGTCATGTATGTCTGTCTGTCTGTCTGTCCGTCCGTATGTCACAGCCATTTTTCTCTGAAACCGTAAGAGCTAGACTGATGAAACTTGGCGAGTAGATGTATTTTGTGAACCACATTAAGGTCTTTACACAAAAATAGAAAAAAAAACTATAATTTTTTTTCATCGAACCCATACGTGTGGTATCTATGAATAGGTCTTCAAAAATGATGTTGAGGTTTCTAATATGGTTTTTTTTAAACTGAATAGTTTGCGCGAGAGACACTTTCAAAGTAGTAAAAAGTTGCCCCCCCCCCCCTCTAACTTCTAAAATAAGAGAATGATAAAACTAAAAAAAATATATGTTGTACATTACTATGCAAACTTCCACTAAAAAGAAACTTTTTATTATGATACTTGTTGCTACGGAACCCTTCATGGGCGAGTCCGACTCGCACTTGGCTGCTTTTTTATCCCTACATTTGTTATTTACGACTGTGGGTTATAAAACTTTAAACAAGTAAATTAGCTATCAACAAGCAAGTAACACAGCAATCAATAGATAAGTGTTTGGCTATTTAATATTTTAAACAAGTAACTTAATTGGAACAATCGAAGAAAATGGTTATTCGTTGACATGTGAATTGTGTAAACTCGGATAATGCGTTTAGACACGCGTGCAATTCAAGGACAACGGCCATTTCTTTTCTACAAGTTCTTGGGTGCGGACACGAGAGTATCTACTTTTATAATAAACAGTGTGAGAGCAGAGGTTGAGTGAGTTAAGTGAGATTGGCACCTGAACATAGAAAACTTGCAGCGCTTTACCAGTTTGTCATTCATCATTTTTGATAAAACTGCATTAAGTACAAAACGCCCGATGGATGAAGACGTAAGGAATCTCCTTACTGCTTGGGGCTTGGAGGAGTATATCGAAGTTTTTCAAAGTAAGTATTACCACGGTGATTATTGTAGTTGGCAGAACTCGTTGCTATCGTGTGTGCTAATTGGTGCTTGAAGCCATTACTTCTACCTACCTACATTAGGTGAAAGACAAAGAATTACCTGGTAGAACTTTCTGCAAAAAAGCCGTAGTTCTGTAATTATATTATGTGCCATAATACCTACCTAACTTAAAGGTACCTAGCACACTATGCGTGGCTTGCCACAGCATCTTTACCGGCCGCGCCGCGCGCCGGGCAAGCCGCAGTGCGCCCGCGGTTGGCTTGGCTCACTAGGTATAGCAAACAAAGTGTGGTGCGTGCCGCTGAACAAGCCGATTTTTTTTTATTTATTTATTTATCCTTTTACAGAAAAAAATCCTGCTTTGAAGGACAACATCTTTGAGCTGGCTAAACTGCGCACCAAGACCAAGGACAAAAATTTGGATTATCTCACCACTTATCAGCATGGTAATTTATTAATTTATTTTTTATATTATTAATATTTGTTCTCGGTGGGGATTGAACCCACGACCTCCAGCGTAGATGGTAGATCTACTACCAACTGAGCTGTCAGGCTGTCAAACGAAAAATGCTCTCATAAGTTTGAACATAGTATTTTATTAATTCATCCTGTTAAGTAAGTAACTACGAGTACTAATATATCTTAATAGCGTTTATAAATTATATTTTCTAATTTTAGGTTCAGAGGAGGCATCAAATATAGTTTGTTTGCTGCTTATGCCATCTCTCGTGGCTGTTACAAGTGTTCGGCTGAAGAATAGTCGCAAAAAGATTTGGTGTCCTTCGAAAGCTGAAGCAACTGCTAGTTTTGCACAGCATGTGAAAAACTATTCGGATATCCACAGTGCAATAGCAAGTAAGCGAACAAAGTTTCAAGAATAGACTTACAATGCAACCTTTTATCATGATCGTACTTGGTGATCGTAGGCGAATCTCTTGACAGTATAAATAACTACTTCGTGGTTATAGATAGATGAATTCATCAACACCCTTCCAGCTATTTGCAAAAAGCACAAACTTCGTATTTATAATATAAATGTGGTAAACATAATTGTAACTTACCAGTATGGTGCTTACAAAATAGGGGTGGGTATAATTATAATGTTTATGATCTAAGTACCGATCTCGCATATTGTGCATTTATATGAGAAACTGTATATTTTGCTAAGACTATGTAAAAGAATCTTCATTTACTTAAATTAAAGCCATCATCATCATCAACATGATGAGTAATTTAAATTAAATACCTAAAAAAAAATTTAATGTTTTGTTATCATACAAAATACTTATGTATAAGTAAGTACTCGTTAGACTTATGTTTGTTAAAATATTTTTAAGTACCTATTTCATAAGTTAACAAACAATATTTATGATAAATATTGGTTAATATAATAATTGAAAAAGTTGAGGTAAAAATGACTTTGTACAAATTAACAATGTAAGATTAACTACTCTCGAATGTAACTTTTTATGTTAATTAACGAATAACATATTTGATTCTTCTCTGAAGCATACATCGTTATTTAGTATCGTGTATCTACTAGCTATTAAGAGCGCTTACATCCTTCTATTGCCTTTAAGCTTTTTTTAGAAATAATAATGTTTCTATGTGAGTAACTTAAAAAAAAGTTATATTAGCATTTATAGATATAGGACATCAATCATAATTAGCTTTTAAAGATGGTTACAAAAAAAAACATGAACATATGAATTTACATATATTTTTTTATTAAAATTTTATAAAGATAGCTGATAGATGTAAACGCTCTTAAAAATATTATTTTTAGTTGGTCTAATTTAGAATTTTAGAATTTATTAACGATTGTTGAAGAATTTAAATAAAACTTTATTATTTCATATACATTCTTTTAACTTTGAAGTACGGTCTGTGGGCAAATGAAATATGATCGTTCAGTCCTTTTTTTAAAAGGGTGATTTAACTTTTTCGAGTTCGCCAGATTAACGATCTTTTTCAATTCCCTACATATCAACTTTTCACTAGCGTCAAAATGAAGAACTTTTTTACTTCTAGCCTACTTTAATTGGAATTTTAGCAATGTTGTTTTTTGTTCTGCTGGTTTATTGGGTTGATTAATACTGCTAAATACTTAGCTGCTGGTACCATTTCCGATTGACAACAATATACTTAGTTATGCTACAGATTTTAAGTTTGAACGTGCATTGGACTACTTAAAAGCAGCTATCAAACTTAAAATAAAGCTTATTAATATTCATGTCACTTGGAAATGGTAGGTACCTGCAGCTAAGTATTTAGCAGTATTAACCCAATAAACTTGCAGAACAAAAAACAACATTGCTAAAATAGGTACAAATTAAAGTAGTCTAGAAGTAAAAATGTAGATGGGTTGTAGCGAACCCAATAAACCCGCTTAGGAACAACAAACTAGATGGGTTGTAGCGAACCCAATAAACCCGCTTAGGAACAACAAACTAGATGGGTTGTAGCGAACCCAATAAACCCGTTGAAGAACAACAAACTACATTGCTAAATATACCGATTCAAGTAGGCTAGAGGTAAATATGTAGATTGGTTGTAGCGAACCCACTCAACACGGCTGAAAGCGCGAGTAACTTTGCTAAGTATACCTATTTGAATTGGTTAGAAGTAACAAAGTATATTGGGTATGGCTATCCAGTGGACACGATTGACAGCGCCGAGTAACTTTGCTAAGTATACCAAAATTTGACAAAGTTACTTTGTTAAACATAGAAACGTTCATTAGCTGTGTTTACAAAGTTGATTTGATAAAATCGTCGATTTAAGCTAAGATGCTTGGTTATAATTAACAGAATTACTCGATTCACGTTCACAATTAGCTTTGTTGTCTTTATTAAATTAAAAGGTTGGAAGCTACCTAGCCCAGGTTATCAAATTTGAACCAACTTTCTAGATTAATATTACTAACTTACAGTAGCAAAGATGGCTTGTCTAGCATTAGCAATACACTTTGCAGGTTCCCTCCGAAACGAGTTGCTTTGTTGTAAATAGCAATAAGTTATTTAAATCCAACCGTTACGTTTTTTCCGTGGACAAACGAACTTGGACCAGAAGGGGGGAGGCCTTTGCCCGACAATGGGATGACCTATAACTGGATCGATATACCTACATAAGCAAATACACAAGAATACAAAGAACAATACAAAAATAATCATAATAATAATAATGCCTAAAATTCAAGTAAAATGCAACAGCTACATTGTTAACTCGCATCTATAGGAACCAATTGTTATTGCAAATATTAATTATACAGCTTACAACAAATATGTTTAAATAAATTTTGTTATAGGAGGCTTAAATAAATAATAATAAATAATAATAAGTGCATTTATTTACACTAGCGACTCGCCCCAGCTTTGCACGGAAATATTCACTTTAATGTTTTCACCTCCTCCTTTTATTAATTAAAGCAGGCGAAGCCGGGTTAGGTCACTAGTAAAAAAATCGGTTGTCTGTAAAGTCGGTTTACTGGCGATAATTGAACGTGACAACGTCATACAACTGTCCACGCGGACGCATCGCTCACTCAAGTAGGAGAGAGACAGATGTCGAACGCTGCCGAACGCGGAGGCCGTGCGTGCCTCTTTGTCGCTCGTTCCGCGCTCTCGCTTGCACTTCAAGCCTTAAATAGAACGCCTCAGAGCGAGGTAACGCCGCATGAGTCATGTTTTTTCGTGCGTGCAGCCAGCTCCATCGAATTATAAGACGTTGTCACTTCAAATATACATTAACCGTTACTCAGGAATAAATACAAAAGGGTAATTTTATATCTATAAAACCATCTTTGAGTGTAAAAGCTGTTGGTTCTCCAATAAATATAAATAAAATAAAAATCTATCAAAGGGTAAATGCACGAGTGAAAAAGTGCTTAGAGTTTTAGAGACGTCAGATTATTTTAGTATAAAAAAATTAAACTACTTGCCACAACAGATAAAACAATCGCTATGTCAAATTGTAACTAAAATTAATTAAAAAAAAGAAAAACTCAACGGTGGATCAGTGTTTCAAATGTAAAGCCGCCTTCCTACGGTGCGTGGTTCTACAGATCATCACGCACAGCCGTGGACGACGCACGGCAACGCACACAGAAAGGGCTCCTGTGCTACCACGCCCCTCGGCACACGAGACCTTTCGTTCCCATGGTGTGTCGTGCGAGCTTATCCGCCTCCGTGCGCGATATCACACACCGGTGGGAAGGGGCTATTACTTTGATCAGTGCAGATGGTTTGACAGAAAATATAACAAACAGACAAACACATAAAATTAGTGTATATTTTGGCAGACCATTTTTGTTACTTTATTATTGGATCATATTATTATTATATCTGTATATTAACCTTTCTCTAAATATGGTCCTTTGCGATGAAGTTCGTAGATAAATAAATAAATTAAATATAAATAAATATTGGCAGACATTTGTTATTTATGAGATGAGAGTGAATGAAGCAAAAGAGGTGTGTCAGGATCGTAGCAAGTAGAAATCCGTGATCTCTGCCTACCCCCATGGGAATAAGGCGTGATTTTATGTATGTATGTATTTGTTATTTATTTTTAGATTTTTGTAAAAACTAACTGTAAGCCAGTTTTGTGTATAGGACATCACTACTACGACCGGGCAACGAGACACATCCCTAGTGGGGGCTGTGGGGGAGATAGAAAGATGGCGTCAGAATATGTGGATTATTGTTTTCCATATTATAAAGAGTTCTTCTGTATTTTACTGTACTTTTATCATCTTTTTGACATGTCCCATTTGTTTTTTTATGAATTCTGGGAAATTATATAATATACTAACCATTGGGTAATAAAGATTCTCGAATGGTGACCACGAATCGGAAGACGAAAAGTAGGGCGCCCACCCACCAGATGGACTGACGACATTGTTAAGATCGCAGGAAGTCGGTGGATGGAAAGGGCTCAGAATCGTTCTTCCTGGAAATGTGTAGGGGAGGCCTATGTCCAGCAGTGGACTTCTTCAGGATATGATATTATATTATCATCATTATTATTTTTTGTATTCTTGACATTTTGATTTGTTGACCATGTATGTTAAAATTGTATCATATTGTAATTGTATTGTTAATTGTATTTTTTTAATTAGTTGCTACCTAAAAAATGAAGATTTTTAGAATAGAAGTATGTAGTACCTATGTTTAGTGCCTAACCTAAGATAAAATACAATAATAATAATAACTAACTAACTTCTTTTTGTTGTAATGTGTATTTTGTAATTTGTATTTTACATTTGGCCGCTTTGGCGCTAGCTGTTAGCCCAAAATGCATTTGTCTAAATAAAATAAAATAAAATAAAATAAAAATAAATAAATAAAGCATTCAATGGGTAAGTATAGTTTTTAATGTATTAATACTTAACACCCAGACAGATAACAAACAATCTATGTGCATAATGTTTATCAAACAAAGCTTGATTCTCAGTGAGTATCGAACCCACCATGGCCCATCTCGTTATTTTAATCAATCGTTAAACAATGGTGTAACCGGTCCTAGATTAAATTAAAAATTGTAGTGCCGCTAATTGTGGATCAAGGTAGGTAGTAGATATTTATCCATAAATAGTATTTACCGATAAAGAATAATAGAAACATACCCTTGAGATAACTACGGATACGGAAATGTCCAAAACTCAGTCTAGGATAAATAAATACCTCATCACAGGCCTTTTGTCTAACTAAGTCAACTCGTAATCGACATCGGCTTCATTTTTGACATTTGAAACCTAGCCTAGACTTCAACTGTCACTTTCGTATTGTATAACCATCTGACATAAGCAACGCCACCGCCACCGAAATTCAAACCTAGTGAATGAATGGAACTTGATGGAAATTCGTATTTTGAATTGCGTAACGCCGAAATGAACTTTATTTGGATACCTTAGACAATACCAACAAAATTCTGACTGGGTCGACCAGTGACAATCGGCTTAAAGTCCACTGATAATGGATTTCAAGTTAGACAAGAAGGCTGCAGCTCGTATGAGCCCACTGTTGGGCAAAAGCCCAGAACATAATATAACACTACGTATAGAACTGTCACAGTGCAATACATACTTTAATTTTTAACACTTTTTATCTATGCAACATGTCAATTTGTAATGTCTGTACCTACTATTTACGTATCTTATTTTTATATGCTGTGTAGATACTTTATTATAACTTTGAAGCGTAGCGTGTGCTGTCTTTGAAACTTTTGCTTTCGTATTATTGCATTGCATACGTCTGACTAAGTGAAGTGGCACCACATTGGAACTTCACTGCTATTATTTTTGATTTGTAAAAGGATCATATGAAAAACCGATAGGAACCGAGCTGTAGTTTGTTGCCTGTTCTTCTAGGCTTGGTCGCGTGGAACTGGCACCAGATTCATCTAGCTTTATGACGTTTCAAAGTGATCCTTGCAATTTAACTGAATAAAGACAAGTTTGAGTTTGAATACAATATACCCAAACAGAGAACAAACATTTGCGTTCACCACACAAATTTTTGTTCTTGGTGGGGATTGAACCCACGACCTACGGCGCAGAAGGCGGAGTCACTACCAACTGAGCTGTGAAGGCAATCACTGACATACTTAAATTACATGACTATATTCAGGGCGCTGTATTTTACCTCCATATGATAAGTAGTACTTAGGTATCAATTTCAGAGCTCAGCTAGATTACAAAGCATATCAAATCAAATCAAAAATGTATTAATTCAGATTGTATCACAAAGATCACTTGAAACGTTTTAAAGCTAGGTGAAGTTCTAAGTTTTTTTATACGATCCTTTTTTAAAAGTTCCATTGTGATGCAACGTAAGCAAAACGAACAGTGTGAAAGATGACACATTATAAGAAGGAAGTGAATACAGAGATGACAGCTGATAGAGCAGAGGTTCCCAACCTTTTTTTTCTCATAGACCACTTTAAATTTTGCTGGTCCCGGTGGACCTGCCCTGCAGCTTAATTTTTAATATATTCCTAGTCATCAAAAAAATATGGATCTAACTATGGACGTTTGCGTTGCGGCTAAGTTCCTATCGCGAATTAACAGTTTTCGTGAAAAAAAATGAGAATTTATTGGTTAATTAATTAATAGGTATTTTAGTTCTTCACTATCGAAGCCAGATAAGTTTTCGTAGACCCCGCCACAGATAAGATAATACTATACTAGACCCTGCTTACGAATTGTGAACCCGTTGTGAATCAATTTGATACACAACGTGGGGAATAGAATAGGAGAACATGTTGTGCCGACCCCATCTTTAGTAAATATAAAGGTAGTAGCTCTGCCTACTCTTCTTCTTCTTCCCCGCCGAGAACAAACCTTTGATTGGCGATCTTAAATGTTTAATAGTAGAGAGAGTATAGAGTTTGTATTATATTTGGCTGTTATACATAATGTATTTTAAGTTCTTCAAAAAGGTCGTTTTAAAAGTTTTACAGGGTCGGCAACGCGCTTGTGATGCCACCGGTATTGCAGTGTCCATAGGTTACGGTAACAGGTTCCCATCAGGTGAGCCTTATGCTTGTTTGTCGACTTAGTAGTATAAAAAAAAGTACGAATTTACCTAAAAAAATGTTAATTGCCGCGGTGAAGGAAAATATTGGAAACCAGTGCGATATTCTAGCAGCGGGGATGAGTTTGCTGCCTGTCACGTATGGAATACTGCTACCTACGCTATGGAATTTTTAGATGTGCTCTGTCAACCTCCGTATTCCTTCCTGCCCCTTCCCACCGGTGTGTGATATCGCGCACGGAGGCGGATCAGCTCGCACGACACACCATGGGAACGGTCTCGTGCGCCGAGGTGCGCGGTATCGGTAGCACAGGAGCCCTTTCTGTGTGCGTTGCCGTGCGTCGTCGTCGGCTGTGCGTGATGATCTGCAGAACCACGTGCCGTAGGAAGGCAGCATTAGACATCCTCGAAGGATCTAATCACCACACCGAGAAGCTTTTTTTCTCTTGTTGTGTCACTTAGTTCTTTAATTTAATTTATTGCATACATGTTACATTTTGACTGGCCTCTCAGCTCAGTTGATAGTAGCTCTGCCTTCTGCGCCGTAGGTCGTGGGTTCGATCCCCACCGAGAACAAATATTTGTGTGGCATTCACCCTGTAAGGGCGCAGCAATGTACCTACATAAATTGAGGTTGTATTTTAAATTCAATTTAATTTAATTTAATGGCGTGCATGGTTAATTATTTTAAGAAAACCAGTTCAAATTTCAATATTTAATTCTAAATACAACACAACAACAGTCAATACAAGCTAGTTTTATTACGGATAATAATAAACAAATCAATAATCAAAACAAAGTAGGTAATACAGTAAAACAAATGTCAAAAATAATAATAATAAGTAATTCTGTTCACAAAATCGATCTATCTAATACTTTTTTTTAATACGAGTAGGTACCTAATAATAATAACTACAATTTTTCAGATAAAAAGTCTACAGTTTAATAACATTTATCGATAAGGAATACTTTAAGTTTGTTGCGGAAAAAGGAATCTTTTGTTTGATCCTTGATACTTATAGCTAGGAATCTTTCGAACAAATGTAATGAAAAAGAGTCCTAAATATGAAATTTAATTCCCTCTAAAGTTGTGCTCAGTGTGTAGGGAGCGCGTTGAAGTCTTTTTTAATGAAACTTTTCTTTTCTTTCATGCCAGCACATTTTTTATTTCTCTATGTTTGAACGTAAACTTCGAAACTCTTTGCTATGCATCGTATGTTTTTCTTATTGTGTTCTAATTTCAAAACATATTTATTGAGCTGCAGGGCCGGTTTTAGGTCAGTGTTTTGGGCAATTATTTAGAACGCTAGCTTTATTTAGCGTTTAGTTTAGTTTTTCCTGACAACTACAATCTGGGCCTCTTCAAGGCAAGAGTGAATAGGTGTCTTCTAGACCATCCTGCTTCATCGTCGGCTACATCGTCGCTTACCATCAGGTGAGATTGTAGCCAAAGGGTGGTCTAAATAATGTAAAAAAAAAAAAAAAAAACGCTTATTTCTTAACACTATGTTCGAAATTATTATTAAAATTTAATGTCACATAGGTTTTCGTAGTATACATCAAAGCTAAAATGGTAGATTTTTGAAAAAAAGTAACGGTTTTAGTAATTAGACCTGGTATGAAGCGGCTACTTCTATCCAGCGGATTTGTAGTCTTGGCCACCTTGGCCTCAGGCCATGTACCGACCCATCATATAGACTAGATACAAAATGAATTTATCTTAATGCCAGCTTTATAAAATGAGAAAAATCGAAATGAGAAATTTATTCTTCTTATTTTCCTAAGCTACATAAAACAAAGCAAACTGTATGCCGTAAATCCTAAAAAGTATTATAAAAACTGAATTCATCCACAACTCTGAAATGTAAAGACTTTAAATCTTTTGTGCCTGCAAATTCGTACTGGCATCCATACCTTACTCTTCAAATAACGCGAGACGCCAGAATCTAGTTTGCAGTGGTATTTTTCCAGACGATCTTTTTTCACAAAGAGCTCTACTACTACGTACCTATAGGTAAGTACCTACTTACAAGCACAATTAAAATATTGGTAGGTATAGGCTCTCACAAAACTACGCATACTCGAACTAAAATATTTTTTTAATATGTTGGATGGCCAGCTGTCCACATGACAGGAACGAGTTTGACGCGCCAAAGAATTTAAATCTCGAACACTCCAGCCAGTAATGAGTTTACGTTCTAATTTCAAATCAACCCTACATCCAGGGCCACGAGTGGAGTATAAAAGCGCGTGTAGCACTGCCACACCATTATCAGTCTCACAGTCACGTCGAGAGGATACACACATTTGTCAAAATGATCGGAAAACTGGTGAGTTTCAGTAATTTATTTGAAATAATAAATTTAAAATTATTGTCCTATTTAAAAAATAGAGCTTCTTTTCTTTTTTTCAAAAATAATATTCTTCTTGATAAATTTATATTTAATTTAAAGTTTATTTGGCAAAAACCCTAAAGTATTTTGATAAAAAAAACAATCAAAAATACCTATAAAATGTATACCAACATAATTGTAGTAGCTTATGACTTCTTAAAATAAATAAAATAATATTAATTTTTAAACTTTCGCGGTCACTCGGAAATTACCTTATTCTATTTATTTTCTCTACCTTTCAACGTTGTTACAACAGCCTGTAATAGAAGATATTTACGCGATAAATACCCGTGTAATAGAATCAGTAAAATAATAGACTTACCATATCACCTAGTTACCTAAGTGTAGAAATATTTAAATATATTAGTCACTTCCTTATTTTTACATGACAGTTGCTAAGAGATAATCCCACCCACTGAATCAAATCTAAATAGGCTCTCAATAAAACAAATTTGCATAAAAAATGATAGCTACATGTCAGATACCCATAATAATAACACATTAACAATGTATGGAGATGTAATGTATGTAATGACAGTAAATAATTCATGTATCTACTGACATTGACATTTAATTACATTATGTACCTAGGCGTGTCTAAGTAGATCAATTACTTATATCATTTAAATAATAGATCAATTAGGATAAATACGGTATTTGAAATATGTACCAGAAACTATTACGCATAATTTAACTTGCATAAAATGAATAAGCATTAATTTGATTTGCAAGTTCAATGATAAAAAAACCACGGCTAAGTTGACAAAATATCCTCAGAATATGAAAACTGCTCTACGTATTTCTAGCACAAAGATTGTTTTATTGTCCCAAAGCGAGCCCATCCCCTTGACACGGGGATGTGCTAAAAAAATGAGCTATTCGATCCTAATCTCACTTGACGAATAACTCATAGGGAGAGTCCATATGAGTTATTCGAGTTATCGTGACCGTGGCTCTATCTACAGGTTTATTTATTTATTTATTTAAAACTTTCACAAAATTTAGTGCTAGGAGGACTTAATGCTAATAGCATTGTCTGCCAGTCTTCCTGGGCGTGAAGAAAGATGGTGTGGCGTGATTTATAAGAAAACTATGGGTTGGTTTTAAGAATTAGAAAAAGTTCATATACTTAATAATATAGAGGTATGAAATATATAAAATACATAATATAATAATACTTAAAACTACTTAAATAAAATACATAATATAAGTATAACAGTTATAAATAATAGTAATAAACATACTTATTATATTGTAAATTTGGTTTGACGATACTGTCAACTACTTATCCTGACCTGCTCGATAACCATAGTTGCATTCAGTAGAATCGATGATTGATTGTGTTTCAACGATTAGCATAGTAACTCAATAACACCAAATAGTGCATAACCGCACGCCCACACGTTACCAACGGTGTAGTAATCCATTGCACTATGGATTTGGATTATTATAATCGACTGGGAGTAATTCGAGGCACGCGAGCTATTTAGTTAAGCTGTGTCAAAATTGGCAAATCATACTTAATTGTTATTAGATTAGAAAATACTTTATTGCACAAAAAATAGGTGGTGACGAACATTTTCATACCGCGACTGATAAAGTTATAAAGGTGATATCAGACGATTCATTTTTTGTTCATTTTTGCCTTTCATTCGGCACTTTTCACGCGAAATGAAACGTGTGAACACCGAATGAAATATTAGTGAACATGGCATGAAAGAAAAATTAACCATTCACTCGAGTGAACATTCATCCGAGTGAACCGTCTGATATCACCTTAAGAATTATTTTCTATTCTATTATAATAACATTTGAATCTTTTTCAGTTCTTCGTCCTTGCCTGCGCCGCGGTAGCCCTTGCAGTGGAGTACCCCGCAGGCGTTCATCCCGCCGTCTGCCCCAACTACCCCTTCTGTGAACCTGGCATCCTCGCCCGTTTCACCCCCGATGGCATGCCCATCCCTGAGTGGGGCCTGAACCCAGCCCAGTACGCGCCGAACCCTGTGCCGTAAGTTTTTCTTCTTCTTCATTTAATGGCATCTGCCCATTTTGGATCAATTTTGCTAGTGTCGAGTGAAGATATATTACATAATTTAGAATAGTTTTTAATCAAGTCAAGTCAGTCAATAGACAAGTCGGCACCTACCCTAATTGACTTTGAAAACAAATGATGGCCGTTTTTTTTTAAACCATCTGAAACATCTTCGATCAAATTAGAATATCACATGATACACTTTCATTCCAACTGCTAACACTTTGAGCTAAGACCTCAAGTAATGTTGGTTAAAAAACTACCGAAATTACACAACAGAGCCCGAAGTCCCAGTGCATTTACAACATTTCGTTACCAAATATTGTTTTCGTTTTGCCTATTTGTCTCTGTCTATTGTATGGAGAAAAGATGAGACAACAACTCTAACTACTTAACATATTTTTGCCGTCTCATATTTTCTCCATTCAATAAAGAGAGACAAATAGGCGAAACGAAAACAACATTTGGTAACGAAATGTGGTATTAAAACTCCAACTTCGGGTACAGAACTCAAAATAACACCAGAAAAACAATTAAAATGAAAAAGCTATGTTTCCCAAAATGACAAAAAACAAATCGTGCCCTAAGTTGTATTTAATAAATCCATGATAGACACTTCCTCCAAGGTCATACGCATGACAGAACAAGAGCTAAAGACAAACACGTATTCTACTTACGACATTATTTTCATTTTATTCTACTCTTCCACACATCCGATAGAATAGACTGACGACATTGCAAAGATTTCGGGAAGTCGGAAGATGAAGCGAGCTCAGAATCGTTCTTCCTGAAATGTACAGGAGAGGCTACTGTCTAGCCGTGGCATTGTTCTAAGAAAGTATTTATACTACAGAGAGATCACTTGTATTTTTCTGAATCTAAGCCAGTGTTTCATATAACCAAACGTAATAGAATTGTGAATGTTTGATTAACCTATATTTTTGTTTCAGCGCTGCCGCCAGGTACCCAGCTGGTCTGCCCCCGGCACTATGCCCTAACTACCCCTACTGTTTCTAATCCAAATACCCGCCATTTTATCAACTGACAGCTGTCAACACCAGTTCCAAACTGTCATCTGACATCGTTCTTTTTCATAAAACCGCAATACTTTGCATTCTACCTAGTCATCTTGGGAACTTTTAATATTTTCAGTTGTCATTCTCACTGCCATTAAAATTACTTGTAACATTTTTGTAAATGCTCAATTTGCAATCTGTAAAAATGTAAATAAATATTTTTATAAAATATCGATCTCTTTAATTTTATTTTCTTCCCAGTTTAGTACACTATATAGAGCAGGGAGGTACTTTTATTTCACACAACAAGCTGGTAGCCCTCGCCTTTACCAAAACATTGCCTCGTAGGTCACGCACGTCTGGAACGTGCCCTAGGTACGATGCACTGCCCTGCGTCCATCAACTTGAGGCATTCAATATAATGTTTGGTAATGTACTAACCGAATACAGAAAGACATCAATAAATCTACTATTACATTCTGTTGTGTACTGGCTTACCTATTTGGAAATCCAAATAGATAGAACTTGAAATTTTATCGTCTGTAGATAATGTTCTTACCAACTCATTTGAAAATATAATTTGTTTTTATTGTTATTGATGGGCCTTTTACTGTACCTACGTTTGGAACGGACATACTTTGAAAACTGTACCTACCTAGCCATAGACAATTTATGATCTTTTTCATTACTCATACTCTGAAAGTAGGTCTGAAGTTGCCTGAGGGGCCTAATTGAAAGTAAAACTTTCAGCCCTAGGGAGAATCGCTTTCTACTGACAGCTGTCAAATTATAAAAAAAAACAAGTTCTATTTTATTCAACCATGTTCCAACTTTCTAAAGTCTTTCTAACTGCAAGGAGGTCGTTGAACCAAATTCCAACTTTTTATTCAAGGTTGGAAACCCATTACAACGGTAAGAAGTTTAAAAAGTCTAATTAGAGCGCAATGTAAAATTTAAATTTAAATAACATAAAGATAGTATAAAATAAATAATATACTCGTATCTTCTAAATAACTTGATTAATATATAGCTTCAACTATTTATTTAAAATAACATAGATTTGAGCAAACAATTTACCATTTTTTAAATTATGAGAATGAAAATAATGGCTGAATAATGCTGGAAAGCCGAAGCCGAAGGCCCGCCAGAGAAAAAGAAAAAAAAAACCGGGAAGGCGGCAATTCAATCTTCATTTTCACTAATTTTTCTTTCATGTTTTTATTTTTACTTTCCTTGTATTCGTAATGAAAAGCACAGTGTTTACCTCGGGTGAAAGTCTTTTAAGTCCCTCAAGCTCCATTGGCGCCCTCGCTACGCTCTGGCGCCAAACCCGTCTCGGGACTCAAAAAACGTGACTTTCAACACTCAGGTAACAATGTACTATTCTGTACAGCAGTTAAGTAAGGTTGTAGGCAATAAATATTGCACATCGGCTTTACTGCTTTAGTAGAGCGCTATCTCTTTCTGACGCACATTACGCTCATCATCATCATCATTATCAGCCTGAAGAAGTCCACTGCTGGACATAGGCCTCCCCTACACGTTTCCAGGAAGAACGATTCTGAGCCCTTTCCATCCATCGACTTCCCGCGATCTTAACAATGTCGTCGGTCCATCTGGTGGGTGGGCGCCCTACGCTTTGTCTTCCGGTTCGTGGTCGCCATTCGAGAACCTTTATTCCCCAACGGTTGTCAGTTCTTCGAGCTATATGGCCTGCCCATTGCCACTTCAACTTACTAACTCTACGAGCTATGTCGGTGACCTTGGTTCTTCTACGGATATCCTCATTTCTGATTCTATCACGTAGTGAAACTCCCAGCATAGCTCTCTCCATAGCTCGTTGCGCGACTTTGAGCTTGTGCATTACGCTCTATGAAGCCGAAATTAGCCGATGTGCAATATTTGTTGCCAACTTCTAAAAAAAAGTTTTTTTTTTAATTCAGGTTTTTGTTGAGACACCCGTGATATAAACGAAATTGTTAGTTTAAATAAGCACTGACTACTACTTCTGGGTTGCAGTAATCTAGAAATATGGCATGGGGTACGGCCTAGGCCTAGTTTAGTTAGGTAATACCTTGTATCTAGATTTTAAGCACAGCATTGTATGTAGGTATGCATACACCCGCTTATATATACCACAGAATAAAAAAATTGAGTTGCAATTTAAAAATCAAGCAAAGATTTTATTTAGTCTATGTTCGTTTGAGAAAAAAATAAAAAAACTTTTATTTAGATTTTTTAATTTGAAAAAAAAACTAAAGAATTAGGTACATGTGTATGTTTTATTTTATATTAACGAGCTGGCATGACCGACCTTCGCTCGGGCACAAATAAGATAATACTGGCTCGGGGTTAAAAAAATAGTATTATTATTCGCCAATAGATGTCGGGTAGAGTCGTATCTTTATTGGCTTTTTTTTAATGAACAACGCCATCTGCTGGAATAGTTTGCAGTTAGTTGCTCACAATCGCCAATAGATGGCAGGGTTTTAATGAACAACGCCATCTGCTAGAATAGTTTGCAGTTAGTTGCTCACAATCGCCAATAGATGGCAGGAACAGTCGTATATTGAGTTTATGTTTGATTATTGCAAAACACTCGCAAGGGAATGAAAAGGGCTCAGAATCGTTTTTCCTGGAAATGTGTAAGGGAAAACCCATGTGGACTTTTTAGGCTGATGATAATGATAATCATGATGACTGACTGGAAAATAATATACAACCGAATTGAGAGCCCACTTCTTTGTTTGAAGTCGGTTTAAAATAAGTATAAGTTTAAAACGTTGTATTTTAATTTACGAAAATCATCTAGGTACTCAGTTTTGTCATTGACTGTACTTTAGATCTAGAAACTTGAAATAGAGACCTAGAAAGCCCTGTTTATATCAACACCTACCATTATTACCTAATTCCTACGTAGGACCAGTAGTAAAAAGCTTGCAAAATCATAGCAAGAGGTATTAAAGCCTTAAGAGGCCGGCGGAGGGCGAATTTTCATACAAACGTAATACCAAAATTATTACTAGCTTAGGCAGATTTTCACTATATTATTGTAATAACTGTATTCGTATTATATATCTAGGTTCCTGAACAGTTTTTATTTTAAATTACTTAATTTAAAATAAAAACTGTTCAGGAACCTAGATAAATACTATACAAATACAATTATTACAATATTATAGTGAAAATCAGCTCAAATTAGTAATAATTTTGGTATTACGTTTGTATGAAAATTCGCCCTCTGCTGGCCCCTTAATAATTAGTCCAATCGGGGGAGACATAAAACTAGCCTGAAATAGATAAAAATCAAGGGAGCGATTTTTTTTAAACGTCATAAACTTGATAGTAGGTATAACTCTGCAAATATTGAACCTAGCATATAAATGATAATGACCAAACTTGTGAGAAATTAAATTTCCAACAACTTTTGATACCACCATTTTTGCTCTATATGTGGTATGTGTATGATATCATGTTATTATTATTTTATAAATAAATAAATAAATAAATATTGTGGACAATTCACACAACACTACCCAGCCCCAAACTAAGCAGAGCTTGTAATATGGGAACCGGATAGCTGATTATAATACTTGAATACATTTTTTTTTTGTAAATACATACTTAGAATACAATATAACACCCAGACAGAGAACAAACATTTATGTTAACCACACAAATATTTGTTCTCGGTGGGGATCGAACCCACGACCTACGGTGCAGAAGGCAGAGCTACTACCAACTGAGCTAGAGGCCAGTCAATTATCATCTTAATACTTAACTAAATCACGTCTAATTTTTACTGATTTTTTTTTAACTTAGCTTTACTTTGACATACCAACATAATACTTAATTATTTATTGACATTGCCATCCAATTATTTCTTTTTTAATTTTGTTATGCACCTACTTAACAAATTATGTTATTTCATTTTTGCATGCCGAGTTAAGCGGTAAAGAGTGTGAACTCAATTAGTTATTAGACCTGTACACAACCATACTTCAAGCAAACAATAAATCATTTCATTTTTAGAGTTCAAAATTAACGTGTTATTTCAGAAAAACGAAAAAATTTAACTCAAAAACAAAATGGTTTGGATTAGTGGTACTTTCAAACGGTAAAGGAAAACATCATGAGGAAACCCGTGGCTTAGTCAGCTCCGCACGTATTGACCATGTCTTTCCTGTGGATTAGGCCGACTTAGCTGTCAGGATGGTATAGGTGCTGGGCAAGCCTATTCCATCTAAAAATCCTGTCCCAGGCACTATAGCGTCCCGTAAGTAGGGGCATGAGTAATCACCAGTTGCCCCTGACGCTATATAAATCATCTACAATAGATGCAAAGGACTGTTTAATTTTTTTTACGTATTAATTGAAACATAAAATGAATTCTGCGAAACATCGAATGTCCATAAAAATTGAAGAGAAATTAATGAGCTATAATTTTCTCTCAAGAGCATCATCATTTAATATTTATCGATGTCCTGGACCCTAATTCTCGGGCCGACCGAGATTTTCAATGTCCCTTAAATACACATTGGCATTGCACAACCCCGCACTCTTTCTACGTTTTCCGTATATCGTAGCTGTCGAGGCTTCTACGATGAGGTCGTCGATGAATTACTCAAGGAAATCATCCATTCTCTCTTCGAAAAGAAGCAATAAGATAAAATTGCAAAATGATCTCGGTCACCCAAGAATTAAGCTCCTGAGCTTTTCGTAACTTACTTGGTTATTCCTGACCAATACACTAAGCAACGTTCAGCATGACCGTTATTTAGACGGGTGACTAGTCGTATTCACATTTGAGTGAAGTTTAAGTAGAAGTAGAGCTCTTTGTGTGTGTCTCGTGGGGGTGCGTACTACCACCATGCCTATTCCTGCCGTGAAGCAGCATCGCTGTGTACAGGTTTGAAGGGTGTGGGTGCCGGTGACATTACTGGCACGTGAGGCTGAACATCTGTAGGTCTCAAGTTAATGGACGCAGGGCTGTGCATCTTAGGGCACGTTTCTGACGTGCGTGACCTACGTGTTAAATAGGTGATGGTTACCACTGTGGTACACAATGGTTGCATAAAAAAAAAATCGGTTGTCTGTAAAGTCGGTTTACTGACGATAGTTGAACGTGACAACGTCATACAGCTGTCCACGCGGACGCATCGCTCACTCAAGTAGGAGAGAGACAGATGTCGAACGCTGCCGAACACGGAGGCCGTGCGTGCCTCTTTGTCGCTCGTCCTGCGCTCTCGCTTGCACTTCAAACCTTAAATGGAGCCTCAGAGCGAGGTAACGCCGCATGACTACTACAACACTACAAGCAAATTTTTTTTTTACTGTCTCATCTAGAAGAGGGCCTTCTTCTACTACTTTTTCTTTTTTTCTTCTTTCTTTTACTTTTTATCTATAAAAAACTTTTTTTTTGTAGATAAAAAGTTCAATAAGTCTTGAACGTGCTTCAATCAATAATGTTAAATACCTACGAATGTAGAATTTAATGAATGCAGGAAGCGAGATTAATGTATTTCGTCTGTTAACATGACAGAAACGAATCCGGAGTAAGCGCGTTGTGCAAGAGTGAACCAAGAATGTTCCAAGAAAACATTCAATAAAGTAAACTAATCGACGTGTTTGAATTAAATTGGATTATTCTAGATAGACCATCCTGGAATATTAAAGAGCATTCTAGATATACCTCTAATATCATTTTGGCAAAATTTAGAAAATTAGTAGGAAAACTCCTTGTGTGATAAAAAAGTATAGACATAAAAAAGTCCCTACGTGTTAGAAAAGGATACAGATCGATTTCGAAACTTTATCTTTCCTTCTTTAAGTCGAAAGTTTAAAACGACTGGCCTCTAGCTCAGTTGGTAGTAGCTCTGCCTTCTGCGCCGTAGGTCGTGGGTTCGATCCCCACCGACAACAAATATTTGTGTGGTGAACATAAATGTTTGTTCTCCGTCTGGGTGTTATATTGTATTCTAAGTATGTATTTACAAAAAAAAAATGTATTCAAGTAAGTATTATATCAGCTATCTGGTTCCCATATTACAAGCTCTGCTTAGTTTGGGGCTGGGTAGTGTTGTGTGAATTGTCCACAATATTTATTTATTTATTTAATAAAAAAAACTTGAAACACCGACTTCATGGCCAAACTACTAAACCGATTTTGATGAAACTATGGGACTAATCTGAACATAATAAAATGACATAATTACATCTAACCTTTCAGATAAAAAAATAGAATTTTTCAAATCGGTTCTTATAATTGATGAAGTTATGCTAAAACAATCATTATAGAAAGTAAGAGAAGCAAACGAATTGAGACCTTCTCTTTTTGTTGAAACTCCTACGGTTTGTACTAGAAATAGTACAAACCTTATAACAATGATTTTGTAATGCATTCGTTCGCCGATAAATTATTATCTGCTACGTTTGGGATGAAATAATAAAAAATCCAAATTTTCTGTAGGTACTCTGTGTACTGGATGTAAAAAGTATTTGAATTTGTATTTGTAGATGTAAAAAGTGATTCTCACAAAGATTACATTTTACATCTACAAATACAAATTCAAAATTATTTATTCGAGAAAAAGTTTTACAAAAATCTTGGCGTCATTTGGCATATCACCTAAAAGACAACGGTCAAGGCTGAGTCGGCCCCAGTGATGCTTAAAACGGAACGTATTAATTAAGGCAAGTTTACACTTGACATTTTGACCAAGTTTTCTTTTACTGATCATCAGACGTATATATATGACCAACAATGGTATATTGACGGATATGGTAATGTCAATTATTGGACTGATTCTTTTTCTCATTAAGTTAAAATACTGGTATATTGTATGAAATTTGTTGAGACATTACTGGGCTATAGTCAACTACACATCAAGTTAAACATCCGATACCGATTCTCGATCGCTCTCTGAAGGCAAAATCTAACGGTTTACTTCTTCTTCTTCATATTTCAGAGTAATACTCTTGTCGGCGTAATGTATGCATTTTTCTCTAGGTATTTCTTTTGAGGGCATCAACCCCCTTGACATCGTTAAACGATATGACGGCGATCTTCGCTTTTATTTGGCTCATGTAGCATATCCTTGGTCTTCCCTTTCTTCTCTTTCCTTCTACCTTTACTTAGATGGTATTTCTGATAAAGATGCCATGTCGTACAAGATGGCCAATCATCTTTCCTCTTCTAACGGTTTACTTAGATATAAGTGAAGTTGGGCACGATTATGATGCAAATAAGAACTGCATTTAGACAAAAACACTGATCAGTTTTCTCGAAAAGTAGATAGATAGACAAGGCCGTCTTAAACTAGGCTGGGGCCCTTGGGCACACAAGAATTTTGGGCCCTTTTGGAAAGTAATAAAAGCGAATTATAATAACATTTTTTTACTAAGCATGACCATTTATTATAGGTAATCGAATACAGTAGGATATAATGGCGTAGTATATGCCTTGAATTGTGAAAAAAATGTAGTGTGCCCGACAAAAATGTTTTGAGAATAAATGTGCCAGAGAATTGTCGGTCCTTCGGGGCCCCCTAAGAATGGGGGCCCTGGGCACGGGCCCCGTGTGCCCTTATGGTAAAGACGGTATTGTAGATAGTATATTATTTATTGCACTAAAACCAACATAACAACGTAGGTATCTATTCGATGCTTACTCTTTTATAGTTTAACTTTTATCTTTTATTCTAAAAAAACATAGTCTAGTTTCTTATTACATATTTATTAGGTAGGTAAATCAAGTAGAAATAGAGACAAAAGTTATCAAATTTTATTATACTGCACAATAAAAGAGACAGTAGCCTGCCTACCCTCAAGCTCCGGGTGAACTTTCACCTTTTGTGTCTTCTCTTTCGCACGCTTCACATTCCCGGCTAGTATTATCATGCTGTCCTGCTCGTACAACAGCGTTTTGAGGGTAGCTAGAATGTGCTCGGTAGATGTTGAGTTTTCTGTCAGGTTGTCAAGTTTAACAGCTACGGCTGTGCAGCACTCTGGCGACATCTGTTGGGGAATAAAACAAGTAAAAAAAAATTGTGCAAAGCAATGTGCATATACTTAATTTGTGTGTGTAATTCACATTCAAAGAAAATTATATTTCAAATACGCACTAAAGAGAAGTGGGTCTACGGTCTACGCTGACTTCTTAATATTATGTGCTATTATAGGACACTATAGCCTAAGATTAAAAGGCTTTGTCTACACAAAGATAGGTAGGATATGCACATCAGCCTAGTCACTATAGTTCGGCCGTTCAGAGAATGCGTTTACAAAGTTACGTCGTCAGTTCAATCGCGACGTGTCAGGACGTCGCGATTGAACTGACGACGTAACTTTGTAATGGCGTTGCAGTTACGATAAAAATATTTTTGCTGGTTGTTTACCGGTTTTAACAAATTGATGAGCATTAAAACAACATTATTATATCAATAATCAATGAATTTTATAATTTTGTGCCAAACTGAGTGTCAAATAACTTGTTATACAATATTTTTCTAAATCTATACTGCGCTATTACAAGGTTATGTCAGCGCTTTATATTTGTAGTGCTTACTAACTATGATGATTAACTGTGACAAACTGATCAAACTGTCAAACGCATTCTCTGAACGGCCGAACTATAGTCGCTTAAATGTCTTCTCCGACTTTGTATACCTTGATCTGTATCCGTGTGAAAATGCTAGGTAGGTAAAAGCAAAAGTTTCAAAGACACTTTGAAACTTTAGCTTCTTTTTATATTTATATTCATAGCTTAATCTACCTTCAATATCATCGGCTTGAACCCATCAAGATGGACGTCCACGCAGTCAGGTTGAAGATGCCTAGAGTACAGCCAGCCGTAGTTGGACTGTTCTGACCTCAGCTCTTGGAGCATGGTCTCTCGGAGCAGAGATTCTGCCTGAAAAACAATTTGTATTACCGAGAACAAATATTTGTGTGGTGAACGCAGATGTTTGCTTTCTGTCTGGAAATTTCTGTGTATTTATTCAGTAGGATTACAAGACTAAACTTTGAGAAGTCTTATAGCAAGGTGAGTCTAGGTGCCAGTTCCACGTGACTAAGCCTAGAAGAACAGGCAACAAACGAGTGAAGAACAAATGAAGGAAATACTGTTTTGCGTCGTAAAGGTACTCTCATGTGCAGCATCAGACTGGACAATAGTCGAAATCGCATTTGCTACCCGGGTCCCAGCTTGCTTGGGCCCCCCTAAAGGCCTGGGGCTCAATCTAGACCAGTGACTTTTTTGTCACGGTATAGATAGTGCAATTCACGAAGACGCGCCCCTCGCGGGGTGCGGGGAGTTTGCTCCGAGCGGCAGTCGCGAACCGTAGTCTATTCATTGTAGTGTGCGTGTGCACTCATAGGTAATTAGCGTGTACCGATAACACTGAAACATTGACGGAAGCTTGCACACATATACTATAAACGGTTAGGAGGAATAGTGGGGCGCGCCTTCGTGGATTGCACTATCTATAGTTAAATATCACAAGAACTGTCAGTTTCTTTAGTTAATCTAACAGTTCTTGTGATTATATCTACCGTGGCAAAAAAGTCACGGGTCTAGAATTGAGCCCCTGGCTCATAGGGTTTGCGGCATCCGTAGGATAGGACGCCCGCGCAGGCTAGGCCCAGCTCTTGCTACATAAAACATAAGTAAAACTAGATCATACAAATAGAATTCGTTCATAGAATTAGAGAGAAATGAAATAGAACCATTCGAAAAAAATTTGCCTCGGGTCCCGGGCTTAGACCCAGTCCGAACCTGCTCATGTCCATAGAATTCCATCGAAATTTCATACCCTTCAAATTTAATTATAGCAATGTGAACATCACTGCTAGACTGAACTTTGCGGCAAGAAATCGGTAGGGCACTGATGTTAACATGGCTTTCGAAGCCTCATAGCTATGAGACTACAGACCTCAATCTACGCCATAGATAGACAACAATCAATGACAGGCCTCACTGCTCAGTTCGTAGACTCTGCCTCCTGTGCTGAATGGCGTGGGTTCGATCCTTAGACCGAGAACAAAATAGTTGTGTACTGAACATAGAAGTTTGTTCTTTGTCAGGGTGTTGTATGGCAATCTGAGCAGGTATGTCTTTACCAAAAAAATATATAGGTAGGCAATTAATAAGAGATATCTGGTTCCCATCGCACAAGCTCTGCTTAGTTTGGGGCTAGTGTGGATTATAAAATTAAATAAAAACTTACATATTTCAGCAAATCTGCAGCCGTGAATGAACCAATCATGTTTGCCTGTTTCCCTTCCAATTGTCAAATTAAATTCCAGCTTCAATATAATTAAGTAGGCTTTCGAGATTATTATTGATAACTATAGTTTTATTTGCATAGTCCTCATGATAAATGGAACTTAATAAAGCTTTGATAACAGAAAGTTAATGAAAAAGGTTGATTTGATTTCAAAAACCTAAAATATAAACAGGGTTCAATAAACGCTGCGTGTGTATACATAAATAAAATAAAATAAAATAAAAATAAAAAAGCCTATTTATTCCAATTTTACAATATTCACATACTTAATTATAGTTCATTTTCACATGCATTTCTAAAAATTGTATATTCTCATTTTTTATTTGTAATCTTGTTATTTATAATATTTATATAACATTAATTTATTTCATACATATTTTTTCGTTTATTTATTATTTGCAGTATTTCTTTGTTAGGACCCCTCTCGGGTAAAGGCCTCCTCCAGGTCTTTCCAGCGGTTTGTCATGTTTTATGTATCAGATTTTAGTGTTAACAATTCTTTCTTTTATGGACTGGACAGCGATCTTGCATTGTAGGTACATATGAAAATAAAGTTTTCCTGTGCCCCTGGTTGGGTATTTTCTTTTCTTGAACTGGAGGGTTTTGGTCTAGCTCTCCCGCGGTGACCAGCCGTATTGGGATGCTTTTTTTTGTGTGGAAGTTTTCGTTGTGGTAATTTGGAGAAGGCGGTGCTGATTGCTATAGATCATTTAAGTGGTTCTTAGTTTTGGTAATTGGCTCTTTTGTTTGAAGCGAAAGATAGTGCGTTATATTTCTGTTTTCGGTATATATTCTGCTCTTTTTCGCTGCTCTACTGCTTTCAGTTCGACTCGTGCTTGGGCTTGGTTCTCTAGGTGGAGCTCTCTTTTTTGTGGTTTTTCCATAGCTGGCTTTGTCATATTGTGTGGTATTTGACTCTCGAACGACTAATTTGTTGTATTTAATGAAGGCCTGATTTCCCTTTTCTGTTTCTATTTTTAGTTGCTCCTGTAGGTCCTTACGTTCCTGAAGGACTTTTGGAGGGAAATCTTCTTTTATATAATAATCAGTGTTATCAAGATTGTGTCTACTTTTCATTGCTAGAACCTTTTTTCCGTAAGTAGTAAGACCCACGTTGATGGGTCTAGGGTTTTCTCCTTTTTTTCCGATGCGTCTTACGTGTTGAAGTTCGTTCGAAAAGCATTCTACTTGCAGGTCTTCCGAGAAAATTTTTAGGATTATTTTTTCTAGGTCCGAGTAAGATTGTTCTTGTTCTGGCACGCCAAATATGACTAAATTTCGAACCCGTATTTCTTTTTCAAGATAATCTAAACGTTCTTCTTGTTTTTCTTGTTTTGTTTTTATTACTTCAATTTGTTTTTGGAAATTTACTAGTTTTCCATCTAACACATCCATTTTTGATGAGAGTTTGGCGTCGGTCTCTTGGAGTTGTTTCCCAATTGCCATGATTGCCTGCATTAGCTCGTCCATAGTCACTTATTTTGTTGTTCTCTTTTGTGAACAAAAGAGCTATTTCAAACCAGGTGTGTTCAAAATAAAATATTAGTCCAAGAAACAAAAACTTGAATGCAAAAATTATAAGTATGTCGGCCAGACGCGAACTCAGGTGTATTACTTAACAGTCGGCGTATGTTAACGCACGGCCAGGCAGTCGTTATAGCGATGCTCGAATTTAGTGTTTTGGTCGCTCGTATTATTTTTAGGTGCCAGGTAGTTCTGTTTTATCTGGGTTTGATTAATGTTTTGCCACCGTCAACTTTTGTTTTTAGTGAAAGGTAACTGTTATTTTGGTCTTTTTATCCAGATTTAATCACTTTACACTGCACTGATAGTTTATGTATTTAATATTTATTGAAAACAGAGTTTAGCTTTTGCACCTTACATACACACGATCACTTTGTTTATTGTTATTATCGAGTTCACTATCGTCACTTTATTTTCCACTTTATTGTTAGTAGTTTTGCGTATTTCGTTAAGCAAACATTTACTCAAGCTCTTAGTTTATTAATTTAGTTGCTGTAGCATTTAGAACACCCGTTTATTGCTTGATTATATTATTTTTTATTAAAAGTTTACGGAGTCGATATGCACGGTGCACCGTAGCGCCATCTTATAGTTTTATAGTTTTATAGTTTTTATTTAGGACAACAAACAATTGCACTCACATATTACAAAACAATTATAAAGTATACTAAGTAGTTCTTAGAGTGTAATCAGCCCCGTTATCCGCAAATGAGACATGAAGTATCGGGCGGTATGAATGCATGCATAAATAATAAAAAATAAAGTAAAGTAAGTAGGCACGCAGGTGTATTCCTTCGTATAATTATTCGAGTAAACAGGCTTATGTATCTATTGTATTTGCTATATAACGCAATTTTAGAAGAAACAAACCAATACACCTACTTACCCACTCACATACCTAAAATTAAAGATATAATAATTTGAGTTCAACCTAATCAGTGTCTAACAAAGACATCATACTGTCTTGTATGTTTTTTCTGAACGAACCAGGTGAAGTTGCAAAGAATTCAATGTTTGTGAAATGCTTATTATATTGATTCATAATTCTATGCAAAGGTGCACGTTTACCTGCGTTCGTTTTACAAGGAGTGGGAGCGAACAAATAGCGTTTGCGAGTCTCTCGTATATAACAACGATGTGGAATGTGAATACAAATTTGGTTGACAAGTTTACTACAGTCGAATTTTTCATGACATATATTATATAATAGCATTTGATCCAGAAGCAATCTTCTCATTTTAAGAGTTTGTAAGGAATATTTATCTAGAAGTGTGACATATGGGGACTTAGAACGACAGCAGCGATAGTTCATAGAACGCAAAAATTTGCGTTGGACAGTTTCTAGTTGACAATTATATTTATCATAATGCGGGTTCCAAACAGACGTGGCGTATTCCAGCTGAGATCTTATTAAAGATTTAAACAAGAGTAGATACGATGATGACCTTTTGAAAGGGGTACAAGTTCTCATAACAAAACCATATAGCATGAAGGCTTTGTTTACAATATTATTTATATGAACATCAAAGTGTAGCTTAGAGTCCATTGTTATTCCCAAGTCTTTGATCAATGAAACTTTTTGTAACGGCGAATTGCATAGTGAATACGTGAAGTTAATTACATGAATTTTCTTAGTAAATGTAACAGACTTGCATTTAGATAGACTTAGATGAAGCTTGTTTAAAGTGCAGTAGATTGTAAGGCGGTCAAGATCTTCTTGTAGTTTAAGACAGTCATCCGTGATAAGGATTTCACGATAGATTTTAAGATCATCGGCGTAAAGTAAAAAACGAGTATGTCTAAAGCAGTCATTAATGTCATTGATAAAAATAACAAAAAGCAAGGGGCCTAAAATTGACCCTTGGGCTACCCCAGAAGTGACCTTTATTATATCCTCAGAGGTGAAACCATTAATTGCAACGCGTTGAGTCCTGTTTCTAATGTAGGAGGAGAACCATCTTAGTAGGTTACCGCGAATACCGTTAAAAGCTAGCTTCTGCAAAAGCAAATCGTGGTCCACCTTATCGAAAGCCTTGCAAAAATCTGTGTAAACTGAGTCAACTTGAACACGCCTGTCCAAACTTTGAAAAAGAAAGTTACTGTATAAAATTAAATTACTAGCCGTGGAACGTTTTTTTACAAAACCATGTTGTTCTTCAATAATAATTCTATGTAACAACGGATATATATAGTTATGCACTAATCGCTCAAGGACTTTTGATAAGGTAGACAATAAAGATATAGGACGGTAGTTTGCTACATCGTTCCTGCTGCCGTTTTTATAGATAGGGGTGATGCAAGCAGATTTCCATAAGGCCGGGACCACACCTTCTTGCAGACTTCTATTGTATAATATGTATAACGGATCAACAAGAGACTCAGCAGTTTGTTTAATGAAAAACGGCGGAAGACCATCGGGCCCAGGTCCTTTGGTCACATCCAATGACATTAGTTCTTTTATAATTGAAGTTTTAGAAATATGCATATCAGAGAGCATAAAGTCACAGTTTTTGTTAAATGGTAAGGTTTCAAGGTCTATATTCTCACAACCACTCACTTCATACACCGAGCCAAAGTAAGAAGTGAAAAATTTACAAATTTCATCAGGCTTATCGGATTCAACATCACTATATCTCATAGTGGATGGAATGCCAGATTTTTTGTTACTGCTTTTGATGAAGGCCCAAAAAACCTTAACATCGTCCTTCAACCTATCCTCAATTGAATTTATGTAGTTATCAAAGCAATCCTTACTAATGACTTTAAATCTCTGGCGAAGCAATGAAAATTCCTCATAGTGTGACAGAGTGTTATATTTTTTCCACTTTATCCACGCCTTTTCTTTACTTTTAAATATGTGAATGAGTGGCCGAGAAAACCAGACCGGATAATCATTTGATTTTGGTGGACGTAAAGGAATATTTTTTTTAATGATGTCATAAATATTTTCATAAAAAACACCCACCGAGTCCTCTATTGTTATACCGTTTAACACACTAGACCAATCCAAAGCCTTGATCCTTTCATTTATTTCAGAGTATCTTCCTTCCATAAAACGGTACCTAGGCGTCGTACACATACTCATAGGCTTTATTGAAAAGTTGAAAGGCACAAGAACACAAAATGGTGGGTGTAAATTGTCCAAACGCACTAACGGGTCATGGGTGGGTGGTTCACAGGTACAAGAGTCGATGTTTGAGATAAATACGTCCAAAGTACGGTCCATAATATTTTTTATGTAATTAAACTGATTACTATGTGTCGACCGTAGGTAGTCAAATATGTATTTGTGAAGTAAGTAGTCTTTGTCTGTAGTTTGGGTTGAATAATTGCCGGAACAGTCGTAGTCCTGCCAATCAATATGAGGAATGTTAAGATCACCAACTATATAAAAAGTATCTAGGTGATTATCGATCAGTTCAAGCCGTAATGCATTTAAAAAGTTAGCATAAATGTTTATGTTTTGACTTGGTGGAATATACACACCGCAAATTAAATAGTGCTTTCCCCGTGTATTTAATTTTAAGAAAACATAGTCTATTATCGAGGGTAGAGGATCATCGCTGCAGCTGGTGTCGAGGTTAGAAGCGAGGCATACCCGCGCAGCGTGGATGCCGCGGCGCACAGCCACCAACACGCCGCCACCGTCCTCCTTCCCGGTGGCAACGCGATCTCGATCGCATCTATAAACTTGGTAACGGGAATCAATGACTTCGCTATCTGAGATACTAGGTATAAGCCACGTTTCTGAGAGAATAATTACGTCATAACAGTTCGCTAAAATATTGTTAAAGAGTGTATTTAACTTAGTTCTTAGCCCCCTACAGTTTTGATAGTAAATTGAAATTTTATCAACCATTTTTATAGCGTAAAATGTAAAAAAGATTACTATATTTTATGTACGTAAAAAGAAGATGAGAAGTTTTGCTACCTGGATCAGCATATTTAAAATGTATTTTATCAGAAAACTTAATAAAGTCAGTTGTATTTAAAACTAAGCAATAGTTTAAGAGTGTTATGATCATACAATCAAAAAACATCGCAAAATAACGAACATAGTTAAACAGTAAACTCACAAGTTCTAGTAAGTTTTGTTGTAAACACATAGAGTAATGACGGTAATAGAGACTGCAAATAATACATTTCAAACTAACCTTCGATAATTGTTCGCTGCCCATATAGTGGCGAATGGCACCAGCGCAATCACAAACACTAGTGAAACAAGAATAATTGTAGGCCAGGAGACCACGAGTAAAAAAGTTTTTTATGGCTGCAAATCGTTCATAGCTTAAATAATAATACTTGTCACCACTACCAAAGAGATGTACAGCAATCACTTCGAAGAACACAGAAACCGCACACAAAATACGAAACATGGTCGCTGAAGTTAGGTGTTGATTCTTGACAAGTCTTTCTCCGTACGGATGGAGAATACAGGCGAGGTTTCGTTTTTTCGCACGAGTATGGAGCCATGCTTGACCCAGACGAAACGGAAGCCGTGCTGCTTGGCCGCTTGGCGGGTCTCCCGAAACAGGCTCTTGTTTTTGAGGGTGAGGTGCTCGTTGACATAAATTACATGAGGCAGGCCAGGGATGTTGAGTTGCTCCGAGGTGAAACCCTTGTGTAGGCGGACAGCGGATACAAAATCATCCCGTAGCACGTGGCTTGAGAACTTGACGACAACGTTCTTGGGGCGTGAGTTGTTTGGTTGGACCTGGGGGACTCGGTGAATTGAAGCAATATCCTGTTTATTTAAAGGGCATTTAATCAGTGCTGCGATATTCTCCAGTATCGCCTCGAGGTTTTCTCCACGTTTCTCAGGCAGGTTACCTATCTCGATGTTGCACTGGCGCGCCTGTTGTTCCATCACATCAAATTTGGCCTCCAAATAAGTGATTCTTAACGAGTTCGCCTGGACTTCGAGGCCTCTATTTTCAAGTGACGTTACACGATTTGCAATATCTTCAGTCTTGGTCTTCAAGTCCTCATAGTTGGCGTTGGTAAACTGGATTGAGGTTTTAATGTCATTGAAGTCTTCGATGAATTTAGCGAACTTATCATCTTGCTTGTTTAACCACTTTTCAAGCGTGGAAATCATGTTCGATTGGTATGTCTGTAGTTCAGCACGAAGGTATTGCACTTCAGTGTTAGTTGCTCCTTTTCTAAATGTGACGAAATCTGGCGACAACTCCTTGTCTATAAGTGATCCCGCGATGTTTAACTCAGCGGGCCTGCACTCCTCCGGCTCTTTACCATCATCCTGGTTAAAGGTTGTATTCAAATTTGACATTTTTTAAAGTTTGAGATAAAACTTTAAAAAAAAAATTATTTTATTTTATTTTAAATGAAGTCTCTGTTACGAAGTTACTCTATGAAAAATGCACACAAACACGGTCTATGTGAGAGCGCACGGACACAGTGACAGCGCGTAGTTGTCACGCAGCGCGAGGTGGTGGGGACGCGACCGGTATGCCCAGGCGCACGCGGCGGAATGAAATCTTCTCCGTGTATACATACGTATAGGTTAATTAAGTACAACTAACAATAGATTTATAAGTTTTACTAACAAAATGTCCCATGTTGACCAAAAATAAATAAATAATTAAAAAAATTAATAACATAATCATCACAGTCCAAAAAAATAGCTAAAATACTGTATTTTATATTTCAAATACCTAATCACCTAACTACCTAATGGCTCTGACCATCGGTTCTGGCAGAAAAACCGCGCTGAGCTGCCGTTAGTGGTGAAGCATTACGCTGAGCTAGAGCCGATTTGCTGCAGTGGCAAACATACACTGACCTCTTTTTGTTGTTTTTAATATGTTTCAGTGTGTTTTTTTTTCAATGTAATTTTTCTTTAGTACCTAAGTTGTAGGTAATTTTGTATTATAAATGTCAAAAATGTAATTTCTCTTTAGTACTTAGTTTGTAATATCGTCGTATCTTTCTTTCTTTTTTCATTTCTTATTTTAATAGTGTGTATGTGTGCTAAAGCAGCAAATAAATGAATGTCTATGTCTAATCATTACTTCGTATTTTAATTACTTACTTGCGATACAGTATTTTTCAATCTGTTTTTCAGTTAAAGCAAAGCATGTATTTTGCCCAGACTTACATACTGTTTATAGACTTTGGTAATTTATATCTATGCTAATAATATATTACAAGATTCAAAGATTTGTATTTTCATTATGTTTGAATTGAATAAACTCAAAAACTACTGCGCCGATTTCAAAAATTCTATCACCATTGGAAAGCTACATTCACCCTGAGAAACATAGGCTATATTTATGTGTTTAAAAAATAAATGTCCACTCGTGCGAAGCCGGGACAGGCCGCTAGTGTGAAATAAAATTACGTTGCAATGTTAAAAAACTTTATTTTCTTAGAAAAAAAACATTATTTGGTTTCGATAGAGGAACACAGTCGAAACTAAAATTAAACAAAACGATATTTTAATTAAAAAATCTACATCTTAGGGCACGTTCTTAAGGTTCGTGACCTGCAAGGGAATAATGCTGGTAGTATTCAAAAATGTATAAGTGCTATCTTATAATGCAACGATTTAACAATCACGTATAAAGGAAGGCTGGTTTACACTTTGATTAGTGTGAGTGCAGGTGATTAGTGCGAGTGCAGGTGTGTAGTGCGAGTAGTGTCCAATTCACTGTGAGTGTAGGAGATTAGTGCGAGTGCAGGCACGCTGCGAGTGAGGGGGAAGGAAGGGCGCGCGGGATGGCTACTCGCAGTCCACTCGCAAAAAAATAGAACACGCTTCTATTCACTTTACTACACAGCCAACTAATCACCTGCACTAATCAGTCGCTGTCCACACCTAGTCACTAAGCACCTGCACTAATCACCTGCACTCGCACTAATCAAAGTGTAAACCAGCCTTTAGGTATAGTCTTGTTTTCCTTAGTCTATGGTAGTATTAGGCAACAAATATTGCACATCGGCTAATTTCGGCTTCATAGAGCGTAGTGTGCGTCAGAAAGAGATAGCGCTCTACAAAGCCGATGTGCAATATTTATTGCCTACAACCGTAAATTTGGTGCTCTAATTTTACAAAAATATTAAAGCAAGTGAAAAAAAAGGAATTTTAAACTGGTTTTAAATAACATAGATATCACAGAATTATTTGTACATAGCAAAAAAATAACAACATTGAGAAACATTCCTTAAAAATAGTTCTGTGTTCGATTCCTAGATGGCGTTATACGTACGAGAACTTACATACAGCATCAGAATAGGGACTAAAGCTGGGAACAAATTAGCGGACGCGTCCGACGGACGCGGCTTACAGCCGCGACTGATAGTGTGCACAGTCGAACGGGACCTGGCTTACCAGATTGCTGTCGGACGTCCGAACGCTCAAGGTTACGTCCGCGGCTTACATCCGATAGTTTGCACACTTCAGTGTACATTCATTATCTATATAGATATCTATCAGCCGCGTCTGTCAGCCGCGTCCGCTTAATATGTTCCCAGCTTAACCTATAGCTTGTTGTAGATGGCAGCACGAGCGACTATCTTTTTTTGTATAAACGGAGAATAATTCTCCAAATTCATCATTTTCTTTTTGTATTTATGAAGAATCATTTCTCCATAATAATCATTCACATATTTGATTACAATTTCTTTGATAATTATTAATTTATGTTATGACTTGCTTAATAAGTACTATTTTTCAGACAAAAATGTAAAATTGTTAAGGAATTAATAAAAAAAACATATATTCAAAGTTTCCTTTCCATCCAAAGGTTGTCTAGAAGATCGCTCTTAGCGATAAGGCCGCCTTGTATTGATTACTTTTGTAATAGTTTCTGTAGGTATGTATTTCTTTGTGTACAATAAAGAGTTAATCTATCTTTCTATCTTTATTCATCTATCATTATCCGACAATGACAGATAAATCATGAAGCTGTCAAATGTCTCATCATTGCGAACAAACGTCAAATTGTCTCCCCATTTCACTAACGCCATCTAGGATTAACATTTTTTTACAGAATGCTTCTCATTTTACAAAGAACTTTGAAATTGGAATGTTAAAATTGTGTCAAAATACACAAAAGTAACAAACAAATACAAACAAGGATCTTAATTTAAATAGCTGTGTTTTGCACCGCGTCAGAAACCTCTTATATCCTCCTCTCTGTCTGCCTTAAACTAAATGAGAGGGACAGTCGGCGTCGCAACAAACGGGAAACTAAATTAAACTCTACTACAAATATTTGAAAGGTTTTTTTCTAATAAAATCCAGATCTAAATTGTATTGTGTAGAAATCTAGTTAGAGGAGAGATTCCTTACCTAAGTTAGCTAAAAATAGCAACCACAAAATTTAGTACAAATGATTCAGAATTTGTACTAAACTGTCTAAATGTAGTTCCATAAAAACAAATTAATTTAAATTAAGTTCTCACAAACAACAAATTATTTAGATTTAGTTAGCAATTATCTAAATCGAGTTACAGAAATTACAAATTAACAAAATTAAGCTAACTAAAACCCTAATAAAATCACAAATTTAACTATTTTTTTATACTAAAAGTGGATTTTTACATAGCTTTAGCAATTTATTTTTCTATCAAAAGGCTACATAGAAAAAGCTGCTAGCTTTGTATTTTTAGTTACCTAAAATTAAGCTATTACAACCCAAATTAAATTTAATAAAAGCGGCCAAGTGCGAGTCGAAATCGCGCAAAAAGGGTTCCGTACACAATCTATAAAAACGTCAAATAAATTATGTTTGTCGTATGGGAGTCCCCTTAAATATTAGTTTTATTTTAATATAATTATTTATTTTTAAAGTGAATAATATAACTCAATATTCTGTGAATATTTCAAAAACGAGCAAAAAAATCAAGTTTGTTTGGGAACCCTCCTTAATAATATTTATTTTATTCGGTTTTTTAGTATGTATTGTTAAGAAATACATTGTCTGTGTCTGTCAAATTTCAACTGTCTATCTATAACGGTTCATGCGATACAACATTAACGGTGAAAGACAGACAGACGGACGGACAGCGGAGTCTTAGTAATAGGCTCCCGTTTTACCCTTTGGGTACGGAACCCTAAAAAACAAATCTCATGTTTATTATACTAATTTTATCATATGTTTTTTTACTAAAAGTGCATTTTTTAGTAATTTTTAGTCTTGGATTTCGGAACCAAAAGGCCACATTGGGTACGGAACCGTACCTAACTATTTAAATATGCGTTTTTATACTAAAAGTGCATTTTTTAGTCATGTTTAGCCTTGATTTCGGTGCTAAAAGGCCACATAGATATGGCTGGGACAACTCTGAGTAGCAACATAGGTTTGATACAGAACATAATAAATTGCGACAAATAAAATGTAAAAGTATTAGATCTACATAAATTATTATCAATTTGTCTAAAAGAATATAATATAAGAGCTGTTGTGAAGGCGGATATTATAATGGAGCGATTTTTTGTGTAATGTCGAAATCTGAAACAAAATAAATAAATATTGTAGATAATTCACATAACACTACCTAGCCCCAAACTAAGCAGAACTTGTACTATAGAAACCAGATAGCTGATATAATACTTAAATACTTTTTTGACGTGACAACGTCTTATAATTCGATGGAGCCGGCTGCACTCAGGAAATAACATGACTCATGCGACGTTACCTCGCTCTGAGGCGTTCCATTTAAGGCTTGAAGTGCAAGCGAGAGCGCGGAACGTTCGACATCTGTCTCTCTCCTACTTGAGTGAGCGATGCGTCCGCGTGGACAGCTGTATGACGTTGTCACGTTCAACTATCGTCAGTAAGCCGACTTTACAGACAACTGATTTTTTTTGTAAATATCAATAGAATACAATAAAACACACACACTTACTGTGCAATAGTAGGTGTAACAGAAATAGCCCATCCAAGCAAATACGCGGTGCATTGTATGAGAGCGTACATTGGCGTAGTGGTGACATTGATGCTATCGGGATTCTCGCACCAACGGAACGCCTGAAAATATATTTAGTGCATTATAGTAACTCTAACACATCCTACTATAATATAATTATAAGTTTAAATAACTTGAGAAACCGACTTCATTGTGAAACGGCTAAACCGATTTTAATCAAATTTGTTTGGGACAATCTGGACGTAAGAATAGCCTTCCAAATAAAAAAATAATTTTCTAAATCGGTTCATAAATGACGGAGGCATGCAGTTACAAACATTAAAAAAATATTTAAAAAAAAATGGCAACACCGATTTTAATAAAATTAAAATGGAACCAATCTGGAAGCAATACCTTTCAGATAAAAAAATAATTTTTCAAATGGCGAAGTCATGCGATAACAAACATAAAAAAAAATACCGAATTGAGAACCTCCTCCTTTTTGATTGGAAGTCGGTTAAAAATGCGAACGTTTGTGAGTATGGATAACTTTTTTATTGATTTTATAGTGTTTACTAAACTTAAGAAATCCATGTTACTTAAAAAGAGCGCTGGTGGCCTGGTGGTAGCGGCCCCGCCTCCCGATCCTAGGGTGGTGGGTTCAAATCCAGTCGTGTACCAATGAGTTTTTCTGCTCAAAAGTTAAGAGCCGAGCGGGATTTGAACCCGCGACCTTCCCCTTGGTACGGGGCTGCTTTTGGGACATTATAAAAATCTTTGTGATTTCCGTAAGTATAGTCTTCTTCTTATCGCGTCACTGATTCTTTCGAACCAAGTGTGGTGAAAGGATTTTAAGTACGCCTCAAAGAGGCTCCTTTCGTGCACTTGACAATATTTTCGAACTTTTAGGTTCTACGATATGCCGGTTTCCTCACGATGTTTTCTTTCACCGTTTGAGAGCACTAGCATTGTGTACATACATTTTTGGGCAGAAAACTCATTGGTACACGACTGGATTTGAACCCACGACCTTAGAATCGGAAGGCGGGGCCGCTACCACTAGGCCACCAGCGCTCTCAATAATAATAACTTTAAACATAATAATATTAGTGTTAGACACTATGTTTAGACTAAACAATTTTAAAACTGAGCTGAGGGGCCAGTCAATTAAGAGGGAATCACACAGGCGACTCTCCATACAAACGTAGTCCCCTATTTCCTCCCTGGATAATGCCTCTAGAGTAACCATTTTGTTTCATAAAATCCAGATCTGCTTTATACGTGCTCGTATGTTTTCCTTTTTTTCAGAAACTTATTGATAAAGAAAATATCACCTCCAATTCATATTTCGTATAAATCATATGAGGGTCATATATTCTTTATCAATAAGTTTCTGAAAAAAAGGAAAACATACGAGCATGTATAGCAGATCTGGATTTTATGAGACAAAATGGTTACTCTAGAGGCATTATCCAGGGAGGAGATAGGGGACTACGTTTGTATGGAGAGTCGCCTGTGTGATTCCTTCTTAAGATTATACGTTACCAATTGCACTGTAGTCATAGGATCTTGCTTAACAGCAACTGCCAAATAGGTAACCCCAGCTATGGCGACCGTCAAACACGCACTCACGATGTGCCAACGCACCGCTACGCTAGAGGGGTAGTCAGCGTGGAATCCGTACTGCCAGATAAAAGGATCTGACACGTAGAGGCAGAGAGCTGGTGCTAGGAACAGACCTGGAGAAGAAAGTGAGTTAAGCCATGACGGTGGTTGATGGCTTCCGTCATGGCTTAACGGGCTTACGTTATAATTTACCTAGCTGGTATAGCCATGACATACTTATTTCATATGCTGCTAGGAATAGATGTAGCGAGTGTTAAGCCATGTCCCATTTTAAGGGTTTCCTTCATGGCTTGTAAGAGCAAACGTTATAGGAATATATCTCACGTTAAGCCATGACAGATACAATGGGCACCTATCATGGCTTGGCGTCTGTTTAATCCCGGAGAAAGTTATATAAGAACGCAGTTATGTAGGTACTATTATTGATCCAAGCAAGTATTTCTATACGAACAAGTTTAAATACATACAAATAAAAACTTTTTGGTTTGAATAAATTCAGTGATTTTGTATCTTTTTAATCTCTTACTGGCCATTATAATACGTACCCACTATACCAATACAGCACGTACCCACTATCACACTATCCCACTATACGTACCCACTACCCCACCATAGGTACATACAAATCGCTTTGGTTAAACTGTGTCGCGATGAATATTACTGACTATTATATCACATACCCACTATTCCACTATATGATCCCACTATACGTACACACTATAGCACCGAGTACGCCCTGGTGGAGGAAATGCGCCGCTACGTACATCCACGGCTTGAGTACCGCGAGCCGATAGCCCACGCTAGGCCAGGGTTTGACATACTCTTCACCCATGGTCTTATTGACCATTGTACAGAGTACCCCCTATCCCACTATACGTATCCACTATTCCACCATACGTACCCACTATCCCACTATAAGTACCCACTATACAACTATACGTACCCACTATAGCGCCGAGTATGCACTGGTGCGGGAAATGCGCCGCTACATACATCCTCGCCATGAGTACCGAGCCGAGAGCCCACGCTAGGCCAGGGTATGCTATACTCTTCACCCATGGTCTTATTGACCACTTTCTGTGAACAAACATGTTACTATAGAGGATTTAATTACACTTTGATACGTCTTAAAGCAAGGTAACTGGCAAAAACTGGTCTAGGCTTGGTCGCGTGGAACTGGCAACTAGGGTCTAGAGTGCCAGTTCCACGCGACCAAGCCTAGAAGAACAGGCAACAAACTATGGCTTGGTTCCTACTAGGGGCCGCTAGGGGACTTGGGACCTGACTAGTCTGCCAGGTCTGCAGGAGCCAGAGGCGAAGGCCTAGCGGGTAATGGCTCTCACATATACTAGTATAGACAGTCTTGTCATGTACAGTTACCTGTCATAAGCGACATGAGCAGTGAACATGACAGCGAGGGTTAATGTCATGGCAGCGGCTGCAGAGTGACCACTAGGGGAGCCCGGGCCTGTCTCGCATGTCTGCCGGGTTTGCAGGAGCCGGGGGCGAAGGCCTAGCGGGTAATGGCTCTCACTTAGTCTAGTATAGACTGTCTTGTCATGCATAGTTACCTGTCATAAGCGACATGAGCAGTGAACATGACAGCGAGGGTTAATGTCATGGCAGCGGCTGCAGAGTGACCGCTAGGCGAGCCCGGGCCTGTCTCGCATGTCTGCCGGGTCTGCAAGAGCCGGGGGCGAAGGTCTATGGGGTAGTAGGAGCTCTCACGAACCCACCAGTACGGACGGTCTTCGTAGAACCACCTGTAATTGAAAATAGGTAAGTGTTAATGGCTGCGATCAGATGTATGCTATATTATTATCTACCATATACTCCCGCCAACTCCTCAGTCTGAAGCGTGACAAACTCCGCCTTATCGTCGGAATTGTCACAGGACATTGCTCGCTGAACAAACACTTGTTTACACTAGGTGTTACAGACAGTCCTCTTTGCAGAGGATGTATAAGCACAGAGGAAACTGCCGCGCATGTACTCCTGGAGTGCAGCAGTGTGGCGCCTCAACGAGCACAACATCTTGGAGCACCGAAGACACCTAAGGAGGCCTGCGCCCGAATCCACCAGCTGCTGGCCTTCCTGGAAGACATCGGGTGGCTGAACTAGCAGCATCCACCCGTCACGCAAAAAGGGCCCACTTGCGGCCTACTTGCGGAAACCAGTCCGCTCATCAAGTATCAAGTATCAAGTAAGTATCTACCATGTAGCTTTGTGGTATTTGAATATGATATTAATATAATTAAGCATATACAGGGCATCTGATACCCGCTTCCCATCAGGTGGGCCGTATGCTTGTTTGTCAACTTAGTAGTATAAAAAAAAAAAAAAAAAAAAACTCATGGTTAGGCATGAGGGAAAGTACCTTGATATTGAAGACGGAACATTTTACTGAAAGAAGACATTATTTGAATTTAAAATATAAGTTAAACTGCATTCGCTTAAGTAAAGTAATGTGTTGTATAGCATTAGAGTCTCATTATTATTTATACAAACTTGAAAAACCAACTTCATGGTTAAAAAGGGATATGAACCAAGCCCAAAGTTTGTTGGTCTGTTAGGCTTGGTTGCACCAACTGACACCTTCTGATCTTTGAGACTTATCAAAGGAAAAATCTAGAAGCTTTGAGCTAGTTGAACCCTAAGAAGTAGCCAACCCAATGTGTCTTTGAGGGGCATGCAAGTCACCACAATTGATTCGAAAGAACTAGTGACACTATAAGAAGAAGCCAACCCAATCTCACCATTTCATAACAGTGTTCAGCCAGCCTCCAAACGCCATGCACAGTAACAGCTGAGCTGCAAACACTGAGTCCACGATCGACAGCAGCGGGAACACAATCTCCGTGATATGGTGAGGGTTGGAGACATTGTTCACAAACTCAAAGTAGCCATCATAGTCTTGAAACCTGCGGGAATGAAATAAGAATGGTTCATCATCCGCACTTGATGTGCAGACTGGTTTTCTGCAAGTAAACCGCTGGCGGGCCCTTTTTGAATAACCCTTGACTTGTGTGGCTCGAACGTTCTTAGGTTCTACGACACGCCGGTTTCCTTAAAACGTTTTCCTTCACCGTTTTGGGTGTACTGGTATAGTGCACATAAATTTTTCGACAGAAAAACTTATTAGTATGCAACTGGAATTGAGCCCACAACCTTAGGATCGAAAGGTGGGATAGCTAGGTAAGCTACCATTAGACCACCAGTGCTCTCCTGATGGAACAATCTAAAACTAAAGCATTACTCGCCAAACTGGGCTCATGGAAACTAGACAAGCAAAAATTGACTGGCCTCTCAGCTCAGTTGGTAGTACCCTAGCTACCCTAGCTCTACCTTCTGCACTGGATAGCCTGGGTTAGATCCCCACCGAGAAGTGATATTTGTGTAGTGAACTCAGATGTTTGTTCTCTGTCTGTCATATTGTATTTTGAGTAAAAGATTTTCGCAAAGGTAGTACAAGCTCTTCTTAATTTGGCGCTAGATAGATTGTCCACAATATTTATAAATTGGGCCTATGCTGCACAGCTCAGCTGTCCATCAGCTTAAGACATACAGATGTTCATGTGCATATAATTTCAAGCCCTCACACCCTTCAAACCGAAACAAAGCAACACCGCTTGTTGGCAGGAATAGACACAGTGACAGTACTTCCCTGGACAAGCAACACTCTAAGCTTTACTATACTTTATTTCTAAAGCTTATGGACTATCCAGCATCGGTTTTTTAGTCAGGTACATTAGGAGGTGCCTACTGCATTAGGCATCAGTCTTCAAAAAACTTGTGCAAAAGAGAAACTCAAGCCAACATTAATTAGAAATAGAAATAAGACTCTCTTGCAAGGACATAGACACAGTCCCAAAGTCTCCAGAACCTATCATACAAGCAATATCGATCTGTTTATGCGGCATTATGCGAAAAAGCTATCAATCTAACTGACCAGTCCTGAATAAACTCGATACAAGATATTCCGAAAGCGTAGATTTGCTCCATCGTGGCTGGGGTGCTGTTATTGCGCTAAATCATTGTAAATTATGTAATATTTTTAATTATTTCCGCATGGAGAAATTTGGAGATTTTGAAAATAAAAACATAGTAGATGATTGATAGATAACTGAACAGTTGACTTGACAAGTTGACAGTTCAGCAACTTGTCTGTTTGACATTGACTGTCATGATAGTAACAGAAAACATTAGGTTTTTGAACAGAAGATTCCGTTCAAAAATAAATTTCAATTATTTAAATTTTTTCAATAGATGTCACTTAAATGAACCGCTATCCAGCTCAAACAGCCGTATCGCTACCCAACAATAGAGAGCGTTGTATGCAATTACTAGCCATGTTTAGGGTTTATCCTGACTTCTCTGAAATAATAGTCTACAGTAGTGGATTAGATAATGATTTTTGATTTTTTGAAATCGAACAATTATTATTTTTAAAATAACTTCTAAAATTTATTAAACACAATACAAAGGTACGCATTCCACTACGCAACCAATTATTTTCTATTTTCATGAATTTTCATGATTTTTTTCGTGGTAACCAAATATTATGAGATACATAGCTTTGTTCTGACTCAGTAATTACTATCGGTCTTCATATCCCACTTGATTAATATTGATTATAAATTAATCTGCTTAAACAGTAGACAGTTAAAACAGTCTATGTAGGTTTCCTTGTCCCAGCTTAGTCAAAATAATGGCAAAAATATACGCAAATATGTTTTCTAAACCGATAAACGGAAATATTTTTCCTCTGCAACCTTACGGGGCTGCAAATTGCCAGCTAAGCGGTCGGACGGAGGTCCCAGACGGGCAGCCGCTAGTCCGGATTATTGTATTTTAATAATTAAACATTATTCTACGTAGTACGGTGGTGAGCGCAAGTTTGTGGTTAGACAAATTTAAAAAAAAGTTTTTGCTTGATGCTAAGGGGAAATCATCGTCTAGAACCAATCATTCCCTCGTAGGTCAAACACGTCAGGAACGTGCCCTACGATGCCCTACGATGCAATCTTTTTTCGGTTATATTTAGGTTCTAAGATGTAGTAGGCAACAAATTGCACATCGGCTAATTTCGGCTTCATAGATCGTAGTGTGCGTCAGAAAGAGATAGCGCTCTACGAAAGGAGAACAGCCGATGTGCAATATTTATTGCCTACAACCGTACTTATTTTGGGTTCTTTTTAGTTCTTTCTTTTTTTAGGTACTACGACATGCATGCCACGACGATTAAAATCAAACTTACTACAGTAATCACTACCACTAAGACACCAATGGCGTTATGAAGACGTATTAAGTACTTATACTACTTATTAGTAGTAGTAGAGCTCTTTAGAAGGCTCGTCCGGGGAAGCACTACCACCATGCCTATTTCTGCCTTGAAGCAACATCGTTGTTTCAATTTGAAGGATGTGGGTGCCGTTGACATTACTGGATTTCGCACGGGTGTCATTTTTAGATTTTGTTATTTTGGGAAAAATGACGCTGGTGCGAAGTCAGGGTGATTGCTAGTATTAAAATAAAGAGTCAAAACCTGTGTTCATGACTGTATGGCTGAGTCGCTCAGCTCGGTGAATTTAATCTGCAGAGGAACGAGACGAGGTTACACACGCTAAAACTATCCTAAGATAATTTCTAAGATATTTGGATACGTGACAACGTCTTATAATTCGATGGAGTCGGCTGCACGCACGAAAAACATGACTCATGCGGCGTTACCTCGCTCTGAGGCATCCATTTAAGGCTTGAAGTGCAAGCGAGAGCGCGGAACGAGCGACAAAGAGGCACGCACGGCCTCCGCGTTCGGCAGCGTTCGACATCTGTCTCTCTCCTACTTGAGTGAGCTATGCGTCCGCGTGGACGCTGTATGACGTTGTCACGTTCAACTATCGTCAGTACACCGACTTTACAGACAACCGATTTTTTTTATTCACATTATTTTTACCTACAACACTAGTCCTTTCACCACACTGGTTCAAAATAACTAGTGGCATGTAGGCAGATATCTCAAGACATATCTTTAACTTGTAACCCGTGTACATCCAAGGTACCCTCGTAAACGCTGTATGATCACGTAGAATTATTGCATTAAAATATAACCTACCCCTACCCCCTACCCCTAGGGAGTTGGGGGAGAAATGGGGGTGAAATGGGGGTGAATTAGGGGTGAAATGGGGGTGAAATGGGTGTTACAGCGCAACTTTGCAGGGGATAAGCATTTTAGAGGTAGATAAAGATGTCTTAAGTTAAAACTTAGTTCATTTCAGTTGTATAATAGCTTTACTTATAAGTGTTACTTAGGTGTGAGACATTGCTTTTGGCCTGCGCACATTTTACGCGATGGTGATGGCGATTAGGGCTACCACGAGCTCCATATGGTTATGGCTATGGCTGTCAAATTGTGTATAGGCTGACACACACATTCATTTTCTTCTTGGGTTTGAATGTGTTGACACTGTTAACACAGTTGTGACAGCCATAACCATAACCATATGAAGCTCAAGGTAGGCCAGCAGCTGAAACGCTGTCGCGATATTTGACAGCGTTTCAGCTGATCGCTATCGCTATCGCCGCGCAGGCCTTTAGAGTTAGCCTGGGTGGCCTTGTAGTAATAACCCCTCCTTCTGATCTCATAAGATCGCGAGTTCGAATCCAGTGGTGTACCTACCTATCTGGTAATTTATTTATTATTTCTGATAATAATGAATTTTAAAAGATTTTTTTTTTCTTTTTTAGCGACGCGCGAGACCTAAGGGCTGGTGGGTATCTGGAGCATTGCTATTCAGCGTGGCAATGCCACCAGCGTCTTGGGGACGCTTCCGTCTGGTACTGATTTGGATCACTTAAGGAAATCACAAAGAAGATTTTTATAATGTCACAAAAGTCAAGAGCCGAGCGGGATTTCAACCCGCGACCTTCCCCTCGGTACGGGGCTGCGCTGACCGCTGCACCATCGGATCCTAATCACACTCGACAAATAACTCTTAGGGACTGTTCGGCACTAACGCCGAACAGTTACAAAAAATCGAGTGTCTGTAAAGTCGGTTTACTGTCGATAGTTGAACGTGACAACGTCATACAGCTGTCCACGCGGACGCATCGCTCACTCAAGTAGGAGAGAGACAGATGTCGAACGCTGCCGAACGCGGAGGCCGTGCGTGCCTCTTTGTCGCTCGTTCCGCGCTCTCGCTTGCACTTCAAGCCTTAAATGGAACGCCTCAGAGCGAGGTAACGCCGTATGAGTCATGTTTTTTCGTGCGTGCAGCCAGCTCTATCGAGTTATAAGACGTTGTCACGTAAAAAATATTTGTGATTTGGATCAGTTGATCTCTAGATCGTTTAACTATCTTCAGATAGCTCAACTGTTCTTGTGTATTTGTACATTTTGTAATTATTATTTAATTGTAAGTTTCTTTGCGTAAATAAATGTTATTCTACTAATTCCCTACCGATCTTTGATTTAGCCATTTCCAATGCTACCATGCACCATGTCAAGTTATTATTAGACAAATCCCGAATCAAAATAAACGCCGCATTAAAAAACCACTTAAAAAATTACCACTTAAGTTCAAAGCTTGCTTCCTAAACGGCTCTAATATGTCACATTTGAGAGTATCTACCAATAAAGGAGCAATTAGTGAAGAGTTTTTTAGAGTATTATACTAGCTTGCACGCGCGGTTTTACTTTATAAATATTCTGTACCAATCGCAAGAAAATTCTAGCCCCAAACTGAACAGATCTTGTACTATAAGAACCAGAACCTAGCTAACTAGCGGTAGGCCTACTACAAGCTCTGTCTGGCTCTGTTTCTGGCTCCGGGTTTGAATCTACGTGAGTGCTGTCTAAATATTATCGTACGTCGAAACGTCACAAACACAGTATAATCACTCTGGTGAGCACTCACACAGACACAAAACCAGAGCCAGAGACAGAGCCAGACAGAGCTTGTGGTATGTTGTTTTTTGTATTTATGTACTTCTTTACTAATGTTCGGTTTATTATATTAGCTATAAAGACACGATTGAAAAATTGTGAAAAAAAACTTTAACTTGACTAACTCCATCATTAAACCGATTTAAAAGTCATCATTTTATGTGAAAATCATATACATATACATCGAAATACGTCTCGCAGAAATTTAGACTTAGTCTAAATTTCTGCGAGCCTTTTCTGCGAGATTTTTCTTAAGTCGTAAAGTAGTGATGATAATAATAAAATTAACAAAATCATCAATTTAACCAAACTGCTAAACCAATTATGATAAAATTTCTGTGAAACGTTTTTCGATGTACGAGTATGTATATGATCTTTCATATAAAATGATGACTTTTAAATCGGTTTAATAATGGAGTTAGTTAAGTTAAAGTTTTTTTCACAATTTTTCAATCGTGTCTATAAAGCTTAAAAATAATAGTCGTAATATAATAAACGGAACATTAGTAAAGAATTACACAAATACAAAAAACAACATTAAATTAAATAGTAGGCATGTCAAAATTTAGCAAGAAATTAATGGTCAATAAATACCTAAACAATAATTATATTGTATAATAATAGGGGCATGATAAAGAAAACAGTTGTCCCAGAAGCTATATAAAATCATCTACAAAAACCTAAATCTAATCAACAAACGAAAATTCTTTTTTTCCGCCTTTTTGGAAGCTGTTTCAAAAATAGACATAGCATTTCAGACAAACCAAACGTTTTTATTATTAGAGAAAAGCACGAGGGGAGATAATGTGATATTCTTGTTTTAAATTGATTGCGGATGACGTTATTACAAGGTTGTGTCGTAGTGCACTACGGTTTTATTGACGTTTGACAATGTTGGTTGGTTTTTTGCTTTGGTTATAATTGGACAAAATAACCATTTTGTCCAATTTGATTTTTTGGTGAGTTGAAGCTCCAAGGAAAGGCTTACTACATTCGTAGCAGGTGGGTATTATATAGGGACCTAATTTAGATAGCTCTAAGTAGTAAGTACCTAAGTATAATTTTTTTGTTTCATATAGTGCCTTAAAACTGCAAAAAAAAGTTGCAGCCTTCGCAGCTCAGTTGGTAGTAGCTCTGCTTTCTGCGCTGGAGGGCGTGGGTTCGATCCCCACTGAGAACAAATATTTGTGTGATGAACACAGATGTTTTTACTCTGCCTGGGTGTTGTATTGTATTCTTAGTATGTATTTAAAAAAAAAATATTATAAAAGTATTAGATCAGCTATATTTTTATTTATAAGTAAGTATAACTTGCTAATGATACAAGCATATGTCCCACCTAATGTTAAGTGGTAACCAGCGCCTATATTAATTGTCTCGTAGGTCACGCACGTCAGATGCACTGCCTTGCGTCCATCATCTTGAGGCATACCTACAGATGTTTAGCCTCACGTGCCAGTAATTTCATATACTATCTGGTTCCCATAACAAGCTCTGCTTAGTTTGGGGCTCATCATCATCAGCCTCAAGAAGTCCACTGCTGGGCATAGGCCTCTCCGACACATTTCCAGGAAGAACGATTCTGAGACCTTTCCTACCACCGTCCTGCGATCTTAACAATGTCGTCGGTCCATCTGGTGGGTGGGCGCCCTACGTTTCGTCTTCCGGTTCGTCGTCGCCATTCGAGAACCTTTAATTCCCCAACGGTTGTCGGTTCTTTGAGCTATAGGTAGTTTGGGGCTAGATAGTGTAATATTTATTTATCTATATTCGTAAAAAATCATAGACAACCCAATCAATTTTTTTATTTATCATTATGACGACAAGTGCTACTAACAAAGGGCGCAGGTGCCAGTAGCAACCCCTGCCTGTGATTTGACACACTATTAATCCGGATTTAGGTGGGTTTAAAGGGATTTATGGGGATTTTCGGGTGAAAAGTAGCGTTGATCTTGTGTTTTATTTATTTTTAGCAAGTTAGCACTTTATTTTTCAATAAAAAAAATTACTAAGCAATCTGTTGCTCTAAAATAGCGACCGCAATATATTGCAAAATAAAAAGTTACGACTTTCTTTACAAAACGGAAAAAATCGATTGACTTGTAAGTTGACAAAAAGAAACATATCCTCACCGCCATTTGTTTTCAAGGGCGTTCCGAATTCAAAAAAATACAACCAAAATGTTTTGTCATGTTGAACAAAGAGGTCGGGTGCGTTTACAACGCGTGACGACGGCAAGGATCGCCGCCTATTCTACCAGCCATAGAGAAATTCTTTTTTTTTTCTTTCACCACCTTACAGTAGTATTTTATTATTATATTGCGACGTTGTAATTAAGGATACTACCGCAATTTGTGGGCACAGAAATGGGTGTTTTCTTTGTTTTCGTGACAGATTTTTGAGAATTTCTTCTATGTCTGTCTGTGGCGGCGTGGCTTTGATAAGGTTGTAAATTATTGTAAAATTTTGGGACGCTGTAAATTTTTTTATCGAGGTAAAGATGGCCTATGATTAGGAAATTATTAGGCTGTAAAGCTATGGTTACTATGGTTAGTAAATATTGGAGGTGACAAAAAGGGCATCCAATAAAAAAATCCACACTTTTTCCAAAATAGTTTTAATATTTTTTTTATCTTATAAAAAATACATAATCTAAATTATTACAAATATCATAAAGGTTTGTAAGGATAATTCTACGAGAGAGTCGTAAGTCGAAAGCTATAAAAAAGTAAAGAATAAAATAAATGTGCTTATAGTTTATTTGTTTATTTATTAGGACCATCAAGACAATTAGAAAACCTAGAAAAAATTATAATTTATTTATATTTATAAAATTTAGGTAGGTACTTAATTTTAAAAATTAATAAATAAGTAAAGAATACTTCTAATAAACTGAAACTAGGTTAGTGCATATGATTAAGTACCTGAGTAGGTACCTATATTTAGTTATTGGGAACTTTCTTTGTTAGCTAAGAGGCGAGATTTTAATTGAGGCTTTGTTTTTTTGAATTGTCGCAAAATCTTTTTAGTAAAATTAAATACGCCGTTTTTACTCTGAATCCAATAAACAGCATTCTAAAACAATCTTTAATTAAAGACTAGAACGCCCTAACAAACGTTTTGTGTATCAAATCATAAACAAAATTAACATACGAACCTAATCACGCACACCCCCAATCATAAACAGAATAATACGAATAATATAGCATTATCCCTCGCTTATACACATAATACAAAAGCGTTACTACATTTATTATTAAAATTTTCGCCAAACCCTCCGCCATTCCCAAGGCACTCATGAAAATAAAATCATGACGCGACCCGCGTAGATTGAATTCAAAATTGGAATCAAAAGACAATCCTTTTTTTCTTTTTTATAGCACGTCGTTGGGTTGCCAGAGTTAAATTTTTGATAGTGTCCGAATAGGTTTTTGGGGCCGAATGAAAGTTTTTATTGTTGGGTTAGGACACTTAGATGGAAAATTAGGATTTGTGACTGTTTCTTTACTATTAGTGAGAAAATTAGGTGTTGTAAAAGTTTATCTGTTTTGTTATTATTTTACAATACAAGTGATGGTCTTTACTTATTGGGTACCATATTTTGGACCGTTAGGTCTACCTCGTAGTAATGTTAGCCATAAAATAGTAATTATTTTATTTATGGCGGTAAAAATATTAAATGAAGTGAAATGTAATAATTTTGCTTGAAACATGGTACATTTTAATAAGCATTGGTAAACAGATTCACACACTTCACCAAAAACCCAGCATGCAAACACGATAAAGAAAACAGGATAGTTTGAGACTCCTAGATTAAAGAAATTCTATTAAATAAAATTTTGGAATTTACTATTATTTGCTTTAAAAATTTGATGATTTTTTTTACCAAAGATTAGGAGAGATTTATGTACTCTCAGACTAGAAACTCTTCATAATTTTTTTGTCCTTATTCTACTTTATTTTGGTTTGGCACAACAGGTTTTTGTTTGGGTGTTTTACTAGACTGGAAACTCTTGCTGACAAAAAAAAACATTTTTTACAAAACTGTAGGTTTTTTGCAAATAATTTGTTTAGAAAACATCCGCTTTTTCATCAAATCCGACCGAAGGAATAAAAGACCGCCTCATCCCGTTACTGCTCGAATGATACACCCGACCTCAGAGTAGAAAGTAGAGATCGGCTATTGAAAAGTAATTCAAACTAGTCTAGTTTTAGTTTAGTAGAGTTTTAGTGTTTTAGTAGAGCTCTTTGTGTGTGGCTCGTACGGGGAAGTACTATGCCTATTCCTGCCGTGAAGCAGCATTGCATGCTGATTCGGTTTGAAGGGTGTGGGTGCCGGTGAAATTACTGACACGTAAGGCTGAACAATGAACATTTGTATGCCTCGAGTTGATGGATGCAGGGCAGTGCATCGTAAGTCGTAGTAACTGAAATAAATAGAAAATAAATACCTATATATACAGTTGTAGGCAATAAATAAATATTGCACATGGGTTTTTTTAGGTTTTTTTGCTTCCATAGGCCTTAATCTCTTTCTGACGCACATTAAGCTCTATGAAGCCGAAATTAGCCGACGGACGTGCAATATTGCTTACAAAATGTACACGTTTTATTGATATTATTTTTGACAAGGCATAGTAAACTTGGCCACTTGGCTTATTTCCTCTCTCAGAGAAGGGTAGGCCTTTACTTTTTAATCCGGGTGTCCCGGGCAGGTCGTAAACGCCGGCCGGCCGGCATAACGGATATACAGGCGCAATCATCCTGCTATCTGCACTATTTTTTCGGGTTAAAATGTGGGACTACCCCCTTGGGCGACCCAACTGATGTATGTTTTATTTGGGTAAGTTTTGTCAGGGTTGGGTAAGAAAGGGGTTTTGTTGGTAGAAATTGGATGTAGGAATAAAATAATGTAGGGATAAGCATCACTTTGGTTGATACTCACTATTTTTACATTGAAATAATTATTGGTTGATAACTAGTTTAGTAAAGTAGATTGTAAGATTTTTATCAGATACACTTTATTGTTTAAATTAAGTAGGTATAGTTTAATGTCATAATTTATAAGGTTGTTAATAAAGGCTAATTGAAATTGAAATTCCATTGTCTGCTGATATGACGGCTGGTAGAAGAGAATGGAAGAGGAGAACATGTTGTGCCGACCCCACATAGAGTGGGATAAGAGCAGGAAGAAAATAGATTCCTGTCTGCTTTGGTATATCTAGTAGGTATAACTTTATGATATGAGAGCGCTGGTGGTCTAAGGTCGTGGGTTCAGTCCAGTCGTGTACCAATGAGTTTTTCTGCCCAAAAATGTACGTACACTATGCCAGTGCTCTCAAACGGCGAAGGAAAAAAATCGTGAGGAAACCGGCATATCGTAGAACCTAAAAAGTTAGAAAATATGTGTCAAGTGCACGAAAGGAGCCTCTTTGAGGCGCACTTAAATCCTTACACCACACTTGCTTTGAAAGAATCAGTGACACGATATGAAGAAAAAGCTTTATGATTAAAAATACGTGATTGAGGACTAAACAAAGTAATCTATGCAGACAAGGTGACTAGGTAGGTATAGGTTACGTAGTAGTATTAACCATAATAGGCCTTAATAGGGTTTAACAAAGAAAACGTAGTAGGTAAGGTCCATAATAAAAACTATTTTTATTTTGGTTAAAATAAAAACGTTCGGGACCAACCGTGACAATTTTATTAGTCATCGTCGACACAAATAACAATACGAAACAAGATTATTTACACATTGCAATGGCCACCTAGCCTAATCATTTGCTACTGGTAGCCAAATAAACAAAATACAACAGCGGGGAACCAGCCATTATGACGAAAATATAAAACCTTTTTGAACAATTACGAGCCGATTTTTGAACGCAACCATAAACTCGCATTTCACGAAACGTCAAAATGTTTCCCGCGCATCGTTTGTTTTGAGCTTGGAAGGCTTTTGTTTTGAATTTGGAAGGCCTTTGTTTTTAAATAATGGAGGTTGTAAAAGAAAAATAGTCAGCGAAATTGAAACAATTTCTTGTTGGTACTTAGGTACTTCGTAAAAGTCGTAAAATATTGGTAATTTTTATGAATTTGTGTCAACCGCAGGAAGACCGCAGGCCGCAAACGTGAAAAGCATTTTAGGGCTAATAAATAAGTTTTATGTAAAATTAAACGTACAATAATTATTTATGATGAAAAATCACGAGTGGTGAAGGACGTTTAGGTCTTCAGTGGCAGATAATGAAAAAGAAATGATACAAGAAAGAAACATGTGATTGCTAGGGAATAATTCACTATTAGGAACCTAATAGTGAATTATTCCCTAGCAATCACATGTTACGTTCCCTAGATCCTTTTCTATACAACATAACTTTTTTTTAAAACTTCTACCGTAGTATGCTACAGTTAAACTCAAAATTCATTTATTCAGTTGCATTACAACTTTACAAAGATCACTGAAACGTGTGGTGAGTCTAGGTCCCACCTGGATCCCAGTTCCACGCGAACAAGACATAAAATATCCTATTTTACTGTGAGGTTGTTAAATTTCTATGAGGTTTTTAGGAATTAATGTTTTTTTTTGTGAAACAAGAACTTGCACTTATAATAATTACTAAATTTCTATGTGAAGCTTGGACAGGACGAGACAGAAATGTTTCAATTTAACTTATGCGTACCAAGTAAGTTAGATTTTATTAATGCACCAGACATTTATTGCCTCTCCGCGCGGAATGCAGACGGTAACAAATTATCCCGCCATTTATCTGTGTGTTTCCCGCCAGAATTAACGTCATTTAAAACCGTTTAGCTGGTGTGTTCCTAACCTGCCGTTTGATCTTGTCTCTTTAGCTTGCGTACTTCAAAAACATTTTGTAACATCTTTAAAACCTGTGTTTTTTACAGATAAAAATGAATTTCACTCCTAATAAGCCTCCTCCATTGTTTGTATGGAGGAGGCTTATTAGGAGAATTCTGATTCGATGCTTAATTAAAATATCCTTTCTTTCCAAAAAACATGGAACGAGACTTTCCACACTAAGGTAAATACATCACTAAAAATTACATTGTATTTGCCGTTGCGGTGAGTTGGTTTAGGAACTCACCATTTTGTCGAGGCATAAAAATATTCTTCTAGGCTTGATCACTTGGAGCTTGGTCCCTAAACTCACCCAGCTATAAGACGTTTCAAAAAGTCTTGCAGTATTATTGCTTTTTTTTATTTCTTTGACTTCGAAAGCTGAGGTGGTATAGGAACACACCACTCCATCCGAAGTGCCGCGGTCCGTGGATGAACAGCTATCATTGGCGGCTGGCAGCGCTGGCAGCGAGGAAAGCGCTTACATTGTTTTATTATAAAGCTATTAAGCGCTGCAGCGGAGCTACTGAAATCTACTCAAATGGGGAATGAGAACGTAAATTTTGAGCGTTTTGTTCGAAAATTCTTTTAAAAATCGAGCAAAGTCGACATGTTTCACAGATTCAGTACTTTCTTAAATTTTCTGAGATAGCAATGTTTTTTTATATTATGGTAGGTACACCTGCTAGGTATAAGTTAGGTACAGTACCTACCTACTTTTCATGATAAGTAGGCTCTCTGTTCAGAAATAATTCCTTGAAGTCTTGTAGGTACTTATCTACTACGTTGAAATGCCGAAAATTTTATGCTGATTGGCGACCAATTTTTATGTCATCGTTATATTCTTGTATATTACTTGTGGCATAAAATAAATATGTTTTGATTTGATTTGAAATGTATGCAATTATGTATTAGGTAACAATTTTCAAAATTACTTTAAGTGATTTTCAAAAGTCACCCTTTGGACTATGGTTGATTGGTATTACACTATTGGTAAGACATCAAAAACCATATTATTTAAGTGAATTTGAAAAACGAATTAAACATTACATTTTCCGAATTTTCAAACATGAAGTTACGTGGTAGTGCTCCCCTCGTTGCAAGCTGAATAAAAGCGAGAAAATTACTTTTACCAATCCCCAACCCGAGAGGTCGTAACAACCGTCTCTGTCTGTCCCCTTCTAACCTCAGTTTTTCCAACTGTTCCTCTCTTTCGCACGCACCGCGGAAAATCAGGCGAAGTAAGCTTTTCTTCTAGGCAAATCCTCGAATCGCCCTTGCCTTTCATGATGGCCGATTATACAACACAATACGTCCCAAAACTCACTATACGCTTTCCCGAGGAAAACCCTCGCAAAAATGGCCACGGACTTTCCGAACAGAATGTTGGAGCGAAACGGGCTGTTATCTACGCTCCGCTATTGGCTGCTTCAAAAAAACTGCGCAGCTTGTGATTGGCCAAAACAAATTACCCGCGGCGTTCTTTACTGTTCCATTTATGAAAACGTCGTATGTGATTTTCCCTTTGAAACTAAAATGGCGTAAGAAGCTCATTTTAGTATGAAATTATAGCTTTTTGGTTTGTGAAAAGCGCGGCGTTTAGGCGGGAGTTCAAGACATTGAATAAAATCGCTGGATTAGAACAATTATACGAGATTTTTTAGACCATAGAGTTTATAAATGTCAGAAATACCACACAATCACAAAAATTGTCTAAGAATCACACTATACTTAAATGCGAAAGTTTATAGGTAAGTATGGATGGATGGATGTTGCTTACTCAATAACAAACATCAGCTATCTGATTCCCATGGTACAAGCTCTGCTTAATTTGGGGCTAGATAGTGTTGTGTGAATTGTCCACAATATTTATTTATTTATTTAACTCTAGAACGACTCAACGGATTTGGATGAAATTTGGCACAGATGGTTGGTTGGTTGGGGCATAAAGGTTCTCGAATGGCGACCACGAACCGGAAGACGAAGCATAGGGCGTCCCACCCACCAGATGGACCGACGACATTGTTAAGATCGCGGGAAGTCAATGGATGGAAAGGGCTCAGAATTGTTCTTTCTGGAAATGTGTAGGGGAGGCCTATGTCCAGCAGTGGACTTCTTCAGGATGATGATGATTGGCACAGATATAGATTATGGCTCGCCTCGTTCCCGTGGGATAGATATGTTTAAATCATTTATGTATAAGAGAAAGTCATATTTATATTGTAACTCAAGAACGGCTGAGCAGATTTGGCTGAAAATTGGTGCAGAGGTAGTTTAAATCCAGGACACGGATATTGGACACTTTTTATCCCAAAAAACTAACAGGAACGGGGCGTAACGGGAACGAAGTGAGCGAAGCCGCGAGCGGCCGCTTGTTACCTATAAAAATCTTTACAAAAACCACTAGTAAGTTTTATTTGAACCCAAATAGAAAGATTTGTTTTATTAGCTCCTTTACAAGAACCTGTCAAAATATACGACGCCTTTTGTAAAGGTATTTACGACCAATGACTAGTGAAATGCAACATGGCGACTAAAGAAATTATTTACACTTGACGAAATGTCAAACAAAAGGGCCGAAGCAAATCATTGCTACTGGGTTTCTGGTGATAGGCGCAGCGGGGTTCGAAAAAAAACAATGTGTTATGGGTAAGTTGGTAGCAGTGATTGTTCTATTTTTAAATTGTTTGTATTTAAGATTTGCTTCGGTGACCATCTATATCTGCTTTTGTGTGGATATTTTGACAAGTTACTAGATGCTAACCTCCGATTTTATTTAGGAATAATTAATTTAAGATCAATATTTAAAAATATTATCAGGAACGCATGAGACAATTGGATAATTAACAACTTAATAAACCATAATCTGCAATAATTATGTCTACTGCATTGGTTACGTGGTGCTGGCACCTAGACAGCTATAAGACGTTACAAAGTTTTAAAAATATAAATATCCTTGTGATACAACTAATTGAGCGAATTTTAATAGTAACTTTGATTTCATCTAAGCGTTCTGCGGTGGCGATCTCTTAAATAAAATAGCGATATTTGACAGCGTTTCGTTGATCACCACCGTAGAACACTTAGAAGAAGGCAAGACTTTACAAAAACACATAAAAGTGCACAAACTAAAAGTTTTAATATTACACTAAATTTTTTTTATATAACTTGCTGATGGAACAAGTATATGGCCCACCTGTGTTATACATCATTGCTCGTAGGTCACGCACGTCAGGAACGTTCCCTACGATGCACTGCCCTGCGTCCATCAACTGGAGGCATACAGATGTTCAGCCTCACGTGCCAGTAATGTCACCGGCACCCACACCCTTCAAACCGAAACAGCGATGCTGCTTCACGGCAGGAATAGGCATGGTGGTAGGTACGCACTCACACGAGTCACACACAAAGAGCTCTACTGTTTTGGACGTGACAACGTTTTATAATTCAATGGAGCCGCGCATGAAAAAACATGATTAATGCGGCGTTACCTCGCTCTTAGGTGTTACATCTTAGGCTTGAAGCGCAAGCGCGGAACGAGCGAAAAAGAAGCACGCACGGCCTCCGCGTTCGGCAGCGTTCGACATCTGTCTCTCTCCTACTTGAGTGAGCGATGCGTCCGCGTGGACAGCTGTATGACGTTGTCACGTTCAACTATCGTCAGTAAACCGACTTTACAGACAACCGATTTTTTTAATTATTATCTGTCTTGTCTTTGCCATGTCTATCGGCGTTCAATGCTAACAGCTGCGCGTAGAGGCTATTTTTCACGTCGTATCTTTATCGCAACGTTAAATAATAGTCTTGCCTTCGTAGTCGGTATAGTGATGTTACTTACCCGAACTTGGTCTTGTTTTTATCAAAAACACTACCAAATTTGGACAGAGTAAGTATATTGTATAAAATAAACTAGACCCGGCTTTGCACGGGAGCAATGGTGATACTAAAGAGAGAGAGAGAGATTACACAGTAAGGAGTACAATGTTTTAAAATAATTATGTAATGTAGAGAATCCACATAACACTATCTAGCCCCAAATTAAGCAAAGCTTGTACTATGAGAACCAGATAGCTGTTATAATACTTAAAAACATTTTTTTTTTCTTTTTTTGACATAACCATACCATCTTAATTCACTGTCACTGTCTTCTTGCGAACCAGTAGGTCTACCACAAGCTCTTTCCGGTTCTGACTCTGGCTCTGGTTTTGAGTCTGTGTGAGTGTTGGCTAAATTAATCCTACGTCGAAACGTCAACCACACAGTATAGTACACTGGTGAGCACTCACACAGACTCATAACCAGAGCCAGACAGAGCTTGTGGTGGTCCTACAGTTGAAAGAGTTTTAAGGGGAGTTCAACTTGTTGTGCTACTTATTTCAAGCACATTTCGAATCCAATTTCAATTTTTCCCTTAAAAAAATTGAAAAGTGCGTCTTGAAAAGATTTTACGCTTGATCTTTCCCCTCTCTAGCGTCGTAAAATATTCATGAAGTTTATATTTCATTAACCAGCGCTCAGCCTCCATAATTGGCGGGTTTTGGTGAAAATAACAGAAAAATATTATCCCGCTGAGCAATTTTATAAGCGAAATCATTTGGAATGATTTCCTTGTTATATTCGCTTAGATTTTTACTATATCATGTAGTTAAGATACGAGATAAAAATAATATCTACGTCTAGTTATTACTACGTCTACTAGTTTATATCTACATTGTCTGTAAAGTCGGTTTACTGACGATAGTTGAACGTGACAACGTCATACAGCTGTCCACGCGGACGCATCGCTCACTCAAGTAGGAGAGAGACAGATGTCGAACGCTGCCGAACGCGGAGGCCATGCGTGCCTCTTTGTCGCTCGTTCCACGCTCTCACTTGCACTTCAAGCCTTAAATGGAACGCCTCCGAGCGAGGTAACGCCGCATGAGTCATGTTTTTTCGTGCGTGCAGCCAGCTCCATCGAATTATAAGACGCTGTCACGTCAAAAGTACTCGTTACTCTCGTTCGATTCAATGTTATAATAATAAAAAAATATAGCCTTTTTATTTCCATATATCTTAAAGTATAACTAGCGGCACATAACTTTAGCGCTGAGCGATACGCGGAGGGAATAGCTGCGCATGTGTCGTAGAGTGCGCATGTCGCGCACACTGGATGTTTGGATGTGTGCAGAGTGTCCTATTGGTACAGAGAGCGGAGTGCGACTGGAGAGCCAATCAGCGCTACGCACGCCCGCCCTTCATTCCGTTAGCCCCCCTCAGGTACCTTCTTTTTGACTTCTGCGCAATAACGGTCAGCGCTAAAGTTATGTGCCACTACCTATATCAAAGGTTTGTATTTTAGTGTTTGCTTTTAACCTAGTTGTTAGTATTAATGTTAGTTTTCTTAAATCTATGAGAAATGGACCACTTTTTGGGTAAAAGCCTCCTCCATCTTCTTCCGCTGTTCTCTGTCTATTCCTGCGGACATCCATTCCCAGCAATTTAGATTATTTCATCAGTCCACCGTCGATACAGTCCTCTGGATTGTGATTATAGTCATCAGCCTGAAGAAATCCACTGCTGGGCATAGGCCTCCCCTACACATTTCCAGGAAGAACGATTCTGAGCTCTTTCCATCCACCGACTTCCTGCAATCAATGTCGTCGGTCAATCTGATGGGTGGGGGGTTCGTGGCCGCCATTCGAGAACCTTTATTCCCCAACGATTGTCGGTTCTTAGAGCTATATGACCTGTCCTTGCCACTTAAACTTACAAATTCTAAGAGCTATGTATATATAATTTATCCGTAGAAGAACCAAAGTTATCGGACCTTGGTTCTTCTACGGATAAATTCATTTTTGATTTGTGACCAAACAAAAATATGTAGAATAAAATGTCCAAATAAATGGATTCGTCCATACAACGAAAAAAAATGCTACTTTACATTTTCGGTTTCACCTCATGTAGGCCCTTAATTTAAAAATCGATTGTCTGTAAAGTCGGTTTACTGACGATAGTTGAACGTGACAACGTCATACAGCTGTCCACGCGGACGCATCGCTCACTCAAGTAGGAGAGAGACAGATGTCGAACGCTGCCGAACGCGGAGGCCATGCGTGCCTCTTTGTCGCTCGTTCCACGCTCTCACTTGCACTTCAAGCCTTAAATGGAACGCCTCCGAGCGAGGTAACGCCGCATGAGTCATGTTTTTTCGTGCGTGCAGCCAGCTCCATCGAATTATAAGACGCTGTCACGTCAAAAGTACTCGTTACTCTCGTTCGATTCAATGTTATAATAATAAAAAAATATAGCCTTTTTATTTCCATATATCTTAAAGTATAACTAGCGGCACATAACTTTAGCGCTGAGCGATACGCGGAGGGAATAGCTGCGCATGTGTCGTAGAGTGCGCATGTCGCGCACACTGGATGTTTGGATGTGTGCAGAGTGTCCTATTGGTACAGAGAGCGGAGTGCGACTGGAGAGCCAATCAGCGCTACGCACGCCCGCCCTTCATTCCGTTAGCCCCCCTCAGGTACCTTCTTTTTGACTTCTGCGCAATAACGGTCAGCGCTAAAGTTATGTGCCACTACCTATATCAAAGGTTTGTATTTTAGTGTTTGCTTTTAACCTAGTTGTTAGTATTAATGTTAGTTTTCTTAAATCTATGAGAAATGGACCACTTTTTGGGTAAAAGCCTCCTCCATCTTCTTCCGCTGTTCTCTGTCTATTCCTGCGGACATCCATTCCCAGCAATTTAGATTATTTCATCAGTCCACCGTCGATACAGTCCTCTGGATTGTGATTATAGTCATCAGCCTGAAGAAATCCACTGCTGGGCATAGGCCTCCCCTACACATTTCCAGGAAGAACGATTCTGAGCTCTTTCCATCCACCGACTTCCTGCAATCAATGTCGTCGGTCAATCTGATGGGTGGGGGGTTCGTGGCCGCCATTCGAGAACCTTTATTCCCCAACGGTTGTCGGTTCTTAGAGCTATATGACCTGTCCTTGCCACTTAAACTTACAAATTCTAAGAGCTATGTATATATAATTTATCCGTAGAAGAACCAAAGTTATCGGACCTTGGTTCTTCTACGGATAAATTCATTTTTGATTTGTGACCAAACAAAAATATGTAGAATAAAATGTCCTACATAACCTTGCTATTTTGGCCGCCCTACATAGAAGATTGGCTACGCTGTATTCACATAACATTTATTGTCCTTATCAACGGGTCCTATTACAGATATTCATCTCATGTCGTATTATGGGAACGTATTTACTTGTGACGAATTTTGGGCACTCCGGCTAGCGATGGGGTTTTCGGGCTCAGTTTATCGAAGCCGAAAATCTTTTAGTCACTGGTAGTCACATTGTTTTTTTTGTTTTGACGTGACAACGTCTTATAATTCGATGGAGCCGGCTGCACGCACGAAAAAAAATGTCTCAGGCGGCGTTACCTCACTCTGAGGCGTTTCATTTAAGGCTTGAAGTGCAAGCGAGAGCGCGGAACGAGCGACAAAGAGACACAATCGGTCTCCGCGTTCGGCAGCGTTCGACATCTGTCTCTCTCTTACTAGAGTAAGCTATGCGTCCGCGTGGACAACTGTATAACGTTGTCACGTTCAACTATCGTCAGTAAACCGACTTTACAGACAAGCGATTTTTTCGTAGCTGAAAACTTTTTAGTCACTTATACTTAGTTACATGTTTTTTTTTTTGTTTTTCGAATCCCGTCAGGCTCTTAACTTTTGGGACATTGTTAAAATCTTTGTAATATTCACATGCTTTTAATAATTGAATAATGGGCTACTTTGAACAGTTGGCTGCCAAAATGTGCACAAATTGTAATTTCTATCGTAGCATTACATCATCATAATGAACATTGCATAGAACACAATCCAAAGATCATGAAATAAGTTGAAAAATAGCCTATATTTTAAGTTTTTGATGTGCATTCTTTTGATGCTATCAAGAAATTTCCGATACAACGAATGACTGTATTTTGAATAAAAATAGATAAAAAATTAATCGAGATTTTATTGAACTAAAACTTAAATAACAAAAAAAACATAAATAAAAAAAAATTGATTAAGTAGATATAACTATATCATGAACTAGAAATTTTTGAATCAATTATAATTTGATGTGCTTTATTTCTACTGAACATGGTGATTCCTTAGTACACTACACACTACACACAGTATTACAGATATTTTTGTCAATGACTATTTTATTTTAATAAGTGCCCAATGTCGGCCAAGTTGAAGTAATGTTAAATTCTTTGGTGCAATTATTGTGTGCAATATTATAATTTGTTATTTTTTGTGAGTTTTTGATATTGTTTTTGTTAAGAATGTTATTAAATTTCTATGTATAAAATAAATGTATCGCTTTGGAGTGTCTGTAAGGATGCATTTATGTTCAATGAACAATTTGAATTTGAAATTGAAGTAGCCGAATTCGGCTTCAAGCGATCCACTCCTTATCCATCACTAGACTCACGCGAAACTATTTTGCTGATCAATTTGATTATTTTTATATCCTATTCCGTTCTGTTGAGATATTAGTTATATTGCTTCACCTACTTTTTGATTGAGAGTTATTAAGACAAAGCTTATTAAACAAGTATTTCTCTATTATGCCACTATTTCTCTACTAAGCTCTTATTTTTCTCTTTTATTTGATATATTCCCACAGTGGTTCCAGTTTTTCCTTACTTATTAATCTATTTAAAAACGAACGTTAAAAGTTTTCAGGTGTGAATTTGATTTTAATGATTAAATAAAATGTTTACACATGTCTTAAAGCGACATCTAGATTGCTTGCGATGGCGATCAGTGTATCGGTGTCAAATATCGCATTTTTTTTGTTCACCAGTTGTTTTTTTTCCCAAAAGCCGTTTAATATAAATAAACATTAAGTCAAAGTCAAAGATATTATACAGTAGTAGCACAAGGATCACTTTGAAACGTCTTAAAGCTAGGTGAGTCTAGGTGCCAGTTCCACGCGACCAAGCCGACGCAAGAACAGGCAACAAACTACGGCTTGGGTCCTACAATAGCAGTGAAGTACCAGTAAATAAGTAACTTAGGAAGTCGATTCGAAGTATATTGTGCTTAAAAGTTATAGGTAAATAAAAGTTACCTTTCAGTTATTTCACTGGGTTGATTATCAAAAGTTCTAGAAATATCCACGTACTGTCAGAAATCATAGTCACTCTACACAATATAGCAGTTTCTCTTGCTACACACTTATCATTTATTAGCATTTTATCTGTTTATGAACAAATGGCGACCATCCATGTTATTGTCAAATTATTATTCACGTTTTTTGGAGAATAATTCCTCGTTGTTTTTTATTTGACAGACGCCATAACTCAGTTGGTATTAGATCTGTCTTCTGAGCTGGAGGGCGTGGGTTCGATCCCCACTAAAAATAATAAAACCTAGATTACCAATTCTTGAAAACTCTAGCTTTACTTATTTTAACTCATAATTTATAAAACAATTTACATTATTCACACTTAGTATAATGCACTGGTGTGGTGAGCGCTCACACAGACTCAAAACCGGAGCCAGAGACAGAGCCAGGCAGAGCTCAAGGTAGACCTACAGGAGCCTAATTCTCGGGCCGACCGAGATTTTCAATGTCCCATAAATACACATTGGCATTGCACAACCCCGCACTTTTTCTACGTTTTCCGTATATCGTAGCTGTCGAGTCATCTACGATGAGGTCGTCGATGAATTACTCAAGGAAATCTGCCATTCTCTCTTCGAAAAGAAGCAATAAAATAAAATTGCAAAATGATCCGAGATGAGCCGAGAATTAGGCTGCAGGTACTAAGCCATGTCAGTCGCCATTGTCCAATAAGGCCTTATATTGCGCCCGTTGATGAAGCTAGTTGAACAGCCGTGATGTATGACACTCTTTATCACGGCCTGGGAGCTTGCGGTAATTGGTTTTAGGGGAATCTCATGCGGAGGTGAGTCCATTGCGGTTGGATTTGCCTCTGACTAACAACTTACAGTTAGCCAATTGATTGGCTAGTATTCAGTATATTTATAACCTTATTATGCATGCCCAAATTATAGGTTTTCGGAAAAATAGACGCCGGCAACGAATTCCACTCTTTGGCTGTCCGCATTATAAAAGTGGAGGCAAAGCGCTTAGTGCGGGAAGAAGGTGTATCAACCATTAATGGATGTACTGCTAGTGATGGACCGACGACATTGTTAGGATAGGTTGATGGAGAAGGCTCTGAATTTTTCTTCCTGTAAATGTATAGGGCCCTTGTCCAGCAGTGGACTTCTTTAGACTGATGGTGACTACTAGTGAGGATGAGAGGACCGGTAGTCTAGTAGCCAAACCTTCCGATCCTAACATCGTTGGTTCAAAATTCAGACGTGCTCCAATGAGTTTTGATAACCAAAAACGAAAAAAACAAAAGCTAAGCTATGCTTTGATAAGCTAAGGCTCTCTGAGCATTCTACTCAGATTCTTGCTAATAACTATCTATTTTGTCTATGCTCGGAATAAAAACTAGTCTAACAGCCTTATTACTTTCCAGCAAGCATTTTATAATCTATAATTTACCTATTAAACAGTTATAGGCCCTTATTTCCCGGCATTTTATAACGGCTTTATAGCATACTTGTCACTGTCACTTTCATGTAAACGAAACTTTTCTGTCATTTTGCAAAGTCACATAGCTTTTTCATTTTAATTGTTTATCTGGTGTTATTTTGAATTCTGTTGACTAATTTCGGTGGTATTTTAATCAACATTACTTGAGGGCTTAAGAGGCCGGCGGAGGACGAATTTTCATACAAACGTAATACCTAAATTATTATTATTTTAGGCAGATTTTCACTATATTATCGTAATAACTGTATTTGTATAGTATTTATCTAGGTTCCTGAATAGTTTTTATTTGAATTACTTTACCTTAAATGAAATAAACACCAATCGCATTTTACACATTTTTTTCATTGCAAAATGTGATTGGTGTTAATTTCATTTGAGGTAAGTAGTTTAAAATAAAAACTGATCAGGAACCTAGATAAATACTATACAAATCCAATAATTACAATAATATAGTGAAAATCTGCTTAAATTAGTAATCATTTTGGTATTACGTTTTTATGAAAATTCGCCCTCCGCTGGCCCCTTAACACAAAGTGTGAGCAGTTAGAATTAAAGCGTATAATAATAGTGTTATATCCTGATTTGAACGAAAATATTTCCGATGGTTTTGAAGAAAACCGCCATTTTTTCTTTAAAGACAGTGACAGCCGACTTGTCTATTGACTGACTTGACTAAACCTATTTTATTTATGTAGTATATTCTCAATTGACGCTGGCAAAATTGTTCCCAAATGAACAGATGCCATCAAACTATGAAAAAGATGAAGAGATAAGAACAGACTAACGGCCATTTTAGTTAAGAGCTTTTAGCGTCTACAAGTACGCTACGGCATCTATAAAGGCCTGCGCACACCTAGTTCGCTGGCGGTAGCGATCAGTGAAACGCTGTCAAATATCGCTGTCAGATTTGACAGCGTTTCACCGATCGCCGACGCCAGCGGTCTAGGTGTCCGCAGGCCTATAAGGCCTGATATTTGACAGTGATAAGACAGCGATATTTGACAGCGTTTCACTGATCGCTACCGCCAGCGAACTAGGTGTGCAGACCTTTAGTGGATTTAATAAAACAAGATTTTCTGTATAATAATGTATAACTTTTTAATTTGTAATTAGATTATATTTTTTTTACAATGTGACTTAAGTTTAACAATATATTTATTTATTTTTACATTTATACTATGAACACTAATCATACTGCTATATTACAGACATTCACTACTTGACAATACATAAACACACTTATCAAAGTGATCTTTCTTACAATAAGTGATGTTTTTTTCCAAAATTGGAAACACCTTTTTTTTGTTCTCTAGTTAGATAATTTGTTTGTACCAACCTAACAATAATAATTACATTTTATCAATTAGGATATAACATGAGTTTTTTTTTACAATTTACTTTGGTTAAATTAAGTATATTAAGTAATAGGATTGTATTAAAATGAGTTGTATTTTTCAATATTTACTAGTAGTAAACTAAATTATTTTTCAAATATCTATTAGGTGTTCTTTTTCCGTGAAAATCGTTTAGCTACCCATGCATACTTACGTTCCTAATTTAAAAATATTTACAATTTTTTCTTTACATTCTAAATTCAAATCACATACATCCATAGACAAAATGAGCGAATTAAGGAATGAACTGTACAAATAACTTACAATAAAAAATGTCTTTTAAGTTTTAACAAATTAATCAACGTGACCAGCATAATAAATTACCTAAACGTAAAAAAATAATTATTTACAATTTCACCAAACTATTACTTGTCTACGTTTAAATTGAAGTTTGGATACGTGGGTCTTAGGGGTGTATCGGAGTTGACAGGAGATGTCGGTGTCGGCGGCATGTAAGGGTAGCGAGGGTAGGTTGGGTAGGGGTACGGGTACCCTGGAGGTAGCAGCTGTGGGTTGTGGAAGGAGGGTAGTAGAGCCGGGGAGGGGTAGCCATAGGGTAGTCCTACTGAGGACGCCGCTGCTTGGAGGATGGACGCAGCAAAGGCAGGATCGCTGTATACCGCAGCGTAAGGCCAAGCGACGGCGATACGTTGGCGTTTGTCCTTCATTCTTCGGTTTTGGAACCAGACCTGTTGGCAAAGAGACAAAATGTTGAACATTGAAAATATCACATTTATTTGCACAAAGAAACTTACAAATATTTACAAAATACACAAGAAACAGATGAGCCATCTAACAGCCCTACTTATAAACGCAATTTAAATTTAATCATTGCTTAAAGTTAGCCCTGTGTCACTGTTTGTCATTAACCCAACGGTAAGAGATGGCAATAGTTTAACCACTGTTTATCTTTTGACATATTTTTATAAGTAAGGCATCTAGAGATAGCCAATGATGACTTTTGCCGTCAAAAAACTTATGTGCACTATGCCAGTACTCTTTAATGGTGTAGGGAAACATCGTGAGGAAACTGGCATGTCGTAGAATCTAAAAAATTCGAAAACATGTGTCTAGTGCACGAAAGGAGCCTCTCTGAGGCGCACTTGTAATCCTTTCATCACACTGATTTGAAAGAACCAGTAACACGATAGGAAGGGATTCTCATATTGGGCTCTCTACAACTGCTCTCATAAAAAAGCGTGTTAAGACCATGAAAGCCAGTGAAAGTGTCATTTAAAGCAGAGTCTTTATAGACTTCACAAAAAGGACAGATGCCATTCATTAAGAAGAAGAAGAAGACTTCACAGAAAGACATACCTATATAAGAAAACGCCCAAATAGGCTATGCGCATGTCACGTAGTTTTTATTTAATTCGCTATAATACTTTGCCTAATAGAATACCTACCCATCATAAATACAGATAACCTCAAAACACAGATAGGTATTATAAAATCAATCATAAAATGTATTGATTCAAACGTGTCAAAAACGTCTGACATTTGATCAAAGAAGAAATGCTATAAGTTGAAATAAGCCATAAAATACTAATAAACATCGTAATATCATAGTTGGGACGGCAAATCGCTTGTAAAACAATCCCTGCCGTCAGTTTTTCGCATACTATTGCTAATTAATTGCATATTTTCGTAAAGAAGAGCCGAGAACGGGTATTTAAAAACATTATGGAGGCATAATGGTCTCCCCTGAGCACAGGCAACAACAAAGTAAAGGCAAACAAAAGGTTTTCCCTTTAAGACGTGTTTAAAGCTTGCTTTGTTCGCAAAAGCGGTGAATGACGTGTTAATTGGCGGGAATTTGAGCCGCGAAAACTGTGCATCCTCTGCACATAGACAATTTTTAACAACCTTTTTTAAAAGTTACTTTTCTTTGACTTTTAAACTGGTTTTACTTGAATGTAATTAATATTATGTATAATAAAATATATATAATATACTCAATAACTAAATAATTTATGTAATCAAATGATGCAACGCAATCCAACAAAAACTTGGTTCACGTCCCAACATTGATTTAAAATTTTATTGATTTGTTGCCGCCATTTACTGCGCCATAAACGTTCATCACAATAAACAAACACCATGAAAAACTCCGAATTCAAATGGTAGCCGGCGGTTTAATTTAATAGTTTTTAATTGGTATAATCGCATCGTAAAACAGATGCCATAGACAACCGATGAAGTGTATTCCATTCACTCACTCACTAATGACCGGTTTATGACCACGTTCCGTTCTTTACGGCATTAATGTTCATTAGCGTTCTACAGCTACTGAATAATTCGGTCGGTTTCTTTTATAAAACCATCGACAAATTAGCGTGAATGTAAAATTCGAGAAGCAATAAAAACACGTGTTATTTCGGTTTTCTTTTTTATTGGAGGTGATAATTGAGATTATGAGGGGACAGATGGCGACGAAGAATTTAAATTGGCGTAGGTACTAATAATAGGTAGGTTTGGTACCAACCCTACCTACACATTACACACTCACGAACCGTTAAATTGTAATGTTTGGCACTAAGAGAAAAAAAAGATTACAGTCAAAATAAACATTAAGATCATCATGAATAAGTACTAAAAACGTGATTGCTGAATTCCTGGTAGGTAGCCAAAGATAAAACAATTGCGTTTTGAGCTTCAACTCGAAGAAAACCGTTAGGTATTGTTAAATATTTGAAGTCTCGAAAATTAATGGTGGCCGTGGTTTTTATTTGTGATATTTTTGAGACATGATGCGTTCTTATAGTTTATTATGCTTTGATATTTTGAAAGATATTATCACTGAACATAATTATGAAAAATCGCGTGCAACTATTTTGTGTGACACGACACCATTAAAGACGGTTTAACAAAAGATAATTTCGATCCTACACCTGTAATTATTGCCTGTGCGTGCACTTGACACATATTTTCGAACTTTTTAGGTTCTACGCCGATGCCGGTTTCCTCACGATGTTTTCCTTCATTGTTTGAGAGCACTGCCATAGTGTTCATACATTTTTGGGCAGAAAAACTCATTGGTACAACTGGAATGATGAACTGAATGATGAACGACTGGATTTGAACCCACGACCTTAGGATCAGAAGGCGGGGCCACTACCACTAGTTACTTCGCTACTCTCTTCTTACTCGCGTGTGCTCTATAGGTCACTCTTTGGTATATAAGTGATGGTTTACTTAGCATCAAGCATCTGCTTGTTTCACCAGCAAAAACACAACCTTGTCTATAATGATTGGTACTAAATGATCTACCATTTTTAGATCAGTGTCATAGGTATGTTTCTTCACACGCTCGCATCGTGATTTCGGCGAATTAGCGTTTGTATGTTTCTAGGAAATTATTGAACAGCTAATAGAAGCATCATACTTCTTCAAAACGGTGCTTAACGAGTCTATTGTCTGTGGTTACCGTTCGATTTTTGAAATTTAGGTTACTTATCATGAGTTGCGAGATACGGTCTGTAACTATGATTAGTTGATTGAATCACTTGTGCACCATAACTCTCACTTTTTCGAATTCAATTGATCGAATTGCAGAATTGCGTTAAAATTAATGATGGAAAATCTGTCTGCAATACTCACTAAATTATTGCATACGCATGGTTTAGTTTAGGTACATACATCATAGTTCTTAGTAAGTCAGTATCACATGGACCCCTAAATTACTTGATAACATATTATTAAAAATTGGTTCACGAAGTGTCCAAGGCACGATAGGTATTAGAAACCCCCTAAATCTGTTTATTCAGAAATTTGAGTTAGGTTAGTAAATTAAATTTGTCAGAGTCATTTTATCAATCCACAGCCCGGTTTCACCTTTTTTTTTTTTTTTTTTATGTAACTTGTTGATGGAACAAGCATATGGCCCACCTGGTGTTAAGTGGTAACCATCGCCTATAACAAAGCCATGCCTCGTAGGTCACGCACGTCAGGAACGTGCCCTACGATGCACTGCTCTGCGTCCATCAACTGGAGGCATACAGATATTCAGCCTCACGTGCCAGTAATTACACCGGCACCCATATATATATATATATATACTACCCATATGTATATATATAGATATCACCTACTGCTGGATATACATAGTCCACTCTTAGCTTGGCTTTCTACCTCGATCCTATGCCAGTCTAATTCATTTCCGTCCCGCGAATTTGTCTAGTCGTTCATCCATCTTGTTGCAGAGCGCCCTACGTTTCTGTAGCCGGTTCTTGGCCACTATTCGGTAATTTTTATGAACAACTGAATATTTACCATGATTAAATTTTGTGTTTTGACTCCCGACATTTCGGCATAGTTGCATGCACCGCATGATCACGGTTGAAATGAGCTCACAAAATTGAATTATGGTTAATATCCCGTTAAAGTAAAGGCCTTTACTGGTTGGGTCCTCAATAGTATATTTACTATTATTTATATTTATTATTTTTATTGCATTATATTATTGTTATTAAATAACGTTGCATAAATTGAATTACATAAAATTATTTATAATCGTTTTTTCATCCATTCATGTATTGTATGTTTTGTGCTAAGAAGCAAATAAATTATTGTCTATGTCTATGAATTGAAAAAAATAATTAATTTTAAGGTACATAACTAAAAATAATGAATACATAATGTATAATTGAGGAAATAAAAGAGGCAATTTTTATTATTTATAATATAAATATCACGTTATTCATAAAATAGTATTAAACACCATGATAGTTTCAAAAGTAACATCAATATTCGATTGTTATCAAAATACTTAGATGTAATTTTTTTCGTAGCAATGTGTAAATTTTTCAAGAATACGCTTCAACGAATGCAATCATGACTAATAGAGCCATACTGTCATTGATTCCCACAAAAACTGAAAGTTACTTCACTCATCGCCCACGTTATGACCCTAATAAACTGACATTGACGTTAGCAGTTCAAATTTTCGTATCACTTTGACAAGTGACAGGGCAAATAGGCGAAGCTAATGGGGTTTTGAAAGATGGCCATTCAGGCGGTGTGGTAACGTTTGCTAAATGAAAAAATTTTAGGTCAAAATATGATGATTCAACAGTCATTCTACATTTATGCAGTCTAGCTTCTGTATCTCTATACCTACTTCCTATGAATGTAGAGGTTTCTAATCTATTAACTATCAAAATAAGTTAAGAATTGCATTGAAATCGTCGCGTTTGAAATGTCGCCTATGGATCAATGGCACAAAATAAATATTTTTTGATTTTGATTTGATTTGAAAAGATATAAAAAAGCATAAATTACATTTGATTGAAAGTTGGTTTGAAAATGCTACCAAAACCAATCCAATCTTAATTATTATGAAAATGTTACTTGAATAATCCAAAACATAAACCTATACCTAACGAGAACTGACCCCGTCATTTTATTAAATCTGTCATAGACAATACCATTCATTCTCCTCTTTATTCTTATTTCTAATTTTTGTGGCATCATCAGTTCGTTCGTTCCTATTCATTTTTTAAATACTTTATTTTGTCATGTTGGTACAACTTACCTTGATAGTGGATTCCGGAAGTTGCAATTGAGCGGCCAACTCGCACCGTCGCGGTCGGGACACGTAGTTCTCTTTCATGAACTCTTTCTCAAGTCTTGCTAGTTGTTCTCTCGTGAAGGCAGTGCGATACCTCCTAGGAAAAAAATATAGGTTAGACTTGTTTTAGGGGCACTCAAGCTACGGCATAGACAAATACATGTATCAAAACTAGCCAGGGTATTCAAGCCTACAAATAAGTGTTCTTAGAATAGAAAATTCTTTATTGCACACCTTAAAACTAACAATAGAAAAACAAGTACCAATAATTTAAAGTATGTGTTAAACTATTGGTACTTGTTTTCTATTGTTAGTTTTGCTGTACTATGGGTGGCCTTATCGCTGAAGAGCCATCACTTCCAGACAACCTTTGGATGAAGAGAAGCGTATAATTAGGGTTGAGGTGGAGCGATGCAGGAGAATGGGAATAAATTATATTATATTTGTAATTTACCTTATATTTGGGTCAGGAGCTGAACCTGAGTTGGTCATCTGCTCTGACTGAGGACTGAGGGATTCTGTGAACAAAGAAAAGTTATATTTTAATAACTAATAAACCATATTCATACTATAGCAAGACAACCGTTGGGGAATAAAGGTTCTCGAATGGCGACCACGAACCGGAAGACGAAGCGTCGGGCGACCACTGGAAATGTGTAGGGGGAGGCCTATGTCCAGCAGTGGATTTCTTCAGGCTGATGATGATGATGATACTATAGCAGCGCAAATTCACATTTCCAAAAAATAAGAATTTATGTTTTTCCTATGCTTAATATACTAGTAATTAATTTCTAAAGATATAAACTTAAATCAAAATTATTTATAATTTCGTCTCTTCTTTTTATTGTTTCTTCTATTTTATTGGTTCTTTTAAACCAGTGTGGTCAAAGGATTTTAAATATTTTTTTTTTTCGTTATTGATTGAAAGTTAATGCTTTATTGTATTGTAAAGCTCCAAAACAGAGTTCACTAGAGTTGCCGGTCTTATCGCCTTCCTCATTTAAATAGATAATCATTTCCTCCAGAGACGTTTAAAATTAGTTTAAACTGTTTTTAATTAGTTAAAACCAGGTTTGAGTACCGATAATCTCTATAGCTACTGCTTAAAGGGTTAGAAGTGCTTAAACGCACTTGAAAGCTTTTGAAAAAGACGCAGTACTATCTTAATAACCTTTGTCTAGGCTCCTTGTATTCATAAAAGAGAGCCGACTGATTAAATTCTCGAATTGACTTGTCGTAAAAAAGCCATCGCCCAAACCGGTATCATAGACACTAATTTATACTCTGTGGTCTATAGGTGCTAATTGCACGCACCAAAAGTTTCAAAAGGAACACATTAACACAAAACAAACACAAATAAGCATTGTCTAATTATATATTTTCCCATACGTTGTTACAAAGACACCGAAAACGAAAAAAATGAACGCATCTTTACAGATCTGATTATATTGAAGTGGTTCTAAATTTAAAAAGCCTGCGGTATGTTGACACGGCTGTGAAACGCTTTCAAGTTAATTTTCATTGTCTATGGTTTTAATGGCGGCGTGATTGAGACGTTCGCTTCCATTATTAACGTTTCAGCTATAAATGACTCCTTAATTTATAAAGAAACAAAAGTTTTCAACGACTATACGATCAGAATATATCTGATGTATAGTCTCGAAAATCAAACAAACACTTAACTTCTCAAGCAAACATGTTGAACATTAGTTTAAAAGATTCGCAATATCAATGAGTCCTCGTTCTAGAAAATTTATCACGCATTAAGTGCTCCAGACGTTTTTTTTGAACTCACTAGTGGCGTCTGCACTTGAGTCGTTCCCATGCTGGGTGGCGACAGAACACTCAAACTCAATTTGCCAAGTCTAGCCGCGTTTCCGTATCATACATGTCTATGGTCACCAGCTGCGCTTTGACTCGTGCATTCAAAAAAAGAATTAAAAAGTTCCGAAATAGCTTCCGTTCTTATTTTAAACGGAAGATGAGTGGCGACTTCAAAACGGTTTTAATGTTTTTTTTTATTCTGAAGGAATAGAATGAGTGCGTTGAAATTTTTTTGGTGAAGTTTTAAAATCAGAATGGTTTTGATTGGTCGTTAACTTTTAAACTAAAACTAAAATATCGGCGCACAGATATAAAATATTATACACAACTAAAGGACGAGCTTAATTCTCAAATAATGGTATACAGTAAAAAGGTGTAGTAACTTTATCACAAACTATTAATCCTTTATCATCATGTAGGTAGGTCTGAAAACTTGTTTCTAATAGATTTCAGTAGCTTTTAAAGAATAAGTAAATTACCTACCTAACTGTTAAGCTTCTACATATAAATACTTACGGTAGATAAAATCGTGTCGTTGAAATGTTTCGAAACGTCTCGGCCACGTCTTTGTTTCAAAATGCATGTTAATTTTAAAAGTAAACGGTACTTGGAATACAGTGGTAATGCATAAAGGCTCGGTTACATCTACCTAAGTAGATGCTATTGAAAAAAAAAGCTTTGTAAAAACCGCTTGCTTTTAGGCGGTTTTTGGTGTTCAATTATTACCTACCTATATATTTATTTTTAAATTTTATAAGGATTATAGGCTATTATAAGGATTATAGGTAACAAGTAGGTTTCACTGTATCAAAAAACATAGAATAATCGCCATTCTTTTTTTTTAATTAACAACACAACAATTTTTTTTAGAAGAAGAAGAAGAAGTTACATAATAGCTAAAGCTTCATTTTCTTCCTTGCTTGTTTACTTAATATTATGCTAATTTGATTAATAGATTCTTAACTGATAATTGTAAATTAATAAATATGAAAAAAACTTTTATAATAAACCTATTTTTGTTGTAATAAATCAAAGCTTTATAAAAATCTTCCTTTGAAACTCTTAGAATAGGTAGGTACCTATATCAAAGCTTTATAAAAATGTTCCTTGGAACCTCTTAATTCAGAGCACCAACAGCAAACCATTATTGAGTTAGGAAATCGTACGTGCATAGCTATTTAGCACTTGTTTACAGCCGGCATCTTAATCATTTACTCGATAAATGATCTGTCAAAGTGACGTAAAGTGTTTCCACCGAACTTACGACAGAACGGGTTATTATAAAAAGTGATTTGTTGAGAGTAGCATAGGACTGCAAAAGCGGCACATACATAGCTTAGCAGTGGGTCAATTTTATAACCTCTTTCCAAAATTTACTTCTTTTGCCGGGCTTGAGCATTTTTGAGGCGGGAAAAAACCAAAGAACTGGTCATCAACACGGGAGGTAATTGCTCAAGCTTTTCCAGAGTGCCTGATTAGTCGGCCTGATCCTCAGGAAAGACATGGTGAAAAGACAAGACATCGGATCAGTGAAACGCTGTCAAATATGACAGCAATATTTGAAGCGGTTCACTGATCGCCATCGCGCAAGGCTTAAATAGGCCAATAAAGAAACAAATAAATTGATGCTCCCCCAAGACTAATTACATCCCCATAAAACAAAACTGCACCCGATGCCAACAGCAAACCTGGCAGGTGTTGCGAAATGACCCCTGGACTCCACAATTAATAGTGGTCAATTTGGCCAATAGCCCTTGTAACAACCGATCTATACATTAAACGGCATTATCGAGAATTGCTTTACCACCCTCATTCGCCCCGCACACGGTCCGGCACGCGTCAGTAATTGTATTGTCGTGAATGGCTGCCTTTAATACGTTCATTGTCTATGACACGGTGTTCGATTGTTCCGCCGATTTGAAATTGGAACGTTCGGATTCTTAATAGCTCGTTTTAATGATAGTGCGAATCTTTTACCAACTGTGCAGAAAGTAGAATATCGTTTGCCTGTGGAATAAATTAATGTTGTTATCTTTTTAATTATTATTTGTGTAGGCAAATCACAGATGGCGGGACGATCTCGATTCTCATATGAACGACTGGCGCATTGTAGCCAAAGATCGAGAGGTGTGGAAGAAGGGGAGGGAGGCCTTTGCCCTGCAGTGGGACGACCCAGGCTAAAAATAAAAAAAAATAAAAATAATAAATCACTTTGCTACGACCTTACTAATATTCAAATAATGAAATTTAAATAAATTTGCATATATACCTAATCTCAAGAGTTTGCTTATCTCTGCAATGTTGTAACATATTTTGACAATTCAAAATATGTTACAACATTTTAAGCAGTAGTAGAGCTCTCTGTGTGTGTCTCGTGGGTTTGCGTATTCCTTGCCTATTCCTGCCGTGAAGCAGCATTGCTGTGTTTCGATTTGAAGGGTGTGGGTGCCGGTGAAATGACTGGCACGTGAGGCTGAACATCTGTAAGCCTGAAGTTGATAGTCGCAGGGCACTGCATCGTAAGGCACGTTTCTGACGCGCGTGACCTACGAGGGTTCTTGTTATAGGCGATGGTTACAGCTTAACATCAGGCTAGAGTTGTGAAAAGAAAATTTTACAATCCCCCAGACATTGCACGTAAAAACAAAAGTAAACATAAACAACGAATAAAAACCCCTTCTAGTACAAGATTAACATTCAATTATTCATGTATAAAAGACATCAACGCGTGTAAGCACAAATTACTCCGTCTCCCTGGACTTAAAACAATTTAGTTACACATTCGACCAATTATCCAATAGAAACACAATTACTGTGTCATACCCTCTCCCCTACACAATTCCACGATAAAATCCGTATCTACTAGTCGGCAAAGTAATGAAGATAAATATCTCGCTGGGGAGTTGAAGCAATAAAAACAAAATCAGTTTATGCTCAATTGACAAGACATATTACATTGGCGACCCCTGCGTTTATGTTTGAGAAAAAAAGTTGAGCTGTCACTGTCACCGCCCGCGCTTTTACACCTTCATAGACAATTGGTTTGCTCGATTTGGCAAATGGCAGCTGCGGTCAGCCAAGCCAATTAATTTTGACGTTAATTAGTGTTTAGTGCGAGGATTTATTGCTCCGAAACGTCAATTTGACGTGCTAATTGATTGGCATTGGGTAATTTTACTATTGCCTATGAATTTGTTTAATAATTCATTATAAACATTTTGTGTAAACGAAAATATAGTACCTACGTAACAAAAAGGTTGACAAAAAGTTTATAATCTCCAATAATCATCTATGCGTTTTTAAATAAGGAACGCGTTTGAAAACATTGGTTTTTAAAAATAGAACAATCATAGAATAGGTAATTACAGAATGGAAATTTTGAAGGCTAGCCTAACGGTACAGTCGACAACATAAGCCCCAATAAAACTGTCCTAGCTTCACCGACAAAGAAATCACTTACGGTACTAAACGATTTTAATATTTTTATTGACCACCAACAAAGGATCGGCAATCTCAAAGTAGTTGTAAAAAGGTTTTAACTTCCTCAAACAATCTGACAACATAACCTACAAACTCCTATCCAACTTTAATTACATGCAAATAGAGTCTAAAATCTGTTGAAAATTTGATTCTGAGTGAAGATTACCTGCAAATCTGTTAAGTTTTGTTTATATTTCGTGTTGTACTGTTAGGCGGCGACTTTAAAAGCCTTTTTTTATTAAGTTATGGTTATGATAATTATTTGCCAATAATTTTATCGCATCATTTGAATATCCTGATTCAAATAACTTGTTTGGTTAATAATCTGCATTTATTAGCGTTGAACACTTAATAGTATCTATGAATAATTAATTTGACAGCCCTTACAGCTCAGTTGGTAGTCTCTGTCTTCTGCGCAGGGAGCGTGGGTTCGAGCCCCACACGTAACACATATTTGTGTGAGCAAATATGTTTCTTCTGTCTGGTTGTTGGGTATATTGAATTCTAAGTATTACGTATTCCCAAATAAAAGTATATTTATTATGTGGATTATATCAGCTATCTGGTTTACACCATACAAGCTCTGCTTAGTTTGGGGCTAGATAGTGTAGATTGTCCACAATATTTATACTTATTTATATTAGGCATACCTATTCTTTTTCGAATTAGGATTAGTCTTGTATAATATACTAATAAAAAAGTTTAATATAATTGTTTATCTTATAACAGACTTAAGAAACATTGTTTAAAAAACGTATGCCACTATATCCTTGAATAAATACCTACACACTTGATTTAAAACTAATTTTTATTACCGTCAAATTAGGAGGTAAGTATAGGTACCTAAGCATAAGGTCAAGATTTTAAGTGCAAAGATGATTGTAAATTAGTAAATTTATAACTTACAGACAGTTTTACTTGATTTTTTACATTAATTCTTTTTATTAACATCGATTTTAAACTTAAATACTTATTAGGTAAGGTATTATTTACTTCTAGGTGTTCATTATTATTGACTGAGTTCAAATTAATTGATACCAATCATATAAGATCCTGTAATAAATGATGAAAGTCGATTCAGCCGTCAAAGCCTGAAATGCGGTACCTTAGCGGGTACTTTTATAGCTTTTTGGGGTTTTCTTGCAGGTTTAACATAAAAAATATGTAGGTACCAAACAACAAAAAAGGTAAATGAAATAAATTCAAAGCTTTCTTATTTAGAAAATCAAGCACTGCTGCTTATATGACTGTATAAACACTTCAAGTAGTAGGTAAGTACGTAAAAGAGGTTTTAGTGATTGTAAGTAGGTTATTATGAAACAAAGTACAAAAATAAAGAAACATACCTTTGCTCTTAGGCGAAGATGGCGGCGTATTATCACAATAATGTTTCATCAAGTTAACGGAAATCGGCTCGCGGATTTTACTATCCAAAGAAAAACTCCTAAACGCCTCCATCTTAAAAAATCAATAAAAACACTGGCCGTGATGGTACGCGCGCGAAACTCAACTGTCAATGTCAGTTCTGACAGTCCGTTTTCATTGAACCAATGCCCGCCTACTAAAAATCCATAATGCGGTAACCAATAACGCTCCCGTTTTCCCTCCCCACCAATCAGGGCGGGGCTGATGATGCGGCGTCTCTTTCACTCACGAGCTTTCACAGAGCTTATTCCCCCCTAATGAGGTAAGGCAGGCAACACAATAGAGGTATTCGGAATTTAAATTGGAATTTAGTTTTCATGGCATTTTTATTTTGGAGTTTTATGTCGATCTGATTGCGATTTATTTGTTTAAACGAATATTGATCTATTATCATATTATTTTTGTCTGTTTACTGCGTTTTTATTTAAAAATAAATAAAACATTTAATTAGATTAGCTTACATTTATAGAAAGTTATACTTAATGCGAAGTATTAAGTATAACTATTTACTATAACTTATTTACCTATTAGATCTGGTGGTATCGGAACAAGAAAAATTTCTAGTGTAGCTCTTCCGGCTTTCCTTTCGTCGGTGCACAGTGTAACAAACCTGTGTTCTCAAATTCTACATAGGCCAACACCTGAGTTACACTATGCATCAGACGCAATAGAGGCCTGGAAAACTCTCTGCCCCAATGAAAACCTCCCGAAGGAACCAGCGAGTCAAAAACTTTGGGATGTTCCATTGGTGCAGAGAGTCCAAAAAGATTTGATTCAAAATTATTTCAGTGACCAACACCGCGCAAGACTTCTAGCTGTCTCGACATTTGAATCAGGACAGTGGCTACACGCCCTTCCATCTGCCAACCTCGGAACGCTGTTCGACAATGGCAGCTTCCGCATCGCTGTCGGTCTTCGACTGGGTGCTGCCATTGTCGAGCGTCATCGGTGTCCATGTGGCAGTGACGTCGACAGGAACGGACTCCATGGACTATACTGCCAACGCAGTGCTGGCAGATTTTCCCGCCACGGCTCTATCAACGATATCATCAAACGGGCGCTTGCCACCATCAACGTTCCTTCTCTTTTAGAACCTGTTGGAATAGTCCGTGATGATGGCAAGCGTCCGGACGGCCTGACGTTGATACCCTGGGAGCGGGGAAGGGCTCTCGTGTGGGATGCTACATGTGTCGACACGTTAGCCCCTTCCCATCTCAGCGGTTCGGTTTTAAGGGCTGGAGCCGCGGCGGAGGCCGCAGAAGAGGCCAAGCGGCGCAAGTATGTGACGCTTTCTAGCGACTACATATTTGTGCCGCTTGGTTTTGAAACTTTTGGTCCATGGGGTCCCAGTACAAAAAAATTTTTTAAGCAATTGTTTCCTCGGCTGGTCGACGCCACTGGTGACAAGAGGGCTGGCTCTTTTTTCGCACAGAGAATAGCTATTGCTGTTCAACGTGGGAATGCAGCCAGCGTTCTTGGCACCATGCCTCATGGACACCCACTTTTGTTAGATTTTTAAGGTTTAGTTTTAATTAGTTTTAGTTTTTTTTTTTTGTTGATATTATGAATTTTTGTTTTGTTGTTATAAAATTAAAAACCCCCATGCGAAGTTAACATTTATTCGATAAGGCTTATTACGTAATTTGTTTTTTACAACGATAATTATGGTAGTTGCCTAGTTATGACTGCCTATTTACATAGTTACATAGCGATAAGTATGTAAATATTACATTCACATTCTTATAAAATACACTTACGTAACTTTTAGTATTGTAGTTGTTGTTTAATTGGTTCAGATTGTCCGTGGCATTACTGCGTGGCCCATACGAAAGACCCAGCGTTAGCTGCTAGCCAACTAACTTCGCGCTGAGTCAGAGACCGTTTTGCAGCTCTTGGCTCTTTATCTATTTTGCATGTATAGCTCTTCTTCTTACCGTGTCACTGTTACTTTCGAACCGAGTGTGGTGAAAGGATTTTAGGTGCGCCTCAAAGGGGCTCCTTTCGTGCACTTGACACAAATTTCGAACTTTTTAGGTTCTACGATATGGCGATTTCCTCACGATTTTTTCCTTCCCCGTATGAGAGCATTGGCATAGTGTACCTACGTATTTGTTAGGGCACAAAAACTCATTGGTTGAACTGGATTTGAACGCACGACTACAGGATCGGAAGGCGGGGCCGCTACCACTAGACCACCAGCGCTCTTAAACTGCTAAGCGTCTGCAAATAAATGTTTTATTTTTTAGAAGAACACAAACACAGTTTTCCACTTTAAGTAAAGTATGAGTTTTATTGGAGGAAGTACGATGGAGAGAGAAGAGCTGGAGAGATTTCGGGGGCTTGATCTACAGAAAGTACTAGCAGATGTAGCTTATTCTAATTCTAGATGATGTAGAGCGTCTAGCATGGAGGACTAGATCCTGGACGCCTAGTAATTTGGGTGTTCTATAAAATTAGGATTGAATCTTCATCCGAACGGATAAAGTTTTTCTGTCTACTCAACTGTCAATAATCCTCTCTCATTGGCTAATCGTTTCGACAGCGCGCGGTTGCGTTCAGAAACGCCACACTTTCTTTCTTTTTTTTAAATTTAAAAGTATAATTCGAACAAAGGTTCAACACCGTTGACTACACAGCCTTATTGAATCAAGGCTCCTCATTTCAGTTTAATATCTGGCGCTCTGAACATCATGGTCCGTTATTACTTGGCAGAGAGTTATAAGTACGATTTAGCTCGCATTACTTACACGGTATAACTATAACTACGTTATAAAATCTTAAGTTGCGTGATTTCCGCAGTTTAGTCGTAAAGTAATGATGAATAATGATGCTAATTTGTTGAATTTTACTTCTACTTAGTTTTACTTAGTTCAAATTGTTCTACTTAGTTCAAATAACTATCTACTTATTTAACAAACGGTGTCTAACTGTGATTTTATTTTCTGCCATAGTTTTCGTTCAGAAATGACACAACGCGTGTATAGATTTTTAAAATATTACAAAGGTAACTTTAATCTATACATAATAATAATTTTGGCTGTAACTTTAACTTAAATTATGTATATAAATAACTGCTGAAATAATAACTAAGCAAGGAGAAGCTTAGCTTTTTCTTTTTAATAAAAAAAATTACAACTTTGTGCTCAAATAATTTGAAGCCTACTTAAAGTATAAAATTAAATTTGCTTGTCTAATTATAAAAAGCTTGATAATTGCCTACCGAATGAATAACCACTTAAATTCGCACATGTGGAATTAGTGATCGACAAAACAGAACAACCGATCACTTATCGTTTTGATAAATGTGTAGACAGATAAAGAAAATGCCATTAAAGAGGTTTGACTGGCCTCTCAGCTCAGTTGGTAGTAGCTCTGACTTCTGTGCTGTAGGTCGTGGGATCGATCCCCACCGAGAACAAATATTTATGTGGTGAACAGAGATGTTAATTCTCTGTCTGGGTGTTATATTGTATACTAAGTATGTATTTACAAAAAAAAAAATGTATTCAAGTATTATATCAGCTATCTGGTTCCCATATTACAAGCTCTGCTTAGTTTGGGGCTGGGTAGTGTTGTGTGAATTGTCGACAATATTTATTTATTTTATTTCTAAATACAAAATAATTTATTGCATAATACATATTGAATCCGTATGTTCTCGAACTAGTGAGAACTATTCTCTTATCTTTGTGATTTCCTTATAAGTGTGGTAAACACTATAAAATAAAAATAAAAAATTGTGTGAACTATGTTTTAGGAACCAGTGGCATCAGCCTTTTTTCTGGAATAAAGAGAAAAAAAACAAAGGTAACATTAAATTATGTATAGGCTACGTTTTAAAAAAATAGGTTTATGTAAGTGCTTCTGGTAAATTACAAAAAAACTAAATATGTATTTACAAAAAATGTATCTAAGTATTATACCAGCTTTCTGGTTCCCACCGCACAAGCTGTGCTTAATTTGGGGCTAGATGGTGTTGTGTGGATTGACCACAATGTTTATTGATTTATTACAGACGTTTATAGAATTAGCACTTGTAAACCAGTGGGTGTTGAAGGCTGATTAGATGTACTACCTACGTACTTAGCTATATAAGTAGTAATATGAGCCAATGCTTTTTTATAGGCGATGGTTCCTTAGCATCAGATGGGCCTTATCATACCACCAATTAGTTGTATAAAAATACTTTAAATAAAATAATGTTTTTAACTAGTAACTATACATGCACTAAACCTAGCGCTGGTGGCCTAGTGGTAGTGGCCCCGCCTCCCGATCCTAAGGTCGTGGGTTCAAATCCAGTCGTGTACCAATGAGTTTTTCTTCGCAAAAATTTATGTACACTATGCCAGTGCTCTCAAACGGTGAAGGAAAACATCGTGAGGAAACCGGCATATCGTAGAACCTAAAAAGTTTGAAAATATGTGTCTAGTGCACGAAAGGAGCCTCTTTGAGGCGCACTTACAATCCTTTCACCACACTTGGTTCGAAAAGAATCAGTGACACGATAAGAAGAAGACCTAATTTTATTTTAAGACCACCTTGACATTATCGTTTAATCTATTCTACCAAGCTTATTAATCTATAAACCTCGGCCTACCTCCATGTTGCCTTACCCTATACAGGGTCCATGTGATACTGACTTACAACTAAGAACTATGTATGTACCTAAACTAAACCATGCGTGTGGGCAATAAATATATTGAGTACCTATTGAGAATAAACTGTTGCGTATTTTGGTAAATCGACTACACATAGATGGTGATGTAAGAAGCACACAAAAGAGGACAGAGACAAAACTGTTAGGACTATTTGGATGAAAAAAATATTAAGTTTTTTATACCAAAAAAAGACATGTGACTTCCTAAGTTGAATGTAAAAGTTTAAAACTGAATTTCTATGTGTCATGGTAATCAATAAAGAGTTATCTATCTATCTATCTAATGTTGTTTTAGAGGAAAAATGTTTTGTATGTTTGTGGATTTTGTTAATTTAAAATCTCAAAGAATCTCTTTGAGCGATGCCTAAATAAATTATTAAATTTTGTGTGTTTTTTCATTCAAAATAGATTTAAGCCGTTCATAATTAAGAATAACCGTGACGCCTTCGAAGAACCATTACGCATTCACCAAAAATGTGGAAGCAATAAACCTAAAACTAAAGAAAACAAATATTCCAGTAAAAGAGAAATTCCCGTCGACATTCACAATGTGGCCACAATGCACCACTCTATAATTGAGCAAAGACAAAAGCTCTGTGTACCAACAACCTAACAAAAGAAAACGCTTTTGTCTATGGGGAGGCTTTTGGCGGTAAAACTGACAGGCGTCACGCTGCGACAAGATGGCGGACAAAGGTTTGTTTTCAGCGAACGGTAGCAATTTGCTGTGGAGTATAAAATGCTACCGTTTTGAGACAATTCTTCAAAATTAAGCGTTAAGCTATTTCTTTTAAAAAGAGAACGTTGTTAATAATACTTCTTCGTAAAATTTCTTTTTGATTTACAACATTTGCAGCCATACATAAAAACGTTATTTAAATTTAATCATTGCTTAAAGCTAGCCCTGTCACTGTTTGTCATTAACCCAACGGTAAGAGATGGCAATAGTTTAAGCACTGCTTATCTTTTGACATATTTTTATAAGTAAGGCCATTAATTTTTAAATAAGTTGGTTTATCTGCCTTTTTCTTAAAAATCTGCCTTTTATAATAAAATTTTCGAATAAACTTACCTGATGGATAATTTTTCAGATCAGAATAATATATATTACATATATCCAATACAGTTAAGCCTTGACAAAAATAAAGACTGTAATTATTTATTCAACGAATACCGTTATTTCATAGATGAAAAAATCAGCCTATTATTATTTTATTTTATTTATTCTGGGCTTCCTGCGCGCAATACACATTTCTAACAGTTAAGTCCCACAACTAATAGGTACTCCTTTCCCGTGCTTGCTCTTAATGGCAACTACAGCTAGCACAAGTACGACATACGAGGCAAAGAGACAACCTTTAGTAAATTTGTTTGTGACGGTCGATATTTTAAATAAATCCGTAAATATTATTACAAAAGTATTCGTTTTCCTTTTATGTTCAAAAAGTTGTGCGCTAATTTAATTCCTTGATCCCTTCTCTAAATCCTAAATATTATGATGATAATCTACTGTTAAATACAAACACAACACAGGTAGTTAAAACACCCTAGAAAAAATACAAAGGGTGCGACAACTGAGCCCACCCCATGACAAATACACCCTTAAACTAATACCGCTAATACCCTTATTTAGACAGCAATATGGGACTCAGTTTAATTGTTTAAGTATACAAATATTTATAGCGATTAGGAAGTTATTCTATCTTCTATTCTTCTATGGGGTAGATTTTTCAATCTATTGATAAATTATTTCGACCGACCACCGAACCCGACCGAACTACATTTAGAAAAAGATGTTAAATTTATTAATCTCCCATACGTATTCTATTTCAATTCAACTCATGTCATAGTCTGTTAGTTTTTTTATTTCTGTCCTTCTGTTTTTATAATTGTTATTTCTTATGTATAATTGTTTTTTCATCCATTCATGTATGTTGTGTGCTAGGAAGCAAATCAATGTTATCCCGCCAGGAATTTTACATTGTAACTTAACTTACCTGTATAATAATGTTACTGTAATATTTGTTAATATCCAATAAATAAATAAAAAGATTGTATAATAATATGTATATTATAAATATTCTATTATATAAAGAAACTCAATAAAATGGAGTGGATGGAATTGAGAGTTTAGACGAACTTTATGTTCATTTAATCGAGCTAATATTGCAAAAAGTACGTCAAATAAAGTCACCAAATCGTATAGGGGAGGCCTATGTCTATACTTGACTTCCCAGACTGATGATGATGAAACATAGACAAATTACACTTGCAGATTAGCTCTAGGTACCTAGATACCAAGCCGTAGTTTGTTGCCTGTTCTTCTAGACATGGAACTGTCACCTAGACCCATACCTAGTTTTAAGACGTTTCAAAGTGATCTACTTCAATGAAACTATTGAATAAATACATATTTGATTTGATGTAGAATTTTTATATATAAGATTTTTATAACCATAAGTAGTAACAATACAATCGATAAAGGTACCGACAGTTTGTCAGTAATTCTAAAAGAAAGACCTCCAAATCTAAATGACCACTATTTAGACCGTTTTCTAACCGTCCTTGCCATAAAAATAACAACCTCTTTATTTGTATTTGTAGCTGTCAAAAGGAACCGACGGAAAATATCAGAACTTCGGACGATAACGAACAAAAGCTAAATTACTGTTTAATTACTAACCATTACTTTTACTGCATGTAATAATGGAATTTATAATATAGGTTTGGGGATTGTCACAATATTTAAATAGGTAAGATTAGATACTCAGAAAAATGCATAACGGTATAGGCCCAAGTAACACTTACCTTATTAAAGCTTTTTTATTTTTAATCGTACTTTTTAATTTTAAAGTGCATGTAAATATTTTTAAACCGACTTCAAGTAAAAAAGGATGTTACAGCCGGCTACATTTTTTTAAATGTTTTATATTGCATAACTTCATCATTAATGAGCCGATTAAAAGAGTTATCGCTAACCTACTTAAGATTTTTCACCTACATAATTAGTTGACGATTCTAACCAACAAATAATTCCGAAATAACTAATAACTTCCAACAAATTCTTGCACTCAGTGTGCCAGCATCTCAAATGTTCTAAATTCAAATACACTTAGGGTCTTATTAATAATCCTGGCGTAGCGTTGGACTAGTTAATCCGTGTTTTGTCTCTTGCATTGACATGCAATTGTCAACTCGAGCAAATGTGACAAAACACGGATTAACTAGTCCAACGTTACGCCAGGCTTATTAATAAGGCCCTTAATGCGTAATTTTTTACAGTTTAAAAAAAGAACAAGACACTCACCATGTGGCCTGTCATCAACTCCGTCGCTGTCAACCTCACTCCGCACACTCCCCGGACTGGACCTCTTTAGATCTTCCTGCGGCTCATTAAATCCTCTTTTGTCATAAGACATGAAAAACGGAAAGTTAGGTACCCGGTTCTGTTGAAAATAGTATCCCATTTTCGCCTCTCTTACTTTCACCTCCTCATCTTCAGAATGCTCTGTAGAAAAATCTTGGGTAATAGTATTTTCTATATCGATTTCGGGCGATCTCCTATGATTGAGCCCAACAATCGATTCTATGGAGAAGTTGTTGTTCTTTGATAATTTGGTCTGCATTTTGTTTTCGGTATCCATTTAAAAAAACACAGCACACGCGCGCGCGATTCGTATTTAGAACGTTCGAATGTCAGATTTGAACTGAGATTCGGAGTTCTGTTTTCGAATGATGTGGCGGCCACGCCTCTAACTGGGGAGGTATCTCCTTTGTCAAACACAATACAACCGAATTTCTCCTCTATTTGCTCCCCTCCAAGGCTCAAAATCCCTCGCGCATTCAATAAGGTTAAGTCAATATAACTTTGAGCAAACGATTTTAAGTCCTAATCCATTGTAATAAAGACTTTAGGGATACATTTAGGAGTAATGTACTAGTAATTTGGTTATTACGACACACAAAATGTCCTTAGTATAGATAAACACGTATTACCTATGGTTTCTCGGTTTAAGGCTCTACGTTTAATATGATTTTATACTAACCATCTCATGACGTAGTCATAGGTTAGCCTTTAGATACAAGAAACCAATATAATTAACACTAAATTAATCAATATTGTTCTTGCTTTACCAATATTGCTTACGTAGCGCCCCGTAGCAAAGCGTAGAGGGCCTACGCGGCGTAGATTTATCGTAGCACATACGTAGCATAAACATGAAAAAAATGCGCTGGAAATATATGAATGGGAAAATCAAACTCGCCTTGTTTCATTTTGGTATTGGCAGATGATTCAAGTCAGGTTTTTTACATTTTGCGCCATCTGGCAGACTCTGTATGTTGCGTAGAGTCATCTTGCGCGGGCTCTAGCAGCAATTTCGCTTATAGTCAATTTTCAATCAAGATGAGAAAAAAGGTTTGGATTGAGCGATTTTTGATTTTAGCTCCAACTTATCACTAAACAAAAAAAATTGTATCTACCAATGAAAAGTAATATGTTTGGACATAAACTTGAGAAACTGACTTCCGGCCAATTTTTGAACCGATTTTGATAAAATTTATATGAGACCAATTTGGAAGTATTTATTACTTTTAGATAAAAAAAGAATTTTACAAATCGGTTAAAAAATGACGAAGTTATGCGCTATCGAATTGGGACTCCTTCTGTTCGAAACAAAATAAACGAACTCATAGTGACATCTATCAATGAGTAGCTGTAACTCAAAATGTTGTGCTGCCATCTATGATCGCGTAGAAAAACATAATGTGGTATTTTTGCAGATCAGCTAGTTTTCAATTTTTTTTTATAGATGGCGCTGAGTGTAACAGATTGGGCAAAATTCGTCTTAAATTATTCAGCATCTAAATATTTTTTATTTACAGTTTCAAATTAATTGATTATAGTGTTACATTCAACCACATATCCTTGTATATCAAACTTGTGTATTGTGTATATGCTGTTTTAGCCGGGACACAGGTTTTTTTGGGGAAAATAGACGATAATGCGTGCGTATTGAATAAAAAAAAACCTTGTCCCGCATAATACCACAGATACCTAACCTAACCTACTGTTATAACCTTGACATACCTACATTATTTGGCATTCTCCGATTTTCTTATTTTAAAAGGTAAATTAATAACGATACTATCAGATGGTCCACCTGATGTTGGGCTACCTAGCTGTGGACTTCTACAGGCTGATGATGATGATTAAGAGATCTGAGATAACTACCGTGCCTAAGGATCAAAGGCTCCATCGTTAGGCTGTTATTGTTTTTGATATCAATGACCGAACCAAATATGAAATCACAAAAAGATATGCTTGTTTTATGTATCCTTCATTTATTTGATGATGATGTTTAAAATTACCCTAACAATATAAGTGCAGGTAGATAAACTACATGAAGCTAAGAACTAATTGGATGTGGTTGTTCGATTATTTAGTGTTCTGAAATAAGTCTAGACGTAGTAGTAATAGTGACCCAAATATTTTTTTTTGCTAGTTTTAAACCATTTCCTTATAGGAAGATCTGTAAGTACAACCTATTAGGCTTGAGTAGGTAGTCACCAGTTGCCTCAAACGCTATATAAATCATCTGCAATAGATGCAAAAGCCTGTTTCCTTTTTTTAATTATTATTATTTATTTATTTATCAGACAACTATGTGGTCCATTTATGTTAGTAAAACTTACAGTCTATCTTAAGCTATGTTAGTATATAAACGCAACACAAAAAAACACAGCTTTAGTAGGTAGGTAGGTATGTATATAGATTAAGAGTCTTTCATTCGGTACCTGACCCCCCAGTCTCTCTTGAGACTATTGGATCAGGAGCCGAATGAAGGACTTCATTACGGGCAGGTCATATCTATCAGGTATGACCTGCAGGATGCTGTTGGCGCTGCTCCGCAGTCTGCCGAGCAGTGAGGCTGTTCTTTTGCGAAGGATGGCATGAAAACCATCAACTCGTGCCTCCGCAAACATTGTGGATGCACTGCAGAAGCGAGGCAGCCCCATCAGCATCCTGAACCCGTTGTTGTATTGGACGCGTAGGGCATTAAGCGACTTTTTAGTAAAATTGAACCACAGGCTGCTCGCGTAAAATGATTGGCAGTAGGCTTTAAAGAGTGATATTTTAACTTGCCTACTGCATCGAGCAAACCTGCGTGCCAACATATTACTTCTGATCGCCAATGCCCTACGTTCCCTCTCAATATCAGCTTGGTCATCAAGGTCGTCTGTAATGTACTGCCCAAGATATTTAAAACTGTTAACGCGTTTGAGGTCGTTACCTTCCATCTTGATTTCGGGCACAGACTCGGGTACTTTACCGGCGGCCTTGAACACCATGAACTCACTTTTTTTGCTATTATATACCAGCCCGTATTCAGTGGCGTACTTCTCACAGATGCCCAGCAGCTTTCTGAGAGCACTGACCGATGGGCACAGCAGCACCATGTCGTCTGCGTAGTAATAGGTACTGATATCTATTATTTTTTCATGCTTAAGCTGGCAAACGAGCAGACGGGTCACCTGATGGAGAGCAGTCACCGTCACTCATAGGCACTTGCAACACCAGAGGTGGTGCTGTGCTGATTTGGTGTAATGTTATTTTTCCATTATACCATAGGTATACGGAAACATGATGGAAACAATCATACCTATGGTAACCCTATGGTATAATGTACCATATGGTATGTACCTATGGTATCCAATTTTTCCGGTACCTGTCCACCATCTTTGTGTAAGCCATCGACTATTACAAAAGTTTGGCCTGGTCGGCACTGTCCTGGTTTCAATTTCACCCTTCAAACCGAAACACAACGCTGCTTGGTGGTAGAAATAAAGTTAAAGACGGTAGCCAAATTTTGCCGCATCCAATCACCGGCGTCATTCAATTCCTGGCTCCATGTCACTACTTAGTAACTTGAAGACGGTATAAAAGAGTTGAGGTACAAAAAACCAGTTTATTTAAAGTCGCAGTGAGGTGGAAACCACATCCTTTCGTTAATTTAAAAATGATGTGTTTCTATTATAAAAAATACTTAAAGCAAATAAAGTGAATATTGTGTTTGAAGCTGGAAAAAAGTGAAAATGTTTTTTAGTTTCTACTAAGTTTTGTTTGGTTTAAGATTAAGATTAAGATTTCTACGGTCATACCTTTGAGGAGAGTAAAAAGTAAAATTGTATTTTTTGCATCTGGCGATTATTAATTTAAAAAATGTATTTAATTTAAGAGTGTTAAGAGTTTGAGTGAGTATTAAAAGTAGGTACTACTGTCTTAATATAATAGGCAATATAGCACAGAACCTGCTTATAAAAAAAAAGAAATATTAAAGGAGAAGGCCCGAAAATGGAGTCAAACTGGTCTCTCTGACAACCGCTGCGTTTTTTTTTAATAATCTAACTCGGTGATAAAGGAAACGTTTCAAAATGGATTCAAACTGGACTCTATACCCCCGCATGGGGCTCCGCTCCCCAAACCTCACAAATACCACGGGGAACCTGCAGGAGAATTTTGAGATCGATCTGGAGGATACCAACTGGATCTTGACTTCATCTTTCATCATATTTACTATGCAGACTGGTGAGTTTTAAATAGTAGAAGAGCTTTTTTAAAGTAAAAAAAAAAAGTAAAAAGCTTGTTTATTCAGGTGTACTTAGTAGCTAGATACACAATACCGTATTTATAACAAACTAGCAGCAGCCCGCGGCTTCGCTCGCCCCATTCCCGGTCCCATTACTTTTTCGGGATAAAAAGTATTCTATGTCCTTCTCCCGGTTCTAAGTTACTTCCCCACTAATTTTCAGCCAAATCGGTTCAGCCGTTCTTGAGTTATAAATAGTGTAACTAACACGACTTTCTTTTATAAATATAGAAAGCAACATACTAAACATGTAAAGGTGTATTAAATACGTACCTACTAGTGACAATAAATATGTACTCTAACAGCCGTGCTAGGTAGAACCAGGGGCTCAATTCTAGACCAGTTACTTTTTTGTCACGGTAGATATATATCACAAGAACTGTCAAATTCACTAAAGAAAAAAGTCACGGGTCTAGAAATTGAGCCCCTGTGTTTTTGTGTGGCTCGTCCGGGGAAGTACTACCACCATGCTTATACCGCCAAGAAGCAAGTGTTGCGGTTTGAAGGGAGTGGGTGCCGTTGAAATTACTGGCACGTGAGGCTGAACATCTGTATGCCTCAAGTTGATCGTAGGGGTCAATTTTTTTTTACTTGTTTTTTTTAACTATTTCGATTCGCATAAAAATACATCTTTATCAAATTGAATCATTTGTAGAGACAACTTGTGGTAGATCAAAAAATTAAATAAAATGAAATGAAACGATGAAATGAAATGAAATATCTTTATTTGCATGAGTTATGTTAAATGATGGTCATAGTGGTCATAAAAAGTGAAGAAATCTGATTCGCATACTTCGCCAAGAGCAGAGATTTACTACGTCAAATGGTTTTTACAAAAAAAACTTGTGGTTCCCAAGAGTTTCCCTGTATCTTTTTTGTATTCGGATTTAACCATAGGTACCACCATAAAAACACCATAGTTACCACCATAAAAAATCCTGTATTCTTATCTTACAGTTATACAGTTATTTTATTTCCTACTTAGTTTTACGAGGAAAATACTCTTACATTTTACTAAGAAGAATACTAAGTTATTTTATGACTAATAAACGTGACTTGGGCTGAAAATAACTATTTTGAACCAACTTCAAATAAATAGATAAATAAAAAACAAAGGTTTGGACAAAAAATCCCAACAACCCCACTGGGCCACCTACTAGCATCACTACCCTCTATTTTTTGTAAATATATCCAAAAAATCAAAAGAAAAAACACCAATTTTTATAATAAATAATAAAAAAAAAACTGTGCTCTCAGTAATATCTGATGTTAAAATAACTTCCACCAATTGCTAGCCACAAAGAATGGCCTCATAGGTCACGCACGTTAGGAACGTGCCCTATGATTCAGCATCCTAAGACAATCAGGTGGTAAGCCTGTAATATCACCCACACCCTTCAAACCGAAACACAGCAATGCTGCTTCACGGCAGAAATAGGCATGGTGGCAGTACTTCCCCGGACGAGTCACACACAAAGAGCTATAAGTACCTAACCTTTAATTTTGCAAAAGGATATATCTACATAAAGTCGTCGACCTTAACCCAATAGGATAAACATAACTTACAAAAGGATAATTCAAGGTCAAACTTTATCCTCAATTTAATAAAAGTAAACTTGAATTTTGTTTACATATGTTCTTAATATGTATATGCTATCTACTTTTTGCAATGAAACTTCTTATTCAGTTTAACCATGAAAATTTAAGTAGTTTAACCGTGAAAATAAGACCGACTCCATAAATAATCCTTAGACCTATGTTAACTAGCAGTTCGCCCCGGCTTCGCACCGGTGGAAAAATTTGGAAGTGTCTCTCGCAAAAACTATTAAATTTAGAAAAAAACGAGCTATTAAACCTCAACATCATTTTTGAAGACCTATTCAAAGACACGTATGGGTTTGATGAAAAAAAGTTTTTTGAATTTCAGTTCTAAGTATGGCAACCCCCAATATTTATTGTTTTTTTTCTATGTTTATAAAAAATATTAATGCGGTTTACAGAATACATATACTTACCAAGTTTAATCAGTGTAGCTCTTATAGTTTCGGAGAAAAGCGGCTGTGACATACGGACGGACAGACAGACAGACAGACATACAGACGTGACGAATCTATAAGGGTTCCGTTTTTGACATTTGGCTACGGAACCCTAACTAACGATTTAAAATAGCGACCGCAGGATTAATCCTATGTCAGTTTCCTGGTTTTAAGCTACCTCCTCACCGATTTTCAGCCGAATTGGTTCAGCCGTTCTTGAGTTCTAAATAGTTTAACGAACACAACTTTCTTTTACATAGATAAATATGGTGGACAATCCACACACCACTATCTAGCCCCTAATTAAGCAGAGCTTGTACTAATGCATTTTTTTTGTAAATACATACTTAGAATACAACATCGCACCCAGACAAAGAACAAACATCTTCTGTGCTCAGCACACAAATACTTGATCTCAGTGGGGATCGAACCCACGCTGCGCTTAGTTTGGGGCTAAATAGTGTTGCGTGGATTGTCTAGAAGTTTTATTTATTTATAATAATTAATTCACTCAGCTTATCAGACTCGTACACTTACAAGGCGTTGATTAATTTAATAATCAATTAAGACTAATGACAAAAACGGACTTCTTATCGTGTCACGGTTCTTTAAAGCCAGTGTGGTGAAAGGCTTTAAGTGCGCCTCAAAGAGGCTCCTTTCGTGCACTTGACACATATTTTCGAACATTTTAGGTTCTACGACACGCCGGTTTCCTCACGATGTTTTCCTTCACTGTTTGAGAGTAGGTACCTACTAGCACAGTGTTCATCAATATTTCGGCAGAAAAATTCATTAGTACACGACTGGATTTGAACCCACAACCTTAGGATTGGAAGGCGAGGCCGCTACCACCAGGCCACTAGTGCACTGTATGCGGCCCCGCCTTCCGATCCAAAGGTCGTGGGTTCAAATCTAGTCGTGTACTTACCAATGAGTTTTTCTGTCGAAAAATTTATGTGCACTATGCCAGTACTCTCAAAACGGTGAAGGAAAACATCGTGAGGAAACCGGCGTGTCGTAGAACCTAAAAAAGTTCAACACGTGTCAAGGGTCACGCAAAAAGGGCTCGTCAGCGGCCTACTTGCGGAAAAACCAGCCCGCACATCAAGTGCGGATGATAAAAATTTGCCGAAATTTGCCTACAGGTTTTGGTATGCTGGAGTCAGGATGTGTGTCAATCAAGAACGAAGCTAATATCATGATGAAGAATCTGGCAGACATCTCTCTTGGTGGTAAGTGTAACTGGGCATGTGACAAATGATATGCCATCCAATGATGATGTAATAAATATACCTATGAAATATATGTGATGCTGCCAACATCTGTTGGCCTACCACAAGCTCTGTCTAGCTCTGGTTTTGAGTCTGTGTGAGTGCTCACCAGTAGGATTTATCAAGTCAACACACACACACTCTCAGGAGCCTTATTCTCGGGCTGGAGAAGAAGAAATGGATGATTTCCTTGAATAATTAACGGCTTTTACGATGAGGTCGTCGATGAGTTACTCAAGGAAATCAGGGGGGCAATTCTAGACCAGTGACTTTTTTGTCACGGTAGATATATATCACAAGAACTGTCAAATTTAAATAGACATGACATTTTCAATAGATATCGTATTCCAGCAATATCACTATAGACATTTATCGAGTGAAGGCCGTTAGATATGTGTCGAGTGGTGAGTAGTAGTCGACATTGACATCTCTAATATACTTTGGGTGACTTTGGGCTTTTTTTTTCTTTCGGTCCTTGGAGCAGACTAGAGTACCAAGACCATACCACCTAGTCTTACTTTTTGATAAAAAGTCAATGATGTTTAGGTACTTGTTTGTAGGGTATACAAGTTGGGAGCGAGAACGCGAATAATGCTTTCTCATAAACCTACAATAAGTGAGGAGTGATTGAATTTAGCTCGTACTTAGTAATTATTCAATGGCGCAGTTAGAAGAGCAGTCAATCAGACAGTCAACGTCTATACTTGTATCCGGGGTTCAAGCTTCGAGAGAAATATTCTTTTTGCATGGAATGGACATCTAGTTGTTAACCTTTGAATTAAAAATTCAAGTCATCGGAGTCCTTCTCTTGAGTATAATGATCCTGACAATAACATATCCTAATAATGATCCTGACAATGACACATCTACAACACTTCATAGACAACTGACCATAGATTACAAACAACAAAGTTTACAGTTTTATGGTACATAACGTTCCGTGTGTTTCCGGAATTAATTATTGTAACTAACATTTTGTGCGAAAAGTCCATTGATTACTATCTAATGAAAATGAATCTACTATAAACAACAACAAGAACGCATTATAAACGCCGTTTAATAGGAAATGTGTTTATTTGAAGACAATAATAAAGTTAGTGCTATCGAACTATTCTATCGATAGAAACGGAACGTAGATAAACATGAACAACAACGGGATAGTCTGTGGAAGTTTTAGGAATGAACCTTCTTTCTGACATCTCTAATGTAAAAGTCTAACGTAAAAGTCTAACGGTGGCTAGAATACGCATTTTATCGCGGTTCGATATTATCTTCGACAAATTTGGTGATATGACTGCTTTCGTGACATTTCAAATCTCTATTTCGAGCGTAAATCTCTAAAAGTCTAGAATTGGCCCCCTGCCATTCTCTCTTCGAAAAGAAGCAATAAGATAGAATTGCAAAATGATCTAGATTGTTCAAGAATTAGGCCCCTGGTTGCGTGGAACTGGCACCTATACTCAACCTAGCCTAGAGGCGTTTCAAAGTGATCCTTGCTATCTTACTGAATAAATACACTTTTGATTTCGATTTTAAATTTTCTAAACCAGAGACAGAGCCAGACAGAGCTTGTGGTAGGCCTACTGAGCTGAGAAGCCAGTCGAAAATGTCTAAAGCTATGATTGCTGCATCCACACGTATGTTTTTCTTACCATTTTCCTTTCCAAAGGTCTAACCTACTGGATATTCGGCTACGGAATGTCATTCGGCACTGGGGCACTTGAGAACCCCGTGGTGGGCGTAGGGGACTTCCTGCTCGACCCCCCGGTGGGAGACGCGCTCATGGGGCCTCTGTTCGCTTCGTTCCTGTTCCAACTGTCATTTGCTACCACGGCTACTACTATTGTTAGTGGGGCTATGGCGGAAAGGTAAGACTTACGGTCCTATACAAAAAAGCGGCCAAGTGCGAGTCGGCCTCGCTCATGAAGGGTTCCTTAGCAGTAAGTAACATAATAAAAAAGTTGTTGTCTTTCGTTTGTAACTTTGATCGATGTTTTAATCATATTAGTGTATTTTGCATATAGTTTACGATTTATGACGTACCTATTAAACACACTAGGATCTCGTTCAAACCAATTTTCGGTGGAAGTTTGCATATCAATATCATTTTTGAAGACCTATCCATAGATATGTATAGGTTTAATAAAAAAACAAATTGAGTTTCAGTTCCAAGTATGGAGAAACCCCAAAATTTATTGCTTTTTCTATTTATTCTTCTACTTACCAAGTTTCAACAGTATAGTTCTTATAGTTTCGGAAAAAAGTGGCTGTGACATACGAACAGACAGACAGACATGACGAATCCATAAGGGTTCCGTTTTTTGCCATTTGGCTACGGAACCCTAACAACGCTTGAGTTAGAGTTGAGCTTCAATCATAGATATTATTGTCAATTTTCCATTAATAAAAAAATAACAGGTCTTTTGCATCTAATGTAGATTATTTATATAACGTCCCTACTTACGGGACGCTATAGTGCCTGAAACATAATGCTGTAACGGTGTCCACAGATGCAATTTCAAAGCGTATTGCTTGTTCTCGTTCCTGAACACAGTAGTGTACTGCGTGCCTGCTGGTTGGGTGTGGGGCTCCCACGGCTTTCTCAATAAGCTGGGGGCCGTGGACATCGCCGGCTCCGGTCCTGTGCATCTTATAGGTAAGTAACTCGCAAAAACACTCGACCAAATCCCACGTAAAAGCCACGTTCTAACCTATTATACTGACATAGACAAACGTCGTTTTGTACGCGCGCGTCTGCGTGCGGTTCTTACACAGACACTACACAAATGTCGTTTTGTACACACACGAGTGTGTGCGTGGGGTGTGTTTTGTACGAAAATCAACGTAGATTTTAAACGGCGGTGAGGTGCGAAAGCCCCCATCGGTGAGAGCACTGATGATCTAGTGGTAGCGGCCCTGCCTTCCGATTCTAAGGTCATGGGTTCAAATACAGTCGTGTACCAATTAATTGTTCTGTTGAAAAATGTATGTGCACTATGCCAGTACTCTCAAAATGGTGAAGGAAAACATCGTGAGGAAGACCGGCATGTTGTATAACCTAAAAAAATTCGAGCAACACGTTTCAACTTCAAGCGTCACGCAAAAAGAGCCCGCCAGCGGTCTACTAACAAGTCCACACACTAAATGCGGATGACTGAATTTGCCAATTTTTTGCCCCCAACGATGGGGAGCCGAAACGTCTATTCTATACGTAGCATTATTATTATACTATGTTCTGTTTCGCGAGTTAGGCTCTTCTCCGAAGGTAGCGTGTCATACGGTATAGGTTCACCCACTGGGTGTGTGTGTATGCTATACCCAGTGATGATGATTGCCTTTACATATTTCTGTTTTGTCATCGCCACGCTGAAGCTTCTTTATTACATTATTTTGTATCAAGAAGAAGGATGAAAGAAGAAAACCACACATGGACGGACATGTTACATTTCCAAGAAGAACGATTCAGAGCCCTCTCTATCCACTGACTTCCCAATGTCACTGGTCGTCATTCAAGAACCTTTGTTCCCCAAAGGTTGTCGGTTCTTCAAGCTATATGACCTGCCCATTGCCACTTCAACTTGCTAATTCTACGACAGTAACCTTCTAGGCTTGCTCGCATAGAAACCTAGATTCACTTAGCTTTAAAACGTTCCACTTTGTGATTCAATGGAAATAAAATCCCTTTTGACTGGATAATATATCGTACCTACTATTAAAGAAATAGAAAATATTTATTTAACGTCACAAAACATCATGGTACACACAAAAAATATACAACAAGCAATAAGTGACGAAAAAAAGGCATCCACTCAGCCTTTTTTTCGTCAATTATTGCTTGTTGTCTAAGTTCTGCTATTCTATTGTTATCTAAGTTCTGCTTCCTAGGTGGGGCATCAGCATTCGCGTCAGCCCTAATGCTAGGCCCAAGGCTAGGCCGCTACGCACGTGGCAACGCTCCCCTTCCCCTCGGCAATCCCGTCAATGCGGTCATGGGGACCTTTGTGCTGTGGTGGGGGTGGCTGGCCTTTAACTCTGGAAGCACTTATGGGGTAAGTTTGTATCTTATCCACCCATTTTACATTTGTTACAGGAGTCTTAGTAGAGCTCTTTGTGTGAGGCTCGTCCGGGGAAGTACTACCACCATGTCTGTTTCTGCCGTGAAGCAGTATTGCTGTGTTTCGGTTTAAAGGGTGTGGGTGCCGGTGAAATTATGTACTAACACGTGAGGCTGAACATCTGTATGTCTCAAGTTGATGGACGCAGAACAGTGCATCGTAGGGCACATTTCTGACGTGCGTCACCCACGAGGTTATAGTCAATGCATGTATATGCTTGTTCAATCAGCTAGTTGTATAAAAAAAAATCGTTGAACCCCCCTTTGTAAAATGATCATACAAAGAAACGGTAGGAACCTAACCGTAGTTTGTTGCCTGTTCTTCTAGGCTTGGTCGCGTGGAACTGGCACCTAGACTCACCTAGCTTTAAGACGTTTCAAAGAGATCCTTGTGATACAATTGAGTAAAGAAATGTTTGATTGATTTGGTTTTCGAAAGCAGTCTCTAAACACCTCGCAAGTCTAAAGATATTCTGACAGCCTAGTGCCTACAAGAATAATTCTGAAAACAGATTAAATCTCAATTCATTTATTCAAATCACAAACATTATGTACGTTTTCTGAATACCAATACTTACAAAGATTTATTATTTACGTTTAAAATTAGTATTTGTCACAAATTGTCATCGCGTGCATGGCTAATCGCCATTTTGTGGCCACTTTCAATGATCAGCGTTTAGTTTAACCACTATGCAAAGTGGCTCTTTTAAATAGAGTTGGCTGGACTGTTGCGAAAAGTTTTAAATAGCCGGACTTTCGAGAGATGAATGGAAAACTATGCACAATTTAACATGCATATAATTCATTATTTATTTATTTTTGTATGTAATTTAATCATAGATTTTGATTATGCATGTGCCTAATAGGTACCCCCGGACATGCCTACAATTTTACTTTTTACAAAAATATTGTGTAATAAAGTGCCTGAATAAAATATTTTCGGCGTTTTCCACATATACCTACATTTTGGTAATATTACTTTTCTCGCGAAAATGATACTTTTTGGGCTGTCTCATGTTATATTTGACTACCTGCCACTGGCAACACTGCTCTTGTGTCTGTATTTCCCGAATATAACTATATTTATGAATTTTGATAATTATGATTTTATGTTGCCTGTTTTTTAACTAAACTTTAAGACGTTTCAAAGTGATCTTTGTGATACAACTGAATAAATAAAATTTTGAATTCGAATGATATACGCCCTTATTTAATGCTCGTCCGGCTTTTATCACCCGGTAATTAAAGCCGGAGCTGTCACATCCCTAGATCTGTAGAATAATTGGTGTAATAGCACCATCATTCAGTATTCAGTATGCAGTGCATATTGAATAGTAACCTTGAACATGAAACAGTGTTTTAGACACTCGTTCCATCAATCAGCTGTCTTTAAGACAGTTTACTGCCTAACTGTGACTAATTTATAGCCACTGCAACTTTTGTGACGTAAAACCGACTGGATAAATGGAATGAAATATATTTATTCGCTTGTATGGTAAGTATGGTCAATATTGAACTCTGTTTTCCACCTGTAGGTATGACAGGTAGAAAACAGAGTTCAGATCACTGACCGCAGGCAATGTGCCCAAAAGGCTGGCACGTTACCTCTTTGAATAATGTTAGAACCACATAGGTACTTCGTCAATAATATAAGTTAACATAAGTTTCAAAGTAGTGCTTGACCCAGTCTCAAGCATTGTTTTTGGCGCGTTTCCATTATGCAAGTGCTTGCATACATGTATGACGTCAGACTTGTGTGCAAGTGATTTGAATTGGAAACACGATTTTGTTCAACTTGCAGCTTGCATACAAGATTGAAACAATTTTGTATACAATTTTGCAACTTGCGTGCAAATGTGCTGACTTGATTATTGTGCGTACAAGTTTAAACCTAATTGCATACAAGTTGCAACTTGTTTGCAAGTTGTTGTTTCCACTATACAATTTGCATGCAACTTGCAACTTGTATGCAAATCACTTGCATAATGCAAATGCGCCTTTAGTGTTTGATTTGGCCGTCTATTTCTCAATTCAGTGACTCAAAAAAACATCGTGCCCGGCACTGGTATGAAAAATAAAAAAGCCCTTATATTTCTAAATAACTAAATGTACAATTTCATGGTTGTTTAAATCCTAATTAAATTATTGAGGATCCCTCTTGGCTATATAGGCTTCCTCCAGGCATAATAAACCTACTGGCATAATGTACATATTTTTTTACAGAAAAACTCATTGGTGCATGCTTAAACCTCATGACTGAATTGGAAAAAAAAAAAAAAATCTGGACAATTCACACAACACTACCCAGCCCCAAACTAAGCAGAGCTTGTAATATGGGAACCAGATAGCTGATATAATACTTGAATACATTTTTTTTTTGTAAATACATACTTAGAATACAATATAACACCCAGACAGAGAACAAACATTTATGTTCACCTCGCAAATATTTGTTCTCGGTGGGGATCGAACCCACGATCTACGGCGCAGAAGGCAGAGCTACTGCCAACTGAGCTAGAGGCCAGTCAAACTACATCAACTTACATAATATAAGTTTAAAAAACTTGAGAAACCGACTTTTGATAAAATTTATAAGGGACCAATCTGGATTACCTTTCAGACATAATATTTTTTCAAATTTCAAATCAGCTCTTAAATGAAAAAGTTATGCGGTAAAAAGCATAAAAAATATGCATCTGAATTGAGAACATCCTTTTTTATTTGAAGTGAAAACATTGGAACTTAAGAAAATTTTTATGATGACTACTAACAAAACTCTGTGTTTGTTGTCAGGTGAGCGGTGCTAAATGGCAGTATGCGGCTCGAGCAGCTGTGATGACCATGATGGGGTCCTTCGGAGGAGGATGCACTGGGCTTGTGTAAGTGACCTAACGGCCATACCACGGTCAATTCTCCGACACTCGACCAAATCCCATGCAAAAGCCGCGTTAAGTACACAGTCATACACAAATGTCGTTCTGTACACAGTGTGTGTGGTTCTTACACAGTCATACACAAATGTCGTTCTGTACACGGTGTGTGCGGTTCTTACACAGTCATACACAAATGTCGTTCTGTACACGGTGTGTGCGGTTCTTACACAGTCATACACAAATGTCGTTCTGTACACAGTGTGTGCGGTTCTTACACAGTCATACACAAATGTCGTTCTGTACACGGTGTGTGCGGTTCTTACACAGGCACAAATGTCATTTTGTACACGCGCGTGTGTATGCAATGCACGTGGCGTGTGGCTAGTCGCAAAAAAAAAAATACAAGTATTATATCAGCTAGGTATCTGTAGGCCTACCATCATGATTTCTGTCTGGCTCTGTCTCTAACTCTGGTTTTGAGTCTGTGTGAGTGCTCACCAGTGCATTATACTGTGTGTGTAACGTTATGAGTGTTATGACGTAGGGTTTATTAAGTCAACACTAACACAGCCTCAAAACCAGAACCAGAGACAGAGCCAGACAGAGCTCATGGTAGGCCTGCTGGTTCCCATAGTACAAGCTTGCTTAGTTTGGGGCTAGATAGTCTTGTGTGGATTTTCCTCAATATTTATGATTTTCTATTCAGGTTCACGCTTGTAAAGAACAAGGGCAGGGCAGATGTCATGGAGCTGATTAATTGCATCCTTGGATCATTGGTGTCAATCACAGGTAAGCACGAAATGGATAGATAGATAGATAGATAACACTTTATTGTACACCACAAGAATAGGACATTACACATTTAACGAAAATACTTAAACTAAAGCGAAGTACAATGTACGATCTCTTCCAGACAACCTTTGGATGGACAGGATTTTATTGAAATTCGAAAAGGCGGTGCCATAAGGGCTTCTACACTAATTTGACTACTTATTTAAACTAAAATTTGCATGTACTTAAGTAGGAACTATAAATAAATAAATACTGTAGACTACTACAGTTTATACACGTGAGTACATAGATAGCAATAATAATATAAACGTAGGTACATAAATACTGACAACATAGGTAAAAAATTATGAACCTTCTAATTAAGATAGAAATGATAGATTATAAATACTAGTGCTACCTACTACTGTCTATAAACCTCGGCCTACCTCCATTTTTCTTTACCCTATTACAGGGTCTATGTCAGGGGCGCTCACACTTATAGGTAGTGTCGGCGATCGACCAGATAATATTTTGAAAGCAGTACTGTTGTGTCTGGAAGAAATCGCTCTTTAGCGATGAGACCTACATTAGTTTGTGTTAAATTGTTACTTGTTTTTCCATTTTTAGTTTTAAGGTGTGCAATAACGAATTTTCTATTCTATTCTATTCTACTATTTAGCGTGGCAATGCCGCCAGCGTCTTGGGGACGCTTCCGTCTGGCACTGATTTCTCTATCTCTAGAATCTAGAGATAGCTCAACTGATCCAAAAGAGTCTAGACTCTAGGGGTGTTATTAATAATCCTGGCGTAGCGTTGGACTAGTTAATCCGTGTTTTGTCACATTTGCTCGAGTTGATAATTGCATGTCAATGCAAGAGACAAAACACGGATTAACTAGTCCAACGCTACGCCAGGATTATTAATAAGACCCTAAACGTCTAGACTCTTGATCATGCATGCCACTACATTATTATCCGCGTATTTCCAAAAATTGTACTGGGTGTACGGTCGAACCATGCCAATAACATTTCTTTTACTCGTGAACTTCAGTTCAACCGTGATCATGGTGCATGCAACTGTGCCGAAATATCGGAAGTCAACTCAACAAAATTTAATCATGGTAAATATCCCGTGAGGTGATGACAGGTGGAGTAAGGCGATGACTGAATGGCGTCCAAGAACTGGCTATAGAAGCGTTGGTCGCCCTGCGGCAAGATGGGCAGACGATGAGGTTAACATCGCAGGCAAGACCTGGATGAGATTGGCACAAGACCGGCAACAGTGGCACATACAGAGAGAAGCCTATACCAAGCAGTGGGTGAAGTCGGGCTGTGGATGATGATGATGATGTTGTTGGTAGAGGTTGATTTGATCTAAATACGTAACTCGTGGAAACAGTGGAAAGGCGACAGGTGTTTGGGCAGCAGATATCAAACAAGATACTTGACGTTGTAGTTGTTTATTGCTCAGAATAGACAGGACCACAGCACCATCGTTATGGATTAGTTAGAATAGGAATCAATCACTCACATTATGATTATCACATTAAATTAGCAAAGGATTGCTTAGTCAGTCCGCCATTTTGCAGTTGCAAGGGTTGAAGAGAAAACCGAGAAACCATAGACAATAAAACACAATAATTATCTATGATATAGATTAAAGGCATATTCACACGATACTTCTAATAGATGATGATGTTTAATAAAAATTAGGGTTTATTGTATTTCAGCTGGCTGTTTCCTATACCGTGCGTGGGAAGCCTTATTGATAGGCTGCATTGGAGCGATCATAGCATCAGCAACCACACCACTGTTTGACAAGATCAGGGTCGATGACCCCGTGGGGGCGTCGGCTGTCCACGGTGCCTGTGGGTTTTGGGGTAAGAATTCAATAGTAGGTACATTTTCTGATATCTTTTATTGTTTAAGTATTTATTTAGTAGAACAAACAAGTACCCTCACATGACTGGCCTCTCAGCTCAGTTGGTAGTAGCTTTGCCTTCTGCGTCGTAGGTCGTGGGTTTGATTCCCACCAAGAAGAGATATTTGTGTGGTGAATACAGATGTTTGTTCTCGCTTAAAACTATTACTAGGTACCTGTTACAAATGAGTGTTAATGACATAGGAAAAATTCAAGACATGTTTAAATTTAATTAAAGTTTAAGCGAAGGAACAGTCAGTATCAAAGTAGATAGGTAATTTCAGTTGAATTCTCAATTTGTACATCATTGATTCCCAACGTGGTCCAGGTGGACCCCCAGGGGTCCACGGTAGACTCGACGGGGGTCTACGATAGCGTGACAAAAAAATAGGGGTTAACAATTCGTAAGCTGGGGTCCACGAACACGATAGTGAAGAACTAAAAATGTTGGCTTGACTTCACGCCAACATTTTAGTTCTTTAAGCAGATAATCATTTTAAAAGGCTTATAGCGACGGTTATTTGTAAAAACTTTTATCGTAAACTGTTATTTCGTGGTAGGAACTCAGCCGCAACGCAAATGTCGAAAGTTAGATCGAATCTCTTTATTTTATGTCGAATGGGAATATATTAAAAATGTAGCAGCAGGGCAGGGGGTCCACCTAAACCAGAAAAAAATTGAAAGTGGTCTATTAAAAAAAAAAGGTTGGGAACCTCTGGTCTACATGTATTATATCAGCTATTTGGTTCCTATAGGACAAGCTATGCTTAATTTGGGGCTATAGATAGATATTGTGTGGATTGTCCACAATATTTATTTTTATTTATTTATTTAGTTCCCTGTCCCTAATGTAGGTCAACGACAACATAGTTTGGCTGATGCCCAAACGCTGCAATTCGTACCTCATAGGCTAGCTACGAGATAAGTTTCTAGCTCATCTCCGCTGTCAGAATACTAATTGTTTTCCCTATAAGTAGTGTTTGCCTTCTGTTCTTCTAAGCTTGGTCGCGTGGAACTGCCACGTAGACTCACTTTAGCTTTACGACGTTTCAAAGTGATTCTTGTGATGCTACTCAAAAAAGGAATTTTAACTTTGATGATATCTGGGGGGTATACCGTGCCTTTTAGTGGTTATACCGTTTCTTTAATTTGTGAGGCAATTTTTTTTTATTTTTTATTTTATTTCAGGAGTGATTGCAGTAGGACTATTTGCTGATAACCCCATTCCAATGGACACTACTAATGGCAGATCGGGATTGTTCAAAGGTAACAAATCGCTGTGGAGGGAACTATTTGATCCTTCGGGATCTCATCATATAGGGTAGTGTTAGATGAAAACTATCCATTGAATACAGCTAGAACTCGTTAAACTCTATAATACAGAACAACCCCTTCTATAATTATTCCGACCCATTACTCTCTCCACGACTAGAGATGTGTTTCGTTCCTCGGTCTGAATAGTGATGTCCTATTACTAAAAACCGCTATTAGTTCGGCCTTCCTGACACTTCTAGCGCCCTCGCTGGACTTCACGAAAGGTTTGTGCACCGCGTACACCCTGCTGCTACCGCCGTGTCGCGGCCAACCTCAAAACGGCGCGCTTGGTCCAGTATTTGATCATGCAGCCGCTTGGCAACATCCATGTTGCAGTAGGTATGCTGTGGGTTTTAAAATAAGCTTTTAATCAAAATCTCGGGAGGCGCCAAATATCAGGCCTCACGGTATGAGTTATAAGGCCTCCAACGGCATCAGTTATTAAGGCCCCAACGGCATCAAATATTGGGTGTTGGATTCGTCAAACATCAATCTCGCATGGCATTTAATACGTTACGTGTCGAAGTCTTCAGATGTACAGCTCCTCACTCACAGGCGCCGCACGCGCTTACCAAGCGACGGAAAGTCGCACGCGTTCACCCAGCAGCGGAGCGCTGCATGTGCTACCAAGAAGCAGAGCGCCGCATGCACCCTCCAAGCGGCGGAGAGTCGCACGCTTTCATCAGCGGCGGAGCGCCGCACGCGCTCACCAAGCAGCGGAGCGCCGCATGCGCCCTCCAAGCGGCGGAGAGTCGCACGCGTTCATCAGCGGCGGAGCGCCGCACGCGCTCACCAAGCAGCGGAGCGCCGCATGCGCCCTCCAAGCGGCGGAGAGTCGCACGCTTTCATCAGCGGCGGAGCGCCGCACGCGCTCACCAAGCAGCGGAGCGCCGCATGCGCCCTCCAAGCGGCGGAGAGTCGCACGCTTTCATCAGCGGCGGAGCGCCGCACGCGCTCACCAAGCAGCGGAGCGCCGCATGCGCCCTCCAAGCGGCGGAGAGTCGCACGCGTTCACCAGCGGCGGAGCGCCGCACGCGCTCACCAAGCAGCGGAGCGCCGCATGCGCCCTCCAAGCGGCGGAGAGTCGCACGCGTTCACCAGCGGCGGAGCGCCGCACGCGCTCACCAAGCAGCGGAGCGCCGCATGCGCCCTCCAAGCGTCGGAGAGTCGCACGCGTTCACCAGCGGCGGAGCGCCGCACGCGCTCACCAAGCAGCGGAGCGCCGCATGCGCCCTCCAAGCGGCGGAGAGTCGCACGCGTTCACCAGCGGCGGAGCGCCGCACGCGCTCACCAAGCAGCGGAGAGCGCCGCTGTCATCGTCGTTGCAATCATCAGACATTAAGCCCCGTAGGCGTCACTTGTGATCCTCAGACGTTAAGCCCCGTAGGCGTCCTTTGAAAGCATCAGACGTTAAGCCCCAAAGGCGTCCTTTGCAAGCAGTAACCATTGAGCCCCGTAAGCTCCTTTAATACTCATCAGACGTTAAGCCCCGTAGGCGTCCTTTGCAAGCATCAGACGTTAAGCCCCGTAGGCGTCCTTTGCAAGCCTCAGATGTTAAGCCCCGTAGGCATCCTTTGCAAGCAGTAAACATTGAGCACCGTAAGCTCCTTTAATACTCATCAGACGTTAAGCCCCGTAGGCGTCCTTTGCAAGCATCAGACGTTAAGCCCCGTAGGCGTCCTTTGCAAGCCTCAGATGTTAAGCCCCGTAGGCATCCTTTGCAAGCAGTAAACATTGAGCACCGTAAGCTCCTTTAATACTCATCAGACGTTAAGCCCCGTAGGCGCCCTTTGCAAGCATCAGACGTTAAGCCCCGTAGGCGTCCTTTGCAAGCCTCAGATGTTAAGCCCCGTAGGCATCCTTTAATACTCATTGGATGTTAAGCCCCGTAGGCATCCAATACTCTAGAGTGAAGTTATTTTTGTTTGCTCATCTTGTATCTTGTATTAAGACTCTGGAAACGTTAGTCTTCTGATACAAAATCTGATACTCTGACCCCTGTTGGTGTGAAATGGAAACCAACCTTAAACACTTTATTAAGTATATCCCTTTTATTGACCTTTGGGCCCCAGTCAATGTGAAATGGAGACTGACCCTATAGATATTTCTTATTGGTTATGTGTGATTCTGATGGTATAGGAAGGTTAAGTTGTTGAAAGGTTCCACCATCAGTGCCCATCATGAGTCTGCGCATTATAAACATTCACATTACCAACTGGTACTTGTGGTGCTAGGAACACCCCTGTTCTTATGACCCTTAGAGAATTTGTTAAAAAGGAACTCTTGATTGAGAGTAAATAAGTAACACCATAATGATTGTCGACCATATCACACCTCATATCATCTCAGCAGACACTGTTTAAACATTTTATTTGGTCATCCCATTCGCTCATTGAATCTAGATAAAACCTGTAGCCTGAGACAAGTTCACAAACAGACATAGACTTCTTCAGGCTGATGATGGTGATTTTAAGACATATAGTATGGAGAAATAATGTTGCTATCAGCCTCACATAATTAGTATTTAGGCTACCAAAACAAACATTAACAGAGCACATAATTGTTTTGAACAGGTAGGCACTTCTGTCACAATTCCTTGCAATATTTATGTTGTCACTTACCAACACCTGGAGTATAATTCCAAAAATGCATATCATCCTCTTACCAGGAAATAACACTTTACCGCAGACATTTTTATTATTTGTACTCTTACAAACTCCATGAATAGTGTTATTGCTTGTTAGCCTTTGTTATTCAGTTCAATAAATTAGATGATAACATGACGCATCATTCAGCCACCTAAAATGAACACAAACACAGTATACAAACATCAACGGTGAAGATATCCTGTGAGAATGAACATAGATCAAACAATCAGTTTATCAATCCATGTGGAAGTAGTTGATCAACACAGCTCAAGAAGCACATAGTAAGGTTGTAGATAAATAGACTTCTAGTCTTCCTTGAATTATCACCATTCATGATCACCTTTCTATCCAAGAAATATAACGGCTAATTACAGATTCACATTTTCAATAAATTATTGGATATTTCCCACAAATGCAAATAAGAAATATGAATAACATGGTACCCAAGGGTACAAAAGATCCAGCCAGAATGTATGTTACAATCCTCAAAATCATCTAATTGTCTTTTGAATAACCCACAACTTGAACTACAAAACAAAACTTGTTTGAATTTTATAAACTTGTTATGACACACCGATTAGCTTCAATGTATGCAGGCATATAAACTTTCAGTAGGTGATATATTATAATATCCCGGCTTGTTTGAGTTGAGTTCAACTCCAAACAAGACAGCCTCAGTGTTTTCTGTCGTTGGGATCTTCAAATAGGAACAAAATCTTCCGGTCTTTTGCTCATAGCAGGAACTAGCCGGAGGCTGTGCCAATAGTCACCAGAGTGCCCAACAATGTCAATGCTCTGCATTGGAGTTAGCATCTCATTGTATCGTATACCAACTTTTCAACTTTTTCAACAATTTACTTTATGTTAATCGCCACGAACGGTTTGTTTTATTGGCGCGTGTCTCAGATCCCAATTCTGATCTGTTAGATGAAAACTATCCATTGAATACAGCTAGAACTCGTTAAACTCTATAATACAGAACAACCCCTTCTATAATTATTCCGACCCATTACTCTCTCCACGACTAGAGATGTGTTTCGTTCCTCGGTCTGAATAGTGATGTCCTATTACTAAAAACCGCTATTAGTAGGTTGGTGTAAGTTTGCGCAGTTTGAAACCAATTGAACCAGTTTAACAATAAAAATTTCTTATTCTATTTCTTACGGTCCGTTCACACAGACCCGGCTCGGAGAGCATCGGCGCGAATTTTTCTTTTCACCCAGACCGGATCGTATACGCTTTTAGTTGGTCAGAGCGGAGCCGTCAACCATTTCACATAGACCGGCTGGAAGCGATCTGAAAGAGGATGCGAATGCAGTCCTCGGAGTTCAAGCCCTAACAGCAGTCTGTCTCATGGTGTGGGGCATAGTGGTGACCATGGCGCTGCTATGGCTGATAGACCGCGTTCTACCCATCATCCCATCAATGACAGAAAACGAATCTCTGGCATCTAGACTCACCTAGGTTTAGGACGTTTCAGTGTCCTTGTGTTACTACTGAATAAATAAATTTTTGACTTTGACTTTGATTCAAATTTTATTTTTATTTCATATACGGACGGACAGACGCACGAAAGCACCTAGACTAGGTGTAGCTTTAAGACGTTTCAAAGTGATCCTTGCGATTCTAGTGAGTTAATACACTTTTAATTTTGATTTTTGAAAAGCTTTAGCTAATCTGGACGTTTCGCTTCGCTCGCTCAATAAAAACAATCATATTTCCCAGGCGGTGGTTGGTACCTCCTCGGAGTCCAAGCCCTAACAGCAGTCTGTCTCATGGTGTGGGGCATAGTGGTGACCATGGCGCTGCTATGGCTGATAGACCGCGTTCTACCCATCAGGATGGATCCCTATGAGGAGCTGTTAGGGGCTGATCTAACTGAGCATCGGATCAGACATGGCCAGGTAAAATGACAAAATGAACCTACGTTTGAATTAATGGTTACGATTAAATTCAAGGTTTTGTGAATTGACCTACTTATTTGGACATCCAAATAGGTAGGCCAATTCGTCCCAAATGGTTAGTGCATAGAACTTGAAATTTTCTTATTACCAACTAACTTGTAGGTATAATTTGTTTGGGCACAAACTTTATTGTAGGTCCGGAACGGACAGACTTAAAACCAGAACCAGACAGAGCTCATGGTAGACCTACAGATGACGTTATGCAAAGACACAACACACACACAAACAACAGCTTTTGTTGAAAGGGTGTTTTTATTCTACTGATGATTTTATAAATATGTAGTGACATTGCTAGTAGGTATTATTTAATTTATGTTATGTATGACTTATATTATTTTTGCTTATTGTGTAGGTACTATTTTTCAGACACAAATGTATAATTGTTAATGAAATAAATACATGAAATGAAATGAATGAAGTGAATGAAGTGAATGAAGAGAATGAAGTGTAGTGTAGATTACAGTATGGGGCTCTTCAAGAAGGGTGTTTTAAAACATTTAAAGGGTCAGCAACGCGCGAGTTATGCCTCTGGCATTGCAAGCGTCCATAGGTTGCGGTAACCGCTTTCCATCAGGTGGGCCGTATGTTTGTTTGCTAACTTTGTTGTATATAAAAAAAAAATACGGCCATAACTTTAATTAATAAAAAGTTATATTGAGTTGGTGTGATTGTTGTTTAGGTGGGCGTGTCCAGAGCAGTGTCAGCTCTTCGCCCGTTCCACCGCTCTAACAGCATCGAGAATGTGGGCAGCATTGGAGTCAACACTGGTCATAGCTTGGTGGTCGAGAAGATACAGGAGGTATGCAAGACTTGGGCCATTTTATAGTGGGCTAGGACAAATGTATATGGTTGAACCATTTAATCAAATAAAATCAAGTGTATTTACTCAGTAGGACTTTGAAACGTCTTAAAGCTAGTTGAGTCTAGGTGCCAGTTCCACGCGACCAAGCCTAGAAGAACAGGCAACAAAGTACGGCTCGGTTCCTACCGTGTTTTACCTAGTAAGAGCTCTTTGTGTATGGCTTGAAATGAAGTACATACTACCACCATGCCTATTTCTGCCGTGAAGCAGCATTGCTGTGTTTCGGTTTGAAGGGTGTGGGGTGCCGGTGAAATCATTAGCACTTGAGGCATACCTACAGATATTCAGCCTCACACCCTTCAAACCTGTACACAGCGATGCTGCTTCACGACACGACAGAAATAGGCATAGTGGTTAGTACGCACCCGGACGGGACATACACAAAGAGCTCTACTACTAGGTACTAAGGCTTTGATGCTGACTGTGCGTAGGTACTGAAAACTTAAGTTTCACTTCTTCTTCTTCTTAGTGAATGGCATCTGTCCATTTCGAATCAATTTTGCCAGAGTCGAGTAGTTTTGTGAGTTTAATGATGAGAAAATTACATAGATAAAATACTTTTTCGTCAAGTCAAGTCAGTCATAGACAAGTTAGGTAAAGTAAAGTTTAGTTAACGTAAGATTCTCAATCCATTAAGTAAATCCGTTTAAAATTAGACAATTAGAATGCCAGACGCACAGTACGAAATGTTACCATTTATGGAACATAAATTAGCCCATCATTATACAAAAAAAATATGCTAAGTAGAGCCATAACATGAAGAAATCCTAATCAAAATCTCAATTTAGGGAACAAAGGAAACATATTTCAATCATGACAGACGGACCTTGGAGGAATTAGAAATGGAGGCGTCAACGTTTAAATCCACGAACAATATTTTCTGCCAAAATTGACGGGGGACGAGGTAAACACGCATGGCACACGCGCATAGCAAAATCCTATTCATGTAAACACACACATTGACAATCCCGCACACGATCTTAAAATTTGCACACAGATAAAAAATATAACGTAGTTACGCAGTGTCAAGACTCACATTAGGATAATCTCTAGTGATGGGCATTCAGTGAGACCGGTAAATTGAACGATGAATAAAATAATGAATGAAATGGGTTTTTAGGTACAGGTAATAGTGAGTGTTATGAATTAAGTTATGCACAACAGGTTTCACATTTTGTAACAGTCAGAAAATAAAAGAACTGAATTTAGTTGTTATGTTTTATTAATGGTTATAAGTTTGAATCAATAGTTCTTAACATGTTATAGCATAGTACACATAAGTTTAGTCTTTTACTGAATAATTGAAAAATATATATAAAGTGAAATCACATTACATCGTCAGCCTTCACACCACAGCGAAGTTTGTAGTTCTGCCTTCTGCGCCGGAGGCGATGGTTCGATTCCCACCGAGAACAAATATTTGTGTGGTGAACGCAGATTTTTGTTTGCCCGAGTTTGAGAACTTTCTGTAAAATGTTCCGAGCAAATCACACTTGTTCTTGTTGCATGCCAAGTTGTTTTTTGGCCAAAAAGTTTTGTCCACTCTTCAAGCAACAGGGTTTTTTGGAAACCTGCACAGGACGTAAAAGAAATATAAAATAGGCAAAAAAAATGTTTTCACTACGCCCACGACTTTATTTTTGAGTATGATGTCATGTCCTATTTTATACATTGATGAGTAGAGGGTTTGATGACTGGTACCTAGGATAACCATATTGTGGGATTTGTGAATAAATGTAATCCGATATTTCGTGGCGGCAGCCATCTCGGACCGATTTTCATCAAAAATAGCTAAGAACACTCCCGACTATTCACCTTTCAAACAAACAATAAACTAAATTAAAATCGGTTGATTCGTTCGGGAACTACGATGGGACAGACAGACACACACACAGACACCGCAAACTCATAACATCCCGTCGTTTTTACGTCGGGGTTTAAAAAGCACCAAATACGTAATTAGACAACACATAATGTGATAATAATTTAACTTTTATTTTATCATTCATTCATTCATCAATTTCATTCAACTTTTCCCAACACTATGCCTTCTACCAAGGTATAATCTTTGACAATACTGTCGTAATACTGTCGCTAATCTGTCGCAACCGGTATTTCTTTTGAACTAAAATTCTACAAAATTACAAACACAATTGACAAAATAATACTCCCTTGTGGTAGGAAATACCATGTTCCCGGAAGTTTGATGTCTCTGATCGTCTTTTACAAGAAACTACCATGCAATTCACCATTTTCGCGGAGCTCCACTTTGCGACATGAAACGACACACAATGGCTGCAGTTGCGAGTAAAACAGTTTTATTTAAAGGATATGATCGAGGTCGGTATATGACCAGCAGAGGGGAAAGCCCTGGTTTGACATCTCCATTTCTAATTCCTCCAAGCAGACGGACCGACCATAATATGAGATCTAAAATATACACTTGAGACCTTGGAATAGGCGACAAAGTCAATTGATTCACTCGAATCGCTAGGACGCGAGACGAGAAAGGAAATAGAAAATAAAATTAAGCAAATTAATTTATTGTCATTGGTCCTCGGTAAATCAACAGTTTGAATGAAATCTGACCGTTTGAAGTGCATGGCTCCAAATAACGTCCAAAGGAGTTAGTCACAAATACACAGGGTTGCAATCATACGGGTCAAGCTAATAAAAACAACTCAAAATAAATAATAATAATGCAACTCAATCATGTTATTTTCAGGCAAACAAGAAGAAAAGAAAAGCCGACGGCCAACTCCAAACATTCACAAACAACGCGTATATCCATGACGAAGGTACTTCAAAACGGAAAACCGGCATTTTGAACCATAGACGCAAAGACAACGACCTACATAGAACCTTAGACTCTATAGCCGATGAGATCGATGGCGCGAATTATAAAACAAATGAAAACAAAGATGGCGCCGCTTCGCAAGAAACCGGAAGCGCGAAATTCAAAATTGGAAACGAAGATGGCGTCCAAACAATTTATGTTCCAGAAAGTTTGAAAGGAAGAAAATTTAAAGACATGTCGGCTTTAGAAATTAAAGAATTGGGAGAGCTTAATGCTAGTCAGGATAGATTTAGGCACAGATTTCATGAAAATGATTATAAAAATGATGTTTTTAATGCAAATATTAATTTAAGGTGGATTGATTGATTTGTGAGTAGAATTATTTTAAGATTTTAGATTGGTCATCCCACATAAAATAAAAACTTATACATAATTTTTTCCAGTAGCTAGTCATACATATTATGTGTAAAGTGGAAAGTATGAAAAAAATATACAAAACTAGTTAGAGAAAATATATTTATGGATTCAAAATGAAATTAGAGTAGAATCTTTTTTTAAGAACTCTGCACAAGTTCGTATTAGATTATAACTTACCTACTTCAGTATTAAGATTTCTGATAGTGCACAAAATAAAAACAATAAAACATTTTTGTAAAATCTTTCTTTTTATTTCATTCAGCCTTAAAGATTACACTTACAACATCTAGGACCGGTTGTTCAATCTACGCAGTTACTCTATTCGACAAATAAAAAATATTATTCCATTTTGGCAAGATTTAAAGCGATAAATATATTTTTATCTGACGGATAAATTTATCTGTAGCTTGAAAAATAAGTCCTTAATAAAGTTAAGCAACCGACATAAGTAGTAAAAAGATGTCAACAAAATCTTAAAACAAAATGTTGCCATCACACACACTTTTCCCAACTATTTAGTAAGTTTTACCCAATAACGAGATCTCCCAAAATTATTCTTAAGTATACATAATTTCAATATCTTTTTTCTATAGGTGTTGCCACATAAATCTCCCAAATGTACTGAAAAAATGTTACCAGCACACTTCCAACTTTTCCCTCAATGCTGCCAACTTTTCCCGTAGTGTTGCCAGTCTTAAAATTCAACACACCGAATTCCCATACCAATGCATAATCTCTGTAGGTAGAGCCTTAAAACCCATGACAGATTCTTTTATATCCTCATTAGGTACAGCGAGGGTAAAAAGTTTGTACTCCTTCTGCACCCGAGTGGCGTTAGTCTCTGTTGCGTTGTGTATAGAGTCTATATTACGGACGGGGAGGATTATTTCCAAGGCTTGTAGGTGTTCGAAAGCTTTTAGGATGACTGGTCGGGGTACGGTTTGTGTGGAGGAGTTTGCTGTAGCGAATTTTGTGTACCTGGGGAGATGAAATAAATAAATTAATACTTATTGTTTTTTTTAAGTCTTCTTCTTATCGTGTCACTGATTCTTTCGAACCAAGTGTGGTGATAGGGTTTTAAGTGCGCCTCAAAGAGGCTCTTTTTGTGCACTTGACACATATTTTCGAACTTTTTAGGTTCTACGACATTTTATTTACACTCTACACGAAAGCGCGCGTTCAAATGTACAACGAAATGGGAGTTCATGTATCTCGAAGCGCGCAGCTGATGCCCTCACAACGCGCGTTTGAACGAAAATCTCAACGCGCGCTTGAAGTGAAACGCGCGCTTGCATCTTCACCTTGTGTACTAGGTGTATAGTTCATGCCTTTCACAAAGACGCATCCAGTGATATTTATCTGGTTGTAATAAGAGCCAAAATGCTCTAATTGACGCGTCTTCGTGAAATGCATGAACTATACACCTAGTACACAAGGATACGCATCAGGCTATACACTGCTAGCTCTTAGGTCCTTGCAGTAAGCGTCATTTTTCTTTGTTTTTAGGTAACTTGAGCTGTATCCTACTGTACGAACTACTGGTTCTCAAAACGCGCGTTACCAAAGCGCGCGCTTCAAAACGCCTAATGTGTACTCGCTCTAAGAGTAAGTCGAGTCACTGAGTCGAGTCTCAAACATGGATTTTTGCCATTTTTCAATGGAGAACTGGCAAAAAAATCTATGTTTGAGGCTCGACTCAGACTCAAGCACTGTTTCTGAATACGGGCCCTAGAATACAATATAACATTCAGACAGAGAACAAACATCTGTGTTCACCACACAAATATTTATTCTCGCTGAGGATCGAACCCACGACCTACGGCGCAGAAGGCAGAGCTACTACCAACTGAGCTGACAGGCCAGTCAAAAAAATATTAAACAAATTTAAATAGTAGAACAGGACGACGATACTTAAGACCACCCACCCGATGGACCGATGACATTGGTCAGATCGCTGGAAGTCAGAATCGTTCAAGAATGATTATTAGGTACTTACCTATGCAAAACCATTTCAAAATTCATAGGTTGTCCGTCAAATATGTCCATTCCGTGCTTCATAGCGATAACCAGAGACAACTCTAGAATCGACAAGGATTGTAGAAGTTTGACTCTATGTTCCGGCGCCACTGTGTTGTCTATGGCTGTGGTAAGACTGGCTGGGTCTATGTATGGCTTGAGAGGTGATAGCTTGGATACTGTTTGGAACTGAAAAAAAGAAAGTAATGGGTTTGAGTTTTGGTGATAAAGAATTAAGTAGTAGTAGAGCTCTTTGTGTGTCTCGTGGGGGTGCGTACTACCACCATGTCTATTCCTGCCGTGAAGCAACATCGCTGTGTACAGGTTTGAAGGGTGTGGGTGCCGGTGACATTACTGACACGTGAGGCTGAACATCACAACGCACAAGGCGAGCGAGCAGAGCGAGCGTGCCGCCGCAGTGCCAGAAAATGTTATTTTTCAATACCATCAAAGGGGCTGTCCCGTTTAGGACAATTATTTAACGCTAGATGAAAAAAAAAAAAGAAATTATTACCAATTAAGATAAGATGGGTATTTAAAAAAAAAAGACTTACCAGTACATTCCTAAACACTTGCTCATTAACAGTGTAATAACAGAACTTCTCAACACTATCCGTGACTTTGTCATCGTCCACCAAGGCTTGGACATGTGCGTTCCAGTCCTGTACGACCAATGGATCCAGTTGGAACTGTGAGTGGTCCACTTTGCATCGTAGGAAGACCTCTTCGGGAATTGTATGGGCTGTGTCTATTGGTGTGCTTACTGTAAATAGAATAGAATAAACTTTGCAACGCAAAAATTTCGGCAAATTTTTATCATCCGCACTTGATGTGCGGTCTGGTTTTTCCGCAAGTAGGCCGCTGGTGGGCCCTTTTTGCGTGACCCTTGACACGTGTTGCTCGAACTTTTTTTTAGGTTCTACGACACGCCGGTTTCCTCACGATGTTTTCCTTCACCGTTTTGAGAGTACTGGCATAGTGCACATACATTTTTCTACAGAAAAACTAATTGGTACACGACTGGATTTGAACCCGCGACCTTCGGATCGGAAGGCGGGGCCGCTACCACTAGACCGCCAGTGTTCTTTTTAAACATTTTTTTTCTGCCATACGACGGGCCACCTGATGGAGAGCAGTCACCGTCGCCCATAGACACCAGAGTTGGTGCTGATGCACTGCCGACCGTTTATTGTATTTATTTATTTCTAAACATTTTTTATTTCTTTCTTTCCTCTCTTCTCTCTGTTCTGTGTTGTTGTTTTTTGACTGGCCTCTCAGCTCAGTTGGTAGTAGCTCTGCCTTATGCGCCGTAGGTCGTGGGTTCGATCCCCACCGAGAACAAACGTTTGTGTGGTGAACATCTATGTGTGTTCTCTGTCTGGGTGTTATATTGTATTTTATGCATGTATTTACAAAAAAAAATGTCTAAGTATTATATCAGCTATCTGGTTCCCATAGTACAGTCGCGGTATGAAAATGTTCGTCACCTTAGAGTCGGTTTTCGCTTGCACCAGTGCCTTGATCATGAACACATTTTGACATAATTTGTGACGTTAACTTATCGGTGTATTCTGACTATTCAGTTTCAAAAGGTAGTATGTGATCGTGATACGTTGAACAAATCAAGTTGAAAATCGACGAATATTTTCATTCCGCCACTATACAAGCTCTGCTTAGTTTGGGGCTAGATAGTGTCCTCAAAATTATTTATTTATTTTTATTCCTTACCCGAAGACTTCTTCCGTTTCTTCTTCACCTCCGGTAAGCTTAATAGGTTCACCAGAACTTCTTTCAATGATTCCACCGGAGTCTTGTGATCATCGTGAGGGAACATCAGGATGTGACGATGAGAGAACCTGGACTTTACACGTTTCTCTAGCAGTTCCATCACATCTAGTCTGTTTGTTATACCTGGAAAGTGAAAATCAAATTTAAATTAGGTAATCCACAGAAAATAATTATAAGTTTAAAAAACTAGAGAAACCGACTTCATTGCCAAACGGCTAAACCGATTGTTTGGGACAATCTGGACGTAAGAATAACCTTCCTAATAAAAAAATAATTTTCTAAATCGGTTCATAAATGACGCGAGGCATGCACATTAAAAAAAATATTTAAAAAAAAATGGCAACACCAATTTTAATAAAATTAAAATGGGACCATGTATCTGGAAGCAGTACATTTCAGATAAAAAAATATTTTTTAAAATCGGCTCACAAATGACGAATTTATGCGGTAACAAACATTAAAAAAAAAAATACAACCGAATTGAGAACCTCCTCCTTTTTGATTGGAAGTCGGTTAAAAAGGATAATCTTCATCGATTTTCTCGGGATTTTCGTAACAAAACTTTAAATATTTTTTATGTTATTTGTTGAACCTAATTCCTGAGTATAGCTAATAATTAATAACCCTGTATACAATTTTTGTAAATACATACTTAAAATACAATACAACACCCAGACTGAGAACAAACATCTGTGTTCACCACACAAATATTTGTTCTTGGTGGGGATCCAACCCACGACCTACGGCGCAGAAGGCAGAGCTACCACTGACTGAGCAGAGGCCAGTCAGTTATCGAGGTGTGGTGTTGTACAACGTACCTAAAACACACATAGGCGAGTGATCGCTATGAGTGATATCAAACAAGTTATACAGCAATGTCTGTGCTTTCCCACTCTTGCAGAAGACATGGAAGTCTTCTAACAGGAAGACCATACTGCGGCTGCGGCGGTCAGCTGAGCGGAGACAGGTGAAGAGGAAGGATAGGCTCTCGGCAAAGGAGCCGAAGACCTGGTCTCCTACGGCATTTTCTAGCTGCATCTGAAGGCAGTAGAAATAAACATGTTTTTTATTTATCTGCAATAAATAAGTAGACAATCCACACAATACTACCTAGCCCCAAATTAAGCAGAGCTTGTACTATGGGGACCAGCTTGATATAATACTTTTTTGTAAATACATACTTAGAATACAATATAACACCCAGTCACATAACAAATATCTATGTTTACCAGACAAATATTTATTGTCAAGAACATTATTTTTTTAATTTATTTATTTTTTTCTTGAGAAATATTAAAATATACTGCTCCGCAACAGTAGAAGTGAGGTCCAAGACAGCTCAGGGAACTGATTGAGTCTTGTCCCTCCACATACGCATCCGGTTCACTGGAACATTGTTGCCATCAACCCAAGGTCCTACTCCGAAACTTTAAGGAGTTGGGCTGGCTCGGGTGAGGTTAGCAGGGGGGACAATGCACAATACATCCCATCGCGGGACGTCAGTGCAGACCTTATTCCTCCAACTCAAATTAGAATTAGACTAAGTTAAATTCTAACATACCTGTGCAGTAATAGCCTTCAAAGCCACCTTCTCATCACTATGGATAAGACCGTTCAGCTTGACGATGATAGCATCGTTTCCCAGATCCACTTCTGTGGCGAGCTGGTTTAATACCGAGTTAACAAGCTGAAATAAAATAAAAATACAAGAAATTATTTTATTAGCTTGAACTCTTGAAGCATGGTACATTTTAGAACTTAAAAATGTATGATTCTCGTGGGATGGATTTGTTTTTAATCATATGTTTATGAAAAGGAAAAGTTGAAAAGGAGAAAGTCATGTTTATATTATTACTCAAGAACGGCTAAACAGATTTGGCTGAAAACTGGTGGAGAGGTAGCTTAAAACACGGAGATGGGCATTGGATACTTTTTATCACGAAAAATTAACGGGAACGCGGCGAGACAAGCCGCGGGCGGCCGACTACCAGACTCTTCTCACAAAGAATAAAGGAAGGGCTAGCCAAAGGCTGTAACATGAGACACTATACAGCAGCACAACTCGTAATGCTGCAACTAATCAATGGTCTTCGGACGAGACCTTCGCATAATTGGAATCAAACAGCACTAGATTGACCACCTTTACCTAACTCCTTTCACCACAAAAAAAGAAATTGGTTGTCTGTAAAGCCGGTTTACTGACGATAGTTGAACGTGACAACGTCATAAGAAAACTCTCTCGACTCGGACTCCCTTACCCGGGCTCGGGCTCGGGCTCGGGCTCGACGGAACGACGGACGGAACGGCGGAACGACGGTTACGACGCATGAGTCATGTTTTTTCGTTCGTGCAGCCGGCTCCATCGATTTATAAGACGTTATCACGTCAAAAAGTCTTAGAAACTCCTTGCTTGCGGTTTCCATAATCGATTTGTTCAGTAGGGATTATGTGGTACCCCTAGTGTGATACTTACAGTGGTCTTCCCGCTTCCCCTTGGCCCGATCATCAGCGCAGAGTGTGACTCGCCATTACACACGGTTCTCTTCATCAGATCGTAGACGTGTTGTCGCTGCTGATCGTGGCTCCAAAACGTTATGTTATCCTCAACTATCTTCAGCTTCAAGTATTTTCTTATTAGTTTGATTTGCTTGGCCGTGCTGATATCGAGCATGATGCTTTTCAAGAAAGTAGTGCATAAAATGTATAAGTTCCTTGTTAAAGCGTCTTTGGTGGAAAGTTTAAATCAAAATCAAAACAAAACACGAAAATAATAATTACAGAACAGCTGCTGGCTGTTTGTTTGTTTTTTTTTTGTTTTCCTTTCCCGCCGTTTTCGAGACATTGACATAATTTTGACATCTCTATTTTGCTGTCAAACGAATGACGTTTATAGAACCGTGTCATATCCGTTTGTTTCATCCGCACCGCACTATTTTTTTTGGTGACAGTTTTAGTGATGGGCATGTGATGAATTTCAATAATGGTTCTAATTTTAATGGTTTAATAGAAATTACTATTATGATATTTGATGACACTTGTCATATTTGTTTGTAAAATAGTCTGTCAACTTCATAGAAAATGCCGTTGGCAATTATGTATGGTTAGTCAGTTGAATCGATTGATTTAAAATATGTCTGTGGATCTGAATAATTTGTTTGTAAATAAATAATGATTTTAATTGTCATTAATCATGATAACTGTTTTAGAAACTAGTTTGTTTGTTTAGTTTATGTAAAAGTATTATTAATGGTGATTGATTCAAAATGTCTGCACTGCATACTGGCAACGCTTCCGGCGATAAAGATGGCGGTCGGGCTCGACTGCTCGATCGCCATTCTGGAACGAGCGCTCGGAAGAGTTGGTCGCATGCAATGCAAGCTACTTTGTAAAACCACGTGGCTTAGAGTTGGTAATTTGTAAAGTAGGTACCAGAGAGATTGTAACGTAGAAGGAAGTGAACAATATAGTTTGATTGGACAACAGTGGGAGTTTTATTACATATCCGAAGTGGTAAGTACACGCCCAATTTTATTGTTCTGATGACGTTTATTGCATGATGGATAATGTGTAATTAAACTTAATTGAATTAATGGATCTTTGATAAAATATTCAAATTTTTCTTGAGAAAATTTAAAGAGGGTACTCAAACAAAAAAAAAAAACTTTCTTTGAAGCATTGTTACCATGTGTTGTGGGGTTTCATAGGGGGATGAAATTTTCGTCATTTTTGTGCTACGACGCACCGTTTACGAGATACCCACAATCTAACATTATTCTTAGATTATCGGTCTTTTCTTTTAAATGTATTTATTAGGTTATGCCTACCCTAAAATGTGTGTGAAATCATATGAAATTTGATATTAGCCGCTCATCCGAACATGAAATGGCCTGCACCTAATATTTAACGACTTTGACTACTTAGTTAAGCTGTTCCATTTCAAACAATTGACATTCACTTAATTTTTGGAATATACGCTAAGTTTACCGAAAGATATTTTAAAAAATATTAACGAACTTAATAACAGCAAATAGTTTTACATTATTATGCATTACGATGATCATTTTATTGGTTACCCTCTGATAACACATGACTCGTGTTACCGTGTATGAAATTAAGTGAAGGTACTTGAGTGTAAAAAACAAGCTTGAGTGTTAAACGCAAGTCAGTCCTCTGTAGCATTCTTGTTACTTTTTGATATGCAGAACTGTTGGGTACTTAGGCAAGGCCTACTTTCCTGTCTAGAACCATAAACAAACATTTTTATGTCCATGCTAATAGTCGCCATTGTGCCGATTTAGCTTAGGTACAAAATTAAATAAATACCCTTAAATAAATTAGAATCTCTGTTGGCATAAGCAGGGTGTTATTGGCTGGGTTATGTTGAAATTATTATTTGTAAAGTTTCTGGAAATATTTATTTCTTATAATTTACTTAACATCAAAAATGAGTGATTGAATAAAGTTTCATAATAAAGTGGCCGTAAATAGCAGCAAAGACCGAGCACAATCTTGAATTTCATAAAAGCCGGTACGGTTTTTTGTCATGGACCGGGCCTAACCATAAATTTGATACAGGGGCTATCCGATAGTGCTAAAACTATTCATGTACTGCTAATACCAGAGCAGCTCAGTAAAGTTTGAGTAGCCTCTAACCGCAAATGTCTAACCATGCTGGATTTAAAATAAGTAAGTTAATGATCATGATCAAGCCTACCGAAGCGAGTTTTTGAAGCAAAGTGAGCTAAAGTTATCAAAATTGTAGACTATTTATTTATTTTTATTTCTTAGGTAAACAATCAGCAGATACTTAAATTCTAATTGATAATATAAAACGACAACTAGGGTCCATTAAACAGGTTTCACATAATGAGACTATTTTGGGAGCTTAAAAAAAAAAAAAAATGATATTAAGTAATGAGAGACTAAGGTAGACAAACTATAAAATGAAGATACCATTTTTTTTAAGAAATTACAATTAAAACAGAAAAACAAAAAGTACAATAAAAAAAAAAAAAAAAAAAAAGCATATGGAACCTGGGGAGTCTCCTCGAAACAGCATTTTGACAAAATGTTAGTAACAATTCTTGGTGGTTTTGAGCAAACAGATCTAGTTTGGGGACGTTAACCAGGCCATTGAACGTAATTACTGCTCGACTAAAGAAAGTGTTTTGGGATCTGTGTTTGGCTATGTACGCCATAGAAGTAAAGATTAATTTTGGAACCAAGTGAGTACAGTTTGGCTATTTTCACCTAAGAAGATGAAATTGATTTTGGAACCAAGTGAGTTCAGTTTGGCTATGTAGGTACGCCTTAAAAGATGAAATTTGTTTTGAAACCAAGTGAGTACAGTTTGGCTATGTAGGTACGCCTTAGAAGATGAAATTGATTTTGAAACCAAGTGAGTTCAGTTGACTATGTACGCCTTAGAAGTTGAAATTTATTTTGAAACCAAGCGAGTTCAGTTTGACTATGTACGCCTTAGAAGTTGAAATTGATTTTGAAACCAAGCGAGTTCAGTTTGACTATGTACGCCTTAGAAGTTGAAATTGATTTTAAAACCAAGCGAGTTCAGTTTGACTATGTACGCCTTAGAAGTTGAAATTGATTTGAAATCAAGCGAGTTCAGTTTGACTATGTACGCCTTAGAAGTTGAAATTATGTTTGGAACCATGCGAGATCTGTTTGGTCAAAGTTCAAAAAGTTCAAAAAGTTCAAAATGTTCAAAATGTTCAAAATGTTCAAAATGTTCAAAATGTTCAAAATGTTCAAAATGTTCAAAATGTTCGAAATGTTCGAAATGTTCAAAATGTTCGAAATGTTCGAAATGTTCGAAATGTTCGAAATGTTAAAAATGTTAAAAATGTTCAAAATGTTCAAAATGTTCAAAATGTTCAAAATGTTCAAAATGTTCAAAATGTTCAAAATGTTCAAAATGTTCAAAATGTTCAAAATGTTCAAAATGTTCAAAATGTTCAAAATGTTCAAAATGTTCAAAATGTTCAAAATGTTCAAAAAGTTCAAATTGATCAAAAAGTTTAAAAGAAAAAAATGTTTGAAAAGCTGAAGATCATTTTTTGGATTTGGATTAAAAGTAAAGATTTTGGGTTAAGATTATAAAAGTTTTTGGATATTATGAGTAAAAGTTAAGCTGGATTAGAGTTAAAGTTATTTGAGTTTAAAATTAATGTTTTGGATTCCAAGTATATAAATTCGTTCAGTATTGCCAGTGTCGAGTGAGGATATTATAATAAAAGATGAATAAAAGATGAAAAAAACGATAAATTAATTATGAATTACAAATGAATTAATGATGAATTAAAGATGAATTACAGATGAATTTAAGATGAATTTAAGATGAATTTAAGATGAATTTAAGATGAATTTAAGACGAATTTAAGACGAATTTAAGATGAATTTTAGATGAATTTTAGATGAATTTTAGATGAATTTAAGATGAATTTAAGATGAATTTAAGATGAATTTAAGATGAATTTAAGATGAATTTAAGATGAATTTAAGATGAATTTAAGATGAATTTAAGATGAATTTAAGATGAATTAAATATGAATTAAATATGAATTAAATATAAATTAAAGATACAATAAATGTGAACTAATTATAAATTAAAGATTAGCGATTTTTAAAACATTTATAAAATATTAACTTAAGATTAACTAAAGATGAATTGCAGTTATAGGAGTTCAATTACAATTTTACAGTTCAGCTTTACAACTGAATCAGTTTTCAATAAAAAAATAAAAATTGAACCAAGATTCCAAATTAAGTTAATACGTCATAAACCTGAACCATTAGATTGGTTACGCACCGAAACAGTCTCTGTCGATAAGATGTTTACATTTCAGCAAAAACAATGAGAATATGACAGTACAATCATGTTCGTGCCTGCAGTACCATGGCAGGGCATGGCATGGAGGAATTCAAGTAAATAAGTTCTTCGCTGTCAGAATTTATGATGGCGTTTTCATGCATTTACTGAGCTAAGTTAAACGTATCTTTTGTAGTATTTAAAGCGCAAGACTAAGCACAGAGAACTCGTCCAAATGCCGTGGATAGTGTACATTTAGTGTTTTATATTTTTGGAATATATTGTTACTTTTTAATTATTTCACAATTGGAAAACCTATTCATTTCAACTAGATATAAAGCAGATGAATGATAATAGATTTATTCACAGTGTGCTTGCAGATCTGTAAATTTTATGACGAGTTTCAGATCCTTAAAACTCCAGGCAAAGTTAGTAGTGATGCACCGCAGAAGGTGCCACAGGACACAGCCGTGACGCACCGCATCAGCAGCATGAGCAGTGATGCGTCACGGGAGGCGCCGCACCAGCGGCCTGAGTCGGGATGCGCCATAGAAGGCGCCGCACCTGCGGCCTGAGTCGTGATGCGCCACGGAAGGCGCCGCATCAGTGGTCTGAGCCGTGATGCGCCATGGAAGGCACCACATCAGCAGCTTGAGCCATGACGCGCCTCTGAAGGTGCCACAGTAACAGGCTGAGTTCCGTATTAAGGAGAAGAATTATGTAGTTTATTACCACAATTTCATTTTGTTTTATATTTTATTTTATTTGTTTATTAGGTACACAAAACAGAGTACAATCGATAATTTACAGGCATAAATACTATTAAATTATGAGCTAGACAGTACCCCAAAACATGCGTATACAGAATGCATTGAACAGGAAAGTTATGTAGATAGCGTGTAACCAGGCTTAACTAGTAGTAGGTGATTAAAGTTAACATTTACTTGGAACTTAGGTGTACTCATACAATTATTTTATTACAGTAAGTCACTTCGAGCTAAGACTCGAAGAGAGTGCAGAATTAATTAACTAACTAATAAGAGTTTTCGGCACACTCTAATGAAAGAGTGGGCAAAGCTGCATTCTTGAATTTATTTTGATTATTGTTAAAGATATGAATTTTATCACTGTATTTAATCAATAAATCGTTAAATAGGCGACACATTCTGACAACGGGGTTATAATAAGAAGTGTTGTGTGAATGGACTTGTAGGGCGAAAGTGTTTTGAAAGGGTTGCCGAGGTCTAGGCTTTATATTTAGATTAATAAGATAAAGTACGCAAGGAGAGTCGATATGCGAGTGGATAATTTTGAAAAGATACAGTAGATCATGATATTTGCGATGATTTTCTAATAACATTAAATGAAAATGATGGAGCTTTGCAGTATAGTTATATTCAGAAACTTTTTCTGGACCCTCTCAATCCGGTCAACGTGAATATTGTAGTAGGGAGACCAAATTACTATTTGACTTTTAAAACAATTAACTGTTTGACTGTATTTTTAACCATGTAGATGTCTTCCTATCACAATCTGAGTATGATTTATGTTATTGGAATATTTAATTTAAATAATTAAATATAAGTTATTATTATCTTACGAGAAATTTCATTTAGTTAAATTTTTTTGCATACAGGCTTTAAATATATTTATGGTAAACGGGATATTTAACTTTAGTTATTTTTAGATAGAATTATATTTTTAATATCTGTGTATTCTAAGAAATGACTAAGATTTATTTGGGTGTCTTCGTATCTTCTACTTAATAATTTCATTTTGTTTACAAGTTTTATATTGTAATTTTGGATTTGTCTTAATTTGTTCTTATTAGTTGTTTGAATTTTGGTAGTCATTCAAGTTTCAAGTTTTGTTTATTCATACATATACATAGTTATCATGTTATCATTATGCTCTCAGCATGTGCTCCCAGAGTAAGCACACTGTCGGATGGCCGAATTTGATAGACATTAGATTTTTTTTAGATTGTATTTGAATGGTCATCTTTTCTCATTAAGTATTTTTGTTTTAAATTCAAGTTTTGTTTGATAGACATTCAATTTTTTTTAGATTGTGTTTGAATGGTCATCTTTTCTCATTATTTGTTTTAAATTCAAGCTTTGTTTATTAAGTTATCATATTATATTGTGCACTTAGCATGTGCTTCCAGAGTAAGCACAATATCGGATGGCCGAATGTGATGAATTTCAATAATGGTTCTAATTTTAATGGTTTAATAGAAATTACTATTATGATATTTGATGACACTTGTCATATTTGTTTGTAAAATAGTCTGTCAACTTCATAGAAAATGCCGTTGGCAATTATGTATGGTTAGTCAGTTGAATCGATTGATTTAAAATATGTCTGTGGATCTGAATAATTTGTTTGTAAATAAATAATGATTTTAATTGTCATTAATCATGATAACTGTTTTAGAAACTAGTTTGTTTGTTTAGTTTATGTAAAAGTATTATTAATGGTGATTGATTCAAAATGTCTGCACTGCATACTGGCAACGCTTCCGGCGATAAAGATGGCGGTCGGGCTCGACTGCTCGATCGCCATTCTGGAACGAGCGCTCGGAAGAGTTGGTCGCATGCAATGCAAGCTACTTTGTAAAACCACGTGGCTTAGAGTTGGTAATTTGTAAAGTAGGTACCAGAGAGATTGTAACGTAGAAGGAAGTGAACAATATAGTTTGATTGGACAACAGTGGGAGTTTTATTACAGGCATAGTAAAGTTATTGATCGTTTCTATCGATCGTAGAGCAACAATGTGTTTTTTTGTCTGCCGGCCGCCGGTCTGTCCGTCCGGCTGTCAGATTTCAGCAACCTTTTTACGTGAAATCCAAGATCGCCTACTAAAAATAAATATGGTCAATAAGTAGGTATAATAATACATTTTAGACATAGGTGCTTGTGATTTCATACAGTGCTATCTACAATAAAATTGATGTTAGCCAATTTTTTTTAATGTGGCAATTCACAGTGCATTTTTTTCTGAATGTAGGTACATAATAGTAGTTAGTAGTGTATCAAATACGCATGTGCAAAATCCACGCATCTTTTAGAATGCGCAACACATGAAGTAAATCAATATTCTGACCAGTATACAAGGGATATGTATCGTACGACATAAAATCCCCGCTTATTCAAAGCAACTAAATTCTCTATAAGCAGTTAAATATCTTCATTTTATTTAGACAAGTAAATTTACGATTATATGAGCAACTTAAACCAATAGATCTTGTTGCATAGGTAACTCAATAAACTATTTTGTTCTCAAGATAGCTATCCCAGGATATAATTCTCGTTTACACTACCTTGATCTTAAACTGACACCCTGTTCCTTCACTTCCTCAGTAGGTACCCACCAAGAATACGCTGCCGCGCCACATTGTTTTGAGTTTTTATCTAAATGTCATGGGTTTTTCATGCGCAAAAGTCAGTGATATTTATGTGTTTTAAGACTGGTTAATAATAATTGACAAAAAAACGTGTCAAAGCGTAAGTGATGGTGTGGGTAGTGTTAAAACGAAGTAATTAGCTGCAACACACATTCAACCCATTGACTAGGGTACTATTGCGAAACCGGACAGACATGAAAAACTGGACCAGTGTGTGAAAATTATCATGTGGTCGCTTTTTGACTGTGCTAAAATGAATGTGGTTTTACAGTGCAGCAGGTTTTAATTGAAATTATTAATTGCAAATTAGCACAGAACACGAGCGTTTAAATTATTAATTTTAATCACAATAAAATTTTTTATACTACATCCTTGATTAGATTGCAGCGCGGCACCGCTTAACTGTAAGGAAAAAACAAAGTGTACAAATGCTTAATGCTTTAAAATTGTGAGTTCATAAATATCATTTACCAATAGTTTTTGCTTCGATTTTTCCAGGAAAGACCTGAGTACTCATTGACCTTTGTATTTCTTAGGCTTGCTTGCATGACTATCACAGTACGTACATACCTACGTACTACCACACCTTCATAACTCTTGCTTTCTGAAGTTTCAGTGTACGTTTTTACAGCAATTATTTTTATACCTACAAATAGATTGGAGCATGCGACATATTCCACAACTGCCTTTTGGTTTCGATTAGGTCCCCTGAAATGTGTATATCCGTACTTGTGGCTTTGCATTGCTGGTGTTCCTTGTTAGCTTATTATAATGTTCATCTTACGTAGGTACTCAGTGCTTAAAGAATTCACAGACTAATATAGTTATTTTCTGATCTATCTAATCAAATAGAAAGTGAACCGGTGTTTCTTTCCCACGCCTAACCTTGGATGCGGCTATAGCAACCTTGAAATAGTTCAGACTAGTAGATAAAATATGTAGGTTGATAGTTCTACGGTGAATTACTTAGCATAGATATACATACTGGGAAAAAAGGTGAAAAAATATGGACTCATGTTCTTGATCTTCAGACACAAAGTCAAAAGTCTTAATCATAATTATACTGAAGTTAAAATGAAAAGTCATAGACCTAGGTGAATTTTGGTACCAGTTCCACATGAAGATGTGCCCTGGATGCTTAAAAATGCTTGCTGAGTTATATATTTAACAATATTAATGATATTGTGCGGATTTTTAGCTTTGAAGAAAATACTGTCTATATTATTTATACGAGATAATTTGAAGTATAAAATGTTTTTGTAGATTTACTGACAATAATGACTGGAAATTTCTGAAATAATTAGACTGGTTCGAAGATTATCGATAATCGATTTGAACAATCTACCATCGATTTGTTTATTGATTCCTTACACCACTAATATTGATGGATTTTGACATTTGATTTTGTTTGTCAAAATCATTTTTGTGGGAACTATGTAGATTAAAGTTCTATCAAATTAAAAAGACAGTTGCAACTTGCAGGTTTATCTTTTGCCCTTGTTTGTTTTGCTTAGGGATGTGAGACAACAATAGATTGATCAGTAATTTGCCAACTAGCATTTTAAATTGGTGCGGCTATTCAGAGAATACAGAATTTGTTGATTGGCTTTTGGCTTTGCTACGATTTATCTTTGCATTGTTCACGTATTGCTAATCGATGTCCTGGTTTCGTCTTTGTTATTTAATTTTGAATGACTTTGAAACAAACAAGAAAAACAAAATGTTATGATGCTCTGAAATTTTATCAGACTGTTTATTATTCGTGAAAATGTGAGTATTTCTTTTTATTTGTACTGTGTAGATGATTTTTCGTTGCAATTAAATGTGTAACGTTTAATTTACAAGTTCAAAGAACTCTGATTCATTGATTTATTTTATTTACTATCAAAACTAATTATTATCCTCTATTACCTACCTACACAGTGGTTACCGTGAATTTTAAATTGTTCATTTCCTTTTCTCATTAGCTCTGAGCCTAACAGGTAGATTTATACACTTGTTGAGTGAGGATTTTAAATTGTATGAGTTTTTTACCTCCTTGTTGATGAAACTTCTTGTTGTTTTGCTAATATAGGGTCAAAGGCCTTTGTGACTCTGTGGAGGATGGGCAGTGTTGAACTATTCAAGCCGTATTCAAGCTATATTATCTTGTCAGTAGTTTCTAATCTGTAAACTTTAACCTTAGATTGTGGATATACCAGACAATACACTATCAAAATGTGAAACCACACTCAAGTGTCTATTTTTTTTTGACTGAGTCTATTAATACAGGTACTGTACGAACAATTTATAATTATTAATACGGTTGCTGTACGAACAATTTATAATTATTAATACGGGTACTGCGGGGCGAGGGGGGGGGGCACCATTCTTGAAATTAAGTAGGTATAAAAAAAAAAAAACCTAACAACCTACTGTTACTTTTGTGACTTACGTTGGGGTGCCCCGAGTTTGAATAATATCCGTATGAATATACTTATTATAAAATTGAATAAATGTACGAATAAATATAATTTATTCATCCAGCACCCGTACAAATAGCCACTTCCATTATTTTATACTAAAACATAGTAGGAATCTAAGATGTAAGTTTGCCCCAGTTGTTCTGGGCTTAGCTAGTGCAAGTCCATACAAATATGTGTCCAGTGTCCACCATGAACAAATATTTGTGTGGTGAACACAGTGTTTGATGTTCTCTAAAAATAAGTCGGGTTTTCCTTCCTGACGCTATAACTCAATAACGGCTGGACCGACTTGACTGATTTTGGTCTTGAATTATTTGTGGTGGTCCAGAGAAGGATTAAAAGGTTTTTTTTTTTCAACGGGAACGGTAACGGCGAGCAAAGCCGCGGGCGAGCGCTAGTTTTTATTATAAAAATTAAGATCAAAAAAATAAAAAAGAATAGTAGCAATACAAAATGTCAACCAATAAATATTAATAGTTACTCTTAACATAGGTTACTGTATTTTATTTCTACAGATGTTTCTCAATAAAGGGAAGTGCGTGAACAGCCAAGATGTCAGAAGAGCATGCATGCCTCGTGCGCGCTCGCTCTGACTCGGAGACCTCCGCACACCTCGGCAGCTTCGGCTCAATGCGAGCTATGACGTACACGGAGGACAAACTTAACAGTGAGTATAGATAGTGCAATTCACTAAGACGCGCCCCACCAATTTTCGGTTGAGCGGATCGCGGGGTGCAGGGAGTTTGCTCCGAGCGGCAGTCGCGAACCGTAGTCTATTCATTGTAGTGTGCGTGTGCACTCATAGGTAATTAGTGTGTACCGATAGCACTCAACATTGACGGAAGCTTGCACACATATACTATAAACGGTTAGGAGGAATAGTGGGGCGCGCCTTCGTGGATTGCACTATCTATATAGATAAACCAGTCTAAAAATGCACGCCCCTCCACCACGTTTTCTTGACGTTGGCTCACAGCAAAGTACTTCAAAATGATCTTTGTGATGTAGGTAATAAAGAACAATTTACTTTGACTGACTGAAGTATTAGGGCGTGCTGTTTGAGATTGGACGATCTCTACCTACATACATAATGAACATAGTGCGACAGAGATAGCAAGATATAGATTGATAACTCTTTAATGGCTGACCAACTGAGCTGAGAGCTCAGTTGGTAGCTCTGCATTCTGCGCTGTTAGTTGTGGGTTCGATCCCCACCGAGAACAAATATATGTGTGGTGAACACAGATGTTTTTTCTCTGTCAGAGTGTTATTGTATTCTAAGTATGTATTTACAAAAAAATCGGTTGTTTGTAAAGTCGGTTTACTGACGATAGTTGAACGTGACAACGTCATACAGCTGTCCACGCGGACGCATCGCTCACTCAAGTAGGAGAGAGACAGATGTCGAACGCTGCCGAACGCGGAGACCGTGCGTGCCTCTTTGTCGCTCGCACCGCGCTCTCGCTTGCACTTCAAGCCTTAAATGGATGCCTCAGAGCGAGATAACGCCGCATGAGTAATGTTTTAGGGTTCCGTAGCCAAATGGCAAAAACGGAACCCTTATAGATTCGTCATGTCTGTCTGTCTGTCTGTCTGTCTGTCTGTCTGTCCGTCCGTATGTCACAGCCATTGTTCTCCGAAACCGTAAGAGCTAGACTGATGAAACTTGGCGAGTAGATGTATTCTGTGAACCGCATTAAGATTTGTACACAAAAATAGAAAAAAAACTATAAATTTTGGGGATACTTGAAACTGAAACTCAACATTTTTTTTTTCATCGAACCCATACGTGTGGGTTATCTATGAATAGGTCTTCAAAAATGATGTTGAGGTTTCTAATATCGTTTTTTTCTAAACTTAATAGTTTGCGCGAGAGACACTTCCAAAGTGGAAAAAAGTTGGTCCCCCCCCTCTAACTTCTAAAATTAGAGAAAAATGAAACTAAAAAAAATATATGTTGTACATTACTATGCAAACTTTCAACGATATTTGGTTTGAACGAGATCTAGTCAGTAGTTTTTTTTTATACGTCATAGATCGTACACTGCAATTTACCTTTCGACGAACTACAAGAACCTTTATATTATGCTTTTTTTTTACTTGTTGCTACGGAACCTTTCATGGGCGAGTCCGACTCGCACTTGGCTGCTTTTTTTCGTGCGTGCAGCCGGCTCCATCGAATTATAAGACGTTGTCACATCAAGAAGTTATCTTTAAGTTCTTATATTATATTATCTTATCTTATATTACAGCCACAGAAGCTAGTGGCGAGCCAGCAGCCTCAAACCCTATAAACCTGGTGGTCAGTCCACCAGACAATGTGGAGAATGAGAGCGGAGAACTCTTGGACTACAACGATGCCAGTGTGCTTGACCAGTTCCATGAAGATGCTATTAGACAGGTAAGGCTATACCACAAAACAGATAACTCGAAGCCTTGGATTCTATTGAGCGGCGCGCCAGGAGGCTCATTGGCAATGACGAGCTGTTTGACTCCAAGCTCTATAGCTTGGAACACCGTCGTCGAGTGGCGTGCTTATGGGTCTTCTACCGTTTACATTTCGGGGAGTGCGCACAAGAACTGCACGACCTTAAACCCCCTTCACCCTTTTACCTCCGGACATCTAGACGCACGGACAAGTGCCACTCTTTCATGGTAGATATTCCACATTCTCGTACAAAGCGCTTTGACTCCACTTTTAGTACGAACTGCCAAGGAGTGGAACTCTCTTCCGCCGTCAGTATTTCCGGAACGTTACAATTTGGGAACTTTTAAGACAAGAGTGAACAGGTGGATTATGGCTAAGCATGCTCCATCTTAGGCTGCATCCTCACTTTCCATCAGGTGTGATGGCAGCCAAATGCTTAGCGATCTATATTTAAAAAAAAAGATAGGTACAGAAGTCAATCACATGCATGTTCTTCACTTTTCATACCTACGCTCGGCGGTCGCGCTAGGGTTGTCAACTTGGGCTTATGCACAAAAAAAACTATCGTGGTAGTGGCACTCGTATGATTTATTTTTGAAAATGACACTGGTGAAAAATATAAACTAATTTTATCTAAAATATTTTAACTAACTAATACAAATTATTGAAAATTCTGACAATTCATAGGTTAACGCTGAATTTAAACAACGGTCCTCTGAACAGTTGCATTAACTTTTTTTGTTGCGCCATTTTTGCATAAAAAAGTAGTGTCTCAAGCGGATGGCAGTCGCGCCCGCACTGGTCCAAACTGGTACAAGATATCGTGTCCGTGAGCCGTGTCTATGTGTGCGTTGCTCGAGCGATTTGTTTGTATGAAGATCTGTACCTATCTGTTTTGTTGCTATAGAGAAACAAAAACACTGCTATCCTATAAGCTGTAATAATTCTCAATTCTAATTTTATGTATGTAATAGGTATGTATTACTGTTACACCACTGAACTCAAACCAGTACACTGTGTACACACTTTCTGTAAAAATGTATTATTCTCTCTAAGTGACTTTACTGTTCTTTGAGAAAATAAATATCTTTAAACCGAAATTGGCAAATTCATCATCCACACTTGGTGTGCGGACTGGTTTCCGCAAGTAGGCCGCTGGCGGGCCCTTTTTGCGTGACGCTTGTCTCGTTTTGTTCGAACTTTTTTAGGTTCTACGCCAAGTTTCAAAGACAGTACACGCTACGATTCAAAGTAATAATAAAGTATCTAACCTAACCTTCTAAGAGAGATGATGTTTATAACCTAATAAGAGCAAGAAGATGATGTTTTCGAGATTTGTTTTTTTAATTTTCAGGCGGGGTTTGGTACACTGCATATAAAAATAAAATACGAAAATAGTTATGTACAGACTCGCGACCAAGCCTAGAAGAACAGGCAACAAACTACGGCTTGGTTTCTACAGTTTTTGTATGATCCTTTTACAAATCAAAAATAATAATAGCAGTGAAGTTCCAGTGTGCCACTTCACTTAGTCAGACGTATGCAATGCAATAATACAAAAGCAAAAGTTTCAAAGACAGCACACGCTACGCTTCAAAGTTATAATAAAGTATCTACACAGCTTATATAAAAATAAGATACGAAATAGTAGGTACAGACTTTGCAACATTGACATGTTAGCTTCCTATGGGTAGAGTGACAGGGGACATCGAGCCACGCAGTTTTATCATTTAAATAGCTATCTATAATACAAAAGCAAAAGTTTCAAAGACAGCACACGCTACGCTTCAAAGTTATAATAAAGTATCTAACCTAACCTAATAAGAGCAAGAAGATGATGTTTTATATATCGGTTTTTTTTTATTTTCAGGCGGGGTTTGGTCTCTCCCAAATCCGTGTGATTGTAGCCTGTTCTCTGGCCATTCTGGGAGCGTCTTTGGAACTGTCTGCCATACCGTTCGTTCTGCCATCTGCCGAGATAGAGCTATGCGTGCTGCATCACGAGAGGAACTGGCTCGGTAAGTGCATCAGAAGTCCACTACCACAGTGCTTATAAACCTGATGTTTTCCTCCCACCTTAGTGATCATTACAAAGTTTGACAAAACAAAGCCTCTAGCTCAGTTGGTAGTAGCTCTGCCTTCTGCGCCATAGGTCGTGGGTTCGATCCCCACCGAGAACAAATATTTGTGTGGTGAACATAAATATTTGTTCTGTGTCTGGGTGTTATATTCTAAGTATGTATTTACAAAAAAAAATGTATTCAAGTATTATATCAGCTATCTGGTTCCCATATTACAAGCTCTGCTTAGTTTGGGGCTGGGTAGTGTTGTGTGAATTTTCCACAATATTTATTTATTATTTATTTATTTAAGTCAAAGTCAAAAGTCAAAGTGGATTTATTTACAGAATTACAGGTACAGGGTTGTTAATTGTTCATTTTACTACCTTTATACTGACTAACTGACCATTGCTGCCTCTTATAAATGAGTGTTACCAGTGCTAATAAGCGCTGATGCCTTTGAACAAACTATGGAAAGAAAAACATTACCTTTGAAGGAGGACAATGAATTATAAACGAATCTTGTTGTTAGTCACTAAGCCGGAATGAATCCGGCTTAGTGACCATTATTGCATCTATATAGACTAAGTGACCATTGCTGCCCCGATGTTGACTTATAAATGAATGTTGTTGCCAGTGCTAATAAGCTTATTAGCGCTGGCAACAACTTTGCAACAACTTTGTACTTTCACAAGGTGGCAATGGTCACTAAAGTCGGGATGAATAGCTATTCATCCCGACCATTAGTCCGACCATTTAGTGACCATTACCACCTTCATACCGACTTGGTGACCATTGCTGTCGACTTAGTGACCATTGCTGCCTCTTCTAAATGAATGTTATTACCAGTGCTAACAAGCGCTGAAGTCTTCATCCCGACTCGGTAAACATTGTTGCCTCCATGTTGTATTATAAACGAATCTTGTTGCCTGTCACTAAGCCGGATTCATTCCGGCTTAGTGGCTGGCAACTCACCATTCCTGACTGCTGACTCTATACCGAAATAGTGACTATTGTTGCATCGATGTTGACTTATAAATGAATATTGTTGCCAGTGCTAATAAGCCTGATGGGCTGTGCGTTCGGAAGCCTCGGTTGGGGCTCGCTCGCGGCTCGGCTCGGGCGGCGTCGCACGCTGCTGTCTTGCCTCGCGGTCAATGCTGTATTCGCGACCATTGCTGCGTTCATTCAATAAAAAAAAAAGAATCTTGTTGCCAGTCATTTAGCTAGAATGAATCCGGCTTAGTGACCATTGCTGACTCTATACCGAATCAGTGACTATTGTTGCCCCAATGTTGACTTATAAATGAATGTTGTTGCCAGTGCCAATCCGGCTTAGTGACCATTGCTAAATCTATATCGAATTAGTGATACTGCCCCGATGTTTACTTATAAATGAATGTTGTTGCCAGTGCCAATCCGGCTTAGTGACCGTTGCTGACTCTATACCGAATTAGTGACTATTACTGCCACGATGTTGACTTATAAATGAATGTTGTTGCCAGTGCCAATCCGGCTTAGTGACCATTGCTAAATCTATATCGAATTAGTGATACTGCCCCGATGTTTACTTATAAATGAATGTTGTTGCCAGTGCCAATCCGGCTTAGTGACCGTTGCTGACTCTATACCGAATTAGTGACTATTACTGCCACGATGTTGACTTATAAATGAATGTTGTTGCCAGTGCCAATCCGGCTTAGTGACCGTTGCTAACTCTATATGGAAATAGTGACTATTGTTGCCTCGATGTTGACTTATAAATGAATGTTGTTGCCAGTGCTATATCGAATTAGTGACTATTACTGCCACGATGTTGACTTATAAATGAATGTTGTTGCCAGTGCCAATCCGGCTTAGTGACCGTTGCTGACTCTATACCGAATTAGTGACTATTGCTGCCCCGATGTTGACTTATAAATGAATGTTGTTGCCAGTGCCAATCCGGCTTAGTGACCATTGCTAACTCTTTATCGAATTAGTGACTATTGCTGCCCCGATGTTGACTATTGTTGACTATTGTTGACTATTTTTGACTATTGTTGACTAATATTGTTTCCAGTGCTAATAAGCCTGATGGGCTGTGCGTTTGGAAGCCTCGGTTGGGGCTCGCTAGCGGCTCGGCTCGGCCGGCGTCGCACGCTGCTGTCTTGCCTCGCGGTCAATGCTGTGTTCGCGACTATTGCTGCGTTCATGCCCACTTATGGAACGTTTATGATGGCAAGGTATGTTATTTTATTAATTGTAACTCACAACTTTACCTATTTTACAGTCGCTGAGTAACATCTGTGTTTTCCACACAAATAAATAAATATTGTGGACAATGCACACAACACTATCTAGCCCCAAATTAAGTATTTATTAATTACTAGCTGTGCCCGCGACTTCGTCCGCGTGAAATAGTGTCTATGGGTAGCATTTTTTATTGGCAGCGGAAAAAAAACAGTAGATACATAATATTCGTGTGCACGTGACACAGTCGTCTGCCCTCATACTAAACTTAGTAATATTTCCCCACCTACACAGCGCCGTACTATGCCACAATTTCTTCCCCCCGCATTCCCCTCCACACCCCCCGCCCCCCCCCTCCCCCCACGTTCGCCCCCGCACTCCCCCCACATCCTCCCTCGCACCTCCCGCATCCCCTTCACTCTCCCACCTCGCACTCCCCTCCACACTGCCCTCTGTACTTCCCTCCACACTCCCGCCCACACTCTCGCACTCCACACACCCTGTTCTAGTTCTAAAAATGACGATACTTCCATACAACTTTCAACCCCTTACAACTCTTTTTTCACAATATAATGTAGCCTATGTCGTTCCTCAGGCTCTACACTATCTGTGTACCAAATTTCATTTTAATCGGTTCAGTAGTTTTGTCGTGAAAGCCGGACAGACAGACAGACAGAGTTACAAACGCATTTATAATATTAATAAGGATTAATAAGGATTTAGGCTAGTCGCATTAGAAAATTGATGAAACAATTTTTTTTTAATGTTTTTTACTCTGAATTGAATTATTCGAATAAGTTTTATTTTGAAGTACATAATTCGTTATGATTATGATTGATGATTCAATCTTCTACTACTGTAATAAAAAATTGTTTTCTACTTTTTAGCTATAAAAGCGTGTTTTTTTTAGTTTTTTTTTGTAACTATAATTAATTATCTTTCTTGTAGGTTCTGTTCAGCGTTCGGCTCTGGCGGTATCTACCCTCTCTGCTACTCCTACTTGTGGGAGATGTGTGGTCGAAGTCGGGCTTGGCTCGGCGCTGGCGGCGCGGTGCTGGCGGGCGGCGGCGGAGCGCTGCTGGCCGCGCTGCTGGCGGAATACGTGCTGCCGCCGACGGGCGCTGCGACGCTGGCGGAGAATAGAGAACACTTTAGCGCTTGGCATCGGTGAGTAGAGTTCAGCTATCTGGTTCACATAGTACAAGCTTTGCTTAGTTTGGGGCCAGATAGTGGTGTTTGGATTGTCCACAATATTTATTTATTTATATAAATAAATAAATATTATTAATATTTTTATAAAAAAACTAGCTGTGCCCGCGACTTCGTCCGCGTGGTATAGTGTCTATGGGTAGCATTTTTAATTTGCAGCGGAAGAAAACAGTAATTAAATAACAACGTCATATTCGCGTGCACGTGACACAGTCGTCTGCCCTCTTACTAAACTTAGACATATTGCGTCGTACTACGCCACACTTTCATCCCCCCCGCATTCCTCTCCGAACTCCCCCCACTCTCCTCAACACCCCCCACATTCCCCCCGCACTCCCCCCAGACTCCCCTCCACAATCCCCCTGTACTCCCCCCGCACCTCCCCGCCACACTCCCCCCTGTACTCCCCTCCACACTCCCCCCTGTACTCCCCTCCACACTCCTCCTGTACTCCCCCCGCATCCCCCCTCGCTCCTTCCCTCCACACTCCCCCCTGTACTCCCCTCCACACTCCCCCCGCACCTTCCCTCCACACTCCCCCCGCACCACCCCTCCACACTCCCCCCTGTACTCCCCTCCACACTCCCCCCGCACCTCCCCTCCACACTCCCCCTGTACTCCCCTCCACACTCCCCCCTGTACTCCCCTCCACACTCCTCCCTCTACCCCCCCAGCACAAACTTTGAATGTCATATTTTTTTATATCAAATCAACAGACTAAAAAATAAGTTTTAAGTTTCTAGCTCTAAAAATGACGATACTTCCATACAACTTTCAACCCCTTACAACCCCTTTTTCGCAATAAAAAGTAGCCTATGTCCTTCCCCAGGCCCTCAACTATCTGTGTACCAAATCTCATTTCAATCGGTTCAGTAGTTTTGGCGTGAAAGCCAGACAGGAAGACAGACAGACAGACAGACAGACAGAGTTACAAACGCATTTATAATATTAGTATGGATAAAATAAAGCCTTTTATTTCTTGCACAAGCTTATACTCTATAACTTATTACTACATACAATATGTATTAAGTTTTAATTGGTTAGTATACTTAAATTATTTGTTAGTACTTAATTATATTTATGTCTCTTTTGGTGCAAGAATCCCAGGTTCCCATATAGTCACCTCTATATAGACCTGCCTTTATAGTCACCTCTCCCTAGCCTCAAAGGTTTGCTGTAAGAAAACTCTACTCAGGGTTAAGCTCGCCTTTGTACATGTCCTCTATTTCTGTTCTTTTCCTAAGTTTTGTATTGTGTGCAATAAAGAATTAAGAATTGGGTGAAGGCCTCCTCCAAAGTGTTTTCATGTAAATGTATAATTGCAGATACCTGCTGATATGCACCCTGCCTATCCTGGCATCTCTTGTCAGTCTGATCTGGACGCAAGAGTCACCGCGGTACCTACTTGATGTGGGTCGGGAAGTGGATGCTTTGTGTGTTTATCAGGTAAATCAAAGTCAAAAGTGTATTTATTTAGTAGGATTAGTATTACTTTGAAACGTCTTAAAGCTAGGTGAGTCTAGGTGCCAGTTCCACGCGACCAAGCGTAGAAGAACAGGCAACAAACTACGGTTTTGTATGATCTTTTTACAAAACAGAAATAATAATAATAACAGTGAAGTTCCAGTGTGGTGCCACTTCACTTAGTCAGACGTATGCAATGCAATAATACAAAAGCAAAAGTTTCAAAGACAGCACACGCTACGCTTAAAGTTATAATAAAGTATCTACACATATAAAAATAAGATACGAAAATAGTAGGTACAGACATTGCAAATTGACATGTTAGCTTCCTATGGGTAGAGTGACCAGGACATCGGGCCACGTAGTACGCTTTCTTTATTAGATTAGATTAGATTAGACGAGACACATCACAGGAGAAGATGGGTCGGAATGCGTACGTACTTCTACTAATTCTTGAATGTTAAGATCGCAGGAAGTCGATGGATGGAAAGGGCTCAGAATCGTTCTTCCTGGAAATGTGTAGGGGAGGCCTATGTGCCAGTGGACTTCTTCAGGCTGATGATTATGATACCCGTATAATAGATTCAATATGTGTTATGATTGCGAAAGTTTAATAAGTACAAGAGCTGTAAATCTCTAAGCTGTAATCAATGTATAGTTTTCGTCGTAACACTGTCTGTGTTTTATGTATATTTACTATAGTATTATACAACGTGTATCAAAATATGTGTACTATCCCGAAGGGGGGTGAATTTCCACCCCCCGGGGAACAACTTTTGTTCAACGACTTTTCGAACTTCGATTGGTATCTCTGAAAAAAACTGCAACGAAGTTTCAACATGAACAGCTGACTTTATACAAAGTGACAACCCTAAACTCAGCTACAGAGGTAGTAGGTAGTAGTAGTAGACCTACAGAGGTAGTAGGTCAAGGGGTCAAGGGGTTACAAGGATAGGTTTGTCAATTTATTTAGGCATTATGAAATTAAATATTTTTGTATGGGAAACTGAAAATAGGAATTTTTAATTTTCTCCCCCCCACAACTGATCACCATTGTGGTCTGAAACCCCCCACCTTCGCATAGTACACATATTTAGATACACCTTGTATAAAGTATTATATTTTAATTTAAAAAATTATCTCAATTTAAGTTTAACGTTCGTTGTAAGTATTTCGTATTTTCATTTGTTTATTTTGTGTTTAACTTTGTTACTACATATTTTATTTTTGTATTTTCTATAGGTATTTATTACGTACCTACGTACTACCTTACACTAATTTTTTTGCTTTGTCTAGTTGTATATTTAGTTCGCGCTGTAGCGTCCTGTAATTAGAGATACACAACGCACTGATTACTACTACTCAGAGCACTGGTGGTCTAGTGGTAGTGGCTCCGCCTTCCGATCCGAAGGTCGTGGGTTCAAATCCACTCGTGTACCAATGAGCTTTTCTGTCGAAAAAATTATGTGCACTATGCCAGTACTCTCAAAACGGTGAAGGAAAACATCGTGAGGAAACCGTCGTGTTGTAGAACCTAACAAAGTTCGAGCAACACGCCTACTTGCGGAAAAACCTGCCCGCACATCAAGTGCGCATGATAAACTTGCCGAACTTGCACTGATTACTATACATTTAAGATTATATCTGATTTCTCTGTTGGATACCCTAAATAAATAAAATGTATGTTTCAGGCGATACACAGCAGTAATCAGATCCGTATATGCGGTAAAGCGGCCGCGCCGACAAACGAGGCGGAATATCGACTTGGGGAGCTCTCTCTACCGGGGAAGCGACGTCCGCCGGCCTTACACCATGTTAGACATAGTGTTAAGATGGTTAGTAAAGCCCGATTTAATCACAAATCAACATCGAGCTATGCTGCGCTGCACTGCGATGTGCTATGTTTGGTCAACTCGCTCGTCTAATATTTTAATGAGGATACAAACAAACCATGCTGTGCTGAGCCCCAAGTCCCACTGCAATTACAACATTTCGTTACCAAATGTTGTTTTCGTTTCGCCTATTTGTCTCTGTCTATTGTATGGAGAAAAGATGAGACAACAACTCTAACTACGTAATGTATTTTTGCCGTCTCATATTTTCTCCATACAATAGATAGAGACAAATAGGCGAAACGAAAACAACATTTGGTAACGAAATGTGGTTGCCAAACTCCGACTTCGGGTACTGCGTTGTGTGAGGCTACGCTCTGCTTAAAAACGCAGCAGCCTCGAGCGAGGCGCGCTACCCGCCGTGCTGAGCTGCGCTGTGGTGAACGAAGCTATGTTTTTAATGGAGCTCTGAAGTTATTTTCGACGAGATAAACGACTACATGAGCTGCTGATTACTGAGCTAAGCAAAGCGCAGCACAGCTCAGCATAATTATGTTGATTGTTAAAAAAACGTAGCTTAAAAAACACAGCGCAGTACAGCGCAGCATAGCTTTATGTTGATTTGTCACCCTTACACTTCAACAAGTACAGCAGCGAGTTAAAAAATCAATCAGTTAACTAATAAGCACTTTTTAAATTAACGCGATCACTTATATAACTCGTAATAAATTGTAATTAGTGTCTAATTTCTTCTTCTTCCTGCCCTTATCCCACCTTACGTGTGGTCGGCACAACATGTCTTCCTCCTCCATTCCCCTCTGTCAGCCGTCATCTCTGCATTCATTCACTCCTCTCTTATCCATGTCATCTTTCACACAGTTCATCCATGTTTTCTTTGGTCTACCTCTGCTCACATATCCATCCACATCCATACTCATCACTCCTAGTTACATGACTTTCATCCCTCCTCATGACATGCCCGTACCACGCCAGCATAATGCTCCTCAATTTAACTGTCACTGGCGCTACTTTCAAACTTCCCCTGATATGATCATTCCGTATCCTATGTCATAATTAGTGTAGGCCGGCGCACACCTAGGCCGCTGGCGAACGCGATCAGTGAAACGCTGTCAAATTTGACAGCGATATTTGACAGAGTTTCATTGATCGCGGTCGCCAGCGGCCTAGGTGTGCGCAGGCCTTAACTAAAATAAAATAAATAAATAAATAAATGTAGACTGCAGACACGACCGTGTTATGTCTACTCACTGAAGAAGTCATACACATGTCTGCGGCCGCATTCTACGAATTTATGGACTGTACTAAACTCGCCTGTCTTCATGCCAGCCCGTTAAGTTGGCGGTATGTGGAAGACGTAAGAGAGGATTCACAGAGAGATTTCACACTGGATTCGCCAAAAAAATTGGATCGCGATAGTATTTGTAGCGCAACTTAATAGACAACTTACTACTGACGGCAAAAACACTATAACTCGCGAATGACGCAAGTTAACTGACTGCTGTACTTGTTGAAGTGTATATCGTGATTTATTTCAGCTTGATCGATGCAAGTGTCGGTAGTCGAGCCGTAATACGACTGCTTCACAATCCGAAGTTCGGGAGTTCAAACCTTGTTAAAAGCAATGGGTTTTTGGAATGCAAAAAAAAATTTTAAAAAAATGTTCTTTGTTTCAGTTCTGGCAGACATTCTTCCAGTTGTTCTCGTCAACTCACATCAGTACTACTTTAACTTTTATCCTGATTCTGGGCTTCTCATTCGTTATACAGGTAAGTTTATCTCGAACATTTAGAATGTCATGCAATGCGAAAACTCAATACTCCAATATAATATTTATTGCTCGACATAGCTCTTAGAATTAGTAAGTTGAAGTGGCAATGGGCAGGTCATATAGCTCGAAGAACCGACAACCGTTGGAGAATAAAGGTTCTCGAATGGCGACCACGAACCGGAAGACGAAAAGTAGGGCGCCCACCCACCAGATGGACCGACGACATTGTTAAGATCGCGGGAAGCCGGTGGATGGAAAGAGCTTAGAATCGTTCTCCCTGGAAATGTGTAGGGGAGGCCTATGTCCAGCAGTGGACTTGTTCAGGCTGATGATGATGATAATGAATATTTATTGCATACACATGGTTTAAACTGACCTCTCAGCTCAGTTGGTAGTAGCTGTGCCTTCTACGCCGTAATTCGTGGGTTCGATCCCCACCGAGAACAAATATTTGTGTTTTGAATATAGATATTTTGTTCTCTGTCTGGGTGTAATATTGTCTTCTAAGTATGTAATTCCTGAAAAAAATAATGTTTTGTAATTGCATTTTTAGAACACAATATAACATCCAGACAGAAAACGGCCATCTGTGTCACCATTCAAACCACCAGTCACCATACAGATTTGTTCTCGGTAGGGATCGAACCCACGACCAACGGCGCAGAAGGCAGAGCTACTACCAACTGAGCTGAGAAGCCATCCAGCATAATGATGTGTATGTTTCAGTTCTTCCTGGCCGGTTACGTTCCGTTCACGTCGGTGGAGATGGAACACGCGGTATACGAGTCGTCGACGGGCGCCGTCAGTAACGCTACCTTCAACCATGAGTACTACAACACCACCATACAGAACACCGTCTATGACAATACTACTTTTAGGTGAGAATAGTATTTAATGTGTTATTTAGCCATATTCGCTATTTAGTCACATTCGCCATCTAAACACATTTGACATTAAGCCACATTCGCCAATAAGAGACTCTCGACGTTTAGCCACATTCGCTATTTAGTCACATTCGCCATCGAAACACATCTGACATTAAGCCACATTCGCCAATAAGAGACTCTCGCCGTTTAGTCACATTCGCTATTTAGTCACATTCGCCATCTAAACACATCTGACATTAAGCCACATTCGCCAATAAAAGACTCTCGCCGTTTAGTTACATTCGCTATTTAGTCACATTCGCCATCTAAACACATCTGACATTAAGCCACATTCGCCATTAAGCCCCAATCGCCATTTAGCCACCCTACATTAAGTTTAAGTCTATAACAATACTACTTTTTGGTGAGAATAATATTTAATATTATTGTTACGAGCGGGGGGTCTATTGAACAATGAAAGTCGATTTTTACACAACGAACACTTATATTACCACTCAAAGCCAAAACTTTATTAAAACACAATAAAACACAGCACTCAATAAAACACAATACAAGACAAGGCACTAATTCACTCTTCGCACTCGAAACGTTCACTTCTCTAGCTTAATAAAAAAACTGTCCCACGATCCGAGCGATTCTCTATTTATAGCTCGTCTCATTATTCGAGCATGTTCGTCGAACTCTCCAGAAACACCCGGAACTTGATTCTTAATTGTTCACGTAATGTAGTTCCGCCATTTGTCAATAGATGGCGCTCTCTGCCACCTAACTCGTGAGTAGTTCCTCCTCTCGGTAACAGATGGCGCTAGGCGTTAGGCTACTGCGCAACACTATCCCCTCCTAAAACATGCTCGTCCCGAGCATCATTGGACCCATAATATCGCGCCAATCGATCAACATGAACAATTTTAGGTTTGCCTCGCAAACCCTTCTTGATTCGGTACGTGACATCGTTCATCCTGGTTACCACACGGTATGGTCCGTCCCATTTTGCTTGTAATTTAGGAGACTTCCCCTTACTGCGGACTGGATTGTGCAGCCACACCAATGAACCCTCATCAAATCCCTGATTGTTCAAGTTTCGGTCATAGCGGGTTTTCATTCTTTCAGACATTTGCTGGCTGGATTGTCTGACATTTTCATATATGTCGTTCATTTTATGGCGTAGATCACTTGCATAATCCGTTATGGCGCGCGGAGAGTCTGGTGGAATGCCAGTGATCAAATCTGCAGGCAATCGTAGTTCCCGTCCGAAGTTCGCAAAGGCGGGAGTGACTGTTGTGCTCTCATGCACCGCACTTCGATATGACAACAAAAATGGCTGGATATGCTTATCCCAATCATTCTGTCGGTTCGCCACCACTTTTGCCAGATATCTTTCCAACGTTTGATTGAATCTTTCCACCATTCCGTCAGACTGTGGGTGATATGCAGTAGTCCTCGTTTTATGAGTACCCATTACTCGGCATGTCTCCTGGAAAACTTGAGACTCGAAATTTCTTCCTTGATCGCTGTGGATTTCCAAGGGTACTCCAAACCGACAAAAGACTTCATGGACTAATTTATCTGCTACTGTCGTTGCTTCTTGGTTCGGAATAGCGAAAACTTCTGGCCATTTGGTGAAATAATCCATGACGACTAGGAAGTACTTGTTGCCATTCTCGCTCACAGGGAATGGCCCAGCGACGTCCAGTGCTATGCGCTCCCAGGGTGCTCCAACGTTGTATAATTTGAGCGCTCCCCTACTGCGTGTGTGAGGTCCTTTCACAGCTGCACAACTCGTGCATTTCCGGCACCAGTCTTCTACGTCATCTCTGCAATAGATCCAATAAAATCGTTCTCGTATTTTTAATAAAGTCCTTTTTACTCCCATATGACCCCCTGAACTTCCCGTATGATAAAGTTGCAGAACGTCAGGTACCTTTGATTTAGGTACAACCATTTGTAGATGACAGTGGTCTCCTCGATTATTTTCCCATTTGCGGCACAATACTCCATCTTGGATAACCAGACTATCCCATTGTGCCCAATAACTTTTCGTTGTTGTACTCCTTCCGGCAATATCACTCCACTTAGGCTTAGGAGTACCAGCTCTTAACCATTCTACTATTGGTTTGATGTCGGCGTCTTCTGATTGTGCTTGCTGCAGGGCTTCTTTCCATTCGACACTTAAGTCAGTTCTTAGCATCCTGATGGGTATCGCTTCTTTAGATTCTTGCTTGACACAATGCTTACAGTTTTCCGGACAAGGTCTTCTTGATAGGGCGTCCGCATTACCGTGAGATTTGCCACTGCGATGCTCAGTGTCATAGTTAAACTCCTGGAGTTGTTCGATCCATCTTGCCACCTGCCCTTCGGGATTCTTAAATTGTAGAAGCCACTTTAATGCAGCATGGTCCGTGCGCAGATGAAATTTACGTCCCAGCAGATATTTACTGAAATGTTGTAAGGTCTTAACTACTGCCAGCAACTCCCTTCTGGTAACACAATAATTTCTTTCTGGTTTTGATAACGCTTTGCTGAAGTAGGCTATCACCACTTCTTTATCTTCTCTGCGCTGAGATAGCACACCACCGATTCCGGTATTACTTGCATCTGTATCTACGATGAACATGTTTTCTGTGTCAGGATAACCTAGAACCGGAGTATCACACAGCCGTTTTTTTAATTCCTGGAAAGCAAGGTCGCATTCCTCGTCCCAGCTAAAAGTCCTCCTCTCTTCAGTGAGTTTGTGTAACGGCTTAGCAATATCAGCGAAGTTTCTCACAAAACGTCGATAATACGAGCACAGTCCTAAAAACGCTCGGACCTCAGTCTTGTCTTTTGGAATTGGCCAATCCTTGACAGCCACAACCTTTTCCGGATCAGTTTGTACACCTTCCTCAGAAATCACGTGACCCAGGAAATTCACCTGCCTTCTGAAAAACTTGCATTTCTTGGGACTCAACTTTAGATTGGCAGCATGAAGTTTCCCGAGCACACGTTCCAAGTTTTGCAGATGTTCTTCAAACGTTCGACCCACGATAATGATGTCATCCAAGTAAACCAGGCAGGCGTCCCCAATTAATCCAGTGAGTACCAGTTCCATTAACCGTTCAAATGTCGCAGGGGCGTTGCACAATCCGAAAGGCATTACATTAAACTGCCACAAACCTTTCCCTGTAGAAAATGCAGTCTTTTCCTTATCCTTCGGGTCTATTTCTACTTGCCAGTAGCCACTTTTCAGGTCAAGAGTGGTAAACCACTTCATTCCCGTTAGTGTATCCAGTGTGTCATCAATTCTCGGTAGTGGGTAACTGTCCTTCTTAGTAACTTCATTAAGTCGGCGATAATCCACACAAAACCGCATGCTGCCATCTTTCTTTTTTACTAGCACAACAGGAGAGCACCATGGACTAGTCGAAGGCTCTATAACTCCATCCCTTACCATATCTTCGATCATAGTCTCCACTTCTTTCTCTCGAGCTACTGGTAATCTTCTCGGGCGTTGGCGGATAGGTGGTTCATTACCGGTATTTATCGTGTGTTGAACTAATCCAGTCTTTCCAATGTCAGCATCGCATGAAGAGAAAAGGTTGTCAAACCGAGACAACATCTGCTGCGCCCTTTTGACTTCTTTTTCCGAAAGATCCTTGTGGCAATTTTCTAGGAATGACGATATATTGCTTTTGCCAGTTTCCTTGCTGCTGGATAATTCTTTACAGTTACGCATCCAGGCCACTTCTTCGCAGGTTCCCATTACCATTCCTTTTTTAATGAGATGTTCCTTATTACTTGGATTCAGTACCCGTACCGCTGAGATGTTGGTAGCCTTCACCAAAGTTCGTGCCATAATCCATGGTACCTCGTTGTCTGATCCTTCCAACAGTACACATCGATTCTTTGTCTGAGCTTGTGATAAATTTACTGGAACAATGGTTTCTGACCGTGGAGGAAGAACGGTTCTTCTTGAACAATAGATTTTCCCAGGTGATCCACCTTCCATAAAGATTTCTTCCAAACCACATTTCAAAATTCCTTGCTTAACGTCTATTTCACAACGGTGTTTTCGCATAAAGTCCAAACCCAGAATACAATCATCCATTATATTTGCAATGATGACATTATGCTGGAAAATCCTTTCACCCAACTTCATCTCTACTAGCTTCTCACCTCTGACGAGTATGTGCTGACCGGTTGCTGTTAGGAGCTGGATTCGGTCACAGTTGTGAAAGAGGCCCCCAAGAGCGCGGTTTGCAAGTTGGGAACTGACTACTGTTCGAGAAGCACCAGTATCCAATGTCATCTTACAAGGTATTCCGTTAATTTGGCCTGCGATGATCAGGCTATTTCCATCATGAGCTTGTGAAATCCAAATTCTTGGGGCTCTGTTAATACCGGCCAGCACTCGCCCCGCAGCCCTGGCGTTTACTCGTTTCCCTGTTGCTGGTTGGTGGAAGCAGTCTCCTGTTCTCCCTGTTCACGACGTATTCCTGAAACTGCTCGCTTAGGGCAATTAAATCTCAAGTGCCCCTTTTCTCCACACTCAAAGCATTTAGGGCTATATCTCGGACGATACTCACGAGTGGGTGATGCTACCACTTCCCTGATGCGATGTGCTCGATGGTCCTGACGAACGGCTTCTACTTCCAAAGCATGGGCGAGGGCGTTCTTCAAAGACTCATGATGTCCCAGTCTCACAGCAGCTCTCACCTCCAAGTCGCGAATCCCATCGATAAAGGATTGCACCAAAATGCCATCGATAAGCGCAGGTGAAGATTGGTATGCCTTTCGGACCATTTTTTCCACTTCCAGAGCCCACTGCTGCAAGCTTTCAAGACTGCGTTGGGTCCTTTCTTTCAGTTGGGCGCGGAATACGTGCTCCAGATGCGTGTCACCATAACGAGATTCCAGCGCGTCCAGCAGCTGCTCGTAGGTAACCTCCTTTCCAATAGCTTCCAACACATTGAGGGCCTGGTCACGAAGTGCCAAAGTCAGTGCAGTCATCGCCTGATCCGTGGTCCATCCATCCAGTGGGCCTGCAGCTCCTCCTGCCGACGGGTCTGCTCCTCCTGCCGACGGTTCTGTTCATCCATCAAGCGGGCTTGCAGCTCCTCATGCCGACGGTTCTGTTCTTCCATTAAGTAGGCCTGCCGCTCCTCCTGCCGACGGGTCTGTTCCTGCAGCATGGCCATCAATGCTGCCAGATCACCTGATGCAGGAGCCTGGACCTCCGATAATGGTAGAATTCCAGATGTCCCAGCAGCTGGCTCCGTCAGCAGTTCAGGGTCCCGACAAGTTGCTTGTGACGGAGAACTTCCCATCCGTCTTGCATCCATTTCCTGTTGGCGTTGACTTCTCGTCCTCATACCTTCAGCGTCGTCTTTCGGTAACACCGGCATTGTTCAATCGCACTTCTGACACCAATTTGTTACGAGCGGGGGGTCTATTGAACAATGAAAGTCGATTTTTACACAACGAACACTTATATTACCACTCAAAGCCAAAACTTTATTAAAACACAATAAAACACAGCACTCAATAAAACACAATACAAGACAAGGCACTAATTCACTCTTCGCACTCGAAACGTTCACTTCTCTAGCTTAATAAAAAAACTGTCCCACGATCCGAGCGATTCTCTATTTATAGCTCGTCTCATTATTCGAGCATGTTCGTCGAACTCTCCAGAAACACCCGGAACTTGATTCTTAATTGTTCACGTAATGTAGTTCCGCCATTTGTCAATAGATGGCGCTCTCTGCCACCTAACTCGTGAGTAGTTCCTCCTCTCGGTAACAGATGGCGCTAGGCGTTAGGCTACTGCGCAACATTATAATTAGCCACATTCGCCATTTAGAGACAATTACCATTTAGGCGCAAACGCCATTTAGCCACATGCGCCATTTAGTCACATCTGACATTAAGCAATAAGTTTTTACTTCAAAAGTAAGATGATAATGACGTATTTTGTTCACAGGAACTGTTCGTTCCGCGACCTTCTGATGTTTCACGTTGAGTTTTGGAACTGCAGTTTCTACGACGTAGCGATGGCGAATATCAAAAGTTCGAGAACTATGTTCTATGGATGCGTGTTTGTTAATACCACGTAAGTACAAAAAAAATGTATATTGTGGACAATTCACACAACACTACCTAGCCCCAAACTAAGCAGAGCTTGTATGATGGAGACCAGGGGCCTTATTGTCTAAGTCAACTCTTTGTTTGTGTTCACCACACAAATATTTATCCTCGGTGGGGATCAAACCCACGACCTACGGCGCATAAGGCAGAGCTACTACCAACTGAGCTGAGAGGCCAGTCAATAATACACTATTGATTTTGTTTTTTTGTTTACAGCATAATAGATACAGATTTAGAAGCGGGGGTGGAATTCGACAATTGGTGCGTTTTCAACTCTACCGTCATTCGGGGGATGAAAAGGGGTTGCGCCAGACATGCTGATTTAACTTCGAGGTAAGTTGTTAATTTTATTTGAAAACAAACAATATCACAATACATATATGGCTAGAGTAAATGTTAATGATACAATCCAACCTAAGGTTATTAATAATCCTGGCGCAACGCTGGAGTAGTTAAATCGTGTTTTGTCACATTTGTTCGAGTTGACAATTGCATGTCAATGCAAGAGACAAAACACGGATCAACCAGTCCAACGCTACGCTAGGATTATTAATAAGACCCAAAGAGTTTTTCTGTCGATAAATGTATGTGCACTATGCCAGTACTCTCAAACGGTGAAGGAAAACATCGTGAGGAAACGGCACGTCGTAGAACCTAAAAAAGTACGAACAACACGTGTATAGCCTTTCTCGATAAATGGACTATTCAAACAAAAATATTTTTTTAATTCGGTCCAGTTCCCGAGATTAGCGCGTTCAACCAAACAAACAAACTCTTCAGCTTTATAATATTAGTATAGATTTGTTTTGTGATTGTTTCAGACTGAGCGGCTTGATATACGAACAGACATACATCGCGCACGCGACTTTCCTCGTCGCTTTGTTTACACCCGTACCAGAACGGCACAGACCTGTTGGTAAGTTAAAATTAATGTTTCAATACGCTGGTAGCCTAGTGGTAGCGGGCCCGCCTTCCGATCCTAAGGTCGTGGGTTCAACTCCGGGAATTTTCTGTCCTAAAATGTATGTGTTTGCTAGTACCCTAAAACGGTGAAGGAAAACATCGTGTGGAAACCGGACTGTCGTAGAACATAAAAAGTTTGGAAACAAGTCAAATAATGTTTTTATTTAATGGTATAAAAACATTATTTGACTATATACTGACTGTGATATATATTTTTTTTGTATATACATTACTTAGAATACAATATAACACCCAGACAAAGAAAAAACATCTGTGTTCACCCCACAAATATTTGTTCTCGATGGGGATCGAACCCACGACGGCACAGAGGGCATAGCTACTACCAACTAAGCTGAGAGGCCAGTCATAATATGAATATAAATTTAGTATTTACTCAACCTCATATTATTTATTGCAATTATTATGTTACATTGTGAGGTCTTAAGTAAAAAATGGTGAATACATAACAGGCTCTTATCTTAATTACCTTTATCTTTTCTTATCTTTATTTATTTTAATTCCACAGGCGCGCCGTTACTTTTAATGGTATTGCTGTCTCCGCTGCTGTACGTAGCGACGAGTGAGACGGCACTATATCTGGTTGAAGCGACCTACCGTATTCTAGTCACTACGGTCCTCTTTGGCGAATCGCTGAGGATATACCAAGTGTATCCCGCTAACCTTAGGTAAGAACAAATCGGTTGTCTGTAAAGTCGGTTTACTGACGATAGTTGAACGTGACAACGTCATACAGCTGTCCACGCGGACGCATCGCTCACTCAAGTAGGAGAGAGACAGATGTCGAACGCTGCCGAACGCGGAGGCCGTGCGTGCCTCTTTGTCGCTCGTTCCGCGCTCCCTCAGAGCAAGGTAACGCCGCATGCGTCATGTGTGCGTGCAGCCGGCTCCATCGAATTATAAGACGTTGTCACGTTAAAAAAATAGATTGTTGAAGAAAATAAGGCTTTCAATTAAAGGTTACAAATAAATGCCAAAAGAAATATATTTTTGACGTGACAACGTCTTATAATTCGATGGAGCCGGCTGCACGCACGAAAAAACATGACTCATGCGGCGTTACCTCGCTCTGAGGCGTTCCATTTAAGGCTTGAAGTGCAAGCGAGAGCGCGGAACGAGCGACAAAGAGGCACGCACGGCCTCCGCGTTCGGCAGCGTTCGACATCTGTCTCTCTCCTACTTGAGTGAGCGATGCGTCCGCGTGGACAGCTGTATGACGTTGTCACGTTCAACTATCGTCAGTAAACCGACTTTACAGACAGCCGATTTTTTTCTTAAATAGTTCATATGGGTATCGTTCTGTTTGAGGCGCTGACCACACAAATATTTGTTCTCGGTAGGGATCGAACCCACGACCTACGGCGCAGAAGGCAGAGCTACTACCAACTGAGCTGAGAGGCCAGTCATTGATTCGTTTTTAATATTGTTTTTTGTTTTTTCCTCAGATGCACAGCACATGGTTTTATTCTGAGCGTGTGTTATGTACTGGCAATCGGCGCTTGGGACTCAGGTACGCTATAATCATGTGCTGTCTTTGAAACTTTTGCTTTTGTATTATTGCATTGGGGCCGTTTAAGTATTACGTAAGCAGATTTATTACAGTTATTAAATTAAATTATTAATGTATTGTTTTTTTTATATTATAAGTATGATATAAAAATAAGAAAAAATATTTAGTATGGAGACTGACAGAGAAAATTTTGACAAGTGAATAGCGCGCGGTAATTCCCCTACTCGGTTCTAAAGCGAGTGCCTAAATATATGCATTATTTGCGGGAATCCCCGAAAATGCGTTTCGTTTTCAAGCAAAGACATTGTAAGGGTTGCCATTCGTGTAAAAAAGTAATTTTACTACCGATGACGTAATCATCATCTAGACTCCCCTACCCCCATGTCATCCAAATTAAGCAATACATAGACCTCCCCGCCCCCACATAGTGCTTACGTAATACTTGAACGGCCCCATTGCATACGTCTGACTAAGTGAAGTGGCACCACACTGGAACTTCACTGCTATTATTTTTGATTTGCAAAAGCAAGCGTTCATATAACAAAACGGTAGGAACCGAGCCGTAGTTTGTTGTCTGTTCTTCTAGGCTTGGTCGCGTGGAACTGGCACCTAGACTCACCTAGCTTTAAGACGTTTCAAAGTGATTCTTGTAATGGTATAGAAATAAAATTGTATTGAGTTTTAGTTTCGAGTTTGAGTTTTGAATCAAAATTAATAGTTTATGATGTCCATGGTGATAGTAACAAAAACAGAAAAAATAAAATTAAGGTTGTTCGATTCCGATACAAACTGAATTTACACAACTATGGGCAAACAAAGTATAAATGTACACTGAAATAGATGTAATAGAATTTTACAGTGGTCTTTATTGCCGGCCAGTTATATAAAGTTGGAGAAAACTGTAGGATAACAGAAATATTAATAAAAAACCAAAAATAATAATTTTTTCGTCGTTCTTTTTCTGAAGCCTCGACTGCCATGTCCAACGGCTACCACTCCAACTTTATATAACTGGCCGGTAATAAGGACCACTGTAAAAGCCTATTACAGCTATTTCAGTGTACATTAATACTTTATTCGCCCATAGTTGTGTAAATTAAGTTTATATGGAAATCGTACCCCCTTAAATATAAAATTAAATTACAATTTAATCATGGTAAATATCCCGTTGTTTCATAAAAATAGTGTTAAAAACCATGATAGTTTCAAAAGTTATATTATAGCATATATTTTGTTCGTCAGGTTTCTTAGACGCGGGCAGTGAGATAGGCGCGTGCATATGCGTCGCCCTCAGCGCAGTGGTGGCATGCGCGGCTGCCGACAGGCGACGTCGGGTGACATAAGTACGTATTACCATCATCATTACATAGATTTTATATCGTCCTAAAAGTTATGAGCGAAGTGGGAGACAATGTCGTCGTTCCATCAGGTGGGGGGCTTCCTACGTTTCGTGTTAGAACAACAAATCCCATTAGTGCTTGTACGTAACCGAGTTTCGTTACCGGTTACGTAAAAGGAATTTTTTTACGAAAATAAAGTTACGAATTAAGAAAAAAATGTCTGTCATTTAATTCTTACTTCATAACCGGGTTATGAAATCTATTTTTATGAAACTTGATACAAGCATATGGTATTTTTTAGGAGGGTTGATTTTCATAAGTCTTCTTTTACCATTTGTCCAGTTTCTTTTTAACGTGACAACGTCTTATAATTCGATGGAACCGGCTGCACGCACGAAAAACATGACTCATGCGGCGTTACCTCGCTGTAAGGCATTCCATTTAAGGCTTGAAGTGCAAGCGAGAGCGCGGAACGAGCGACAAAGAGGCACGCACGGCCTCCGCGTTCGGCAGCGTTCGACATCTGTCTCTCTCCTACTTGAGTGAGCGATGCGTCCGCGTGGACAGCTGTATGACGTTGTCACGTTCAACTATCGTCAGTAAACCGACTTTACAGACAACCGATTTTTTTCTCAGTTCGTAACCGGGTTACGTACTGAGAAAAAAGTTCTGTCATTCAATTCTTAGTTCATAACCGGTGTTGATTGAATGAAATCTAGTTTTGTATGAAACTTGATGATGGAACAAGCATAATGGTATTTTTTAAGAAGATTTTCATACAACCTCATTTTTACCATTTATGGGCGACTAGCGGCCGCTCGCGGCTTCGCTCGCCCCGTTCCCGTTACTTACATCCGTTCTCCGTTACAATATCTTTATAAATTGTAGTCTATGTGTTATTTCTATAAGCTATATTATTGTAAAGTTTATTAACATCCGTCCAGTAGTTTTTACGTGAAAGAGTAACAAACATCAATCAAATCAAACAAATATACAACGATTTATTTACCTTTTGTTTCAGATGAATAAAATCGACGGGTTGAATCAAAATCAATGAATTTGGACTAAAATCAAAGGAATAATACATTTAAATATTATATTATGTCTGGGTATGACACATTCTCGCCAAGCGTGAGTCGCGCGTAGATATGTTCTATGCTAATTAACTAATGTATAGTCTGCATCAGTAATAGATGGCATTTTCAGAATTTGTAAGGTTTTCAACATTGTTGTTGTATTTTTCTAAACTAAAGGCGGGTTTTACCAACAGAGGGTCTGCTTCAAATTAAAAAAAAATGATTTTAATCTGACTTAATTTAATGATGGTAAAAACCATCCTTAATTTAACAAATAAATGGGTGTTTGATTAGTGAACCGCTATTTTAAGACAATGTTACTAAAGTTTGATATAATATAAAAAACAAGAATTGTTATAATATAAAAAAAACAAGAATTGTTTATGCTATATCAACAATTGTTTTAATATAAAAAAACAGAATTGTTGATATTTTATCAAGAATTAGATACAAGAAAACTTTTTTCTAAAATGAGATTCTAAAAAACTAACATGACCGTACAATAGTAAAACTAACATGACTTTTTTGCCAAAAGTAACAATTTGACTACTAGAGTCCGCGTAAAATAACTCTGCGCGTGATAGATGGCGATAAATTTTCAACTAACATGACTTGTTTTAGGCCTTAGAGAGTGGCATATAAGGGAGGCCCATACCCATCAGTGGCTATACACATATACAGGCTAAATAGATAGATTACTTTTTTGCCAAATTTAACAATTTGACTACTAAAGTCCGCGAAAGATAACTCTGCGCGTTATGGAGAAGAATGTAAAAAAAACTGACTTATAATATAGACTTGCATTAAACGCAATACAAGTTTGTAATCCCCATTCATATATGTGATCGGATGATATATTTCCTGTCCATTTTATCCATGTTTTCCACCATCTGATGCGCGTAGTGTTATCTTGCGTAAACTCTATTAGAACAGTCTCATTTTAAAAAAGTCACACCACAATAATTTTACTTATTTTATTAAAACTTAACAAAATAAAAATGTCTATAAAGAGTAAAAATGACAAAAACGTTAAAAAATAAGTAAATGTTTGTTAAAACGTCGACTTAATTTTGTAAGATATGCTTTCTAAAAACTATAAACCTAAACCGAGAGAGCATTTTCTTTCTAAAATTTACTAAAAACAAATTAATGTTGCCATGTAAAAATAATAACTCTTTTGAACTGTAAAAAATAGAAGTATTCGATGTATAGTTAAATTATGTAGTAGCTTTAAATAAGTAGTAGTATGTAGTTTAATACATAAGAATAGGTGTTTAGGTTATGTTAGTCCGAGAGCTTCTGGTGAGTTTCTTACGTCATACGAGGAAATGACAACACGATACTGACCTGAGTTTGATCTGACGACAAGTTCGTATGAGAAAGATAGATGAAAGAAATACGTTTATTTGTCGTATGCAAGTGTTTAGTTTTGGTGACGGTTTTCTAAGCTACGTAGGCTTCTGTCATTATTTTTGTCTGTTTGATCAATTATTTTGTCAAATATAAAATTAATGGTGATTCTCATTTTTCCAAAGAAGTATGTGGTACTAATATTATTTTAAGATGATTTTCAATATTTACTATACTTCAAGCTTATAAATACATTTTATTTCTTTCATTCGAAACTAAAATGTCACGCTATATAGGCTGCTATTTGTCAAAATAATGTCATTTTTACATTTATGGCGTTAATATTTTAGTAAGAGATATGATACGTTTACCACTAAAGTCAAATTCATTCGTGATTACGCCTCTGGGCCGTACCGTAACCCGACTCATGTGTATGACGTAGAAATATCACCACTAGCTCCAAAGCTATAAGTCTAGGAGTTGTTTAGTAAACGTATAGCAAGGCTGAACATATCTGTGGGGATGATGGAAAAGGGTTGTAAATATTTTTGTAGGATTGTAATTTTTTTGACGTGACAACGTCTTATAATTCGATGGAGCCGGCTGCACGCACCAAAAAACATGACTCATTCGGCGTTACCTCGCTCTGAGGCGTTCTATTTAAGGCTTGAAGTGCAAGCGAGAGCGCGGAACGAGTGACAAAGAGGCACGCACGGCCTCCGCGTTCGGCAGCGTTCGACATCTGTCTGTCTCCTACTTGAGTGAGCGATGCGTCCGCGTGGACAGCTGTATGACGTTGTCACGTTCAACTATCGTCAGTAAACCGACTTTACAGACAACCAATTTTTTTTGCAAGTATTTGACCCAATTTTCGTACTAAACTCAACCCCGTGTGTGTGTTCCATAGGAGTGGAGTTTTGAGGATTACTTTTTTGAGTACACCCTTACGTTTTGCCCTAAAACTACCCTCCAATTTTTTTTATTATAGGTCTTTTACTTTAAGCTCTACGTTTAATGTAAGTCATTCATTTTTTTTTGTATTTATAGTGTTAGAACAAATTTTGTTAGTTTATTATAAAAAGCAATAATATCTAATTTTTATATCATTCAAGCTATAATTAGTTTAATTACAACTTTAATTTAAGTCATAATTATCTTTAATTTATAAATCTTATTTTAAGAGAATATTGTGTGGTCTAGCTATATGGTGTAATTCGAAATGTCACTTAGGGTACGGCCACATCCGGGCGATATGTGAAAGCGATACAAGTATCTGTTTGCGGAACACATCTGAAAGAAAATGAAAATGGTATTATGTCAAGATAATGTCATTTTCATACATGACATTAGCTTAGCGTGAGCATTATGCCATGATAATGACATTTTCGAACTTGTCATGGGCTTGGCGTGAGCATTATGTCAAGATAATGTCATTTTCATACATGACATTGGCATGGCGTGAGCATTATGTCAAGATAATGTCATTTTCATACATGACATTGGCATGGCGTGAGCATTATGTCTAGACAAATGTCATTTACATAAATGACATTAACTTGGCGTGAGCATTAAGTCAAGCTAATGATATTTTTATACTTGACATTAGCTTGGCGTGAGCATTATGTCAAGATAATGTAATTTTCATAAATGACATTGGCTTGGCGTGAGCACTAAGTCAAGCTAATGTCATTATTAGTATTTGACATGAACTGTGTACATTCTAGTACTATAATACTAAAAATCACCTATCCTAATGTTCCATGTTAAATTAAGCCACCTAGGCCCGGCAAGCTACGCCATGTAGCGTATTTTATTTAAATTAAGCTATTTAGTACGTTTTGCCATATCTTTGATAAGTGATATAAATGGACTGCTTTTCGTTTAATTAGATTAAAAGACATTAATTTATCTTTAAGATTAAGTCTCTGAATACCCCTAAAACCTGAATTTCACCTTTTAATTGTCGTAGAACCACAAATTTTTAAGTGGTTTTGATTTTCATACAAATTGATTTTTACCATTTATGGGCGATTAAGAGTTTTTTTTTTCATTTTTATTTATATAACTGGATCGATATATGGCCCACCTGATGTTAAGTGAAGTAACCATCGCCTATAACAAACATTGCCTGATAGTCACGCACGCCATAAACGCACTGCCCTGCGTCCATTAACTTGAGGCATACAGATGTTCAGCCTCACGTGCCAGGCCTCTTGTCGCTCATATTTTTTTTATGGAAATCAAATTTCGTTGACATAAAAGTATTTATTTATAAGATTATAAAAAACAAATACTTAGTTCTAAATTTTTACAATATATTTAAATTTGCCCAATTTTTATTTCTATCAAAGTTAGCCATATCTACTAGCTAGTCAAATTTATTGGTGAAAATTACATTTTAAAGCTGTTTTGATTTACTTAGTTTAATTGATGTTCTTACACTATAAATAGTAACTTTTGACAGGTTCCATTTAATGAAATAATTTTTGTTAATATACATGTGAATGTGAATGCAGAGATGACGGCTGACAGAGGGGAATGGAGGAAGAAGACATGTTGTGCTGACCACACATAAAGTGGGATAAGGGCAGGAAGAAGAAGACATGCGGTTTTCAAAAAAAAATTTAGTGTTGATTTTTCTGTATGTATGTGCTCTGCTGTCTGCGCCGTAGGTGGTGGGTGTATTTGCGTCAAATATTTGTGTGGTGAACACAGATGTTTGTTCTATGTCTGGGTGTTATATTAAATTCTAAGTATGTTTTTACAGAAAATATATGTTTAAGTATTATATCAGCTCTCTCTGGTTCCCATAGTACAAGCTCTGCTTAGTTTGGGGCTAGATAATGTCGGGTGGATTATCAATTTTTTTTACATTTTCCGCTATCAGTCACGCGTAAAGTTGTCTTGCGCGGACTCTAGTGTAGTGCCAAAAGTTAGCGTGGAAAAATTAATGATTGACGAAGCATAACATGTATCACGCCTGTCAAAAGTTACTACTTTTAGTGCGGATCGGTGAACTAATAACTCATTATGAGCTAATAATTTCTAGACATATCTTCTTTATATCTTTATGGGTTAGATAAGGCTTGAGCGTGCTTCATCAAATATATTTTTAACGTGACAACGTCTTATAATTCGATGGAGCCGTAAAAACATGACACATGCGGCGTTACCTCGCTCTGAGGCGTTCCATTGAAGGCTTGAAGTGCAAGCGAGAGCGCGGAACGAGCGACAAAGAGGCACGCACGGCCTCCGCGTTCGGCAGCGTTCGACATCTGTCTCTCTCCTACTTGAGTGAGCGATGCGTCCGCGTGGACAGCTGTATGACGTTGTCACGTTCAACTATCGTCAGAAAACCGACTTTACAGACAACCGATTTTTTTAAACTATGAAGCATGTTTAATATGGTCCAACCCTAGTTTTAGACTGAACCCAACAAAAAATTATCATTAAAATTAATTTATATCTTCGAAAATTCATATTATTTACACCAAATTCCTTTTATAAAGACAATTTTAGTTCTTAAGTTTAAAGCGTGTTTTTAAGTAATGCTTAAAGAGACAAAATCCTTTCACCACATGGTTCTGTCACTAATTGCTTTGATTTCAAATTTGTATCAAATCAAATATGTATTTGTTCAGTAGAATCACAAGGATCACTTTGAAACGTCTTAAAGCTAGGTGAGTGTAGGTGCCAGTTCCACGCGACCAAGCCTAGAAGAACAGGCAACAAACTACGGCTTGGTTCCTATCGTTTAACAACGCTTACTTCTGACTACCCTCTAGCTTTCAAAGAATCTCGAGTCGTAACATAAAAAGTGTTAACGGGGTAGTAAGCCCTTAATGTTGAAAGAACCAGTGTGGTGGTAGTAAAAAACTCGCTTTAGCAGGAGTTTTATGTAATTTAAGATTAAATGTAATTTGTGTTGTGTGTTTTTTTTATGTAAAAGCTAAAGACCTTATTTTTAATAGAGCTTCATTCAATTCATATCTTAAAAACTGACACTGGCCTCTCAGCTCAGTTGGTAGTAGCTCTGCCTTCTGTGCGGAAGGTCGTGGGTTCGATCCCCACCGAGAACAGATATTTGTGTGGTGAACGCAGATGTTTGTTCTCTGTCTGGGTGTTATATTGTATTCTAAGGTATGTGTTTACAAATATGTATAAATTTATCAGTTATCTGGTTCCCATAGTACGAGCTCTGCTTAATTTGGGGCTAGATAGTGTTGTGTGGATTGTACACAATATTTTTTAAAATTATTATGGATAAGAACCCGAAAGAATGTAATTATTTGATATTGTGAAAAAGTGGCAATTTTGTGTTGTTTTATTGTGCAATAATAAATTTATATTCATATCAAATTTAAGATTCAAATTTTGTAGGTACTATTCATTTTATTTTAAAGCAATGAGTTTTGCCCTTATAGGTACGCTGGGTTTTTCGTATTGACATATTTATATTATATGTATACTTTTTGTTACTCTAATTTTTTTTTCAATTTTTTAGTTAATACTCAAATAAACAATAAATCATTGGCAGATTTAAGAATTAGGGAAAATTTAGGGAAGGGAGGCATTTGCCCTACAGTGGGACAAAAAGGGGCTAAATCATAAAAATATGTTTAGGTAATAGACAAACAAATCTATATTTTGTCTTGAAATTTTGCTCGGTTTTTTAATTTTTTCGTGAATATTTTTAGTAGGTACATAATTTTTGTGTTAAATTATTTATATTAGGTTCAAGATTCTTTCGATTTGTGCTATAGACAGCTAGAAGTTTAATGTTTTGTGTATCCAAAGTATTGAATAACAATATTAATTAAATAAATATTAAGTAATAATGAAAAGAGAGTGACAAAGAATAAGTATAGGTACCTTATGGGCCTTATTAATAATCCTGGCGTAGCGTTGGACTAGTTAATCCGTGTTTTGTCACATTTGTTCACAACATGATTTAACTACTCCAGCGTTGCGCCAGGATTATTAATAACACCATATGGGTATAAAGGGTGATCGGAATAACGCTATTGGTCACACGAAGATTTCCACAAAAATACGAAATTCACAAAATTATAAACAAGTACGTTGAACAAAAATGTTCATTATTGGTTGATTTTTTGAAGTGGTGAATATCAAAAGGCGCCACCATGACAGTTTTACCGCAGTGACTGACACAATTAAGTGTGTGTCATGCCATTTGACAGTTCCATGATACATCTCATTTTTCTATACAGGGTTATTGGTAATTATATAAGAAACCAGTTAAGGGCTCCTTCTTTACATCTTAACAAACAATATTTGTTCTACGACTTTTGTCAAAAATTAATACACATCCCAAAAAAAATATTTTATGTTTTTGTAACACTTTTTAGCTCTGTATAGTGTAGACGCTACATGGTAATGACCGGTGACCGGAGTCGCATCGCGACCCCGCACCGCACGCCCCTTTCATTGAGATTGCCGCGCGCCGCGCCACGGGGCATAGAGTTATAATTATTTAGAATGACAAGTTTGTTAAAAATAACTTATTATGTTTTATATGGAAAAAAAATAACGAATTATTGAAAGTCGTAGAACAAAAGTTGTTTGTTAAGATGTACAGAAGGAGCTCTTAACTGGTTTCTTATATAATTACCAATAACCCTGTATATGGAATAATTTGGCGAAAATTTAATAAAACTTTTTATAATATTATTCAATGTATTTCTAATTGTTTTTAATTTATTAATATTGTTATTTGAAGTTGAATGCGTGGAAAGTAGACTATAGAGACTGAATTGTATGAACATCTGGAATGTGTAAATATAATCCAATAAATATGTTGATATTTATAATTTTGAGTTTCATTTGTAAGTTAAATTGATTTTTGACGTGACGTCTTATAATTCGTTGGAGCTGGTTGTACGCTTGAAAAAACATGACTCATGCGGCATTACCTCGCTCTGAGGCGTTCCATTTAAGGCTTGAAGTGCAAGCGATTCGGCAGCGTTCGACATCTGTCTCTCTCCTACTTGAGTGAGCGATGCGTCCGCTTGGACAGCTGTATGACGTTGTCACGTTCAACTAACGCCAGTAAACTGACTTTACAGACAACCTATTTTTTGTTAGCCACTACATTCGTCATCAATCTTTAAGTAGATCCTATCCGTAGAAGAACCAAGGTCACCGACACAGCTCGTAGAATTAGTAAGTTGAAGTGGCAATGGGCAAGTCATACTTATAGCTCGAAGAACCGACAACCGTTGGGGAATAAAGGTTCTCGAATGGCGACCACGATCCGGAACACGAAACCTAGGGCGCCCATCCACTAGAATCTAGTGGATGGGTCTGTCCATCTAGTGACTAGATGGACCCAAGAAATTGTTAAAGTCTGGTGAGCATTGATTAACTGCAGGGCGAGACCAGTACGGGGCGACCGGGAACCAATCGTATGAAACCGGTGTGCGGTGCCTGACGCCTATTGCCGATCGTATCCCCCACCAAAAGCTCCCCTAGCGGATTCTTCAAGAAGCATGAATTGCGATTGCGAGACGGTGACGTGTCCACGTCAGCTGGTGTACGATTGGTTCCTGGTTCCCTTTATTGCCCATGCTCCCTGTAATAGTCCCTGGAAAGTACCACGGGAATTATTTATAGAACTTAGTCATAATTCTTGACTCGGTCACTGGAATACCCACACCGTTTACCTTATAGACAATGATAAATTTTCTCATCGCGTTTTGAGTTACATTGCGGACCAGGGGGCTAATTCTCGGGCCAATCTCGATCATTTTGCAATTTTATTTTATTGCTTCTTTTCGAAGAGAGTATGGATGATTTCCTTGAGTAATTCATCAACGACCTCTTCGTAAAAGCCTCGACTGCTACGATATACGGAAAACGTAGAAAAAGTGCGGGGTTGTGAAAAGAAGCAATAAAATAAAATTGCAAAATGATCGAGATCGGCTCGAGAATTAGGCCCCAGCTCAGTGACTGACCATGCCACAAGGGAGTTGTCTCTCGCACGCCAAGCAGTGTACAGAACGTTGATACGAAAGTTCGTATCGTTCAACATTGTGGACGGAAGTTGGGAATATTCAAATATATATTTGTTATTGCAAACTAATTAATTCCATCACTATTAGTTAGGTAGGTACTCGTTTTATTTTTATCCTCCTTGTATAGGAAAAAGACCCGCTGTTCGCCGAACGGCTGAACAGATTTTTTGTAATAAGTACCTATAATAATAATAAACAAGTAGTTCGCTCTGAACTGAGATCTCGTGATGCGATCTAAATGCTCCGAAAAGTTAAGTACATAGAGTCTGTTCAGAAAGAGAACCGTCGTGGCCAAATTGTGAACTAACGTTTCGATTTTTATATGGCAGCTCATCCCTTTCTTTCTGTCAGTATTTTGCATCATAAAAATTAAATAAAGGAATAGTACACTAGTTGTGATAGGATCAAAACGCAACAGACGCGCTATTGTATTGCACACTAAACAAAAAAGGTGATTAAGCACAGCAGCGCCCTCCAATCCCACGACGGTTCTCTTTCTGAACAGACAGACTCTACCTAGGTTGATGGTAATCAGAAATACCTATGTTTTTTTCTAACTATCTACTCCAATCTCCACTCTAGCTGGGGCAGCTAGGTCTATATACACTTGTAGTAAGCTAATAGTAGTGTCCGGCATTCAAAACCTTTAAATTTAGGTATATTCAAATTTATAAAAAAAACTATACGTTAAAACTTAAAAATAATTGTACCTAATTGAACTCTTCATAGCAAGTTCAATGACCTCCCTGCTGAGGTTTCCCATAAGGACTATAGCTTCAAAAAGGTCACTTTAAAGGGTCGGCAACGCGCTTGTGGTGGCTCTGGTATTGCTGGCGTCTACCTATACCGCTCCCCATCAGCAGCCTTATTGTCTAACTTGAAATCCATTACCAGTGAGTTTCAAGCCCAGTTGATTTGCTAATGAAGTTCATTTCGGCGTTACGCAATACCAAAATAATGGAGTTCCATCGAGTTTCATTCATTCACTGGGTTTGAATTTCGGTGGTAATGGTGTTGCTTACGTCAGACAGTTACACAATACGAAAGTGACAGTTGAAGCCGAGGCTAGGTTTCAAATGTCAAAAAATGAAGCCCATTACGATTACCATTGAGTTAGACAATAAGGCTGCTGGTGGGCCTTTAAAAAAAGTTATACTTGAAACTGAATTAACTCGACTCTATAAGACTCCATATTCAATAGGCTTTATACTTTTTAGCTTAGTTTCGTCTCTCTGTTTTATAAATAACACCCAGACAGAGAACAAACATCTCTATTTAACCACATAAATGTTTGATTTCGTTACCAAATGTTGTTTTCGTTTCGCGTACGTGTCTTTGTCTTTTGTATGGAGAAAAGATGAGACAGAAAAATACGTAACGTAGTTAGAGTTGTTGTCTCATCATTTTTCCATGCAAAAGAGAGAGACAAGTAGGCGAACCGAAAACAACATTTGGTAACGAAATGTTGTAAATGCACTGGGACTTTGGGTACAGAGCTGTGATTCTATCGTTGTAACTGCTAGGAAACAGAGGGAACGCGAAACTTTCATGTAGGTGATGTGTCATAAATAAAAATACAGTTAAACATAAAACAATTTATTAAAGCTTTAAATTATACCCGTAACATAAAATATTGCACATAATACTCCGATAAAAGTAATCAAACTAATTACAAAAGTTTCATTTCTTATATTCGAAAATATTCGATATTTTTTTTTATAAGAGATCACGCATCTCGTGTAAATGTTGAAAAATTTTTCTAAAAAAAGTTTCTGATTTCCTTGAAAGAATATACCTATACATCAACATTGTCTATTATGGATATTCCATTTCGAATAGATATTCAGATTTTTCAAGATTTTGTTCAAATCAAATCAACAAAATATTAATTTTATGCCACAAGTAATACTTAAGGTTGTTCGATTCCGATACAAACTGAATTTACACAACTATGGGAAAACAAAGTATAAATGTACACTGAAATAGCTGTAATAGAATTTTACAGTGGTCTTTATTGCCGGCCAGTTATATAAAGTTGGAGAAAACTGTAGGATAACAGAAATATTAATAAAAAACTAAAAAAGTATTTTTTTCGTCATTCTTTCTAACGGGTACTCGGCATTGAATACATGAATGAGCTTAAAACATATGTCTCAAAATAGTCGTAAAAGTCTGTTAGTTTTTTTTCTGAAGCCCCGACTGCCACGACCAACGGCTACCACTCCAACTTTATATAACTGGCCGGTAATAAGGACCACTGTAAAAGCCTATTACAGCTATTTCAGTGTACATTAATACTTTATTCGCCCATAGTTGTGTAAATTAAGTTTGTATGGAAATCGTAGGTACCCCCGGAAAGTAACGATGACATAAAAATTGGTCGCCACTATAACGCTATGTTACTATAACTTTGTTCCTACTTAAATTTATATTTATTTATTATTAAATAATATCAATCAGTTGTATTTTATTGTTATTAATAAACAACACAAAATATTCTTGCCATAATTTCTAAAGAAATTATAATTAAAAATCAACAAAATGTTGAATATCCTTAAACAATGTTGATGAGTAGGTGTAATACAGGCGACTAAATAAATATAAAATAAAATTACAATAATATATTTTCAAACTATGTAGAAGATGAATTTTGGTTACCATGACAGTATAATCACTTAGCTGTAAGACGTTTCAAAGTGATTTTGGGATCATCATCATCAGCCTGAAGAAGTCCACTGCTGGACATAGGCCTCCCCTACACATTTCCAGGAAGAACGATTCTGAGCCCTTTCCATCTATCGACTTCCCGCGATCTTAACAATGTCGTCGGTCCATCTGGTGGGTGGGCGCCCTACGCTTCGTCTTCCGGTTCGTGGTCGCCATTCGAGAACCTTTATTCCCCAACGGTTGTCGATTCTTCGAGCTATATGGCCTGCCCATTGCCACTTCAACTTACTAACTCTACGAGCTATGTCGGTGACCTTGGTTCTTCCACGGATATCCTCATTCCTGATTCTATCACGTAGTGAAACTCCCAGCATAGCTCTCTCCATAGCTCGTTGCGCGACTTTGAGCTTGTGCACGAGGCCAATAATAGTTCTTTTTGTGATAGGTACTATTGAATAAATACATATTTGACTTGACTCTACTCGCTTTTTCCGCCCTTATACAATAAAAATTAGAGAAAATAGCAACTAACGAGGAATTACCCAATCGTTGGTACAGACAGCGACAGAAGTAGATTAACAATTCAAGTTATTTCATGCCCTTGTGTTTTGGGCGTTGGTAAAAAATGGCAACATCGGTTTGCAGATGTTATGGCTCAAGGCAGATCCAATGTGCAATTTAAAAAAAATAGTTTGTATCTACTTTTGTGGTTGACTGTACCTACCTAAAGAAATGTATCTGTTTTTTTTAAGTCAATCTTTGTCTTCAGTTAAAATAAAAGTTATTTTCACTTATAATACCACAAGAGCTTCAAAATTATCGGATATTTCCCGATAGGTTCGTTGCAAACAAATGAAGGAGTCAAGTTTTTCAGGTTAAAAAATCACGAGCGCGAAGATAATTTTGAAGCTCGTGTGGTATTCGGGGGATTATTTTTCCGTCCCAAATATCGACCAATTGCACCATTCGACGTCACGTGGTACAACCTAGAAAATTTTCAAAAAATTGTCAGTATAATACCATGTAGGTTGTACCACGTGACGTCGAATGGTGCAATTCTATTGGTCGATATTTGGGTCGGAAAAATAATCACCAAAATTCATCTTCTATTTTCGTCAAATTCCAAATGTTTGAACACATAGGTGCAAGCACACCTTAAAACTACATTTAAAGCCACAACATTCAGATATTATTTTATATTGAGCAACTACTTAAATGCTATTTTTATGAAACAACGGGATGTTAACCATGATTAAATTTTGTTAATTTTGTTGTTTGGTAGATCGATTTATCTGCCAATAACATTTTCTTTTACTCGTGGACTTCAGTTCAACCGTGATCATGGTGCATGCAACTGTGCCGAAATATCGGAAGTCAAATCAACAAAATTTAATAATGGTAAATATCCCGTTGTTTCATAAAAATAGTGTTAAAAACCATGATAGTTTCAAAAGTTATACTTAAATACTCTAATCAATTCATTTTTAATTTAATTTAGAGCAGGTTAGACCGAGCGCTAACCGCCATACAAATATTTATTAATTCTATACAAATCTTAGTAATAGTTATATGTATAATAAATGAATCCCTATTTCCTTGGTCACGCCATTACGAGTGAACGGCTGGACCGATTTGGCAAAAAATTGGTGAAGAGGTAGCTTAAAACTAGGAGACGGACATAGGATACCTTTTTCTCCCGAAAAAAAAACAGGAACGGGGCTAGCGAAGCCGCGGGCGACCGCTAGTAAAAAATCTTTATAAAATAAATATCTGAAGTTACTCGATTAGTCGATAGTTAGTATCTTTTAAAAACGATACTGAAGGATTCTAAGAGTTAGATATCTTTATAATTACAAAATATTTATTTGGTTGATACCAAAATTTAGTACATACTAATAAGATTTTCTTTAAAGAAAAGTCAGTAAGGTTAGACCGGTCTACCGCCATCGAATCGAATGAAAAGTAGAAAATGGGATGAAAATAATTATGCCCACAGCACACCTCCGCTGCAGAACCTTTACAGCGGCACCACTACACAGAAAAAAACGGGTCAACAGAGTCACAATAAATGCATTGTCGGAAATTTCCTGACGGAGCAACTAAATACTCTGTTACTATTACAGAAAGAGCTTTGTTGAGTTCGGCAACTTTTTTATTGTCCTCATATTTTCCTTCGTTAAATGTGCAAGGAACAATTTAGCTTTGTCTTTACATCATCATCATTCATTTATAGATGAATTCCGATCAAGTGTAGTTTGATTAGAGGAATGGGCATTACCTCGTGCTTTGTCCATTTCTACAAACACGTGCGAAAACGCGGCACCGCAACAAAATGGAGGCCAGAGTGCGGAGGTGTGGCGTCGGAGCGGATCGACGAAACCACGCGGAGAAAGAGATGGAATATAGTCAAATCTACGCGTTAGAACAAGCAGTTTCGCTAGTGTTCCACATCTCCTATAAGGGACAAGACGAAATTACTGCGGTACCGCTGTAACGGTTCCGCAGCTGAAGTTTTGCTGCGGGCATTATGCCTTTTTGACGTGACAACGTCTTATAATTCGGTGGAGTCGGCTGCACGCACGAAAAAACATAACTCATGCGGCGTTACCTCAATCAGAGGCGTTCTATTTAAGGCTTGAAGTGCAAGCGAGACCGCGGAACTAGCGACAAAGAGGCACGCACGGCCTCCGCGTTCGGCAGCGTTCGACATCTGTCTCTCTCCTACTTGAGTGAGCGATGCGTCCGCGTGGACAGCTGTATGACGTTGTCACGTTCAACTATCGTCAGTGAACCAACTTTACAGACAACCGATTTTTTACTCAGAAGATGACACACATTTCTAAATTTCAACATCAATAATATCAATATTTTGTCCATTCGTGGACTAAGTTGTAGAACACTTAAATTTAACGAGATAAAACATCAGTACTTTAATACAAATACCTTGCCTATCAGTTAATACATACATGTATTATATTATACCTTGTCCATTCCTGAACTAAGTATAAGAATACATTAGTTTTGCTTCACAAGCAATTCTGATGATTTCTCATTATAATTAAAAATAGTGGACAATCCACACAACACGATCTAGCCCCAAATTAAGCAGAGCTTGTATTATGGGAACCAGATAGCTGATATAGTACTTTTTAGTATTTATTTGTCAAGACATACTTAGAATACAATATAACACCCAGACAGAGAACAAATATCTGTGTTCACCACACAAATATTTGTTCTCGGTGGGGATCGAACCCACGACATACGGCGCAGAAGGCAGAGCAGCTACCAACTGTGCTGTGAGGCCAGTCAAATTATTTACATAGACATTTAATAAATACTAACTTGCTATTAAATAGTTTTAATTTAACAATTGTGCGATCAAATTCGTATAATCATTCTTAGTAGTTTGACCGTCTGTAGGGGCCCTAATTTCGATAACTCGCCGACACACCATATTATTTCTTATATTATTATCTTAAATTCTTTCTTATTATACGTATTTTTCTATTTATTAATCTATAAATCTTATATCTAAATTGTATCTATTTCCGTTTTAAAAACATAGAACTTTCGAATTACAAGTTTCAAATACTTAGGCCCGTATTTCGAACCAGTGTTTTTTTGTCATTTTTCAATGGAGAGCTGTCAAAAAATCTATGATTGAGACTCAGACTCAAGCGCTGTTTCGGGATACGGACCTCAGACATAGATTTTTTTTATTGTTTTTTACACTTTTTGTTTAAGACGGACACCGATTATATTTGTATAATTCCAGTTTTTTACAACTATCAACAATAGAAAATATAGATTTGGCACTTCAGCCACCAGGATTCTGAACCTGATTATCCAGGGGATTCCAATCTTCCAAAGAGAATGTAAAGACAATATTCTTAAAATAAAATTAAGTGGAAAGGTAGTTCAAAAATATACTTCTAAATTCATTATCCACTTTCTGCCAGCGGAAATATTCTTATTCTATTGGATCAATAAATCATTTATTTATGAATTTAATTAAAAAAAGTTATTATATTTTTTTTGAATGCTTTCTGTTCATTTTGGATCAATTTGCCAGTGTCAAGTGAGGGTAGGTATAAACAATAAAATAGTTTATGGTCAAGTCAGTCAATAGACAAGTCGGCTGTCATTGGCTTTGAAGAAAAAGATGGCGGTTTTCTTCAAACCCATTGGAAACATTTTCGTTCAAATCATCGATATCCAGCGGATATATAAATTACATGACATGAAAATGATATTGACGTATTTGACAAGCTAATGTCATTTTCTCTTGTGAAGAAAGGCGATAGACTATACTTAGGGATTCGTTTTCTGTCATTTTGGGAAGTCACATAGCTTTTCCATTATAATTGTTTTACTAGTGTTATTTTGAGTTCTATTGTGTAATTTAGGTGGTATTTAACCAACATTACTTGAGGTCTTAGCTCAAAGTGTTAGCAGTTGGAATGAAAGTGTAGTGAAGTATTATGTGATATTCTGATATGATCGAAAAGGTTTCCGATGGTTTTGAAAACAAACGACCATTATTTTGTTTTCAAAGCCAAGTAGGGCCGACTTGTCTTTGACTGACTTGACTTGACGAAATAGTTATTTGTTATACAAGAGTGCAATAGTACATTGTTACCTGAGTGTTGAAAGTCACGTTTTTTGAGTCCCGAGACGGGTTTGGCGCCAGAGCGTTAGCGAGGGCGCCAATGGAGCTTGAGGGACTTAAAAGACTTTCACCCGAGGTAAACACTGTACTTTTCATTACGAATACAAGGAAAGTAAAAATTAAAACATGAAAGAAAAATTTGTGAAAATGAAGATTGAATTGCCGCCTTCCCGGTTTTTTTTTTCTTTTTCTCTGGCGGGCCTTCGGCTTCGGCTCGCCAGCATTATTCAGCCATTATTTTCATTCTCATAATTTAAAAAATGGTAAATGTCAAATCTATGTTATTTTAAATAAATAGCTGAAGCTATATATTAATCAAGTAATTTAGAAGATATATTATTTATTTAATACTATCTTTATGTTATGTAAATTTAAATTTTACATTGCGCTATCTTATTAGACTTTTTAAACTTCTTACCGTTGTAATGGGTTTCCAACCTACTTGCTGAATAAAAAGTTTGAATTTGGTTCAACGACCTCTTTGCAGTTAGAAAGACTTTAGAAAGTTGGAACATGGTTGAATGAAATAGAACTTGTTTTTTTTTATAATTTGACAGCTGTCAGTAGAAAGCGATTCTCCCTAGGGCTGAAAGTTTTACTTTCAATTAGGCCCCTCAGGCAACTTCAGACCTACTTTCAGAGTATGAGTAATGAAAAGATGCTTTTTAACCGCGTGCTCAATTTTGATGACCGAGCAAGCGCAGGATTCTAAAGTTTAACCTAAATTCGGCACCATGCAGGTAGAAGTAAATAGGTTTAATGGTGTTTTGAATTCACAAATACACCAAGAAGGTTACGAGTGCGAGTTTTTAACAAAATAAAAAAGTTTGTATGATAAGTTCGGCACCATGGAGGTAGAAGTAAATAGGTTGTGTATTCACAAACTTATTAAACACGATATTCTAAATTCAAATTTACTTTATCCTCTAGCGAATAAAAACGGCTTTCCCAGTCAGATATTGAACAGGAAAACCACACTTTCTGAGCTGGTGGGATGAAAAAGTATTTTATCTATGTAATATATCCTCATTACTCGACACTGGCAAAATTGATCCACAATAGACAGATGCCATACATTAAGAAGAAGAAGAAGAAGTGGATAGACTATACTTGAAGCTTAATTAGCGTCATGTACCAGAAATTCATCATACTTACCCCCGAATACTGAAACGCAACTCAGATTTAAGCACGTCTCAAGCGACAAATATTTGACAGTTTTCAATGAAAATCTGTCAAATATTCGTCGCTTGAGACGTGCTTAAATCTGAGTTGCGTTTCAGTATTCGGGGGTAAATATTATGAAGAGGTAAGATATGTATTTTTGTAACAACGAGCAATTTCAAAAATTCTTTCACCGTTACACTAAATTAACAAATATAAATATTGTGGACAATACACACAACACTATCTGGCCCCAAACTAAGCAGAGCTTGTACTATGGAAACCAGATAGCTGATATAATACTTATTTACATTTTTTTTGTAAATACATACTTAGAATACAATATAACACCCAGACAGAGAACAAACATCTACGTTCACCACACAAATATTTGTTATCGGTGGGGATCGAACCCACGACCTACAGCGCAGAAGGCAGAGCTATTACCAACTGAGTTGAGAGGCCAGTCAATAATGATATGGGAATGCGTATTCTATTGCATTTAAAATCCCACTGCGTTCAAAACTTTTTGGATAATGAACTGTTTTCTCCACATTCATAATGCCTGTCACTTTTAAGCGGCTTGCTCTGTCACTTCATGTCAACAAATAGAGATGGCAATAGACTTAGCAGCCTGCTAAGCTAAATGACTGCTATATGACTATTATAACTATACTTATTAGCGGCTTGCTAAGTCTCTTGTCTCTGTCACTTTTATGTCAACAAATAGAGATGGCAAGAGACTTAGCAGCCTGCTAAGCTAAATGACGGCTATAGGATCATTATAAATATACTTATTAGCAGCTTGCTAAATCTCTTGTCTCTGTCACTTTTATGTCAACAAATAGAGATGGCAAGAGACTTAGCAGCCTGCTAAGTCTTAGCGGACTGCTAAGCTAAATGACTGCTATATGACTATTATAAATATACTCATTAGCGGCTTGCTAAGTCTCTTGTCTCTGTCACTTTTATGTCAACAAATAGAGATGGCAAGAGACTTAGCGGCCTGCTAAGCTAAATGACTGCTATATGACTATTATAAATATACTTATTAGCGGCTTGCTAAGTCTCTTGTCTCTGTCACTTCATGGCAACAAATAGAGATGGCAAGAGACTTAGCAGCCTGCTAAGCTAAATGACTGCTATATGACTATTATAACTATACCTATTAGCGGCTTGTTAAGTCTCTTGTCTCTGTCACTTTTATGTCAACAAATAGAGATGGCAAGAGACTTAGCAGCCTGCTAAGCTAAATGACTGCTATATGACTATTATAAATATACTTATTAGCGGCTTGCTAAGTCTCTTGTCTCTGTCACTTTCATGGCAACAAATAGAGATGGCAAGAGACTTAGCGGCCTGCTAAGCTAAATGACTGCTATAGGATCATTATAAATATACTTATTAGCGGCTTGCTAAGTCTCCTGTCTCTGTCACTTTTATGTCAACAAATAGAGATGGCAAGAGACTAAGCGGCCTGCTAAGCTAAATGACTGCTATATGACTATTATAACTTTACTTATTAGCGGCTTGCTAAGTCTCTTGTCTCTGTCACTTTTATGTCAACAAATAGAGATGGCAAGAGACTTAGCGGCCTGCTAAGCTACATTACGGTCGTATAGCAGTCAGTAACACTATAAAAAAATGCGTTTATCCCTCGACCAAAGAGATATTTTGGAGTTATTTAGGGACCTTTGTTAGGATCTATGGCCTCGTAGCTCCGATTTGAATTAAATAGTTTTTTTTTAACTTGAAAAAGTCTTTAAAATTGCTTCCATAGGGCTGCAATTCAAAAAACTAATTATAACAAAACATTTGGTAGTCGAAATGTGGTAGCAAAACTCCGATTTCGGTTACTGAGGATATTGACCACCTCGATCGATCAAAATATTTGTAAATAAATCACTTGTAAGGTTATTTTTATGAAAAAACAAGATATTTATTTACCATGATACATTTTTTTGATTAAATGACACAGGCAGACCAATAAAATTTATTTTACTCGTGGACTTCAGTTCAACCGTGATCATGGTGCTGTGCCGAAATATCGGAAGTCAAAATTCAAAATTTTAATCATGGCAAATATTCCGTTGTTTCATAAAAATAGTGTTAAAAACCATGATAGTTTAAAAACTTGCAAGGTTGTGTTGAATTACATTTGGAAATCACCATACTCGTCTCCATCTCTCTTCTTCTTGTTGGTTGACCTCCATTCTCAAATCGCAATGAACCTTTTTGATGCTGAAATATAAAATAACAAAAACTTTTTTATCAACGCTATAATAATGTCAAAATCAAAATCAAAAATGTACCTAATCAGTAGAATCGCATCGATCATTTTGAAACGTCTTAAAGCTAGGTGATTCTAGGTGCCAGTTCCACGCGACCAAGCCTAGAACAGGCAACAAACTACGTCTCGGTTCCTACTTTTGTTATATGATCCTTTTACAAATCAAAAATAATACTAATAGCAGTGAAGTTCCAGTACGAACTCGATGTGCCATTAGAAAGGCATGGTCAATACGCGTGGAGCTGACTAAGCCGCGGGTTTCTTCATGATGTTTACCTTCACCGTTTAAGAGCACTAATTCATGAATTTACAAGCGGAAAAATCCAGTAATAACACGACTGGATTCCAACCTGCGACCGTATGATCGCAAGACGGGGCACGTAAGTCTAGCGCCGAGCGATACGCGGAAGGGATAGATGCGTATGTGTACTGTCGCGCACGCAATACAATTATAACTTCAATTAAATACTAGCATAATTATAAGTTTAAAAAACTTGAGAAACCGACTTCATTGTCAAACGGCTAAACCGATTTTAATCAAATTTGTTTGGGACAATCTGGACGTAAGAATAACCAAATAAAAAAAATAATTTTCTAAATCGGTTCATAAATGACAGAGGCATGCAGTTACAAACATTAAAAAAATTATTTAAAAAAAATGGCAACACCGATTTTAATAAAATTAAAATGGGACCAATCTGAAAGCAGTACCTTTCAGATAAAAAAATAATTTTTCAAATCGGCTCACAAATGACGAAGTTATGCGGTAACAAACATTAAAAAAAAAATTAAAAAAAAAATAAAAAAAAAAAAAAAACATACAACCGAATTGAGAACCTCCTCCTTTTTGATTGGAAGTCGGTTAAAAACATACAACCGAATTGAGAACCTCCTCCTTTTTGATTGGAAGTCGGTTAAAAAGCAGTTTTGACGATACGCATAAAACTCCTTCTAAACAAGCCTTCTGCTTCTTCATTTTTGAATGAATGAGTGAATGAATGAATGAACGATACTCATTTAATAACCGAAGCTGTTATTGATTTGAAAACGATGAGTCTTGGTGAGGCCATCTAACAACTCCACAGGGACTTGTTTGACAAAAAGCTCGTTTGGCAAATTTTGGGTTAATTACAAAAAGCAGTTTTGACGATACGCACTCCTTCTAAACAAGCCTTCTGCTTCTTCATTTTTGAATGAATGAATGAATGAATGAACGATACTCACGTCACAAAGCCACCGGAGCTTTTATCGATTTGAAAATGGTGCGTCTTTGTGAATGCGTTCAGCAATTCGACTGGGACTTCAAACCCAGGTACCCTTTGATTCGTTAATGCTTGTATGATGTTTATAAATTTATCGATCACGTACATTTCCTCACCCGTGAACGGGCCGAGGAATCTGAAAAGATAACATAAATCTGTGAGGATAATATAAATCTGTGAGGATAACATAAATCTGTGAGGATAACATTCATCTGTGAAGATGTCATACATCTGTAGGGATTTCATACTTATGTGATGATAACATAAATCTGTGAGGGTAACATAAATCAGTGAAGATAATATAAATCAGTGAAGATAATATAAAACTGTGAGGATAACATAAATCTGTGAGGATAACATAAATCTGTGAGGGTAACATAAATCTGTGAAGATGTCATAAATCTATGAGGATAACATAAATCTGTGAGGATAACAAGTATAAAAAAGTAGCCATATAGGATAAAAAGTAGCCTGTGTGCTACCTAGAGGTATAATCTAACTCTGTGCCAAATTTCATCCAAATCCGTTCCGTCATTCTTGAGTTATTGAGTAACAAACATCCATCTATTCTTATAGATAGTGCAATTCACGAAGACGCGCCCCTCGCGGGGTGCGGGGAGTTTGCTCCGAGCGGCAGTCGCGAACCGTAGTCTATTCATTGTAGTGTGCGTGTGCACTCATAGGTAATTAGTGTGTACCGATAACACTCAAACATTGACGGAAGCTTGCACACATATACTATAAACGGTTACGAGGAATAGTGGGGCGCGCCTTCGTGGATTGCACTATCTATATAAACTTTCACAATTATATAATTATATATGTTTTTGCCCCAAAGAGCTTGTACTATGGGAACTAGATAGCATATAATACTTAAATATTTCTTTGTAAATACGTATACTTTGAATATAATACGAGTATCAGACAGACAGAGAACAAATATCTGTATTCACCACACAAATATTTGTTCTCGGTGGGGATCGAACCCACGACCTACAGCGCAGAAGGCAGAGCTACTACCAACTGAGAGGCCAGTCGAATATTACTCGTACTATAATGTTTCTTTCCATATAAAGGTTGTCTGGAAGAATTGGCTATTATCGATTAAACCACACATTGTACCTCTAGTTTTAAGTAAGTATTCTTTTATATCATGTTTACCTTTTAATTCTTGGCGTACAATAAATAATTGTATCGTAAAGTTTATTGTCAATAAAGTTATATTCTATTATATTCTAATATTAGTGTGATGATTAGTAGGATGGTACCCAAGGCCGTCTTAGACTAGGCTGGGGCCCTTGGGCACACAAGAATTTTGGGCCCTTTTGGAAAGTAATAACAGCAAATAAATAGTACATTGTTACCTGATACTACTGATACTGTACATTGCGCTCTAATTAGACTTTTTAAACTTCTTACCGTTGTAATGGGTTTCCAACCTACTTGCTGAATAAAAAGTTGGAATTTGGTTAAACAACCTCCTTGCAGTTAGAAAGACTTTAGAAACTTGGAACATGGTTGAATAAAATAGAACTTGTTTTTTTTATAATTTGACAGCTGTCAGTAGAAAGCGATTCTCCCTAGGGCTGAAAGTATTACTTTCAATTAGGCCCCTCAGGCAACTTCAGACCTACTTTCAGAGTATGAGCAATGAAAACATTTATTTTCTAAGTGTTATACTTTACCATTTATAGGTAATCAAATACAGTAGGATATAATGGCGTAGTATATGCCTTGTATTGTGAAAAAAATGTAGTGTGCCCGACAATTTTTTTTTGAGAATAAATGTGTTAGAGAAATTGTCGGTCCTTCGGGGCCCCAGAGAATGGGGGCACTGGCCCCGTGTGCCCTTATGGTAAAGACGGTATTGATAGTACCTGAATTCTTGGTATTGGTCCACATCAGAGAATTCCAAGAAGTTTTCAATTAGCTTATCTAAGAGATAAGGTACTTTTGGTTTCAGAATATCACCACATTCTTCTCTGATGTGCTTATTGATAGATTTTAAAAACGGGTTTACTTCTTCTTCTGCCTGTAAATATAAATAAAATAAATAAATAAATATTCTGGACAATTCACTCAACACAACCCAGCCCCAAACTAAGCAGAGCTTGTAATATGGGAACCAGATAGCTGTTATATTACTTGAATACATTTTTTTTGGAAATACATACTTAGAATAGGTACTATACAACGTGTATCAAAATATGTGTACTATCCTGAAGGGGGGTGAATTTCCACCCCCCGGGGAACAACTTTTGTTCAACGACTTTTCGAACTTCGATTGGTATCTCTGAAAAAAACTGCAACGAAGTTTCAACATTAACAGCTGACTTTATACAAAGTGACAACCCTAAACTCAGCTACAGAGGTAGTAGGTAGTAGTAGTAGACCTACAGGGGTAGTAGGTCAAGGGGTCAAGGGGTTACAAGGATAGGGTTGTCAATTTATTTAGGCATTATGAAATTAAATATTTTTGTATGGGAAACTGAAAATAGGAATTATTAATTATCTCCCCTCCACAACTGATCACCATTGTGGTCTGAAACCCCCCACCTTCGCATAGTACACATATTTAGATACACCTTGTATAACACCCAGACAGAGAACAAACATTTATGTTCACCACACAAATATTTGGTAAATATGCAAGTATACAGGTTATATAATTATAAGTTGAGTGTGTTATGCTCAAATATCCATCAATAAATCAAATAGGGCCGACTTGTCTATTGACTGACTTGACTTGACTAAAAACTATTTTATTTATGCAATATATCCTCACTCGACACTGGCAAAATTGATCCAAAATGGACAGATTCCAAAATCAAAGTGGATTTATTTACAGAATTACAGGTACAGGGGTTGTTAATGGTTCATTTTTAAAGATCCATTGTAAATCTGCCCTTATGGGCATGTAAAATTTTGATGCAATGTTACTTAAAAACTAACAAAAAGGTTTGTCTAACATTGTCTTAAATGTAAATGAAAAAAATATATATATATAAGTAAATTTACTAATAATTGTAATGTTTGTCAGTAGGTCGTCCGTCGTAAATTGATTTACAGCGTAATAACATTTGTCAGCTAGTATTAATAATAAATGTGTGATGTTAGCTATTAATAATAAATCTGTCTATGACGTTTTGTTTAAGAACACAAGCGCAGAAACTTATTCTTCTTCTTCTTTTTTAATGGCATCTGTCCATTTTGAATCAATTTTGCCAGTGTCGATTGAGGATATATTATTCTTACATAGATAAAATACTTTTTCGACAAGTCAGTCAGTCATAGACAAGTCGGCCCTACTGGGCTTTGAAAACAAATGATGGTCGTTTGTTTTCAAAACCATCAGAAACATTCTCGGTCAAATCAGAATATCACATAAGACCTCAAGTAGGTAAGTAGGTGTTGGTTAAAATACCACCGAAATTACACAACATAACTCAAAATCATCCGCACTTGATGTGCGGGCTGGTTTTTCCGCAAGTAGGCCGCTGGCGGGTCTTTTTGCGAGACCCTTGACACGTGTTACTCGAACTTTTTTAGGTTTTACGACACGCCGGTTTCATCACGATGTTTTCCTTCACCGTTTTGAAAGTCCTGGCATAGTGCACACACATTTTTCGACTGAAAAACTCATTGGTACACAACCCACGACCTTCGGATCGAAAAGCGGGGCCGCTACCACTAGACCACCACTGCTCTCAGAGTGATGGTGAAAAAGCTGCCTTTTACCTGCTACCCAAAGCTGCCTTTTACCTGTAAGCCTTGAAGAAGAAAACTCAGACTCAAGCAATGTTTCTGCATGCACACCGGCTTTGGTGTTTTTCAACACTACAACCTTACCCGTCTAATTTCAGTGTTGCACGGTCGAACGTCGTCAGCGATCACAACATAGATATCAGCCGACGCCTGTTTAAACAGGCATATTTCACTGTGAACAAAAATAAGATTCTAAATAATAATGAGTGGTCTCTCAGCTGAGTTTTCTGCGCCGTAGGTCGTGGGTTCGATCCCCACCGAGAACAAATATTTGAGTAGTCATCATCATTATCAGCCTGAAGAAGTCCACTGCTGGACATAGGCCTCCCCTACACATTTCCAGGAAGAACGATTCTGAGCCCTTTCCATCCATTGACTTCCCGCGATCTTAACAATGTCGTCGGTCCATCTAGTGTATTTGAGTAGTGAACATCGATATTTGTTCTCTGTCTGGGTGTTATAGTATTTTATCAGCTGTCTGATTCTAAGCTCTGCTTAGTTTGGTACTAGATTAGTTTTGCGTGGATTGTTCAAAATTTTTATTCATTTATAAAAATTCAACCGAGTACAACTGATAGTGATTTAGTTAACCTTGAGTTTGCAATAACATATATTTATTTGATTACTTATTCCCAACTTCCGTCCACAATGTTGAACAATACGAACTTTCGTGTCAACGTTCTGTACACTGCTTGGCGTGCGAGAGACAACTCCCTTGTGGCATGGTCACTGACTGAGCTGCCCCGCAATGTAACTCAAAACGCGATGAGAAACTTTATCATTGTCTATAAGGTAAACGGTGTGGGTATCCCAGTGACCAAGCCCAGAATTATGATTAGTTTATTTGTTTAATTTCGTGACAAGTGTCAATCGCGCCGGTCGCCTCCATTTTTTCGAGAATTATTTAAATAAATATGAATAAAAGTGTAAATATGAAACCAAAGCCTAAAGAAAACTTCATGCCAATTTGGAAATTTTACGTTGCAATTAATAAGAGGAATGCTAAATGCAAATTCTGTGGTGAAATGTTTTCCTGGCTGGGACGCTCTCATACCCAGTTGAGAAGCCACCTTGAAAAAAAACATACGAGTCAGTTTATACAGTTCCTGCAGTTAGAACAAGCTGCTCACATTTTATGGGAAGCGCAAAAGGTCAGTCACTGCTATCCTGCTTTTTAGGAGGGAATCACACAGGCGACTCTCCATACAAACGTAGTCCGCTATTTCCTCCCTGGATAATGCCTCTAGAGTAACCATTTTTTCTCATAAAATCCAGGTCTGCTATACAGGGTGTCCCATAAGTCAACGTCCAACCGAAAACTGGCGATGCGCCAAGTCATGACAGTTAACAGAAAAATATAAAAAAAAATATTTGTTATGTAACTTTCGAGTTATGAGTATTTAAAAAAAACAGAAAAAACTGACACCCTGTGATGATCTTTTAAGTCCTGTGACTACAAATATTAACTTTTCATGAAACTTTTTTCTGCAACGTAAGCATGAATAACCCTTCTGTAAATTACAATTCAAAATTAAGCCATAACTGCCTCAGTTTTCAATGAAATCGTGGAGTTTTGGCCAAAGTTTCATTTCAGATAATTACATCACCCAACTTTAACCGCCTGTACCGCAAAAAAAATGTACTACACTATCATGGCATGTAACTTTAAAAATTGGCGCATTTATCCAGGATTCCAAAATGGTATAATACTTGCTAGAGTACTCCTTAGTTTTGGAAATAAAAAATGTTTTATCAACTAAACCGGATTTCCAATCAATTTTATTTCAATAGATAAAATGTTTGTACCCTTTAAATGATGGACTTAAAATGCCTACGCTGTGTTTTTAAGTGACTCACAATTCACAAGTACAAGTAAATACCATTTTGACAATGCAAGTAAACAGATTGATCCACCATCTTGTCGAAAGAGTAATAACCATGGGTTTTCAAGTAATTTGTTAGTTTTAGGTAAAAGTTTGAAATAAAATTCAATCATAGGATTACTTCAATCTAAAGTTTGCCTTCGCCCTTCGCCGGTCTTATTACATGGTTTTTAACGTGACAACGTCTTATAATTCGATGGAGCCGGCTGCTCGTACGAAAAAACATGACTCATGCGTTGTTACCTCGCTCTGAGGCGTTCCATTTAATACTTGAAGTGCAAGTGAGAGCGCGGAACGAGCGACAAAGAGGCACAATCGGCCTCCGCGTTCGGCAGCGTTCGACATCGGTCTCTCTCCTACTTGAGTGAGCGATGCGACCGCGTGGACAGCTGTATGACGTTGTCACGTTCAACTGTCGTCAGTTAACTGACTTTACAGACAGCTGATTTTTTTTAAGGAAATGTAGAGCTTGCATTACTGCTGAAGGCTAACAGTTTGAACATTTGCTGTAAATCCTTGATGTAGTTAAATTAAAATCACGATTGAAGACATCCTATGATTGAATTTTATTTCAAACTTTTACCTAAACCTAACAAATTACTAGAAAACCCATGGTTATTACTCTTTCGACAAGATGGTGGATCTATCTGTTTACTTGCATTGTCGAAATGGTATTTACTTGTACCTGTGAATTGTGAGTCACTTAAAAACACAGCGTAGGCATTTTAAGTCCATCATTTAAAGGGTACAAACATTTTATCTATTGAAATAAAATTGATTGGAAATCCGGTTTAGTTGATAAAACATTTTTTATTTCCTAAACTAAGGAGTACTCTAGCAAGTATTATACCATTTTGGAATCCTGGATAAATGCGCCAATTTTTAAAGTTACATGCCATGATAGTGTAGTACATTTTTTTTGCAGTACAGGCGGTTAAAGTTGGGTGATGTAATTATCTGAAATGAAACGTTGGCCAAAACTCCACGATTTCATTGAAAACTGAGGCAGTTATGGCTTAATTTTGAATTGTAATTTACAGAAGGGTTATTCATGCTTACGTTGCAGAAAAAAGTTTTATGAAAAGTTAATATTTGTCGTCACAGGACTTAAAAGATCATCACAGGATGTCAGTTTTTCCTGTTTTTTTAAAATACTCATAACTCAAAAGTTACTTAGTAAATATTTTTTCTTATATTTTTCTGATAACTGTCATGACTTGGCGCATCACCCGTTTTCGGCTGGACGTTGACTTATGGGACACCCTGTATACGTGCTCGTATGTTTTCCTTTTTTCCAGAAACGTATTGATAATGAAAATATCACCTCCAATTCATATTTCATATAAATCATAATGAGGGTCATATTTTCGGACATACGAGCACGTATTATAGCAGACCTGGATTTTATGAGAAAAAATGGTTACTCTAGAGGCATTATCCAGGGAGGAAATAGGGGACTACGTTTGTATGGAGAGTCGCCTGTGTGATGCCCTCTTAACAGACTTAAAAACTTTTTAAACTTGGAGCTCGGTGTTCTAATGGTAGTGGCCCCGCCTTTCTATCCTAAGATCGTGGGTCCAAATCCAGTCGTGTACCCAATACCATCTTTAGCATAAGGGCACACGGGGCCCGTGCCCAGGGCCCCCATTCTCAGGGGGCCCCGAAGGACCGACAAATTCTCTAACACATTTATTCTCAAAACATTTTTGTTGGGCACATTACATTTTTTTCACAATACAAGTCATATACTACGCCATTATATCCTACTGTATTTGATTACCTATAATAAATGGTTATACTTAGTAAAAAATGTTATTATAATTAGCTTTTATTACTTTCCAAAAGGGCCCAAAATTCTTGTGTGCCCAAGGGCCCCAGCCTAGTTTAAAACGGCCTTGGTACCTACCAATGAGTTTTTCTGCCCAAAAATTTATGTACACTATGCCAGCGCTCTCAAACGGTGAAGGAAAACATCGTGAGGAAACCGGCATGTCATAGAACCTAAAAAGTTCGAAAATATGTGTCAAGTGCACGAAAGGAGCCTCGTTGAGGCGCATTTAATATCCTTTCACCACGCTTGGTCCGATAGAATCAGTGACACGATAAGAAGAAGACAGGCTTAAAATAAAAAAGCAGCCAAGTGCGAGTCGGACTCGCCCATGAAGGGTTCCGTAGCATCAAATTAACATAATATATAAAGGTTTTTGTAGTTCGTCGAAAGGTAAATTGCGGTTTACGATTTATGACGTATAAAAAAAAACTACTGACTAGATCTCGTTCAAACCAAATATCGTTGGAAGTTTGCATAGTAATGTACAACATTTATTTTTTTTAGTTTTATCATTCTCTTATTTTAAAAGTTAGAGGGGGGGGACCAACTTTTTCCACTTTGGAAGTGTCTCTCGCGCAAACTATTCAGTTTAAAAAAAAACGATATTAGAAACCTCAACATTATTTTTGAAGACCTATCCATAGATATCCCACACGTATGGGTTCGATGAAAAAAAAATTTTTGAGTTTCAGTTTCAAGTATGGGGACCCCAAAATTTATAGTTTTTTTTTCTATTTTTGTGTAAAAACCTTAATGCGGTTTACAGAATACATCTACTCACCAAGTTTCATCAGTCTAGCTCTTATGGTTTCGGAGAAAAATGGCTGTGACACGGCCGGACAGACAGACAGACAGACATGACGAATCTATAAGGGTTCCGTTTTTGCCATTTGGCTACGGAACCCTAAAAAGTATCTCCTCCTCTTCTTCCTGCCCTTATCCCACTTTATGTGTGGTCGGCACAACATGTCTTCCTCCTCCATTCCCCTCTGTCAGCCGTCATCTCTGCATTCACTTCTCTCATAGCCATGTCATCTTTTACACAGTTCATCCTACTCAAAGATCTCCTCCTCAATTCGGCAACTCGTTTAAATGTTGGTCTTTTAAAATATTATTTTTTATCTGAAAGATACTTCCAGATTGCTTCCATGTAAATTTTATAAAAAAAAATTCAAAACGTTTTGTTTCAAAAGTTTTTGACGTGACAACGCCTTATAATGCGATGGAGCCGGCTACACGCACGTAAAAACATGCCGTCATGCGGCATTACCTCGCTCTGAGGCGTTCCATTTAAGGCTTGAAGTACAAGCGAGAGCGCGGAACGAGCGACAAAGAGTCACAATCGGCCTTCGCGTTCGGCAGCGTTCGACATCTGTCCGCTTACGACGTTGTCACGTTCAACTATCGTCAGTAAACCGACTTTACAGACAACCAATTTTTTTTTATGTTTAATATCGCATAATATCGTCATTTATGCTTTGATTTGAAAAAAATATTGTTTTATCTGAAAGTAATAACCCATTGAAATTTCGGTCGGGAAAATCAGTTTTATAGTTTGGCTACGAAGTCAGTGTCTTAACTTTTTTAAACTTAGGCCGAGATTCATAGACGTGACTTTACTTTACATCAAAGGAGTCTTCGCAAAGTAAGCTTTGTTTATCGAAGTTTACCTTCAAAATTTTGAATAAAGAAGAGCTTGACAGAACTATGAAATAATTTTTTGGTTGAAAGTTGAACTTTCCATCAAAGTAAAGTCAAAGTTCGGTCTATGAATCTCAGCCTTAGGAGTTAGGTAAGTACCTATATTATATTATTTAAACATGGGTAAGTTATCTCCCTCGCTAGCAAGGCAACCTCCCAACCTGAGTTAAGGTCGTACGCTGACCCAATGGTTTTGAGAGTTTGTTCGTATGCAACCCACCGCACCTCAACAATACTGCTTCTCAAATTACAATTCAAATTACTTATTGCGCTTACGTTGAAAGATACAGCGGATACAGTAGACTAGTTTAAAACATAAAGCCTATTAGCACCGCAACTAATTTTTCCCACTTTGGTGGCGCAAAATACCACGTAACTTAGGTTATATATTTACTTAGGTACATAATTAATAGGTAAGAGTCTGTTCAGAAAGAGAGCCGTCGCGTCGTGGCCAAATTGTGAACTAACGTTTCGATTTTATATGGCAGCTCATCCCTTTCTGTCAGCATTTTGCATCATAAATAAATTATAGTTTAAAAAACTACGTGGGGTGCTTTTTAGTTATTATAAAAAGCATAATATACAGTTCATAAAATATTTACAACATTTTTTTAGTTTTTTAAACTATAATTTATTATAGTAAATCTGATCGTTGCGGCCACTGGTCGTGGTCGTGGCGCGAGGTGCCTATAAGTGGGTGATCCATTGGCGAGCTAAAACCGACGAGCCTGCGAACCGAAGGTATAAACCGGCAATGGAGCACCTATTATAGTGCGGTTTAGTAGGCGCCAATGGATCACCTACTTTAGCCTTCTAAGTACATGGAGCACCTATTATACCGCGGTTTAGTAGGCGCCAATGGATCACCTACTTTAGCCTTCTAAGTACATGGAGCACCTATTATACCGCGGTTTAGTAGGCGCCAATGGATCACCTACTTTAGCCTTCTAAGTACATGGAGCACCTATTATACCGCGGTTTAGTAGGCGCCAATGGATCACCTACTTTACAATCAGCCTTCTACGTACATGATTATTTGCTCAATATACGGGGCCACCATCTTAAATTAGTTTGTGCTCCTACCAACACATTATGTGCCCATAGGTCACCCATTGTTTTACATAATTGTTTAATTTTATGTCCTGTAACTGTATTTTGGTATGGTGAACAATAAAGAGTTAATCTATCTATCTATATGTGGCGCACTACTTCTTTAGTAATCGGGTGGTCCAGAACAGAATACTTTGTATACAGGGTAATTATATAAGAAACCAGTTAAGAGCTCCTTCTGTACATCATTACAAACAACTTTTATTCTATGTATTTCAATAATTCGTTATTTTTTTTTTCCATACAAAATTAAAAATAACAAACTTTTCACTCTAAATAATTATAACTCTATGCCCCGTGGCGCGGCGCGCGGCAATCTCAATGAAAGGGGCGCGCGGTGCGGGGTCGCGATGCTACTTCGGTCACCGTTCATTACCATGAAACGTCTGCGCTGTACAGAGCTAAAAAGTGTTACAAAAACATAAAATATTTTTTTTGGGAAGTGTATTGATTTTTGGCAAAAGTCGTAGAACAAATATTGTTTGTTAAGATGTAAAGAAGGAGCCCTTAACTGGTTTCTTATATAATTACCAATAACCCTGTATACAGTAGAGTCCCGATTATCCGATCATCGATTATCCGGACCTCCGATTATCCGGACTCATTTGTCTTGGCTCTAATTGTCAAATTAATTTTTTTTTGACGGCGCAACGAGACATGTTACGACAAGTTTATTATTTGTTGAACCTAATTCCTGAGTATTTGCAGCTAATAATGAACAACCCTGTAGAGGCATGAGTAAACACCACTTGCCCCTGACGTTATATAAATCGTCTACAATAGATGCAAATGCCTGTATCCTTTTTTTACATCTTCTTCTTATTTTAAGTACGGATTTTAAGTGCGCCTCAAAGAGGCTCCTTTCGTGCACTTGACACATATTTTCGAACTATACTTTACTTTTTTTTTTACATAAAAGTATATTAGTATGTATTATAGTATCAGCTATCTAGTTCCTATCGAACAAGCTCTGCTTAATTTGGGGCTATAGTGTTATGTGGATTGTCCTTAATATTTTGATTTTTTGTGTTTTGTAGTTAATCTGTTCCGATTTTTGTTCTATAAAAGTTGATTTCGTTTAATCGTATTGTTTTGCTCCAGGCTTCTTCAAATACAGCTGCAAAAATGGAAGGACAACAAAGGCAAGTTCATATAATAATTATTGAGATACAAAGTACTACACCTACTTTGAAGCGTAGCGTAAGCTGTCTTTGAAACTTTTACTTTTGTACTAAGGCGCGGACCCACCGCGGTGCACACTATGCACGGGCACGCGGCGCAGTTTAGCTGTGTTTATTAATTTGTTTGACAACGTGGGTCTACGTTTCCACTGGAGTACACGAAGACTATACACCACTATTTAGTAACTACCAAAAAAAAAATAGGGTAATGTAGCAGGGGTAGAACATTATGAATGTGCAATCAGAATTTTTAGTTTCGATAAAATGACAAAATTATTAAATGTAAAAAATTTCGGAAATCCTGCTTAAAATTATGGACATATTAGTTACGCTTACGTAGTACTAGAGAGAAAAATAAATTACGCTGTTCGCGGTTCCGCTTGGTATTTAGCGTTTATGAATGAAATGATTTTTGCTTGTTGAATCATTTCTCAATATTTGACTAAAAATTGTGGTTATTTAATTATTTTTTTTTATTGTCTCAAAAATATTTTTTTTTCGTGAATGTGTTCAGTATCAGCAGCCAATATCGCCATTTTTTTTTTTTGGTAATTACAAAATAGTGGTGTATAGCGTGTCGCGGCGCACGGTGAGGCTACGCACGCGCTACTGCAAGCCACGGACGAACTGAGCTGCGATAAGCGAGCTGTAGGTAGTCGTGGGTCATATTCGTGTATTCCAGTGGAAACGTAGACCCACGTCGATAGCGTTGAGCTATGTAATCGCCTATTCAAACAAGCCACGCGTGTGTCAATGACGTCTATTCATGCGTAGCCTCTCCGTGGGTTGTGTATGTGAATTTAGTATTTTAGTGGTAATCTTCATTATTTACCGCATTTCTCATACAATTATATAATAATAATAATAATCATCATTTTTATTTGCCTGAATGGTGGTATGTACATGAGATCTTAAATATAATAATATAAAGTAAGTAGCACACATTCCCCACTACATAGCTGGGATGCAAAAATAATAGGTTCAAAAAATTTACAAAACATTACATAGTCAATTACACCTTACTTAACATAAATGCCTTTGTTTATGTACTAACAAATAAACACCTATACCTGGCGCATTATGAAACATGTCATTTATTTTGGTAAAAGCTTCAGCACGACAACGCCAACAGCTGTTTCACAAGGCCAACTTGACATTTTGGCTTCATATATGGATGAGAACATTAGTTTTGCGTCAGGACTTATGGCAAAGGTGAAAGGCACTGAGTACATAAAGCATTGGGAGAATCTAGCGACTATCCTCAATATGTCTACGGATGGTGCTTATAAGTCCCCCGATGAATGGAGAGATGTAAGTTCGAACCCATTATTTTAGTCTTAACTTTAGGCTTGCCTTTCAGTTCAGCTGGTTGTAGCTGTGCCTTCTGCACCGTAGGTCGTGGGTTCGATCCCCACGAATAACAAATATTTGTGTGGTGATCACAGACGTTTGTTCTGTCTAGGATTTATATTGTATTCTTAGTATGTATTAAAATATATATATATAAGTATTATATCAGCTATCTGGTTCTGATAGTACAAGCTCTGCTTAGTTTGGGGCTAGATAGTGTTGTGTGGAACGTCTACAATATTTATTTATTTTAACCATTGTTACATACTTCACGTAATTAAGCAAGCCTTGTAAACCCACTATTACCCATAGATGACCGAATTCCAGCTATAACTTTATTGGTAGCAAGTCTCACCCAGTCTCTCAAAGAACAGATGGGATGGTGTTTCCATTGCAATCAAAAGTTTGATACTAAAAAATGAATGATACTTTTTTTTTTATTGTTTTTACATATTTATTGATACTTACACGCTTCATTCATCTAGCCTACATTCATTACAACGACTAGGTATTGAGTATTTTCATATTACTTACCTAAGTTTATCATGCGCACTTGATGTGCGGGCAGGTTTTTCCGCAATTAGGCCGCTGGTGGGCCCTTTTTGCGTGACCCTAGACACGTGTTGCTCGAACTTTTTTAGGTTCTACAACACGCCGGTTTCCTTCACTCAAAACGGTGAAGGAAAACCTTTCACCGTTTTGAGAGTACTGGCATAGTAAACATAAATTTTTCGACAGAAAAACTCATTGGTACACGAGGATTTGAACCCACGACCTTCGATGGGAAGGCTTGGGAAGCTGGGAAGGGGAATACTCAATACCTAGTACTCAATACTACCAAGGACCCGCGATCACTTGTTGCCATCATTTTTCGACAGCTATCTATCTGTTGCCATACTAATTTTACAAAGCGAAGTTCCTATTCACTATGGCATGTTTATTACGTCAATTAGTTATTAGACGTTTATTAGTCTTGTTGCAATGGTTCCAAGATTAGTTTTGTTTCAATTAGATTTTCATCGAAGTTTTAAATAATGTCAAAACTGACAGATGCGACTAGGTTTTGATGGCAACAAAATTGATCGAAACCCTCTAGATTCCGGGTGATTTAAAAAAACTAAAAAATAATATATCTTCAATACCGTGACATTTAGGATATAGGATCCATGCACCAGACACTCTGTATACCCAGTACATACCTACTATTTAACTAAAAACCAAGGCTTACCTCCATGTTGCTTTACCCTATACAGACAGTGTCCATGCGATACTGACTTACACCTAAGAGCGATGTATGCAATGTACGGATTGAGCTATTTTTTAAGACAATGCCTCAGCCTAAAGAAGTCCACTGCTGGACATAGGCCTCCCGTACACATTTCTAAGAAGAACGATTCTGAGCCCTTTCCATCCACCGACTTCCCAAATAATGCTTGATCTTCTTTACTCTAGTATTGGACGAAAACAAAAAAAGAGGCGGAGAAAAAGATGAAACAAAATCAGAAGCGGAATCCAGCTGGAACACAGTGGAACTCTTTCGAAACAAAGATCATGAACATCATGGACAAGATCTCATTACCGCTTTCGACTTCACTGGAAGAGTGGTGCCCAGTGCAGGTCTGTTTAATTTTTATTTTTTAACTTTTTTTAAAGGCTCAACGGGACCAGTAGGCCTCTACCACAAGCTCTGTCTGGCTCTGGTTTTGAGATGGAGCTTGTGGTAGGCCTACAGTTCTATGGACAAAGTACTAGAAAACACTTCACAAGTTAACAACAGTTAAGTACTTGTATTATATTAGGACTAATTTTTGCAATTTTTATTTTCACTATCAGTTGGTAACCGAGCTTCGCTCGGATTTGTTTTCGTTATTTTGAATTTTAAAGAAATCATAAGAGTCATAATTATTATCATCTTTACTGGTTTATTTTTACTGAACATCGCCATCTGGTGAACATGCTTGCAGTTAGTTGCTCACAATCGTCAATAGATGGCAGGAGCAGTCACATATTCAATTTATGTTTAATTATTGAACTCAGAAAGAAATAATCATTTTCTTAAAATGAATCCTAGCTAGATCGTTTTATCGCCCCCGAAAACCCTTGTATACTTAATTTCATGAAAATCGTTGGCTCAGTTTCCGAGATCCTAAATATATATATATATATATACAAGATTTTCTCGTTTAAAGGTATAAGATTTACACGTGACCAAGTCTAGCATTAGAAATGAGGATATCCCTAGAAGAACCAAGGTCACCGACATACCTCTAAGAATTAGTAAATTGAAGTGGCAATGGGCAGGTCATATATCTCGAAGAACCGACAATCGTGGGGGAATACAGGTTCTCGAATGGCGACCACGAACCGGAAGACGAAACGTAGGGCGCCCATCCACTAGATGGACCGACGTCATTGTTAAGATCGCGGGAAGTCGGTGGATGGAAAGAGCTCAGAATCGTTTTTCCTGGAAACGTGTAGGGGAGGCCTATGTCCAGCAGTGGACTTCTTCAGGCTGATAATGATGATGATGATGATGAAGCCTAGTAGAACAGTCAGCAAACTACGGCTCGGTTTCATCAGTTTTTTTGTATTATTGTTTAACAAAACAAACAAAAAGTAATTTTATTGCTCGCGTTTTTTTTGTCGCAAATAAACAGTTTCCGTTTTTTTTCTCTTTTAATTATACTAAATATTATTAACAGAGCTTGCAGCCAGCACTCGATGCTCTGGATGCTGGTCCGGGGCCCTCCAAGAAGCCATTCCTACCTGTCGCAACACCCGTCCGCAAGGAAGCACCACCATTTCGAGTGACAGGTGAAAAACCAAAACACTTTACGTGGGTCTACGTTTCCACTGCAGTGCACGAAGACTGTATAGTGTGTCACGGCGCACGGAGAGGCTACGCACGCGCCACTGCAATCCACGGACGAACTGCGCTGCGATAAGCGAGCTGTACGTACTACGTAGTCGTGTATACCAGTGGAAACGTAGACCCACTTCGACAACGTTGAGCTATGTTATCGTCTATTCGAGCAAGCCACGCGTGTGTCAATGACGTCTATTCATGCGTAGCCTCTCCGCGGGTTGCAGTGGAAACAACCACATACATTTTCTTATAAAACGAAGCTCAATCAATCAAAAATCTATATCAAAAGTGTATTTATTCAGTTGGATTGCAAGAATCACTTTGAAACGTCTTAAAGCTGAGTCTAGGCGCCAGTTCCACGCGACCAAGCCTAGAAGAACAGGCAACAAACTAAGGCTCAGTTCCTACCGTTTTTTTATATGATCCTTTTACAAATTAAAAATAATAGCAGTGAAGTTCCAGTGTGGTGCCACTTCACAATACACGTGAAAAACCTCTCCGTGTGCAGCTGTGGGTCCGCACCATAATAGCTTTTTTTTTTTACAGGCGTCCCAGATAGGGCAAAGGCCACATTTGCAATGGATGAGGATAGGAATCCTACGCTAGAGCGGATAGCTGACGCAGTGGAACGCATTGTGAGCTACATGGAGACTAATGGAGGAACATTACTTCAGATGAGGGATCTGCTAAGAAAATAATTTAGTATCATAATTTTTTTATACTATAAAATGTGATGTTTTATGAAGCTATAGTGCCCGCGCTAGGTCTGTGTATAGTGGCGTATGAAAATGTTCGTCGATTTTCAACTTGATTTGTTCAACGTATCACGATCACATACCTACTACCTTTTGAAACTGAATAGACAGAATACACCGATAAGTTAACGTCACAAATCATGTCAAAATGTGTATTGAAGTCTTCAAATCCAAAATCTTTGCCCACTATCTATCCCTCATGACCGAATCTTATAAACATAAAAATAAATAATTTATCCATGGTGTATGTAAGTGAGTTTATGCTAGGTTAGATTATAAGTATTGCGTATTTTTTAGTTTTAATTTGCTATGTAGGATTTTTCCTGATTTTGTGTATTAGTGATGATAGTTGTCACTTAACTGTGTGTTTATTATAACGCTTTTATAACCTTCACCTGTATGTATGTTTGTAAGCTTGTAAGCTTGTAAGTTTGTATGTAAGCTCAAAGTGGTCGGCCCTTTGAGCTCGATTTTGTCCTACTTGGAACGATCACATTTGATTCAAACTTTGCACACCTGTCAAAGGTCGATGACAATGCAATAATATGTAAAAAAAAATATGAATAAATAAAAAAAAAAAACCTACTTTGAACGATCAGATTTGATTCAAACTTTGCACGCACCTGTCAAAGGTCGATGACAAAACAATAATATGAAAAAAAAAATGAAAAAATAAAAAAAAAATGAAAAAGTGAAAAATAAATTATAGGTAGTTTAAAAAACTAAAAAAAAACGCTTTTATAACTAATTGAACTAAAAAGTTTAAAATAAAACTGTAATAATCAATTGAAAAATTTATATTATTGTACAAAAAGCGTGGGGGGCTTGATTTTGATTGTTGTAAATATTTTATCAATAGTCTATTATAACTGAAGTTATTATAAAAAGCACCCCACGCTTTTTTGTACAATAATATAAATTTTTCAATTGATTATTACAGTTTTATTTTTAACTTTTTAGTTCAATTAGTTATAAAAGCGTTTTTTTTTAGTTTTTTAAACTTTAATTTATTTTTAGTTTAGTATTTACGTAAGCCTTCATCTTATATGTGCACTACCCAACCTATCTCCCTATTACCCAAAGGTTAGCTGGTAGATAATGCTATCTAGCATTAAGTTCGCCAGTGTACAGTAATTAGGGTTCCGTAGCCAAATGGCAAAAACGGAACCCTTATAGATTCGTCATGTCTGTCTGTCTGTCTGTCTGTCTGTCTGTCTGTCCGACCGTGTCACAGCCATTTTTCTCCGAAACCATAAGAGCTACACTGATGAAACTTGGCGAGTAGATGTATTCTGTAAACCGCATTAAGATTTTTACACAAAAATAGAAAAAAAACTATACATTTTGGGGGTCCCCATACTTCAAACTGCAACTCAAAAAATTTTTTTTCGTCGAACCCATACGTGTGGGGTATCTATGAATAGGTCTTCAAAAATGATGTTGAGGTTTCTAATATCGTTTTTTTCTAAACTGAATAGTTTGCGCGAGAGACACTTCCAAAGTTGAAAAAAGTTGGTCCCCCCCCCTCTAACTTCTAAAATAAGGGAATGATAAAACTAAAAAAAATATATGTTGTACATTACTATGCAAACTTTCAACGATATTTGGTTTGAACGAGATCTAGCCAGTAGTTTTTTTTTTATACGTCATAAATCGTAAACCGCAATTTACCTTTCGACGAACTACAAGAACCTGTTTCCTGTTTATTTTCTGTATATTATGTTACTTGATGCTACGGAACCCTTCATGGGCGAGTCCGACTCGCACTTGGCTGCTTTTTTTTTAATTTTGTGCAATAAAGAATTTTCTATCTATCTATCTATGATCAAGGCACCGGTGCAAGCGAAAACCGATTCTAAGGTGACGAACATTTTCATACCGCGACTGTACAACAATCATAAATATAGCTTAGCAATATAGTATTTGGTATAGTACATTTTCTTGACCAACGAGAGCAACACAATTTACCAAAAACATGGCAGTCCGACATGACATGGACATAACGTGAAGTAGAAACGTCATTTTGACAACTAACGCTGTCATACTTATTTGTGTCAGTCACTGCGGTAAAGCTGTATAAAAAAAAAAATCGGTTGTCTGTAAAGTCGGTTTACTGACGATAGTTGAACGTGATAACGTCATAAGAAAATACTCGCGGACTCGGACTCGGACTCGGACTCGGACTCGGACTCGGACTCGGACTCGGACTCAAACTCTCGGACCCGGACCCGGAACCCGACCGAACCCTTACCCTCATTTACCCTTACCCTCATTTACCCTTACCCATTACCCGACCCGGGCTCGGGCTCAGGTAAATGGAACGACGAAACGACGTAACGACGCATGAGTCATGTTTTTTCGTGCGTGCAGCCGGCTCCATCGATTTATAAGACGTTATCACGTCAAAAAATAGATAGTGCAATCCACGAAGGCGCGCCCCACTATTCCTCCTAACCGTTTATAGTATATGTGTGCAAGCTTCCGTCATTGTTTGAGTGTTATCGGTACACACTAATTACCTATGAGTGCACACGCACACTACAATGAATAGACTACGGTTCGCGACTGCCGCTCGGAGCAAACTCCCCGCACCCCGCGAGGGGCGCGTCTTCGTGAATTGCACTATCTATAATTGCAAGGCCTTTTGCACCACTACAAAAATCAACCACTATTGAACATTTTTAATAACTGCATTTTTCTTACGTACATAGACCTAGCGCATTATATTACATCTCTTATATTTCTTCTCCTTTCCTTACTTATAGACTAGCCTATTTAGAGTTTTATACTGCCCCAAATGATAAGAGCCCCATTTTTAACCCATCAGATTCTAATGACACTCAACGAAAAACTAACTGAAACGTGAGGCTGAACATCTGTATTCCTTAAGTTTATTAAAACCCTTTAAGTACGTTTAAACACTTTTTTATCTGTAGGTACTTAGCTTTTTGTACTTTACTGCTTTTTATAATACAGGGTTATTCATTATTAGCTGCAAATACTCAGGAATTAGGTTCAACAAATAAAATAAAAAATATTTATTAAATGTTTTTTTTTAAGTTTTGTCATGAAAATCCCGAGAAAATCGATAAAGGAATCATTGGCGCCTGACCTATTTTGACCTTTGATCCGCGCCCGCACGCCGTAAGCGACACTCTGCGTTCAGTCACCGCCTGGGTGGGTCATCGTCCTGTTCTCCATGGCAATCATTATGCAATAGCAGTAAAGAAATGAAAAAAAAATTTTTTTGATACAAAAACTTAAATCAAAATTTTAAAAAAAATCATTTCATAAATATTTTTTATTTTATTTGTTGAACCTAATTCCTGAGTATTTGCAGCTAATAATGAATAACCCTGTATACAGAATGGTTTTTTAAGAAGGGCGGTGATGGCCAAGTCCAAAACTACGAGAGTAACTGCATATTTATTCGCGTCGCTGACACCGTACAGAGCGGTCGTTATGTTAAGGTTGCTCGTGAGTTGACCCACTTAATTTCCGCGAGTTTGCGAAATTTAATTCGCAATGGCGCAATCACCCAAGCGCTCCGACACTATCCTAGTGCAGGAATTCCTGGCCTTCGTCCAACAAAAGCTGGACGTTATGGACCAGGTTTCTCTGGAACAAATTCTCGTGTCCAGCTTCACCGAGGACCAGATTCTGGAAGCGAAGAGGGTGCTTGCCGACACAGCCGTGACCACCATCCGCTTAATAACTAGGCAGAGAGATGGACGCGGCAAGAAGGACCTGCAGGACATTTTCAAGGTGTTCTTAGAAACCGACCCGGATCATGTGCCCACCTACGTAGCACGAGACCTCCACAAGCTGCCCCCCGTGACCTTTGACCATGTCGATGTTACGAGGTTGCTTAAGGACATCATGCTGCTAAGGACTGATGTCACAGATCTTAAGACAAAGTTGGACAATTCGGAGAAAATTATCACCGAATTGAAGACGCAAGTCGAAGGATTGTGCAATAAAAATACCGAAGCAGTGATTTCGCCCGCGTCAGCACGTAACGTATGTGTGCAGCGTGGTGTCACCCGATCCCAAACGTCACCCGTCAGCAGCGCGACATGTGACACCGATGTGCAGGTTATTGACCGCCCGATTGCCCCGACCGTGCCAACACCGCAGCCTTTGAAGCAAACATCTCTTCCTACTCCGCCAGCTCGTCAACCGGCGAAGAAGAAAAGTTATGCGCAAGCTTCCGGCCAGCCTCAACCATCGCCAGTGCCTTGCGCTGTTTTGAGGCAGAAGGCACAAACGAAGATCCCCGTTGGTACATCAAAAAAAGTAGATAAAGATGGTTTCACCCTGGTGGAAAAAAAACAGAAACCATCACGAAATAAACGTGGTACCGCCAGCGTCATAGCAACAGAAGTCACCCTGCGTGCTGTGGACCCGACCATCCTCCTTTACCTCTCGAGATTGGACCCGAATACTTCTGGTGATGAGGTCCTTCGCTATGTAAAGGAGAGGATCCGTTTCTGGATCAAGGACCCGCCACCAATACAGCTACATCTGCAGCGGCTAGAGCCATCGGGAGTGAGAGACACGGCCTTCAAATCGTACGTGCTCCAGGTGCCTGCGAAGCATGGGGACATGTTTCTCACTTCGGATTTCTGGCCGCCAGGAATCGTCTTTCGTCGCTTTAGGGGTGCGCTAAAGAAAAAATCCCCTAAGATTTGAAGATTTGATTAGTAATTTTATTTTATTTTATGTATGTTAGTCTTTAAGGTATTTATTACTATGGACCCAGTGTTTCATTTTTGTAATGTGTGCATTTGTTGGTCTGAAATAAACGATATTATTATTATTATTATTATATTTATTTTTTTCAAAAACGTATTACTTTTGACGGTAATGGACCCGGATGAGTTTTCAAAAAAAACTACACGCTGTATTATTGAACCAATGGATTTTGTTGCTCTTAAAGATAAATCTTTGCAAATAAATGTTTTACAAAAAACAAATTTTCACTATTTTATACAAGGTGCAGTTTTGAACCTGCAAAACATTTCAGGAGGTTGTTATGAGACTCGTAAATAATCATATAACAATACGATACCAAGTCAATAATCAATAATACTTTTTCTTTTCGATTTTTCAATTTTATTGATTTTCAGAATAACCCTCTTCAAAAAAACAGAATCACCCATTGCGATGTATCGCGTGTCATGTCACTGTGTGCGTGAATGCGATGACCAGTGACGTCAGCCTGTACGAGTCTCCGTCCACATTTCTATGAAACAAACGCGGCACATACGTTAAACTAAAATGAAGGTCGTTGCTATGGTTACGGGGAACCCCGCGATTCTCGTCATACCGCATTTCGATTTAGACTCGAAAATCTGTTACTGCGCATCGAAGGTTCAACCAACGTGCCGCGATCTGTACAAGTTGTCAGCAACTTATAGCAAATAATTTTACCTTAGATGTACCTAGTTCAAATTTTTAACTGTATGCAGCTCACTGCATGGAGTGCCAGTGAATCACGCAGGGCGACTGCGTATCAGACCTCAACAAACCAGTTACTTGATAACACGATATCCATTTGTTATTTGCTAATTGTCTGACTTTCTGGCTTTTGACTACCCGGAAGCAACGACCGTACGGCAGGGCTGTAAGGTCGTTGACCCGTACCGACCCGTGTGGTACCTAACGACTGTCCGAGAGCTACAAATCAGTTCGAACCAAAGGCTTTAATTAAGTGCTTACCGAAACACGGGATTTCAATGATGACGTTGCCGATTGGGGAATAACTCCGCGAACATTTCGATGGCTCGAGATACATTGTCTCCACTGATGGCATACCTACAAGCGGACCATCTCCACCAACTCTACATTGGAGTATTGGTCCGTCATCTTTACAATTAGGTAGTAGGTACCTATCCCGACCGTTAATCGAAGGCGCACTTGAGGGGCGGAATTTGCAAGCGTATGCACATACCGGCGTCATCAAATACACTAATAAATTGAGCCGATCGATGCGTTTGCGATGGCCGCGGGGGCGTGGCGGGGTGGCGGGGGGGAGGGAGCGGCCGGTGGTTGGTGCTTTGGTTTGGATTTATGAAAGAAATGTCGGTTGCGTTTGTTTGTGTGTGTGAAAGCGCAGTTTAAGGACACGTACAGATTGGTCGCGTTTTAAAAAGGGGAGTTCACACTTACCGATTTACGTAAATAAGAATAAAATGAAAAAAAAATACCTGCCCATTTTATTGTTGATTCGGGTCGAGAATCACTAACATAATTACCTCCTAAAATGTTTTGCAGATCCAAAACTGCACCTTGTATTTATACACGTAAGAAAACTTAAAACATTTCCGTCGAAAGTGAAAGGTTTTTGAAAAATATAAATATATGCTGTTAGTTTTCTTATAAATCGAAGGCATGACTCCTTTCACGACTTTTCCATTAGGCCGCGCTCACTTTGGATACGTTTTCGTACGAATTCCATTCGTGCAGAAACGTACGAACACGCACGAACATTCCCGACCTTCTGAGTACTATGAAAGCGCTCACACTGCGCGTGCGCGCGAGTTAGTCGTACGTATACGTACGTGCAAGTCCGACGTCCGAAATCAATGCGAACTTGTTGGGATTTTATTACACGTTTGTGCGTTCATCATCAATAACGTATGCGCTAACACCGGTACTCTGTCTATTTGACGGAGAAAAACGTATTCAGTGTGCGCACTCAATTCTTACGAACAGTGTTCATACGTTTACGTACGATGTAATTTGCATCCAAAGTGAGCGCGGCCTTACTCTCATGGTTTTGGACTTGGCCATCACCACCCATCTCAAAAAACCACCCTGTACATAACATATAAGTTATTTATTGAGTTAAACTGTCGTGTCACACAAATATTTATTTAAATAAATTATAGTTTAAAAAATAAAAAAAACGCTTTATATTATAACTAATTGAACTATAAAAAGTTAAAAATAAAACTGTAATAATCAATTGAAAAATTTATATTATTGTACAAAAAAGCGTGGGGTGCTTTTTATAATAACTTCAGATTTAATAAACTATTGATAAAATATTAACAACAATCAAAATCAAGCCCCCCACGCTTTTTGTACAATAATATAAATTTTTCAATTTATTATTGATTATTACCGTTTTTTTTTTTGTTTTTCAAACTATATTATAATTTATTTTTTACTTTTTTTTTTTTTTTTTTTTTTTCATATTATTGCATTGTCATCGACCTTTGACAGGTGTGCAAAGTTTGAATCAAATCTGATCGTTCAAAGTAGGACAAAATCGAGCTGCAAGAGGTCTGTTATATACAAACATACATACAGGTGAAGCTAATAAAAGCGTTATAAAAATAGCATAAAACAGTTATACAGAAATCGAACCACTATAATCAAGAATACTATCAACTATACCTACGTTAAGAAATTTTGTTCGTAATATCTAATCGTATATGAAGGTCTGATAAAAAATATAATTAACTTTATTGATAATATAGCGGGCCTTGAACTTTGAAGTACCTACCTATATAATGTTGGTATGTACTTATTCTGAGTTTTCAACATCATCATCATCAACCATTTGGGCGAATATTTCAATCCATATAAATATAAATAAATAAATATTGTGAAAAATCCACGTAACTATCTAGCCCCCAAATTAAGCTTGTACAATGGGAACCAGAGATTACTTATATAATTTTTTTTTGTAATAAATATTTATAATAAATACAATAGAACAACAAACATGCGTCCACCACACAAATAGGTAATTGCTTTCGGTGGGAATCGTACCCACGACCTTTGGCGCTGAAAGCAGAGTATATAATGTGTCCGTACTGTACTTGCAGGACACATCTACCTACCTCATATATCTGTATTCATCCACACCCTTTAAACCCAACATAGCAACACTGCTTCACGGGAGAATTAGGCATGGTGGTACTTCCCTGGACGAGCCACACACAAAGAGCTCTTTGGTGGAGTTACATAACATCTTGATCTAACAAAATTGACCAAATTACTTAAAATTAACGAATGCAATGAATTTAAATTGCTAGGAGTAACATTAGACACCCACCTCAATTGGAAAAAATACGTAGAAACCTTGAAATCAAAACTGTCTAGATTTACATATGCCCTAAGTATTATTAAATGTAACACAAATTATGAAACTGCCTTGTCAGCTTACTATGCAAACGCATTTGCATGGCTCAATTACGCCATTGTGCTATGGGGCGATAGTGTAGATTTTAACGACGTGTTTATCAAACAAAAAAAGTTAATTAGGATATTAATAAACATTAAGCCAAGACATAGTTGTAAACCCCATTTCAAACAAAACAAACTCCTAACGCTGCCATGTATATATATACTACAAATGTCGATCTTTGTTAGGAAATATAGACACTTCTTCTTTTCCAAACTAGAAAATAATACGTTTTATAATAGACGACATAAAGACCAGCTGATTCTACCAGCGACTAAATTAAAAACGATTGACAAAAGTCCTGACTTTAGGCTAGTAAAAATATTCAATAAAATTCCTGACATAATTAAAAAGCAGCCAAGTGCGAGTCGGACTCGCCCATGAAGGGTTCCGTAGCATCAATTAACATAATATAAAGGTTTTTGTAGTTCGTCGAAAGGTAAATTGCGGTTTACGATTTATGACGTATAAAAAAAAAACTACTGACTAGATCTCGTTCAAACCAAATATCATTGAAAGTTTGCATAGTAATGTACAACATATATTTTTTTTGGATTTATCATTCTCTTATTTTAGAAGTTAGAGGGGGGGGGGACCAACTTTTTTCCACTTTGGAAGTGTCTCTCGCGCAAACTATTCAGTTTAGAAAAAAACGATATTAGAAACCTCAACATCATTTTTAAAGACCTATCCATAGATAACCCACACGTATGGGTTCGATGAAAAAAAAATTGCGGTTTACGATTTATGACGTATAAAAAAAAACTACTGACTAGATCTCGTTCAAACCAAATATCGTTGAAAGTTTGCATAGTAATGTACAACATATATATTTTTTTGATTTATCATTCTCTTATTTTAGAAGTTAGAGGGGGGGGACCAACTTTTTTCCACTTTGGAAGTGTCTCTCGCGCAAACTATTCAGTTTAGAAAAAAAACGATATTAGAAACCTCAACATCATTTTTAAAGACCTATCCATAGATACCCCACACGTATGGGTTCGATGAAAAAAAAATTTATAAGTTTCAGTTTCAAGTACGGGGACCCCCAAAATTTATAGTTTTTTTTCTATTTTTATGTAAAAACCTTAATGCGGTTCACAGAATACATCTACTCACCAAGTTTCATCAGTCTAGCTTTTATAGTTTCGGAGAAAAATGGCTGTGACATGGTCGGACAGACAGACAGACAGACAGACAGACAGACATGACGAATCTATAAGGGTTCCGTTTTTGCCATTTGGCTACGGAACCCTAAAAATGAAACTAAAAACTCCTTATTTCAAAATAGTTTAAAAAATTTGCTCCTATCCAAGTGTTACTATTCTGTTGACGAATTCCTAGCCGATAAGATAACAATGTAATAAGAAATTCAGTTTGTGTTTGACATTTGGACCTTATTTGGAATTATTTTAACTATTACTATATCGAGACATTTTCTATCCTAAATATTTTAAGCTATTGACATATAATATAATAATAATATAATATAACTATTGACTTATCAGTATCACAGATGTAATTGTAATACTTAATATTCCATATCAGTCCGCTTCTACTGTATTGCAACACCCTTGCAGGGTAAATTATGTATTGATTCTAAACTAGTTCTAAGATCTGACTGTTAAATTTACATGCATAATAAGGCAATAAATATACTGAATACTGAATATTGTAGGTCAAATAAATCTATTTTATTTCTTAATTTTTTTACTTATTAATAAATAGTACTCACCGCTCGTCTCCTTCATAATTGTGGCATGTTCGTAATTGGTAGCGTTTTCTGCTCTGTATTTCGCTTAGGATTTGTTTTTGTTTTGTATCCAACATGCATGTCATTTCCCCCTTCTCTAAGCAGCTCACCATCTCATGGATTCTGGGTGACAACGTAAATTGTTTTGAGAAAAATTCAATCAATTTATTTCAGAAAATTCTAAATTAATTAATCAAAAGTTATTTATTTTAAGGGGGTACGATTCCCATACAAACTTAATTTACACAACTATGGGCGAATAAAGTATTAATGTACACTGAAATAGCTGTAATAGGCTTTTACAGTGGTCTTTATTACCGGCCAGTTATATAAAGTTGGAGTGTCAGCCGTTGGTCGTGGCAGTCGAGGCTTCAGAAAAAGAACTAACAGACTTTTACGACTACTTTGAGACATATGTTTTAAGCTCATTCACGTATTCAGTGCCGAGTACCCGTTAGAACGAATGACGAAAAAATTACTTTTTTGGTTTTTTATTAATATTTCTGTTATCCTACAGTTTTCTCCAACTTTATATAACTGGCCGGCAATAAAGACCACTGTAAAATTCTATTACAGCTATTTCAGTGCACATTTATACTTTGTTTGCCCATAGTTGTGTAAATTCAGTTTGTATCGGAATCGTACCCCCTTAATGTATATTAAGTGGGATAAGGCAGGAAGAACATTTGACCATACTCTTTTTCTTCCTGCCCTTGTCCCACTTTATGTGGGGTCGGCACAACATGTTCTCTTCCATTCTCCTTTTCTCCTTTCTATCAGCCGCCATCTTTGTATTCACTTCTTATCCATGTCATCCTTCACACTGTTCATCCATCTTTTCTTTGGCATACCTCTACTTAAATATCCATCTACATTCATACTCATCACTCTCCTAGTCACATGACTTTCATCCTTCATGACATGCCTGTACCACGCCAGCCTGTTGCTCCTCAATTTTTCTGTTACCGATGCTACTTTCAGACTTCCCCTGATATTATTTTTATGAAAACTCTACCACTACGCGTCTTGATACCGTTAGTGTTGTGTGTCGAAATCGACAAGAGTGAGAATGGAACCAATAGTAGTCTCGAAACCAATAAGAGTGCGAATGAGGGTAGATCGATTTATCTGCCGATAACATTTCTTTTACTCGTGGACTTCAGTTCAACCGTGATCATGGTGCATGCAACTGTGCCGAAATATCGGAAGTCAACTCAACAAAATTTAATAATGGCAAATATTCCGTTGTTTCATAAAAATAGTGTTAAAAACCATGATAGTTTCAAAAGTTATTTCTCCTGATATACTCATTCTGTATCTTAATAAAATAAATAATAAAAATAATAAATATTTTGGCAATGCACACAACGCTATCTAGCCCCAATTTAAACGGAGCTTGTACTATGGGAACCAGATAGCTGATATAATACTTATATTCAGTTGTTTGTTGTAAATACAAATACTTATAATACAATATAACACCCAGACAGAGAACAAACATATCAAGTGATATGAACACACATCAACATTGTTTAAGAATATTCAGCTTTAGTTGATTTTTACAAAAACTGAAAATAATTTCTATAAGAAACTTAGTTATGTCAATAATCTTTATTTTGTGGTGTTTATTAATAATAATACAATACAACTGTTTGATATTATTTACCGGAAGACGAAGCGTAGGGCGCCCACCCACCAGATGGACCCACGACATTGTTGAGATCGCGGGAAGTAAATGGATGGAAAGGGCTCAGAATCGTTCTTCCTGGAAATGTGTAGGGGAGGCCTATGTCCAGCAGTCTGATAATGATGATGATATTATTTATTAATAAAAATTAAAGTAAGAACAAAATCTCGAAAATCTGAAAATCTATTCGATATGGAATATCCCTAGTAGACAATGTTGATGTGTATATAATATATGTAAATCCTTACTTTTTTTTTTCTCTGTTCATTAGTAGTTTGTCAAAGAACAGCTCGATGCATTTGTCATCTTCCACAAATTCCAAAATCAGCTTCAAGAAATTCGTCCTGAATCGATATGATCTGCTATTTCTGCCGTGATATAAGGCTGGTGGAGACAAAGCCATTGGGTGAAGGGGCGGAGGCGAGGACATGAGCGGAGGGGACACCATTGGGGAATAATGGCCAAAACCAGCGTCCATACCCTGAAACAAGAATATCGTTAAAAAAAAAAAGACGGGTTGCACTCCGGGAGTGCCGGCAGAAGTGAAAACTTGCCGCTCGTATTAAAACTTATAAAGTACTCACTCATTTTCTTTCGCTATTCATAATACCTAAATAAATACAGTAGATCTATAAAATCATGTACCAATGACCACTACTACCTGCCGCGGGCGGCCGCTAGTTCATAAAATCTATAATAGGTATGTACCTATACCTACTACAGTCACGAAAAACGCCTTGGTATGCTTGCTACTAACTATTATCTATTCTGTGACGTTACCGTGTCATAGTAACTACTAGCGTATCTGTAGCGTCTTACGCTTTTTCGATCAAGTCACGTGATTCTGACGCCCTGACGCGAGTTTAAGATTTTATACCCATTACAGAAAAAGTGCTCAACGCCGCTAAAGAAGTTTTCACTTCAAAAATCAACTGTCTGTAAAGTCGGTTTACTAACGATAGTTGAACGTGACAACGTCATACAGCTGTCCACGCGGACGCATCCCTCACTCAAGTAGGAGAGAGACAGATGTCGAACGCTGCCGAACGCGGAGGCCGTGCGTGCTTCTAGTCATGTTTTATCGTGCGTGCAGCCGGCTCCATCGAATTATAATAGCCCGAACACACCTAGTTCGCTGGCGGTAGCGATCAGTGAAACGGTGTCAAATATCGCTGTCAGATTTGAGATTTGACAGCGAATATTTGACAGCGTTTCACTGTTCGCTACCGCCAGCGAACTAGGTGTGCGCAGGCCTTAAGACGTTGTCACGTCAAAAATATGAGGAAAAGATATGCAGGAAGGGTTAGCTTATTTATTTCAATTAACACTTTTTCACAATCTATACTCTATAAGGCATCAATTTACACCGCCGCGTGACGTAGAGACGTCCAAAGGAAAGAAATATAGGCCTACGCAGACCGGGACGGCATGGCAAGGGGTTTTGCCGTCAGCGCACATTAGCCGCTTATATATTCCAGCAGTATTCCAGCGCCTTGCCACGGCATACCAACACACTCCACGGTATGTCGAAACGAGCGCTGGAGTCCTTGGCTTGCCGTTACCACCGCAGTACGCCGCGGCATCATTTTAAAGCATATCCATTTATGTAGTATTTGTATACTGATACGTTTGAATGTCCATTAGTAAAAATTTCAATCCCTTGCCATGCCGTCCCGCAGCCTTATTGTCTAACTTGAAATCCATTATTAGTGAACTTTAAGCCGGTTGTCACTGGTCGACCCAGTCTAGATTGTTTTTGGTATTGTATAAGGTACCTACTCGAACGTATTAACTGAAGTTCATTTCGGCGTTACGCAATCCCAAAATACGAATTTCCATTCATTCACTAGGTTTGAATGTCGGTGGTGGTGGCGTTGCTTATGTCAGATAGTTAGACAAAACGAAAGTGACAGTTGAAGTTTAGGCTAGGGACTTAGACAAAAGGAAAGGCTGCTGGTCTGCATAGGCCAGTCTACGGCGCTAAAATCTCGAGATCTCAGTACGAGGCGAACCACTTTTTGAATATTACAGAAAGATTTAAACAATCGCAAACATCAATTAATATTATACTTGCTTTATGTAGTTCGCTTTGTCTGAAATATGGTGTGAAAGAAGACGTGGTGATGAGAGTAGAGAAAGGTATGCTAAGATGGTTTGGACATGTAGAGAGAATGGATGAAAGGAGATTAACAAAACAATTGCATCAGGCGAGTGTGAATGGAACTGCTGGAAGGGGAAGACCTCGGCGCATGTATCTCGATCAGACGCAGACGTTTTAGAGAAAGGCCAGGTTAGGAGTACCCTAAACCGACGAGCATGTATGAAGAATGTTATGAGAGTGAATGAAGCGAAACAAGTGTGTCAGGATCGTAGCAAGTAGAAATCCGTGATCTCTGCCTACCCCCATGGGAATAAGGCGTGATTTTATGTATGTATGCATGTATGTCTGAAATATTATACTTTAAGTTTAAACAATACATTCACAAAGATTTTTATGATGTACCAAAAGTTAAGAGCCGAGCGGGATTGAAAAAGCAAGGTGACATCTCTCGTCGATTCAACAGAATGCTATTTGGGTTATCGAGCAGGTAAGTAGTTGACTGTAACGTCAAACCCGTAAATGGAGCCACGGTCGCGTTAGTGCCGAACACAACCTAAAGAGTTATTCGTCGAGTGTGATTAGGGTTCGATGGCGCAGCGGTCAGCTCAGCCCCGTACCAAGGGGAAGGTCGCGGGTTTAAATCCCGCTCGGCTTTTAACTTTTAGGACTTTATAAAAATCTTTGTGATTTCCTTAAGAGTAGTAAAGACTATAAAATCAATAAAAATACATTCAGTTTTCAAGCATATAGGTTTTATATATTTAAGAGAAAAAATAAAAACAAGATTATAGATATTCAGTTTTTAAATAACATCCAAACAGAGAACAAACATCTATCACACACAAATATTTGTTCTCGGTGGGGATCCAACCACAGCCTACAGCGCAGAAGGCAGAGCTACTACCAACGGGGCTGTGAAGGCTGGTATTATAGCGGCACGTAACTTTAGCGCTGACCTTTATTGCGCAGAAGTCAAAAATAAGGTACCTGAGGGGGGCTAGCGGGATAAAGGGCGGGCGTGCGTAGCGCTGATTGGCTCTCCGATCGTATTTCCCTCCCCGCACCGATATCACACCCCGCGCACATCCAGTTTGCGTTCTCAATTGTATTGTTATTGACAAATTATATTTTTCTGTTTCTTACTCCCCATAAACTTGTTTAAAAATTATGTCTAATACAAATCTTTGGACATCTTACTATTTGACATTACATTAAAATAATGTCACCATCGTTATTTAGCTAATAATTACTTAAAGTTATAATTGTATTGTGTGCGGCGACAGTACACAGCTATCCCCTCCGCGTATCGCTCAGCTTTAGAGTTGTGTGCCGCTAGTTATATACGTACGTATGACGCGTTGGGCTCCACGATGTCGGGAATGCGGCCTAAGCCTCCGCTGTTCCAGCCTGGGCTATGCATTCTAGAAGCATTAAAAAAACTAACATACAATTATTGTTCTATTAGTTATAGTACAAATTACAATACGTACGCTACGCGGGTCGTGGCACGTCAAAAGCCTATCGGTTTCATTGGTTTAAAGAAAAAAAATAATGCGACACAAAAAATAAAAAGTCACACGTCGTTTGTGACTTGGGACCATCTCGAGAGGGTCCTTTGCAAACACCAACTTACAAAACCGGATCGTAATTGACGGAACAAACAATAAACATGCAAACATTACAACAAGATTTTATTTTGAATAAAAAACGAACTTATAGTTTCCAAAGTATAGTTTTATAATGAAGTCACTGAACTTATCGTATTTCACTTTTAAAGCTCTGTACCCGAAGTCGGAGTTTTGCTACCACATTACGTTACCAAATGTTGTTTTCGTTTCGCCTATTTGTCTCTCTCTATTGTATGGAGAAAATATGAGACGGCAAAAATACGTTACGTAGTTAGAATTTTTGTCTCATCTTTTCTCCATACAATAGACATAGACAAATTGGCAAAACGAAAACAACATTTGGTAACGAAATGTTGTAAACGCACTGGGACTTCGGGCTCAGACATCTATTAATATCGATATTAAAAATCGCAATTTTGCGTCGACCGCCATATTGAATTCAAAATGGCGGCATTTATAATCGTGCATTGTCATACAAGACTCAAACTCAAATTGCAGTTCAATCAGACATGAGAAGTGGTTTGGTTTACTTACACCAAAACTTGTCAAAGTAACTAAAAGCTTGTGAAATAATCTACAGTCAAACTTAGAACCTTTTCTTTTGAGCTAAAATTTAAGATTGGCTTCTGACGCGTCAGGACAAGCGGGGCGAGCGTAATGTATTTTAAGCCTAGTCTACGGACGCTAAAGGCTTGCGCACACCTAGGTCGTTGGCGATAACGATCAGTGAAACGCTGTCATATTTGACAGCGTGTCAAATTTGACCTAGGTGTGCGCAGGCCTTAAGAGTGCGCCACCCCTGAAGTTCGATAGACGCTGCTGTCATAGTATCTATTCTAGTATAGATAAACCAGTCTAAAAATGCACGCCTCTCCACCACGTTTACTTGACGTTGACTCACAGCAAAGTACTTAAAATTGATCCTTGTGATGTAAGTGATAAAGAACAATTTACTTTGACTGACTGAAGTAGTGGGACGTGCAGTTTAAGATTGGTTGACTGGCCTCTAGCTCAGTTGGCAGTAGCTCTGCCTTCTGCGCCGTAGGTCGTGGGTTCGATCCCCACCGAGAACAAATATTTGTGTGGTGAACATAAATGTTTGTTCTCTGTCTGGGTGTTATATTGTATTCTAAGTATGTATTTACAAAAAAAAAAATGTATTCAAGTATTATATCAGCTATCTGGTTCCCATATTACAAGCTCTGCTTAGTTTGGGGCTGGGGAGTGTTGTGTGAATTGTCCAGAATATTTATTTATTTATTTATTTATATCTACTACTTACTATTTTTGTACGTAGAGAAGCTTAGTTCCTGCTTTTGTTGTAAGACTTCAGTGGTTGCGCGAACTAGCCTGCTGTCATCATCATCATCAGCCTGAACCAGTCCACTGCTAGACATAGGCCTGCCCTATACATTTCCAGGAAGAACGATTCTGATACCTCTTTACCAACTTCCCGCGACCATTAATGTGCTAATCTCAAAAAAAGCGTATTTTAAATGCGTTGTTTTTCCGACAGAGTTGTCAATAGGCACGACGACTAATTTTCAAAATCTCTTCTATCATATTCAGAAGTATCTATTATGTCTAAAATATATCATATTTCTGTAGAAAATTAAGGTTTTTGTGCAATAAAAAGTACATTTAAATTGTCAAATTTAAATTGTCGTGCAAATATTTGTCCCCCCGCGGGAATGAACCAACTATTGCATCTAGCCACTGAGCTATAGAAGTCACCACAAGATGCGGTTTCGATTTCTACTAGTTTTGTAAATATTTATATAGCAAATTGCGCACTTGCAAGTTGAATAGAACATCGCAGGCGCATTAAAACTCGCTATTTCATGGAATTTAAAAATAAAATGTTTCTTCCCAAAATTCTTAATCCCACTAAAAAACTGCAAAACTGTAGCAAGTGTCAAAGTTGCCGGGAAGAGATCGCTCTTAGCGATAAAGTCGTCTATTTTATTACCAAGGTTTTGTTTCTATAATAGTAATATAGTATTAATCTTACAAGTATTTAATCTAAAGCATGCGATACACGGTTTGAAACCACAGTTACTACCAAGGTGACCTTGGTATAAACGCTTGTGTTGCACTATTACAAAGACGCCATTAGGCTCCTTATTTATCAAAATTTGAAAAGATTGGAGTTTGTAATGCACTTTAGTGTGCATTTGAAGAAAAAAAAGGAAAATAATATGGATGGAACGGTGGTTGAAGGAACGACTTTTCTTGAAGATTTTTATAATGTTTGTAATGTATGTCAAAAGTTAAGAACCGAGCGGGATTTGAACCCGCGACCTTCCCCTTGGTACGGGGCTGCGTTCACCGCTGCGCCATCGGATCCTAATCACACTTGACGAATAACTCTTAGGGACTGTTTGACTTTTTTTAAGTCATATAAATTTAATAAATCTACTGGATTTCGACGACATTCCTAACTTCTTGAGAATGGATAAAGAATGCCTGCGCTGTCATGCACGCGCGCATTACATCCGCGCTCGGCGCGTGCAGAGCCGCGATTGAGGTAGGAAAATTTGGTTTGAAACCACCATCTACACGGTTTAAGCCCTCTGTTTTAAACCATAATTTCAAACTGTGTAGCACATGCTTAACTAACATGCTATAAAAAGTTCTTTATATGAATGTATATTAAGTCAAACTCATGCACTTGACCTAGTAACTATAAGAGGGAGAATACCCTAATCCTAACCACTACAATTTAAATCTCTAAACTGAAGACTGCTGCTCATATCGCTATGTCGCTAAGTGAGTCTTTTAAACTGTTCTGTTATAAAATTGAGTAATTCGTCAGGTGAGGTTGTAAGGGAATGTCTATTAATAACCAAAGAACGAGCCTGTCCGGGTAGACAGGCTCGTTGGATGGCTAGAAATGTTTTGCTTAACCCAGTTTTTCGGTTGAATTTTTTCTTGACTGACGAACTGAATTAAATTTTTAATGATAGCAGTGTAAAAATAATCTATGTAGTTGGACGGTGGTAGTTTTTTTCTAAACCAACAACTTTTGTTCAGTTTTGACAACATTATTTCGCCATCATTAGCCTATTCGTATGCACTCTTGTCAGTGTCACGTTTGTCCAACATGTCGAAATGTCAAAATGTTTATGAAACTGCAAGTAATAGCTATGGGACCCTATGATTGGTCAATGCATTTAAGCAATTATGACGTTAGTAAAATTAACGGTAAATTTAAATTAGTAGTCGTTTTCGTATTCTCGTATCGTTAACACTTCACAAAGTTCACAAATTCATTTAATCATTTTCGTATCGAATATTGCATAGTCGGCAATTACTCCAGTCGCGAGTTATTTCTCTGTTATTCGCGCACGTCACAAGTTTTTACCCTAGTGGCCCCTGAAGCCCCCTGCAGAACCCTGGATTGCACCGGCCGCCCTTGCAAGCACCTGACGGAGGAAGAGGACGACCTGGCCAGTGACTCTGACACCACCAGAACCTTGCAGGTGCTCTGGCAGGAGTGCATTGAATGTCCTATCCGGGGCCTAGAGGTAAGTCAGTAGGGCCCAGTTACCACTATCGGTGCTATTAACTTGTGACTCTCTTTCTCGTGTCGATGCCATTGTTTAAATTCGCCTAATTATACTACAGTCCACTTAACCGTACATTTTGGTCCGTCAAGCCGGATATTCGTGATATAGCTGCCTATGGATATTTTGGTCCTGCTAGTCTGATATCGTAAATTTACTGCGTAAAGACATTTTGGCCATTCGAGGCCGCTTAATTCGTGTAAAAGTTGCCTACGGACATTTTGAACCGTTGAGCCGTAAATCTTTACTAATTAACTGGATTTGTTGATCGATTGAACCGTATTTATTGTTAGAGATAACTACGGATATTTGTGTTGTGTGTTCGATAGCCCGAATAGTTGATAAAGTTACCTGCGACACATTTTTTAGTTTGTCGATTCGTTTGTTGTGACGTACGGTACATTTTCATCATTCGAGGCACATAGAACTTGATTTTAGTGACCTTGAGCATTCTAGAATACTTTGTTCGTATCGTTTTTAGTGTAATTTCATTTTGTCGTTTCGGAAATTAAATAAAAGCGTAGGGTATTTCTATTTTGCTAAGAGTCATAGTCAAATCAGTTAAATTTTGTTTTTTTTTTGTATTGTCGTTGGTTTTGATTTGGAGGTTTGTTAACTGTCAGTCAATTTTTCGTTGTCGTGCCAAAGTCAACTCGTGACTTTGACGTTTTGTCGTTTGTCTTGACACATTATCAAATCTCGTTCAAACCATTCATTTCGTTCGTTCATTACGTGTAAATAACGGATAGTAGTAATAGTGTTCCTCCAAGGTAAAATCGCGTACTTAATAGAACTTTGTCTATGCATATTTTCGTACGTAAAAATAGTAAATTGGTTGTTTTGTTTACGTTTGTTGTGGAACTTTTCCCAACTTTATAACTTTGTTTAACGTTAGAATTTGGACGGTCTTCCTTCACAAATGCCTACGGATAAACATGCCGGTTGTGAGGAAGTGATGCTGGGTGACGCAGACAGAGTTGCCCGCGACTACGCAATGATGAGGATTGAATTGTTGGATGCCTCGGATTTAGTCGGTGTTTGCGAACGAGACATCGCTCCAATTATTTCGGAGTTTCACGCTGCTCAACAAAGGTTGTTGTTTATAACTCCTACAGCTGATCGAACTACGGAGTTTTTATGTACGGTTGATTTCGACACCAAGGTACGCAGTATTAGGAGCCGGTTAGTACAGACTAATGTTAAACAAATTAAATCTAGTTGCATAGCTAAACTTAATAAAGTTAGGAAACCTAAACTGACTTTGTCATTCAATGGCAAGTTGGAGGACTGGGGTTCATTTATAGAATTGTATGACACACTCATACACAAAAGGGATTTGCCTGATGTGGAAAAACTACACTATCTTCTGACTAGTGTGCAAGGTTTGGCCTATGACCTGATAAAAAACTACCCAATTTCGGATGCAAGTTACTTGTTAGCATATCAAACTTTGCATAAATATTTTGATCGGGAGAAGGTCGTTGAGGTTAATATCGTTGAGGAAGCTTGTGCGCAGCGGTTAGGAGTAGAGGTAAATTCCTGTGCCCAGTCGGTGAATGCTATTGTCCCAACTAGTGGGAATTCGTTACCTAAATTACATTTGGAGGTTTCTGTTTACTCGGAGATGCCAGCCAGGAAAATTGACATTTCTACGGGGCATCTTAAAAAATATTTGAACGTTTCCGATCCTGTTTTGTTTAATCCAGGACCGGATGATAGTTTAGTCAGCGCTAACATTCGTTTCGGCATTGAAACCCACTGTCATTCCCACTTTCGTTGGGGGATCACAGATGGGTAAATGCATAGTTGATGTTGACTCTTTTTGTTGTCGTTGCAATTCTGATAGCCATCAGAAAAATTGCATTTTCGTTTCGAACCTGTCGGTAGGTAATCCGGTCATCAGGTGTCGGGAGTCGGACATTGTCGGTCCGCCCAAACCTCTAGCTCTGCCCAAAGAAGAGTTGCCATGTGAACATCACATGTCTTCTTATCGTCGAACTCCTCCGGACAGGCTAGTGGTACACCTGACTGGTGCTAAACCTCAGTGTAAACTTTCGTTGTCGTCTTCTAGGGAAATTGCTGTCAAGCATTGCTTTAACCTAGCAAGAAAATCCCATGTGAACCCTCATTTCAGGATGGTTCATGGTGAACTTGAGACCGGCCATCTAACTAAAGTGGTCTCATGGATGAGATCGCTCCTTTGTCGTCAGATGTCGGTCAGGTGATTGATATTCCCAATCGTGGGAATTTGCGCCTTAGTTTGGCTACCGGGCCGCCGCCGCTTCGATCAGTTCTCGCGTCTTGTGCATCGAATGCGGACGGTAGGACTTTGAAGGACTTGTCGCTGCCTACTCCTAAGGTTAAAGAGAGTGGGATCAATTGCCTGATCCGACCGCTGCCTCGTGGCTTCGTTCCGGCTTCTATGGTCCCTCGGTTTCACGGTTTCTGTGAAGCGTCTGGACGTGGGTACTGCGCCGCCATCTACGGTTGCGCCGCTGGCAAAAGATCGTTTGTCGGAGTGCGCTTGATGGCAGCGGGTCTTTTGTCGGAGTTCATTTCGCCTGTTGCTGTCACGTCGGATGGAATCCAGTTTGTCGCCAACAATTTCGTTTTGTTTGACTCCAGTGTTGCCATGACCTGGATCAAATCTTGTCCGTCACGCTGGAGTAGCTCTGTCGCTAATCGAGTGACCGAGAACCTGGACTACATACCTCCTGATCGTTGCCATTATGTCTCTGTAACTGACTGTCCAGCTGATAATAGCTCTCGTCGGTTACCACCCACGGACTTGGACCCGTGTGAGCCATGGTGGTCGGGGCCTACATGGTTGTCGATTCCTTTGGATAGTTGGCCACAGTCATCAAGCTTTTGCGATGGGTCTGCTTTGGGTGAAAAGATGCCAAGCTTATCTACGGCTATTAACGCCGCTCTTGTCAACAGCCTTTTCAGTCGTTTCTCTTCCTGCAGAAAGTTTTGCCCTTTCTTGGATGAAGGTGGTTTGGTGAGGGTGGGCGGTCGTTGCATCCTTTGCCAGCTTGGCTGTGATCAGCAGCACCCTTTCTTGCTCCCTCGAACCCGTCGACTCACCTCGCTAATAGTCAATGACTACTCTCATAAATTTTGGCACCCGGGACTGCAACTGCTACAGAATATGCTCACTCGCGAGTTTTGGGTTTTGTCACCAAAGCGGACAATTCGGTCCGTGATTCTGTCGCGCATGCATTGTCTCCAGGTGAACCTTCGTCCTGTTATCCCTCGTCGAATGCGGGAACTTCCGGTTTCTCGAACAAACCAGCTGAAGTCCTTGTCGCTTGCTTCAGTTGACTTTGCCGGCCCATTTGATATTTCGTTGGGATGTAGCCGAGGTAAGTGCACGTACAATCGGTACGTTTGCCTTTTCGTATGCCCTGCCACGATGACAGTGCACTTAGAGCTCGTTCCGGAGTTCTCATTGGAGGCCTATTTAGCCTATCTTAGGCGGTTAATAATTCGGAAAGATTGTTACTTTCGGTTGGTGTCCGATCGAGGCAGGACCTTCGTTGTGACCGGTGGCCTGTTGAATGGTTTGATGTCTTTAGCTACACAAGCTGAGCAAGTGGAGTTCGTTGTGCACCCCCCAGGCAGCCCCCATTCGTCGGGCTTCGCTGAGGCTGGTGGCAGATCAACAGAAGCTCACCTTGCTCGTATTGTGGTTCGACAGCTTCTGACGTACAAATTCAAAACGCTGCTGGCACCGAGCGAGGCTCTGCTGTCCCTCTTGAATGTGGACCCAAACGACCTATCAGTTTTAATCTCCAGTCATTTTTCAACTGCATGCCTAATGGTTTACTGGATCGTATCGTTTTCGTTAGTTTCCTCTCATCGAGTGAGGGAAGCACCTTGTTCTCGCATGAGTCGAATGAAACTTTTCTCGCTTTCTTCAGTCAACTCCATCGCTGTCGATCCGCTCGGCATTTCTTTCGCCCGCCGAACAGTTAGGACGTCCCCATGGGCACATTTACGTCCTTTCGCAGCTTTCGTGCGGAAGCAACTTATTTGGAGCTCGCTTTTGAGCTTGTGTTAGAGGTTTATCAAGCCTCCCTTATGCCTGCAGGCGCTTTTTTCGTTACGCCTGTCGGTTTTTATTTTAATTTTTCGTTGTTTATTACAATTTTGTTGTCGTTTCGTTTTGTTTTGAATTTTATTGACGCCATGATATCAGGTCAGCGTTAAATTGGCTTAGTGTTCTAACACATTTTATTATTAATTTGTTGTAAGCTCCATGATTTTGTCGTTGTCATTGGTCTTATAATAACTTGGTTAAAATACTGTGTATTTTGGTGGTCGGAATGTTCAGTTTTGACAACATTATTTCGCCATCATTAGCCTATTCGTATGCACTCTTGTCAGTGTCACGTTTGTCCAACATGTCGAAATGTCAAAATGTTTAAGAAACTGCAAGTAATAGCTATGGGACCCTATGATTGGTCAATGCATTTCAGCAATTATGACGTTAGTAAAATTAACGGTAAATTTAAATTAGTAGTCGTTTTCGTATTCTCGTATCGTTAACACTTCACAAAGTTCACAAATTCATTTAATCATTTTCGTATCGAATATTGCATAGTCGGCAATTACTCCAGTCGCGAGTTATTTCTCTGTTAATCGCGCACGTCACAAGTTTTTACCCTAGTGGCCCCTGAAGCCCCCTGCAGAACCCTGGATTGCACCGGCCGCCCTTGCAAGCACCTGACGGAGGAAGAGGACGACCTGGCCAGTGACTCTGACACCACCAGAACCTTGCAGGTGCTCTGGCAGGAGTGCATTGAATGTCCTATCCGGGGCCTAGAGGTAAGTCAGTAGGGCCCAGTTACCACTATCGGTGCTATTAACTTGTGACTCTCTTTCTCGTGTCGATTCCATTGTTTAAATTCGCCTAATTATACTACAGTCCACTTAACCGTGCAACTTTTTGGTTGATATTTGTATCAACAAAATTTGTTATTTTTACACTGCTATCATTAAAATTTTAATCTAGTTTGTCAGTCAAGAAAAAATTTAACCGAAAAACTGGGTTAAGAAAAACATCCAGCCATCCAACTGGGTGGACAAGCTCGTTGGTTGCTTCGTAGTAATAGACATTCCCTTACAACCTCACCTGACTTATTTAATAAGGTTGTCTAAAAACTAAATCTATTCAGTGTAAAAATAATAAGCAAGGAAAAACGACTTACTCAGCCCCCCTTTCCATTCTCACAGGCTTTGAAAGCGGCCTGATCAGACTCCGATGCATGAGATTTGAGTTCCTGCCTCTGTTATTGACCCGAGCGGAACGGCTCTCCCACCTATAGTTACGGGTTTCCGGATCCCTGGAAAGTTCTGCTGGTTCTGGATCACTAGAAATGATAACAATCCTGTGTTATTGCATCTTGTAAAACTTCTGTAGGTACCTACTTAAATCTAATTCTAATTGATTTGGGGGAATAAGATCTGCACAGGCCCCTGTTTAATAAAGCTGACAATCTGACATATATGTCCAAAAACGACAAAATTGTGGAATTGTCGCGCTTTTGTGACATATTTATCACTTTTATTTTTATTATTAGCCTAAGCGCGACAATTCCACAATTTTGTCGCTTTTTGACATATATGGCCAATTGTCAGCTTTATTAAATAAAAAAATGAAAAAAAAAATGAAATAGGGGCCTGATGTCCCGCGATGGGGTGTATTGTGCATTGTCCCCCTGCCAAACTTCACCCCAGCCAGCCCAACTCCTTAAAATGAAGGAGTAGGACTTTGGGTCGGGGTGGCAGCAATGTTCCAGTAAACCGGATGGATGTGGATAGGTACCTACCTATTTATTTTTATTCTCTTTTGCAATCTAAATTGTTTTATTATGTATTGTGTGGTTTTGAAATCCATGGCATTACTGTGCTCTAACAAAAGACCAGCGTTAGTTTTGAGTCAAATAACTTCACGCTGAGTCAGAGACTGTTTGGCAGCTCTTCGATCTTTGTCTCTCTTGTAGGCATGTATAGAGTGTACCTTAAATTGCTAAATTTCTGTGAATAAATATGTTTTCTTTGAAATTGGTTTTTAGGCGACTTTAAAATTAGTAACAGTAACACATTTCAGGTTTTTTAAACAATACTTATTGTGCTAATATGAAGATAAATCAAACTATACTCACTCTTCACTGTCCCCACAGTCTGCAAATAAGAGCTCTTTAAATATGACTCTTTTGTCCAAATCTTCGGGTTTTTGAGGCCTTGGTCCCATCGGCTTAGGTGGAAGGTCCTGGATTGGAGGCTGAGGATGCTTCGGGCCGACGTTGAAATTACTCGACCCTAGCGGACCTGGTTGTCTTTCAGCGGGCGGACCCCACAAATTATATTCAGCGAACACCTGCCGAGGATAGTCTTCGGCCATCTTTTTTTCTAATGCCAAACACCAGAACACCTAAACTCAAGCTCAAGAGCCGAAGGTAGGGCCGACCTGTGACTTACCGAGTAAAATGCATCGATCGCACGCACGAACAAATGCAGTACCCGAAGTCAGAGTTTTGCTACCACATTTCGTTACCAAATGTTGTTTTCGTTTCGCCTATTTGTCTCTTTCTATTGCATGGAGAAAATATGAGACGGCAAAAATACGTTGCGTAGTTAGAGTTGTTGTCTCATCTTTTCTCCATACAATAGACAGAGACAAATAGGCGAAACGAAAACAACATTTGGTAACGAAATGTTGTAAATGCACTGGGACTTCGGGTACAGTTCTGCACAAATGTCATTTTTTGTTATGACATTGACGTTGACTTGACTGTTGACTGCAGTTTCTTTTTGTTGGTCCCGTTCTTTATCAGATTTGCATGGATTCTAAACTTGGTCAATTTTTTAAACTTTCTTTTACTTTTTGTTAATTTTTTAAACTCGATAAACTTACGTTTGCGAGGTAGTATAATGAAGCAACTCACAAGCGGTGATTTTAAAGACTCTAGTGTGGTCTTAGCTTAGTCAAAAGTGTTCTATTATCATAAAACGGGGTAGTATTAAAAAAAAACTTGCATAAAGGTCCATCCATTGAGATGCTTAAAGCAGCTTCATTCTACCATCGTACCTACCTACTGCTCACCATCCGCGGCCAGCCAAGATGATCGCGCAGCGCACGTTTACCAGAACTGCTGATATTTACAGACCAATAGAACCTACAGGATTTCAAAAATGGGCTTTTTAAAGGGTCGTCAACGTATTGCAGGCGTCCTTGGCTATAAAGGCCGGTGCCGTGAGCTTCTCAGCCTATTTTCATGTAAAAAAAACTTTTAACAGTGGGCAGGTACCTAGTTACTCAATAAATCAATGAAAAAATACAACATATATTTTCAACATTTATTACTACAGTAAACTAATAACTAAGTAAAACATTACACAAGTTCTTATAAATAAATCATGATTTAAATACATACGTAACAAAATTCTCAAAACTAGTTGCGCTTAAGAATGAATAGGTTTAAATAAAATGTAGGTTGTTGAACCTAGTCTAATGTTTTACTTCACTTGATTGCTTGAACTAAAATGTATCGTAGATAAGAAACTTCAACTATCACTTTTCACTCAAATTAGTACGGATTTATTCCTCTGGCTCTTATCGTCTCTATCTAAATTATCGCTTGTTGGGCCGAAAACCAGAGGTCTTAACAAGTTTTTTGGCTAACCTAACCCCAGTAATGATCAATGGGGTGGAACACGTAAAGCTGGGAACAAATTATCGGACGCGGCTGACAGCCGCGACTGATAAGTGTGCACAGTCAAAATCATCCAGCAAGCCAGATTTCTGTCGGACGTCCGAACGCTCAAGGTTACGTCCGCGGCTTACATCCGGCTGTCAGCCGCGTCAGTCAGCTGCGACGTCCCAGCTTTAAACTGGGAACAAATTATCGGACGCGATATCACGATACACTGAATTGTGCAAACTATCGGATGTAAGCCGCGGACGTAACCTTGAGCGTTCGGACGTCCGACAGAAATCTGGCTCGCTGGATGTTTTTGACTGTGCACACTTATCAGTCGCGGCTGTCAGCCGCGTCCGATAATTTGTTCCCAGCTTTAAGCTTTTTGTAGATGGCAGCACGAGCGATTAACCCATTGTTCAGTGTGGAGAATGCCAGTTCAAATACTTAACTGTCAAATTTACGCATCAATCATATTATTACTTTACGTTTGCAGTGTACACTAACAATAAAATTGGCAAAAGTTGACATGCCCAAGCAACTTCCAACGTGGAAAAATTTACCGAATGGACAAATGCAATATAATAAGAACAAGTAGAAGAGATGAAAGGCGATTATGCGCCGTTTGTATGGAGCCGCTGTGGCCAGTTTGTGCCGCGGCAACGGCCAAAAGGGCTGCCCCTTTATGACAATATTTTCCATCGCTAGATAAAAAACGTAATAATCGAAATATTATCTGCGACAGTGTAAAAGGGCCTTTACAATTTCACAGTGGAAAAAACTGGATTCGTTTTAACTGGGTGTACATTAACCGGACCCCATATCAATCGGTGTGGCTATCTACAGAAAGCAAAGCATTTCCTCCCCATTGATCGTGTAGTCTCATCCCCTCTATTCCGTCATCCAGTAGAACCTAGAGCCCATTCTAGCAGGTTTGCGTTCAGCGTCGTCCGGCAACGAGGGAGTGGCATCTGGGTACTCCGCTTTGGGCACTGGCAGCGGCTTTGGTCTGAAATTATAAATAACAAATTAAATAAATATGTTGAGGAATAAATGAAAGGAATAACATCCATCCACACCATCCTGAGCGTTTTTGCCAGTAGGTTTGATTATTTATTGTTTATCTTATACCTTTAAACGAGAAAATCTTGTATATATATACAGGGTGGCCCAAAAGTCGTGGATCAAATGCAACTAGGGGTTAGATGGGGTCATCAGCGGCAAAAAGTTGTTCTACGGGTGGTCTTTAACGTCAACCCCTGCAGAGTTATAATTTTTTTTGTGTTTTATGAGAAAATTGCCATTTTTTAACTAATTCTTATTAAAATTCGAAAAAATGTACATCCTGTATTTTTTTTATTATTTTTACCAGATTGGTGCTGATGAGTCCTTGCGTTAGACATGTTATTTATGGTTGTTTATTGGGTGTGTTGAAGATAATATTAAGTTTTACGATTTTCTTTTTTCTCAAATCATAACTTTTTATTTACTACTGTGAAAAAAAAATACTCTACCGAAAAGTGACCCTGTATTACAAGTTTTGGCGCATTTAATAGGGATTCTGAAAAGGTATTACACATGGCCATGAGAGGCTCTAATATTTTTCTAGAACAAAAAAACAAAACAACGATTGGGAATTAATTGTTTTATTAAGCAAATCATTTTACAATAAATGCTCAAAATTCCTGCCTCTGACCATAATACATAATCTGCAACGTCTCATAAAATTCCTACGTAACCTACGGAATGCACCTCTGTTGTTAATAACTTGTACCCTAGCAAATTCGAGCTTTTGTCGTAGTTCTTGTTCGCTATTGTTCTCTCCTTGGTATAAACTACTTCTTTAAAATAGCACCAAAGAAAAAAATCTATTGGATTTAAATCGGGCGATTGGGGTGGCCATGCAATATGTCCGCCTCGACCAATCCACCGGTTGGGGAAGCGCTCGTTCAAATGATCTCTAACTGCTCGAGCGTAGTGAGGTGGGGCGCCATCATGTTGCAGCCACATTTCTGCTATTCTTTCTTCTGGAACTTCAGCTTCGTTAAGAATAAGGTTTAAATTAATTTGCAAAAAATTTAAATACTGAGCACCATTCAGCCTTGCTGGCATTTCATGGAGCACCAACTGCTCGCAGCGTCAACTGTAGTCCGGAAAACGATCACGGTTAGGGTAGCGTTGACGGTATTCCCTGGCAGCAGCCCGGCCATTACCGTCGCAAAAGCCATACAGGTAATGCATTTCTGCATACTCCCGTTGGGTGTATTCTCTCCTCGCAGCAGCCATCTGTCCACTTTTGTAGCCAATCCAAACCGGCCTTTTATTGACAAAGACTCTCTGCCTCTCTCTTACACTAACCATTTATAGTGTAAAAGAGAGGCAGAGAGTCTTTTTAATCAATTGTATTACTTTTTTTTTGTAAAAGAGCAGCAAAGAGTCCCTGTCATTATTCGTTTTTTTTTTAAATAATAGATAGCTAAGCATTTGGCTGCCATCACACCTGATAGAAAGTGAAGATGCAGCCTAAGATGGAGCATCAGTCTGGATGGTAGATGGAGTTCCAGTTTATTTCTAAATAAGCCTAACCGCGTTTTATGGTTGGGTTAACTTTGGCCTTGCTACGAATAATCGTCCTTGACAGATATCAAAGCCACGCATAGCCATGTGTAATACCTTTTCAGAATCCCTATTAAATGCGCCAAAACTTGTAATACAGGGTCACTTTTCAGTAGAGTATTTTTTTTTCACAGTGGGGTCCGAAGTAAATGAAAAGTTATGATTTGAGAAAAAAGCAAATCGTAAAACTTAATATTATCTTCAACACACCCAATAAACAATCATAAATAGCATGTCTAACGCAAGGGCTCATAAATACCAATCTAGTGAAAATAATAAAAAAAATACAGGATGTAGATTTTTTCGAATTTTAATAGGAATTAGTTAAAAAAAGTCAATTTTCTCATAAAACACAAAATAAATTATAACTCTGCAGGGGTTGACGTTAAAGACCACCCGTAGAACAACTTTTTGCCGCTGATGACCCCATCTAACCCCTAGTTGCGTTTGATCCACGACTTTTGGGCCACCCTGTATATATATATTTAGGATCTCGGAAACTGAGCCAACAATTTTCACGAAATTTACTATACAAGGGTTTTTGGGGGGCGATAAATCGATCTAGCTAGGATTCATTTTTAGAAAATGACGAGAACTTGGTGTTTTGCAATAATCAAACATAAACTCAATATACGACTGTTCCTGCCATCTATTGGCGGTTGTGAGCAACTAACTGCAAGCTAGAAGGCGTTGTTAATTAAAAATAATGCAGTAAAGATACGACTCTTCCTGACATCTATTGCCGGTATGTTTATTTAATTAAACAAAATGCTGTTTGGGCTTACAGCTCATGCCAAAGCGCCCAAATGCTAAGAACATCTCATCATACATAATATACTTAGCTTAAATTGTCATTACATGAACTCTTGCGATATGGTTCATGTAATGACAAGCAAAATTACACATTCAAAGGCTACAGTCCGGCAAGTATAACTTGGCGGGTCTGAAGTGAGCTGTTCGATCGTTATTGGCCAATGACTGATGGAAGATTGGCCAAACGGCTAGCTTCAGACCCGCCAAGTTATACTTGCCGGACTGTACATGCTGCGGGGTTCTCTCCATACATGTATGCGTACCTATAGGTAAATTAGTAGTTATAGTAATTAGTAGTTACAGTAATAAGGTACTACTAACAATAGATTTATAAGTTGTACTAACAAAATGATCCTATGTTGACCGAAATAAATGAATTAATAATAAGTTTTTTTTAGGGTTCCATAGCCAAATGGCAAAAACGGAACACTTAGAGATTCGTCATGTTTGTCTGTCCGTCTGTATGTCACAGCCACTTTTTGGCGTGATAACGTCTTATAATTCGATGAATGTGGCGTTTCCTCGCTCTGAGGCGTTCCATTTAAGGCTTGAAGTGCAAGCGAGAGCGCGGAACGAGCGACAAAGAGGCACGCACGGCCTCCGCGTTCGGCAGCGTTCAGCTGTATGACGTTGTCACGTTCAACTATCGTCAGTAAACCGACTTTACAGACAACCGATTTTTTTTCCGAAACTACAAGTACTGTACTGTTGGAACTTAGTAAGTAGATGTATTCTGTGAACTGCATTTTTTCATCAAACCCATCAAACATTGTGTGAGGTATCTATGGATTGGTCTTCAAAACATCGACATTATTATGATTGTAGTACATTATAACTTGATGCTTCAAATGTTATTTTGAAGTTTCTAATATAAGTTTTGACGTACCTTGTGGTGGCATGGACGCGCGCTTCAGTAAAGTAGCCAAAGCTGGGACGCTCGAGGTTCAGCTTATCCAGCATGCACTGATCAAACACTCCTTGGGTGTTCCGGCATCTGGAGATCAAAATATGGTGTATTTGACAAAAAAATAATAACTGTAAAACATTTGCTCAGTTAATACTTGTAGTGTAGTATTAAGTAATTTTTCATATGTACTCATAGTAAAAATGCAACGTGTGTGGTATTACGAACACAATAACAAAGTGTCGTCATCATAAATAGAGACAGTAAGAAAAGTGTTAGTGGACACATTCTTAGTTGTAGATTACTTTAGAAATTTAGGTCAATGAAAAATTACTTATTAGCCGGAATTTGGCTAGATTGTAATATTATTAGAGTAGGTTATGATAATGAAACATAGCGTACACTAATTCTAAAAAAAAAAAAATTAATACTTGAATGACCCAGAGAGACATGTAGGCGAAACGCATTGTTCAAACAGATCGATTAACACTCAGACTAGGAGTACAGATGAGAGCACTGGTGGTCCAGTGGTAGCGGCCCCGCCTTCCAATGCTAAGGTCGCGGGTTTAAATCCAGTCGTATACCAATGAGTTTTTCTGTCCAAAAATGTATGTGCACTATGCCAAAACTCTCAAACGGTGAACGAAAAAATTGTGAGGAAACCGGCGTGTCGCAGAACCTACAAAAGTTCGAACAACATGTGACAAGCGTCACGCAAAAAGGATCCACCAGCGGCCTACTTGCAGAAACCAGTTCGCACAACAAGTGCACTCTTTTTTTTGTTTTTTTTTAGCAATAGTGCACGCTAGTTTTATAACCTACTCTAATAATATCACAATCTAGCCAAAATTTAGGCTAATAAGTATTTTGTCATTGACCTAAATTTCTAAAGTAAACTACTACTAAGAAAGTGTGCATTATGAATTTTTTTAGGGGTACAGAATGCAAAGTTAAACTAAAACTTACTGTTTCAATCCGAAATCTCCCGAGCTCTTATCAACACAGGTAGTATATTGAGCAAACTGCTCTTTGCAAGCATTCTTCACTTTCCGGAAGAACTCCATTGTACATGCTGTGACGGCTTTCCCTTCGTTGATGCATTTGGAAGCGTCATTCTCCTCTAAGCGACAGAGCATAAACTCCTGGAATTTTTAATATAACTAATTATTGTAAGCCTTCTATGTTCTATGACTGCTAGACAAATAAAATGTGGCAATTAACCCGTTCCTTCCACTCGTCTCGTTCTTCACCCAAACTCGGCCACTCCCTGCAGAACGCGGCCAGGTCATCCCGCCAACACTTCCTGGGTCTGCCTCAGCGGCGATTTCCATCAGCAGGGACCCACTCTGTGCTGGCTTTGGCCCATTTATCAGGTTAAAGAAGTTTTTAATTAATGTTTATTCCAATATTATTACTTATTACTATTATTTCTCTAACTGCATGATAAGGAGATAAAACTTTTGTGTTATGGTAACAGAACAGACACGAAAATATGTATAAAATAAATTGTGCCCAATATAAAAATCACTTTAATGTACATAGGTAATATAGTCTACGTGCAATGAAGCAGCAAAATATTAAAGGAACTCTATTAACCAGTAACTCAACAACTGTGTGCTGTTGAGTTACTGGTTAATAGAGTTCCTTTTAAGTTAAAAATTTATTGCAAAATCAAAACATAACCTCTGCATTGTTATGCAATCAATTGCTGCTGTAATACGTAAATAAACAAAGTAATGAAAGAAAAGTTCCCTAGATTATGTATAGCTACTGTAAATGTGCATTTACTTACATTATTCGCCTGTTCACAATATTTTCCGAGGTGGAAAGATGCAGCCATCAAAGTTGAAGTAGATAAATTGACCTCATTCACGGTCAATTCCGACTCCTCCGGCAACACCACGTCTTTGGTGACAACCATTTTTATATTTGTATCGATTCACAACGAATTTATATGTAAATAGCCGAAATAAAAAGGAAAATTCTTCCACAAAAGTGGTAGAAGAATTTTTAGGTATAATGCCGCTATAAACAGAGGTAAGGTAAATCGTTGCCAGAGTGAAATGTACGATACGAAAATACACGGGTGGAAAAGAAGTAAAACATACAAATTGCACAAATGTGGCTTTTAAAACTAGTTGGATTATATTCCAACCAACCAGCTGACTGACACTGACGTTTACTATGTTACGTTTCGTTCCACGAAGTTTAGTTTCTTCATTGATTTCATTCTCGTCTATCGTAGGGTCGTCGTCGCGCGTCATCGTCGGCCATTATCTTATCTGTGACCAAACACTTGTGACTTGTGGTGTGTGGGTTCGAAACTAAGAGAACTCGTGAAGAACCAGGGTTATTTGTATACTCCGTAACTAATTTTATACATTCTTTGTGAAGAACTTACTTCATGGGAACCTTACAATAAATTCATTAATAAACACGACGTAAAACTATATACTCACCAGTGTTTAAAAAAATATAAGTACTTAGTTGATAGCGGTAGATTAAGTCACATGGATCACTCTACTAACCTACTTAATAGTCTACTCTAGAATTAAGTGAAATTATTTTTGTGGGCACACGATATATTTATTTCAATAAACAATGACTAGATGATAAACAAGGAAATTACTTAAACGGCGATAGCAGAATGTCCAGACGTGCGTCGCTTCCGAATGTTTCTATTTCATGTTTTGTAGTTGCTTGTAATAATTCTCCTTTTGTCCATCTAAATCATCTGAAAAAATAATATTTTAAGTACATTAGTCCTCTAGCGAACGACGCGACGCGACGTCTTGCTTATTTCTAAACATGGTCTAAGCCTTTTAAAATGTTGTCAAACCACGTTCAAATAGACGTTGTGTTTATAATGTTATTTTGAATTTTAGCTACCGAAAACCTATTTTACAAATGTATTTTAAGAGCGCATCGTGCGAAAATTTGAGATTAAAAAAAAAAATTCATAACTAAGTGACATTTTAAAAATCGCAAAAGGACTAATTGTAGACTATACATTTGAGATTAATGCGAATTTAAGTGTGGTAAAAAAATATACTATTTAACATGACATTCTATTAAATCTTTAATTTGATTACGAAAATTTGAGATTTAAATTAAATATTTAAATCTCAAATTTTCGCACGAAGCGCTCTTAAGTTTTGCGTGGTAGAACCATTATCAGTGAGTACCTACCTACCTACACATACCTACAAAGGAAAAAGTTGAAGGTACCTCCAACATAGAGAGGCAAGTAAAGATAATTTGAACTGACCTTCATAAACTTCATTTTCTATTGGTAATCTGTAGAGTTTCGGGATATCAAATCTGTTTTCCTGAAAAAACAAGAAGTTTCATAAACTATACTGCCATGCATCCACGTGCCAGTTATTTCACCGGCACCCGCACCCTTCGAACCGAAGCACAGCGTCGCTGCTTGGCGGTACAAATAGGCATGGTTTCCCGGACGAGCCCTTCACAAAACAAAAGAGCTCTACTACTGCTAGCCTTTTTAGTCCCTTCAATAGTAACTTAATAACCGAACCGAAAAACTTTGCCTTATGGCATTTGAAACTACAGGGTTATTCATAATTAGCTGCAAATACTCAGGAATAAGGTTCAACAAATAAAATAAAAATATTTATGAAATGATTTTTTTTAAGTTTTGATTTAAGTTTTTGTATAAAATTTTTATTTTTATTAACTTTTTTACGGCTATTGCATAATGATTGTCATGGAGAACAGGACGATGACCCACCCAGGCGGTGACTGAACGCAGAGTGTCGCTCACGCTCACGGCACGCGGGCGCGGATCAAAAGTCAAAATAGGTCAGGCGCCAATGATTCCAAAGGATATTCTTTATCGATTTTCTCGGGATTTTCATAACAAAACTTAAAAAAAATCATTTCATAAATATTTTTTATTTTATTTGTTGAACCTAATTCCTGAGTATTTGCAGCTAATTATGAATAGCCCTGTATATTAGTCACAGAATCATTAAGGTTGAATCCTTAGCGAGTTAAAAAATTCTTACCGAATCGTAATTCCTCCTTCCCATCCGTGGTATATTCTTGTTAGTTTTTATAACATATCCCATCTCGTCTCCTTCATAGGGATCTTCATTGCTCCTCCCAACCCTTGGCACATTATTCGGTTTTATAAAAGATCCTTCGATCAACAACACTAGGCAGAATGCCACAAAAACAATAGCCAACTTGGCGGACATTTTGAAATCAGTAAAAAATGGCGGGATGTTGCTTGAAGTGGGCTCGGAAACTGTTTGGTGTTTTGTTGAAAATTGCAGTGCGTTTTATACGAAAATGTTTCGATTAGGCCCGTATATCGCAAATCTTATTCCAGATCATTGATGCTAGATGGAATACTAAGCAGGAGATTTATATCTTGATGTGGGTAGATTACTATCAAATGTTGCATGCTTTCTCGGTACATTCTACGACAGAAGTAGATTGTCAGTTTGCGTTATTTAATGCTTTGTTATAGTCAGTTTGCAAGCAAAACCTAGATTGCCTAGTAGAACACTTACATTGGACATTTATCATCTTTTCAACATTATTTTTACAATAAATAAATTGACTTTGAAAAGCGACAATGTAGACGAGCAGATAAATCAAACAAAATTTACAACAAACTATCCTTTATTTCAATCATACAACATTGTAGTCTTTAATTATTTACATAAGTATTGGTATGCAATGCACGACACATTTGGCAAACATAAACATTCATTCAAAACCTAGCAACTATGATCTTAAAACAAAACCTAGCACTACGAGTAGGTTACTTACTCATAGTGCTAGGTACTAAATAATCAAATAAAAAGCGCCACTAATCAAATTCTAATGAGGCTTTTAAACGGGCTATGTTTTACGGCAAATATTGGTGTCCCTCTCTGACTCACATGTTAGACAGGGACACCAATAGTTGCCGGCAACAACAGTAAAACATGGCCCGTTTAGAAACCCCATTGTAGAATTATTACCGACGCCATTTTGGATTCGTGCGCGTGCTATTTTTAAAACGTTCTAAAAGTACAGTCTGTAACAAATCATAACAACACAACACTGTCAGCACAACACTGTAACAAATCATAGTTAAAATAAAAAAAAACATGTCCGATACATTAAACATTAATTTTGTATCATTTCTATCAGTGCACATTATTATGTTTCGTTCGTAGTATAGATAGTGCAATCCACGAAGGCGCGCCCCACTATTCCTCCTAACCGTTTATAGTATGTGTTCAAGCTTCCGTCAATGTTTGAGTGTTATCGGTACACACTAATTACCTATGAGTGCACACGCACACTACAATGAATAGACTACGGTTCACGACTGCCGCTCGGAGCAAACTCCCCGCACCTCGCGAGGGGCGCGTCTTCGTGAATTGCACTATCTATACATCTGTATAACACAAGATGTTATTTGATTCGTCAATCATTCTTGAAACGGGTCTTGGGTCATATTTTTTTTTATACAATTAGCTGATGGAACATTCGATTGACCCACCTGATGTAAGTGGTAACCGTCGCCTGAAGTATTGCTTCGTAGGTCATGCTCTGCATCTATCAACTTGAGGCATACAGATTTACAGCCTCACATACCAGTAATTTCAATTTACAATAATCTTTGACAACCGTTGGGAAATAAAGGTTCTCGAATGGCGACCACGAACCGGAAGACGAAACGTAGGGCGCCGACCCACCAGATAGACCGACGCCATTGTTAAGATCGCGGGAAGTCGGTGGATGGAAAGGGCTCAGAATCGTTCTTCCTGGAAATGTGTAGGGGAGGCCTATGTCCAGCAGTGGACTTCAGGCTGATGATGATGCTGATTATCTTTGAGTATTTTGGTTCCCAAGTGCAGCGGGTATGTAAACCTGGTATTTAGATGTACTTCCACCTTTTTCTATAACAGCTTGGACTAATGTAAAGGGATTAAGCTTTTTTCTGACAACTAGGAATCTGTAACAGAAAATAGTTAGGTTAGTTTAAAATTAGTTTAAAAATAACCAAACTAGCCTCTCAGCTCAGTTTATAGTAGCTACCTCTGCGCCGTAGGTCGTGGGTTCGATCCCCACCGAGAACAAATATTAGTGTTGTAGAATGAGTTTTTCTGTCCAAAAATGTATGTACACTATGCCAGTGCTCTCAAACGGAAAACATCGTGAGATCGGCATATCGTAGAATCTAAAAAGTTCGAAAATATGTGTCAAGTGCACGAAAGGAGCCTCTGAGGCGCATTTAAAATCCTTTCACCACACTTGGTTCGAAAGAATCCGTGACACGATAAGAAGAAGTGTGGTGAAAACAGATGTTTGTTCAAGCGAGACGAGCTTGATGGTTTTCTAACAGACTGGACAAGCATAACCAAGGATCACGATGTCTGGAGGAAATGGGGGGAGGTTTTGCCCAGTAATGGGACCCGGGGGGCACATAATAATAATAGGTACCAACTGTTAACCAGTTTTGGGAATAGGACATCCCTAATCGGATCAACCAAGGAATGAGATCTCTAGTGGTGGAAAAAGAAGAAGAGGAAGAGTGATGGCGTCGCTATACGTAGTTGTATTGTTTGCAGTGTAATAAAGTTAAACAGGAAATCTAAACTTTTTCACTAACCTCATCAAACTTTTTATAGCTGAATTATTAGTATTAAGTACATACCTAACCTACCTTATCTTTTTTAAGCTTTTGTAAAATGCAAGAAATAAAAGCCTTTTTTTTTTTTTTTTTTTTAAAGTTAAACAGGAATGTAGCTATGATCAATGAAGAGTTTTCGGTTTAATACTACCTAAGAGAGTACTAGTGTGGTCTAGTGGTAGCGGACCCGCCTTCCAATAAGGTCGTGGGTTCAAATCCAGTCGTGTACCAATGAGTTTTTCTGTACAAAAATCAAGTGCACTATGCCAGTACTCTCAAACGGTGAAGGAAAAAATCGTGAGAAAACCGGCGTGCTGTAGAACCTAAAAAAGTTCGAGCAACACGTGTCAAGCGTCACGCAAAAAGGGCCCGCCAGAGGCCCACTTGAGGAAACCAGCCCGCATCAAGTGTGGATAATGAATTTAGGCACCTACCTATCAGCCTCTCGTCCATAGCTGCGGGAGACAAGCTTTGCGTTTTTCGCGACCTGGTGTAATATTGCACGCTCGTCCTGTGAGAAAAAAAAAAAAATGATTTATTAAAAACACTCAATATTGAGAAATATAAAAAAAATATTTTCTTATCCCAGTGGGAGGCGATAATGTACATCATGATATTACGATGCCACAGTTAAGCCACATGCACACTGGAGCAATTCAAACATTAATTTAATCTATACTAATATTATAAAGCTGAAGAGTTTGTTTGGTTGAACGCGCTAATCTCGGAAACTACTGGTCCGAATTGAAAATCTTTTTGTGTTGGATAGTCCACTTTTAGAGGTTTTAGTATAGGCTAATAACATCACGCTACGACTAAAAGAAACAGTATCAATGCAAAATGTTGCAAAAATCTATGTCAATAATTTTTTAACACGTAATGACTTTTCTATAAATTCTAGATTTTGACAAAATGTTCTAGAATGCTCCTAAACGTTCTAGAACGTCCTTTAACATTCTGGAATGCCCGGGCAACGCCGGGCGTCGCTGCTAATGTTTTATTATACTAGATATTCATAAGGTACTCGTGGGCTAAGAGGACTACAGAGTGGATCCCACAAAATGCAATGCGGCGACGTGGAAGACCAACAATGAGATGGCGGGACGAACTTGACTCCCACCTTAGATCGTGGCCTGTCACTGCGTTAAGGCGCGAAGAGTGGAAAGAGGGAAGGGAGGCCTTTACCCTGCAGTGGGACAAAAACGGCTGAATAATAATAAATAATAATAGGTATTCATAAAATAAATATTTTGACCACGGGCAACACTAACCTTGCTAAAGTCGGTGCTGAACACCAGATCTAGATCCAGGCAGTCTGATGCTATGTACCGACGCATTAGGGCTTCGCAGGCGCGTTTTATCTGTCTCAAGTCAGACGAACTGCCAAGACCAGCCCGTCTCACCTGGAAGTTTATTTATTTATTTATTCACTTAATAATAACATTAAAGATCCAATGCGTTATTTAAGGCTGAAAACTAATAAATGTCTAATAAACTAAAAAAAACGGTTGTCTGTAAAGTCGGTTTACTGACGATAGTTGAACGTGACAACGTCATACAGCTGTCCACGCGGACGCATCGCTCACTCAAGTAGGAGAGAGACAGATGTCGAACGCTGCCGAACGCGGAGGCCGTGCGTGCCTCTTTGGCGCTCGTTCCGCGCTCTCGCTTGCACTTCAAGCCTTAAATGGAACGCCTCAGAGCGAGGTAAACGGTGTTGGTACCACAATGTGTTAAACGGTGTTTGTACCACAATGTGGTAAACGGTGTTGGTACCACAATGTAGTGAACGGTGTTGGTAACACCTTGTGTTAAACGGTGTTGGTACCACAATGTGGTAAACTGTGTTGGTACCACAATGTGGTAAACGGTGTTTGTACGACAATGTGATAAACGGTGTTGCTACGCCAATGTGGTAAACGTGTTTGTACGACAATGTGGTAAACGGTGTTGGTACGACAATGTGGTAAGCGGTGTTAGTAAACGGTGTTTGTACCAAAGTTAACAGGAGATGTTTCATGGAGTTATAGAGACCACGCTAGGTCTGTATAAACCAATCATAAATACATCTTTGCAATATAGTATTCGGTTTAAATTGTTATTTTTCTTTAAATTTACTTCATTTACTTGTACTGAGAGATTTCCTTGACCTACGATAGCAACACAAATATTTGCTCTCGGTGGGGATCGAACCCACGACCTAAGGTACAGAAGGCAGAGCTACTGCCAACTGAGCTGAGAGGCCAGTCATATTAGTTTGTGTTTGCGCAGTTTAGCGGGGTTCCTCTTGTGGCGTAGATAATTAAGAAGACTTGGATTCTGAACTGATGGCGTATAATATTGAAAATAGAAAAGTACAAGTTACAGAGTTTCGATGTGCGGTTAGCGTAATAAAAGTTTTAGGTGTAGTGACAGATTAGGTTCTGTCAAAAGATTTTTGAATTTTTGAACTGACGTTTTGTTTCCGTTCGGAAACGGGACACTCGTATGGCGGCGCCGTAACATGCCCCCGGCCTTGGAAGCACCAGCTTCAAATGGTGTTGCGCCTATTCATCTTCATGTTGTGTGTCTTCTTCTTCCCGGAATAAGGGACATATTTTCGAGAAGCTCCGCCGTATTGTGCCAGATGTCGTACGGATATCTGCCACCCGTGATATGCCGTCGTTGCCGCTGATAGTGCCAATGATTCTGCCAAGGGACCATTTCAATGGAGGAAGCTTGTCATCTTTAATGATCACCAAAGTGTTTGGTTCAAGGCTGTCGACGTTTTCTCTCCATTTGCATCTGGTCTGCAGCTCGGAGACGTATTCTTTCGCCCATCGCGTCCAAAAGTTGTGTCGGATTTGCTCCACTCGCTGGTACCGGGTGAGCAGTCGCTCAGGTTCACCTCGCATGTCCTGGTACACCGGTGCTGTGAGCGGACGACCAACCAGGAAATGACCAGGGCTGAGAGGAAGGAAGTCATGTGGATCAGATGATAAAGGGGATAATGGACGGGAATTTAGGATGGCTTCGACTTGTGTCAAAACCGTGGTAAGCTCCTCAAATGTCAAATGAGCGTTACCAATTACACGGGCGAGGTGTAGCTTACACGATTTTACCCCAGCCTCCCAAAGACCTCCAAAATGAGCAGTATATGGTGGAATAAATCTAAACCTGATAGCTTGGCTACGAGCGTATTCAGATATATCACTAGAACAGTTTAATAGCAATTTATTTAATTCGCTACTAGCTCCGACAAAATTTTTACCGTTATCCGAAAATATTTCATCGGGCTTTCCACGACGTGAAACAAATCTTTTTAAAGCTAAAATGTATGCCTCAGCAGATAGATCGCTGACCAGTTCCAAATGTATGGCGCGCGTTACGAAACATACAAATAAACAGATATACGACTTTTGTGTTTTAGCACCTCTGCCTTTGCGATTTAAGGTGAGTATCGGTCCTGCATAATCTACCCCGCAATATAGAAACGGGTGAGTGGGCCTTAATCGTTCCTTTGGTAGACTGCCCATAATAGGATTTAATGTTTTACCTTTCAATCGCTTGCACGCAATGCATTCATTCACTATTCTCCGCGCGAGGTTCCTTCCCCCGACAGGCCACCACCGCTGGCGAATATCGTACAGCAGCGCTTGAGGAGCAGCATGAAACATACGTCGGTGCTCGCGTCGCATGAGCAGAACTGTAAACTGATGTTTTGAGCACAATAAGATCGGATGCTTTTTATCGTAGTCAAACGCTTCAGAATAGTTTATTCGACCGCCGACACGCATTATTTTGTCGGCGTCGATAAACAAATTTAATTTAAAAAGACATGGTGACCTTTTGACTGGTTGACTTTTAATAACCAAATTTAACTCTTCGCTAAAGGATTCTGCTTGTGAAAGTCTTACTAGTCCTAACTCAGATTCTTTCAGCTCGTCCAAAGTAAGTACGCCAGACTGACGATTTATTTTGTTACGTGTGTTATTAATGAATCGTAGTACATACGCAAAAGAACGTATCATTCGTTCGAATTGAGAGAACCTGAAAAACGGAAATAGTTCTATCTTTTTTTTCGTGATTAAAACATTAAATGCGTTAGGTTTAACCTCGGGTAACTCGTCCCGCATTATAGATGGGTTTGAATCCGTACCTATTTTGGCGCAATCGAAAGCAAGATCGTGAAGAAACGGCGGTCCTTCCCACCACAGTGAAGACGACGCGAGGTCTGGCAGCGAGCATCCCCGTGACACCAAATCCGCTGGGTTCTCTTTTCCGCTTACATGTCGCCACAGTAGGTCTTTCGTGAGTTCATGAATTTCAGCCACTCGATTTTGCACAAACGTTTTGAGCAAGTTAGGCGCCATGCGCAACCACCCTAATACTATCGTCGAGTCAGTCCAGAACACTACGGTTTTGAATTCACAGTGAACAGATTCACGTATTTTTGCATACAACTGCGCGCCTAATAAAGCTCCACAAAGTTCGAGCCTAGGTATACTGACTGGTTTCAAGGGAGCGACCTTGCCCTTAGAGCACAGCAGCCTGACTGCAGCGCTCGCTTTCTTATCGCTGATCGTGCGAATATATGCGCAGGAACCGTAAGCCGTTTGTGACGCGTCGGTAAAAATATGTAGTTCGATATAACTAGCCTCACTACCTATAACGTGACGAGGGACTCTGATGTTTTCGAGCGCCGATAAGCTGGTAGCAAACCGGTTCCAAGTCTCTATGACGTCATGGGGCAGCGTGTCGTCCCAGTCTAATTTTATTAACCAAAGCTGTTGCAATAGAACTTTCGCGATCATAATAGTGGGACTGAGTAGACCGTACGGGTCAAAGATTTGTGACACATGAGACAATATTGAGCGTTTCGTGACATTCGTATCATTTTTAAATTGCGTGTTATAATGAAAGTCATCGGATACGTTATTCCAGCCAATACCTAAAGTTTTGCAATGGTTAGACTCATCTAAATTTAATGGTTTGACACCTTGAAACATTTTCGATGCCGCCCGATCACCACAATCGAAATTAAATACCCATTTGCGAAGTGGGAAGCATCCTGATTGTAAGATTTTATACGTTTTTTCACATAAATCGAGTAACTCATCTTTGTCATCTAGGGATGTGATCATATCGTCTACGAAAAAGTCCTCATTGATTACTCTCTTGACCTCGGGGTCATTGCATTCAGCTGCAGTTTGCTTAAGGCATCGACATGCCATAAAAGCCGCTGCTGCGGTACCGTATACTATTCGATTGTGGCGAAAAATACAATTTTTTTGCGTTTGATCATCGCGCCAAAGGATCAGCTGTAAATTGCGCTGACTGTCACAAACCTCCACTTGGCGGTACATTTTTTCTACGTCTGAACAAGCTACGTACTTATGTATACGGAGGCGCAATAAAATAGCTAGCAAATCACCCTGTATAGGCGGTCCTACGAGCTGAAGATCGTTGAGAGAAACTCCAGTACTTGAGGCAGCACTAGCGTTAAATACCACCCGCAATTTGGTGGTAGTGCTGTGCTCACGTAAAACCCCGTGATGCGGTAGAAAAAAATGAGGAGTTCCGTATGACTCCACTCGTGTCATGTGACCCAATGATACATACTCGTTAATAAAGTCACTGTACAACTGCTTGTATTCTGGGTCACGTTGCAATCGTTTTTCCAAAGACAAGAATCGGTTGAGAGCTTGAGGATACGTTTCCCCTAAGCTCTGTGGTGACGATTTAAGCGGAATATTGACGCAAAACCTTCCATCAGCATTTCGCGTTGTAGTTTTGATGAAATGGTATTCGCATTCCTTCTCCTCCTCCGATCGCGTATCACAAAGCTTAGGAAGTTCCTCAAGCTCCCAAAACTTGCGTAATTGAGCGTCTACCGCTTGAGCAAAGTTACACTGGATGTAATTTTTATTTCGCTTTATGTTGACAGGACCCGATACGATCCATCCTAATTGCGTGTTTTGTAGGAATGGACCCTTGGGTAAACGCATTTTTCCCTCGCTTAATAAATCCCAAAACTTATCCGCGCCTATCAGGATATCTATTTGCTGAGATTCATGGAAATTTGGATCGGCTAATTGTAAGTTTTCAGGGATCCCAAACTTCGCGTATTGCTTGGGTATCGCTGGTAACGTAGAGGTAATGCTTGGTAAAACAATGCATTGCATTCGCATTATAAATGGGTTGGTTCGCGATTTCACTTCTATGTCACATATTTGCGTGGATTGTGACACAGAATTACCAACCCCGCGTATTTCGTGAGTGGACTGTATAAGTTGTGTGCCTAGTTTGTCGCAAAATGATCGCGTTATTAAACACCGCTCGCTTCCCGAATCAAGGAGCGCGCGCGCTGGTTTATAATTATTGTAAATATCTTTTACTTCCACTAGCGCCGTCGATAGCAAGACAGGTTGCACACACGGATAATTAGCGCATAAAATATTAGTGTGCGTGCCTATTGTTAACTTGTCAGTACTTGTGCCTGCAGGCGGCAGCGGTGCGTTGTAGGAAGGTTGCATTGCCAAAACCGGTTTACTATAATCACCTGACGTGTTAGGAGCGACCTCGCTTCTAACTTCACTATCTTTGTGAATTAGCGAGTTATGCTTTTGCTCGCATTTCCTACACGGACCGAACCTGCAATCATTCACGGTGTGCCCTGCGCGCAAACAGTTCTCGCAAAGCTTGTAATCTTTGACAATTTTTAGCCTAGCTTCTAAACTAAAACCTAGAAATTTTTGACAAGCATACACTGGATGGTTATATTGTTTGCAGATTAAACATGACTTTCTCGATTGGGTGTGCGGATTATCGGTGGTGACATTGCAGTGAATCTTGTGACTATTATGTGAATTTGTGGAATTTTTATTTCCACTAGTGCTCGCGTGTGATAACTGCAGTGTCTCCAACATGTCCGCCCTGTCCTTGAGGAACGTCAGCAAAACATCCACTTTCAGGATTGACTTGGAGTCACCAGATTGCTTTAATGCTGTATTTTTATATTGTTCCCACTCGCGTTCCGTGATTTTATCTAGTTTTGTGACAACAATATAAATGATTAAAGTGTCCCAGCTGTCTACCGGTTCACCTAACATTTTCAAAGCGCGTAAATTCTTTAAAATCGTGTCGATTAAGTGACGTAAAAGATCTGGTGCCTCTTTTGTCAATGCCTGAATAGTAAACAATGATTTTACGTGATTGTGTACAAGTAGCCTGTTATTGTCGTACCTATTTAAAAGCAGTTCCCATGCTACAGCATAGTTTGCAGCAGAAAACTCAAGCGACTCGATCACCAACGCTGCACTACCTTTTAGTGACGACTTGAGGTAGTGGAACTTTTGGATACTGGTGATATGTTCAGAATTGTGAATAAGCGACTGAAAGGTATCCCTAAATTCCAACCAATGTTCATGCGAGCCGTCAAAGGTAGGTATCGATATCGTAGGCAGTTTAACTGACTTTAAATCATTAGGCGCTTTTTTGGAGTTAGAACTCGAATCAACTTCTCCACTACCAAGCATACATTCTGCCCTAGCCAAAGTGCTGTAGTAGCAGTCTTCAAACAAATCTCGTTGATTGAGTTGTTCATCGAGATCTACTTCTGAAACAGATTCTTCTAATTGCGTTTGAAGACTTTGAAACTCAAAAAATAAGCTGGTAGCTCCCTGAACGCGTAGCTTGAGATCTACGCGCTTTTGTACGGGCAAATTTACATCTAATTCTAGTGTACCTAGATAGCTAGAAAAGCGAGTAAGACGGCTCTTAATTATGCCTCGCTTTTTGACAAGGTTACTTATTAATTTATTCGTATCGTCATCCTCTGTAACCGACAACTTGTACGGAGATTTAGACCTAGCCCTAGGTTCTGTGCTCATCTTGGAAGTCCAGTAAAAGGTGGAGTACTCACGTTTGGCAAGTGGCAGCTATGCTGGCTGCGGCACACACTGCTAGACACTTTGCAAACTGATGGTAGCTCACTGCGGCTCAAATACTGAAACAGTTTACCACGAAATGAACACAAGTAAGGACTGGCGGTTTGGAAAGGATGGATGGCTGGCCGTACCGTTTCTTCGAATTGGTTGGTATGCGTGCTTGTGGACAGCGATCCTGATGAATCCTTTGAAGAATCCGTGGAAAATCTTCTGTAACATTCGTTGACGCCGTGCGTCCGAGAGGTCGTGCGAAGGTCGTGCGTGCTTGAGTCCGTTGTAGATTCGGCTCCGAAGGTCCAATTTATGTTTGCGCAGTTTAGCGGGGTTCCTCTTGTGGCGTAGATAATTAAGAAGACTTGGATTCTGAACTGATGGCGTATAATATTGAAAATAGAAAAGTACAAGTTACAGAGTTTCGATGTGCGGTTAGCGTAATAAAAGTTTTAGGTGTAGTGACAGATTAGGTTCTGTCAAAAGATTTTTGAATTTTTGAACTGACGTTTTGTTTCCGTTCGGAAACGGGACACTCGTATGGCGGCGCCGTAACAGTTTGATAATCTCACCATTTGTAGATGCGGTTTGATCGGTTCGCAGATGCCTTGGGCTTCAGCACCCAAACCACCCCCTTTCCATCCCATTAGCTTCATCATCCTGTAATTCAAATATTTATTTCATTTCATTTCATTTATTCACAAACAATTTACAAAAATCGTGTTTAAAATCACTTATATTACTAGACAACACAACACATGGTACACAAAAAGGTTAAACCGAAAAATAAAAACAATAACAATGTGAACAAATAAAATGTCAACAATGAAAATACTATTCTTAGTCTAAATTAAACATGTCATAAGCAATAAATTCATTAATTGTGTAGAAAGAAACACCCATTCAGTAGTATCAAAAGGATCACTTTGAAAAGTCTTAAAGCTAGGTGAGTCTAGGTGCCAGTTCCACGCGACCAAGCCTAGAAGAACAGGCAACAAACTACGGCTCGGTTCCTACCGATTTATGTGTGTGTGTGATGTATCATCATCAAATAAATATTTTTTTGAGGACAAACTCCAAAAAAAGCTTAGCATATGACTAAAGTTAGTATTGCAAAAAGAGCTTTTATTCTAGTATATTCAACTAATCTAAAATTATATAAAACTCTTACGTTACTGACTGACTGACAATCAACGCACAGCCAAAACCGTAAGTCCTAGGAGCATGAAACTTGGAGGGTATGTTTCTTTTATAGCATAGGGGAGCACTAAGAAAGAAAATTGGAAAATTATTTCCGTAAGCGGAGAAAGAGAGGAAAAACTTTACGGCAACGGGGCGAGCAAAACCGCGGGCAGTCGCTAGTCAATCAATATATTGACTAGCCTCTCAGCTTAGTTGGTAGTAGCTCTGCCTTCTGCGCATTAGGTCGCGGGTTCGATCCCAACCGAGAACAAAAGGTTGTCTGGTGAACACAGACGTTTGTTCTCTGTCTGGGTGTTATATTGTATTCTCAGTATGTATTTAAGTATTATATCATCTCTCTGGTTCCCATTGAGCTCTGCTTAATTTGGGGCTAGATAGTGTTGTGTGTATTGTTCATAATATTTATTTATTTATATTATTTCAACTTACTTAGAAGCAACGCTAGTCTCCACCGGCGTTCCAAACTGGTCGTCTCTAGGCTTGTTGCCCGTCACATCGCTAACACTGATGGGGGAATCGTTCTGAGTTATGAACTGTTCTTTTAATAGCAGCATTACTACTTCTTCTTTTATCACCTGAAAAAAAGTAAAGACCGTCTTAAGGGGCCGGCGGAGGGCGCATTTTCATACAAACGTAATACCAAAATGATTACTAGTTTAGGCAGATTTTCACTATATTATTGTAATAACGGTATTCATATAGTATTTATCTAGGTTCCTGAACAGTTTTTAATTTAAATTACTTACCTAAAATGAAATAATCACCAATCGCATTTTACACATTTTTTTCATTGAAAATTGTGATTGGCGTTAATTTCATTTGAGGTAAGTAATTTAAAATAAAATCTGTTTAGGAACCTAGATAAATACAATATAAAAACAATTATTACAATAATATAGTGAAAATCGGCTTAAATTAGTAATCATTTTGGTATTGCGTTTGTATGAAAATTCGCCCTCCGCTGGCTCCTTAAGTCTTGCACACCTCCAGATAAAATTTGAAAAAGGAACGTTAGAAAGTTGCATTCTTAACAAATCATTTTGATAATCATCAGTCAGAAGAAGTCCACTGCTGGACATAAACAAAAAATAAATAACGCGGATAATCCACACAACACTATCTAGCCCCAAACTAAGCAGAGCTTGTACTATGGGAAGCAGATATCTGATATAATGCTTATATTTTTTTTTGTAAATACATACATAGAATACAAAATAACACCTAGACAGAGAACAAACATCTATGTTCAGCACACAAATATTTGTTCTCGGTGGAGATCGAACCCACGACCTACGGTGCAGCAGTCACATAGGGTTCCTGTATAAGCCTTTTTAAACTTATATTATTTTATACTAACGTTCCAGATAACCCTGGTTGTCTAAGTGGTAGCGGCTTCCGATCCTAAGGCCGTCGTGGGTTCAAATCCAGTCGTGTACCAATAAGTTTTTCTGTCAAAAAAATGTGCACTATGCCAATACTCTCAAAACGGTGAAGGAAAACATCGTAAAGAAACCGGCGTGTCGGTGAAACTAAAAAAGTTCGAGCAACACTTGTCAAGCGTCACGCAAAAAGGGCTAGCGGCCTTCTTGCGGAAACCAGTCCGCACACGAAGTGCGGATGACGAATTTGCTATTTTGACGTGACGTCTTATAATTCGATGGAGCCGGCTGCACGCACGAAAAAACATGACTCATGCGGCGTTACCTCGCTCTGAGGCGTTCCATTTAAGGCTTGAAGTGCAAGCGAGAGCGCGAAACGAGCGACAAGAAGGCACGCGCGGCCTCCGCGTTCGGCAGCGTTCGACATCTGTCTCACTCCTACTTGAGTGAGCGATGCGTCCGCGTGGACAGCTGTAAGACGTTGCCACGTTCAACTATCGTCAGTAAACCGACTTTACAGACAACCGATTTTTTGAAGTGAAAACTTCTTTAGCGGCGTTGAGCACTTTTTCTGTAATGGGTATAAAATCTTAAACTCGCGTCAGCGCGTCAGGACACGTGACCTGATCGAAAAAGCGTAAGACGGATGGAGAGTAGACAGCTATCCCCTCTCTACGGGCGCGGCGAAAATGTAGGTATGCCTGGGCCTACTGTTTCGTTTAGGCAGCGCAGGGCGCTTGCGCGAATGTTCGTGTATGTTACAGCGTGCCAAATAACAAACAAGCCCCCCCTAACCATTCCAAAATATCAAACATGCTCAACGTTAATAATCAAGTTTTCACTTCTGCCGGCACTCCCGGAGTGCAACCCGTATTTTTTTTACTTACGTTCCATGCGAGATCCCCCGCAGCCTTCTTGGCCAACATCTTGGTCATTCCCCCCGCCTCACCCACCACTATTCCGTTGATGATCACCCGGAATTTACCACTACCCTCATCGTAGGTATTTTCCAGTTTCGCGCCGCAAAGTTGACAACTTGCTGAAATTGAGAATAAAAAAGTTTTTTAAATTATTTGTGGACCTGCAAAACCTTTAAAAACCATTTCAACTGCATTCATAGATTCAATGCTTCTTTCAGTAAAATGTTCCATCTACAAAATTCAAGGTACTTTCCCTCCGTGTGGCATATCTGCGAGATGCCCTGTACGGTTGTGTGCAATGAATATTACACATCGGCGTTTCTGCTTTCGTAGCATCTCTTTCTGTCGCACACTACGCTTTATGAAGCCGAAATTAGCCGATGTGTTATATTTGTTGCCTACTACTAAGTCTAGTTTCGCAAATAAATCAATCATTCATTCATCTTCGTTCGTTCGGTCAACTATGTATGTTTATAAACTAAGCGCAATAATTGTATTTAGTACTTACACTGTATATTCCATAGTTTCCCAGCCCAGATCCTCACCAGAAGCACAAACATACCAAACCTCGTGTTAAACATATTGTGCCTGAATTGTCTCACATCCAACCACTTCAATTGCGACAACTCTGCCATATAGTCTATCTTTTCAGGCTCTTTTGCTTCTACTAACACCACTTCTGATTTCGTGACCTCTAATCCCGCTTCTGATTTCGTGACCTCTAATCCCGCTTCTGATTTCGTGATCTCTTGTCCCGCTTCTGATTTCGTGCACCATTTTGTTTCTGTATTCGCATCGTCATTTTCATCGTCAGATTTAGCTTCAGTTTGATTCACTTGTCCTGGTTTAACGAAATTGATTCGGTTGGATTTGTTTGGCGGTCCGTCGATTATAATCCCCCCGGCACGTTTTACACCTCTAGCTCTGTCTTCAGCTGCGTCGGAAGCGGAAACGAAAGTCCTTTGTAGTTTTGTTTTTTTGTTGGAGCGGTAGTCGTTTGCAACCTGGAAAGAAACAGTTTCCTGATTTTTACAAGCAATTGTTTCTTTAGAAAACTTATGGAGTCAAAATGAGATTTGATTTGGTTTGTATTCTACGCATGCACATGGATATCGAATGACGTTTGTATTCGATATCACCTGCCGCTTTATAGCGCTGAGCATAGACAACTTTTGATTCGAGTCAGCTTCAAATATTTTTTCAGGGCTGATTTGAATCAGGAGTTGTCTATGCTTGGTGATCTTCACCAAACGTGGCGATAAGGCAGCAGTTATGGACTCTTTGATTTGAATCCTACCTCTACGCATGCATTTGGATATTTAGGATGTTTGTATTTATTGATTTTACCTGGTCGCATACCTTCAAGTGCAAAAACGGTGAAGGAAAGAACACTAAAGCTGGCAGGCTGCAAGCCTATTGATTGACGGCAATAGGTTTGCAGCCTGGCGCGTAAGGAGTACCATTCACTGCATATTGTTGGCATGTTTAACCTCTTTAGAAATCTTCAAAGATCTGGAGTAGGGACCAAAAGATCAAAGAAGATGCCATGGAAGTACATGCGTTGCCAGTTCTTGGTCAGGTCAAGAACTACCTACATGCTTCCGAAGAACGAAAGCACTTAGAAAATGTAATCAGTTGATTGGACTTGTGGATGTGTCCAGACTGACATTGTTCACTCTTGCGAGTGTATTTTGCCTCATAAGGTGCGTTTCCACTGACGCAGAATGGAGAGGAGCGGACCGTGAATTGAACCAATCACAGTGCTCAAAAAATCTCCACTTCCTCAAGGGTTTTATGCAGAAACCATACTTAAATCTGAGTCTAGCTTCAATCTCAAATATTCTGAGTTTTCCATTGAAAAGTGTAAAAAAAATATATGCTAGAGTCTCAACTCAGACTTGAGCAGTTTCTACATATGGCCCAACTTGCAACAATCCCAGACACAATAGATCTTCTAAAACACCAACTGTTGCAGTTTTGGGAATGTAACAAACACAATCCACATCCACAATTTGGTTGTGTTTGGTTGTCCCTCTGACATCCTCAAAGAACCTTGAGTAAATACCCAAATACCTACTAGATACTAGGCTACCTACATATATCAAGATATCTGTCGGGAGCATAAGCGCCTGAGGATAAGTCGTGAGCGTTTTAGTTTAGATTTCCTATTGTGTCTCAACCAGCAGGATTATCGAGCAATTTGGTGCAGTTCACCGAGCATAGACAACTCCTGATTCCAAACAATCAGCTTCAAAATATTTTTTCAAGGGTTGATGCCGATTGGTTTTAATCAGGAGTTGTCTATGCCTGGTGAACTTCACCAAACATGGCAATAAGGCGGCAGATCTGTGCAGCAGCCCTTAACTCACAATCTGTTGTAAGTTTAGCGCCGCTCTAGTCACCAGAACCCCAAGTTATAACTGCCCAACAAAATATAGAAAACTCACCCCACTACCGTTGATATTGGCTTCGCCGGCGAACCACTTTCCGCCGTCACGTAGCCAGTATTCAACTAGGGTACTGTCCCCAAGCAGTTTCAACTTGCAGTATCCAAGGCTGAGTGACATCATCTGCCCAAATACAGAAGGCAGCGGTAGAGACTGTATGTTTATTTATACAAAACCGAACCGCTGGTAAAATACTGACCTGAGGTGCCTTCGCTGCTTTGTGGTTAATGGATAAACTCCGCAATCCTGGAGTTTGGAGCCATTGTCATGACTTAACGAATAGCAGTCTTCTTTACGAAGGATATCAAAAGATTCTCATACAATTTTACAAGCAAACCCGCTATGGTTGAATGAATGTTTTGAGCGTGCCAAAGCCAGTGACCAACTCTCGGCAGTTTTAAGACGCCATAACGCCTCCGTCATGTCTTACCACCCGCCAGAGCTGGGAGTGACAACTTAAGGTGCCCTCCGAAGCACGAAAGAGCTCAATGTTTTGTATAAAGGAATATATTTATGAGAAGCGTCCAATGCATATTACGAAGTTACAAAACAATTGAACAGTTATTGGAATAAAATTACCACCAAAGAGGTGAGTAAGAAAACTAAGTTTAATTTAATAATGTACAAGGACAAGTTATAACAAAAAAAATCTTGGTGAACTGGGTTACTTTTTCTTCGAATTTCGGGATCGTTTCTTTCGTGGCCTAAAACGGGGTTCATCTTGGTGTGTAAATTGCAGTTCCGCAGACCCTCTCGATCGCGAGCGATTATTAGACTTATTTTCCAGAGCCCATTTAGGTCTTTTAGAAGCTTGGGAGGGCCAAATACCGTGAGTACTACCTCTTGCTTGATCTTGTTCGCCTCTTTGTCTGTCTCGGTCAACTGAAGAGTATTTTTGATCTCGTCCTGCGTCCCTGTGTTTTCGAGAGTAGTTGTCTCTTTCATCGATATTCCGGCCTTTACGAGGATCAAATACATTGTCCCCCGGAGAAAATTGGAAGCGTCCAGCTAAACCTCTTTCTTGACTGTATTCTTGGTCACGTTCATCTCTCTCAAACACTCTATCATTTCTAGAATATTCTGCATTTCGCTTATCGAATCTGCCAGATTGGTTTGGACTGTGTCTATTGTATAATCGCTTGTTCCTTGAATTTAGGACTTCTGGACTTCGTCTATCAGAATATCTGTCCACAGAACCTTCTTGACGTCCATCGAATCCTCTGCTATGACTCAAATGTTTTTCTTGAGTATCTCTGGTTTTTATTGAACTACTGCCTTCATATTCATCGAAAACCTTCCGCGGATATTCATGACTTCTTCCATCAGAAACTTCATAATTTCTAGAATGTTCTTCGTTTCTTTCATCAAATCTACGCTCAACCGAATGTTCTCGACTTCGTCTATCGAAAAATCTGTTTTCTTCTGAATATTCATGGCTTTGTCTAGATAAAATTCGTTCTTCGTGAGAATCATGATCATCTATCACATCTTTCAAAGGACCTATTCTTTCCTGTTCATCGAAAACTCTTTCTTCCCGAGGATATTCTTGAACACGTTTTCTTAAAACGCTATCATTTCTAGAATATTCTGCATCACGTTCATCAAATCTGCCTTCGTAATTTTCTGAAATCCGTCGATCGGAAAATCTATTCTCTGAATACTCTCGATTTTGTCTTCTATCGCCGTTAGAATATTCGTGCCTTTGACCAGCTGAAACCAGTTCTTGGTCTGCTTGAATGGTTTCCTTCCAAGAACTTCGTCCATCGTGTTCATCAAAAGCCTCTCGCGGATATTCTTGGTGTGATGCAATAAAATCTTGATAATTTTTAGGACTTCCTGTATTTCGTTCTTCAAATCTGTCTTCATGATATTTTTCTAGGCTTTGATTATCTGAAAATCGGTTTTCCCTTGAACACTCTTCTCTGCGGCCAGTAATTACTCTGTTCTCCTTAGAATACTCTTGACTTGGTCCAGCCATAGCCCGTTCCTCGTGAGGAAAATCTTGAACGATCCCGTCCGTAAAAGAAGTTCTTCTTTCATGTTTATCGAAAAACTCTCGTGGATATTCTTGACGTTGTGTAACAAAATCTCTGTTGTTTCCAAGATATTCTGAATTACGTTCTTCATATCTGTCATCACCAGAATTTTCTAGATGTCGTATATCTCTGTTCTTCTCAGAATCAATTTGATTTGGTCCATCCAAAATCCTTCTGAAACCTTCCTGCTGGAAAGAATCTGGTATAGCCCTGTTCTTCCAAGAACTTGTTCCTTCATTTTCATCGAAAACTTCTAGAGAACGTTCTCGAATACGTCTATCATTACTAGAATATTCGGTGTTTCTATGATCAAATCTTTCGCAATAAGTTTCTGGGTTTTGTTTATCGGGAGTCCGTTTCTCTTTTAGATATTCTTGACTTCTTTTATCAAATACTCTATCCCCCATAGAGTAGTTTTGGCTTTGTCTAGCTAATGCCTGTTCCTGGTGAGGAAAATCTTTTATTGCCCTGTTCTCTCCACCTACTCCTTCTTGTTCATCGGAAACTCTTTCTTCTTGAGGATATTCTTGAATTCTTTCAGCTGAAACACTACCCGAGTGGCTTCTTTGCTTCTTGAAAACCGCAGAAGAACCGTTTAGTAGTCGTGCAGCAACTCTTTCTTCTAGAGAATACTCCTCATCTTGTCCGGAGAAAGGCCTTACTTCTCTATAATAGTGTGCTTCTAGTCTAGCGTCATCACTATCAGAACAGCCTTGAGGGTCATTTATTAGTGCGATAGCAATCTTGTGCCCGGAATGTAAGCGTGGTGTATCTATTCCCCAAAAACCAGCATTTCTTCCTATTTTTAGTTGTTTTAATACATTTGGCATGGTTAAAGACCTGTGAGTAGACTGGCTAGCCTGTGCTGCAGACGTAGGCTGAGTTACTTTTATTAGCTGCGGTGCATTATCGTAATTTGAAGCGGCCTGTTCACTTTCCTGTCTTATTGCTAAAGAGTTTGAATGCCCAGCCTGTTTTGGAGCAAGAAATGGTATCATATCATTTGATATTTCATTAACAGTTCCTTCATTAGAAATGATCGATCCGGGAGCCATACCAATCTCCTCAGACATATTATATGGCCTTTCAATAACGCAATTTCCTGCCGGTGGCATTATAGTTGAAACATCTTTGGTAATCGATGAAGCAGACTCGAAAGCTTCAATATTTGGAGGGTCTAAAATTAACAATCCCACTTTTTTTGTGTTTTTCATTGAATCCTTATCCGGTTGTAACTTAACGTGAACAGTTCGTGAATACCACTTTATCATGTATCCTACAGCATTCAGAGCATTGTGCGCTCTTTTTCTGAATAGTACCAACAAAACTCGGCCATTCGTCACGGTTGTCATTTTGAGGATGATCCAATCTTTACAGCCAAGCTTGGGATTTTGTTCGTGCAATTTCTCCAAAACATCTTCTTGTCTTGAATTTTCTTCAAGCCCACTAGTAAGATCAGAGATATAAAATCGACCATACACCACAGACTTTTTTGCTTTATTTGGAATAATAGGTTCTTTTACAATTTTAAATCGAGCCCCTGGCCAAGGTTGTAATGTAGGAATTTGTTTATCTAACCAATCTCTAGATTCTTCATCAATACAGATCGCTACAAAAGCACCTAGCAAAATCCCGCAAGTTGGCATCCTTATTCTGTCATAATCACTGACACACTGGGCAATGGCGTCTCGAATCAATAAGGCTTGGTCATACACAATTTTACTTTTGACATTTTTAAAGTAGATTCTAAAATCTACTTGGTTCTTTTCAGTAGTTGCATTTGTTGCACTCACGCTGCAATTTTGTTTGTTTAGAGATGACGTTTTTTGGCTCTCGATTGCTTTGAAAGTTAACCATTTATCTTTCAAGGGAACTGAATCAGGTATTGTCATTTGAGAGTGACGTTCCCCATTCTTTTCTTTCAGTTCACTCATTTGCTTGTTATTTCTAATGCAGTTCAATGCATCTGAAATCGCCATTGGCGTCTGCGAGAGCACAGTGGCTTCCTCTTCCGATTTTCCCTGATGCATCCACCAATCAAAACGTTTTATTTGGGTGTCATTCTCGGTATAATTTTTTGCTGAATTCATGTGTATATCAGTTGCAAGCATCTTGTCATTTTCTTCATCATCAGAGATAACAATCATTTCAGGATCATTGTTTGTTATTTCAATGTCTGAATCTTCGTTGGTCGCAATTTCCAATTTTTCTTGAGGCTGAGTAACATTTGTAGTAATCTCTGGTGGTTTTTGTGGCTGTTTTAGATTCATTGATTCAGCCTCAAGTGATTTTTGGTATTGGGCTATAGTCCAATGCGTCCACGTATTTAATTTACCTTCCTTTTCTGCTTTAGCTTTAAGTTCTTGCGCCAATGGAGTGTTTTTATATGTTCGCCTGCAAAGAATCCTCGCTTCTTCTTCCGTTTTACCAATGCTTAGCCAAAACCTGAATCGAGTTTTACATCCACCAAGTCCTTTTGTAGAAACCGCCATCACGGCTGAAGTTGCTATTTTACTTTTGTGTTTTTCTACTTGCACTTTCTTTTTAGATTTCGGATGCTGTTTGAATACTGGGATTATACCACCATTTAATCTCGTCTGTTGACAAATAGTCCCCAACGTACGTTTTAATGTATGATACTCAGGGATTCGTTTAATGGGTATATAACTGAGATCATTTGCTTCTGCTTGAGTTTTTCCTGCATTGAGCCAGTAGGCATACCTTCTCGCTCTAGAGCTTTTTAACACGGTGTCGTCTATCATGCTTTTGCCCTTAGTGGCCTTACCTGCAGACTTTATTTTAGGAATTCCAGGATTAGCTTGAGGATAAAGCATCTGTACTGCATTGTTACTGTTTCTAGAAGATTCATTGCATGTCTGCAGTGGTTGGGGTGGTAGATTGCCGTAAGTTTGTTTATGTGTTAGAGTGAACTGTTCAGAAGAACTTGCTGTAGCAACATTATTATGTTGTTGTGGATTGCAAGGTTGATTTGTTTCATTGGCATTGTTAAAATAGTTACTTCCCATCATTTGGTCTTGCACAGGCGGGATGTAACCAGGTGTTACTGTTGTGCTGCTATAAGAACTTTGAGCGTTTACAGAGGAAGAGTGTGGTACATACTCTTCCTCTTCTACTTGCCATTTCTTTTTAGATTTCGGATGTTGTTTGAATACTGGGATTCTACCACCCTTTAATCTCTTCAGTTGACAAAGAGTCCCCAACGTATGTTTTAGTATATGATACTCTGGGATTTGTTTCATGGGCGTATGACTAAGATAATCTGCCTCTGCTTGAGTTTTCCCTGCATTGAGCCAGTAGGCATACCTTCTCGCTCTAGGGCCTTTTATCACAGTGTCGCCTATCATGATTTTGCCCTTAGCAGCCTTACCTGTAGGCTTTATTTTAGGTATTCCAGGATTAGCTTTAGGATAAGGCATCTGTACTGCATTGTTACTATTTCTAGAAGATTCATTGCATGTCTGCAGTGGTTGGGGTGGTAGATTGCCGTAAGTTTGTTGATGTGTTAGAGTGAACTGTTCAGAAGAACTTGCTGTAGCAACATTATTATATTGTTGTGGATTGCAAGGTTGATTTGTTTCATCGGCATTGTTAAAGTAGTTACTTCCCATCATTTGGTCTTGCACAGGCCGGATGTAACCAGGTTTCACTGTCGTGCAGCTATTAGGCCTTTGAGAATTTACAGAGGAAGAATGTGCTAGACATTTGTATTCATTCACATTGTGTGTACCCTCGTTATGCATACCCTGGTATGCCTGTGAATTAATTGACTGGATTTCATCCTGCTGTATGGTATCCGTCATCCTAACGCTTGTAGAAGCTTGAATCCTAGGATCCCTAGTCTGCCATGACAGTAAATGGTCAGCGGGAAGTTGGTTTTGATAGCAGTCTTCACCAACCAGGGGTTTCGTGACCCCTGAAGAATTATTATTGGTGTTGAGACTTTGTGTGTTATAAATGAAGCTGTTACAGTAAGGAGTTCTCAATACTTCAGGTATCTTTAAAAGTGCTTGCATAGCTTCAGTTGAATACGGACTCCTTTCTCCATACTCCTGATAAGTAGGATCATCATGCCTGCTTGAGTTTACTGGTTTAGTTAAACTTACCGACCCTGTGGTCTCTTCATCATTTCTATGCATCAAATACTGATTGCTAGTGTAACCCTGAGCTAAATATCTTTGATTTGAAGAATCTGGTTTTGCAGAATCTTCGTTGCTGTAGGTTATGTGTTTGTTTACCTCTTTGGACATCCTTGCGACCTCTTGCATGACCTCTTGAGGATACCTGCACCCCATAAACTCGATGTTTGCAAACACGCGAGCCAGGCACACGAGCCTTTCTTCAGGATAGTTCTGTTTCCAGCGTTCCATGAAATTTCGGCGCAACTGCCAATGATCATCGCTTTCATGTTCTTCTCTGTGTTTATCGATATCCCAATTTACGTCGTAAGACATTTTACGCGGTTATCTCGACTTTTAAACAATACAAAATAACTACAAAATCAAATATTTGTTGTTGGTATTTTAGATTGTTTACTTTACGAATTTAATTTGCACAGAATAATTTGGCCGATCTTATTTTCACGAAAAAAGAAGAAGCAGATTTCTATGGTGTATGTGTGCGTATACGTATGTATATCTACATTTGTGTGCGTAAATCTTATATTTAAACTGTCAAAACTGACATCTCAAACTGTCAAATATCAAGAGGTCAATGTCATGCTTGCTTCTGCTTGCTACTGTTCTATATTTCTTGCTAGGCTATTTCGAGATACGAGCTAATATTTACGAAATAAAATCCACCGGTATATTAAATAAGACAGAAATGCAATGGCTGCAACAGCATCGGTAATTAATCATCTGTCTTATTATTATCATCTGAAGAGTATTTACCATTTCCTACAGCACAGACGACTCCAATACCTCTAGCAGCGTTGGGAACCAACCGCTCATAGTCAACTCCTACGCATAGTTACAACTGGGCAGTCATCAATAATGAGAAGAACATTTAATTCTTCAGGGCTGGACACCTCTGCTGCATGCCAGACACCTCGTGGGCTTTCATCTTCAGTGGGCTGAAGATGTGTGTCAAACTTAGCGCTAGAAGGTGGTAGACCCGACTTCAGTGGGTGTGTGATGTGTGTTTAAAACCCTGCCAAAAGTGTGATAGGTCAGATTGTGAATGAAGAAACTTGCTATAAGTGTGTGATGGAGTAACTACCTACTAAAGATATCTACAATGTTGTATAAATGTTTTTATAGCGTTAAAGATTTCATTTAAATTATTTTATATTTTCTTTAAGAATTATTATTCTGAATTGATTATTGTTATTATTCTCACACTGATTTATTTTAATTTAACTTATATTTTCTACTTTTTGTTTGAATTTTGTATATTGGTCGCCGATGAAGTATGTGAGCCACTTTAATACATACCCTATGATCTTATAATTGTACCATACTTCTTGCAAATAAATATATTTCATTTCATTTTATTTGTACCAACTGTTGAACTACTCAGTAGTTACTAAACTACAGATGCAGAGTTATTGGTGAAAGAGACTCATTTCCTGTAGGTTTCATTTGCTCGAACTAGATATAATGTAACTATGCTACTCGGGGATAATTCAGCATTAAAGAGGCGAAAGAAATTTATCAGTCCAGTAGTTTTTGAGTTTATTCGTTACAAAATACAAATCTGTATAATAATGATGATGACAATGTTACCTACCTAAGTACCTATAAGTACATACCTACCTATTTGCTGAGAAGTCCCATTATCACACAGAACGCCTACCTATACATACATATGATTAAGTAGGTATTATGATTACACGCTCCTCTGAATCCACCATCAGGTAAGCTCGTTGGCAGAGAGCACTGGTGGTCTAGTGGTAGCGGACCCGCCTTCCGATCCTTAGTCGTGGGTTCAAATCCAGTCGTGTACCAATGAGTTTTTCTGTAGAAAAATGTATGTGCACTATGCCAGTAAAACATCGTGAGGAAACCGGCGTGTTGTAGAACCTAGAAAAGTTCGAGCAACTCGTTCGTGTCAAGCGCTACGCAATAAGGGCCCACTAGAGGCCTTGCGGAAACCAGCCCGCACATCAAGTGTGGATGATGAATTTGCCGGAGCTCGTTGGCATCAGTGCCTTGTCTACCTTATTCATAATAGGTAGGTATCTAAATAAGGTAGGCCTAATGATGATGATGAAAAGGTACCTCTATGTAGGTAGACAAGTCTATCTACCTATTTGCTGAGAAGTCCCATTTTACACACAGAACTCCTACCTACCTAAGAGCTGGTAATCATTTTAAACATAGGTATTCAGCTTCTGAATCCACCATCAGGTAAGCTCGTTGGCATCAGTGCCCACCTTACTCATAATACCTAACTATAAATGCAGTAGATCTACAAAATCATGTAGGTAAATAAAACAAACATTCCACGGGATGGATGTTAGCAATGACCTACTACGCGGGCAAAGCCTGCCGCGGGCGGCCGCTAGTTCATAAAATCTACAGTCACGAAAAACGCCTTGGGATGCTTGCTACTAACTATTATCTATTCTGTGAACCGTCACAGAATAGATAATAGTTAGTAGCAAGCACCCCGTGTCATAGTAACTACTAGCGTATCTGTAATTCGGAAATATCTTAGATTCACGAAATCTAACATCATCATCACCCTATCCCGAACCTTATCCCATACTAACTATCCTTTATTCCATGTCGTGAGAAACACCGCTTTTTTTTTTACATTCTAGTTGCATTCGGTAAAAGCCAAGGCAGGAGAAGATTTGACTTCCTTAAAAAAAATGTTTGCTAAATGTTTGCTAGTGTGTATCATCAACTTATTATTAAAAAATGATGAAAGCTTTAATTAAAAATCGATGATAGATGAATGCAGTAAGATTTAACTTAAATAAGCTTACAGAGAAAGAATAAAGCAAGAAGATGAAGAAAGATAGTGGAATATTACAGAAAACTTTAACCCAGAAAGCTCAAATTAAAATTAAAAAAAAGTTTTGATAAACATGCCGTGGTGAATATTGCGTAAATATAAGAGCGCCGGAATAATTTGTGTTGGTGTGGATTTTTATTATTTTTGAGTTTTTTTTAAGTTTTATTTTGTCCTTGCCCTTGGATTGGATGCTAGTTTTTTCGCCAAGTTTTATTTGTCTTGTCCAACAAACTGTCACTAATCACTATTCAATAGCACAGTCTGTTCTTCTTTGAAAATAGACGCGCACGACTTTTCATCGTCTTTACAGTCTATGCTTCACATGCACCCTTGGAGGAGTTTCTAACTCCTCCAAGCATGCACCATAACCATGCCGCACATCTGGATCATAAGAGTGCAAAAATCCACTACTGACTGAAGAAACAAATTAACTCTGATTTAGAATCGTAGTCATTTTTGGTAAAAAAAGGTAAGGCCATATAAAAAAAATATATAGTGTGTTGTGTTTAGATTGTGTGTTTTTATATTATACTGTGTTTATCCTCTTTGGATTGAAGTATAGTCATAAAAACATTAGCCTGTTCCTCCCTCCTGGGTTTAAGAAAAAATAAAAAACAAAACAATTGCGACTTGTTTGCTGATTTGATTTTGCCGGAGGTTTAATTGGTTAACTTTGTAAAATAATTACTAGAAAATGAGTGGAAACCAACTGGTAACCGATATATTCAGTGGCTTTCAAAAAAGTATCGATGTAGAACAGGAATTGCGAGAGGTATTTATCTATGAAACTCCAAACACCTAAGTTTATGCTTTTATTACACTTACAAATTTATTTTCTTATTCTAGGTTATCCGAAATACTTGCAGAGAGGTGGACCAAATCTCTAGAGAAATTACGACTGTTCTCCAAGTTATTCATCACAGTGAAGAAGGCAGTAAGTCAACCACAAGCTTGTCTGTCAGGGCTGCCGTATACAGGGTCGGACTGGACTGGAAGGGCCCGGGTGGCTGACCACAAGCCCGGAGGCCCAAGGCAACCAATATTCGAATTTTTAATTTAATTTCTCTAAAATTGTATGAACGAACTATCTGATCTAGTTTTCTAATTAGGTCTCAGGGGCTGGGACCTACCCTGTGCGGGCCTCCTATCATAAGGCCGCAAGCCTGCCCCTACTTACGAGACGCTGTAGTGCCTGGGACAGGATTTTTACAGATGGAGAAGGCATGCCCAGCACCTATACCTTGACAGCTGAGTCAGTCATAATCACATGACAAACATGATACTTATTGACCATGTCTTTCACGTGAATGTGACTCTGCAAAACCGTGGATTTCCTCTTAATGCTTTCCTTCACCATTTAAGAACTGCCATAGCACACAGATATTTTTCGACCAGAGAAATCCGTGGGTGCACAATTGGTTAGTGTTGCCAGTAGCAGATAGTCAAATATAACATGAGTCAGTGGAAAAAGTTATATTTTCAAGAGAAAAGTAACATTACCTAAAATTATGTGGTTAAGAATACAATACTTTATTACACTAAACTTTTGTTACATGAGAGGGTCAAAAGTAACTTAAAATGTTACAAAAATAACATTCTGGCAACACTGCAACTGGGTTTTAACCCTCTACTATACAAACAAAGTTACGGTTGTAGGCAATAAATATTGCACATTGGGTTTTCTGCTTTCATAGAGTTCTATCTCTTTCTGACACACACTACGCTCTATGAAACCGAAATTAGCCGATGGGCAATACTTGTTGCCTACTACTATACTCTCACTTGATCACTGGTGCTCACTAAATCTGTGTTCAAAGAATGTCTTTGATGTTGCAGTTGGTTCGGCATGCTTGAAAGCTCGCGAACTGTTCGAGAAGGCTCGCGAAGGTTACGCTAAACTGAGAGATGCTGTTCCCACTACAGATTACTACAAGTAAGTCACCATCTTCCTGCCCTTATGCCACGCTAAGTGGGGTCAAATTTATCATCCGCACTTGGTGTGCGGACTGGTTTCCGCAAGTAAGCTGCTGGCGGGCCCGTTTTGTAGTATATTGTTCGAACTTTTTTAGTTTCTTCAACACGTCGGTTTCCTCACGATGTTACGAAGTACACTATGCTAGCGCTCTCAAACGGCGAAGGAAAACATCGTGAGGAAACCGGCATAGAGAGCACTGGTGGTCTAGTGGTAGTGGCCCCGCCTTCTGATCCGAAGGTCGTGGGTTCAAATCCACTCGCGTACCAATGAGTTTTTCTATCGAAAAATTTATAAATATAAATAAAATAAATATTCTGGACAATTCACACAACACTACCCAGCCCCAAACTAAGCAGAGCTTGTAATATGGGAACCAGATAGCTGATATAGTACTTGAATTATGTGCACTATGCCTGTACTCTCAAAACGGTGAAGGAAAACATGAGGAAACCGGTGTGTTGTAGAACCTAAAAAAGTTCGAGCAACAAGGGTCACGCAAAAAGGGCCCACCAGCGGCCTACTTGCGGAAAAACCTGCCCGCACATCAAGTGCGCATGATAAACTTGCCGAACTTGCTGAACCGGCATGTCGTAGAGCCTAAATAGTTCAAAAATATGTGTCAAGTGCACGAAAGGAGCCGCGTTGTGGCGCACTCACAATCCTTTCACCACACTTGGTTCGAAGGAATAAGTAATAAATATTATAGACAATTCACACACCACTATCTATTCCCAAACTAAGCAGAGCTTGTACTATGGAAACCAGACAGCTGATATAATACATTATATGCATTTTTTTTTTGTAAATACATAGAATACAATATAACACCCAGACAGAGAACAAACATCTGTGTTCTCCACACAAATATTTGTTCTCGGTGGGGATCGAACCCACGACCTACGGCTCAGACGGCAGAGCTACTACCAACTGAGCTGAGAGGCCGGTCAAAAGTGACACGATAAGAAGAAGTACGAGTTCTGCTTAGTTTGGGGCTAGATAGTGTGGGTTGCCCGCATTATTTTTTTAAATTATGTTCTGGTCTATTGCAGATACTACGACCACTGGAGAACTATGACGCAGCGCTACTGTTTCCTCATTTCCCTGACCATTTGGCTGGAGCAGGGCATCCTGGCTTCTCATCAGATCGTGGCTGATGTCCTGGGCAGTAAGTTTATTCAACCATCTGCAGGCTGATCATGTAACTTTTGTTGCAATGGTTTCAATCAAAATCTTATGTACTGTAAATGAAACGAGAAAATCTTGTATTACATATCGCCCACTTGCGACGACAGTGTGACATCTCAAGTTATACGATTTTTCGTTTTTCTGATATTCGGAATCGCGATCGCGCGCTCTATTATCTCCAAAAACGGGATAATTTTTGCTCCATAAACAACGAAGGAATGAGAGAATGAGACAAAATATCACAATATAGCACTGTCTCGTTTGGTGATCATGTTGGCTTCGACATAGCGACAGTTCAGTTGTCACCTGGGCGTTGAGACGTGAAGCACTCTCGGTTTTCATAAAAAACGTGACATCACGAGGATACCACGATTTAGGTGAAAAAGGTAAGTTTATTTTAATAATTTTAATTTATTCGACAACGTGGTACGATGAACTTATCATACTGTTCTTGCAAACCAAAAAGCAAAGTTAACGAGAAATGTTAATGATGTCACGTTGTTCTTGTAAAAAATTCACAGCATCATTGCGTCATTTTGAATTATAACGTTGAAGATGATACTTGTTTTTCTTTTACTGGAAATAAGTAGTGGGTCATTTGTTGATGTTCTGTTGTTGCCGAATACCTTTTGATAAAATTTAGTGGTATGTCCATCTGCCACGTTGTAAACACTAAACAGCAATACAAAACACCAGTTATCTTTCCAGATGGCGACAAGGTCTACACTAGTTTTACGATAAGCACAAACTAAAAATGGACGAGGACTTGCCCAGTAGCACTTAATTTCTTGAAACAACACGAATTCATTCAAAAACTGTTTGTTTATCAAACAGTCTAACCAACAAACCATAGATAGATAGATAAATAGATTAACTCTTTATTGTACGCAAGGAAATGAATAATAAAACCTAATTAAACGTTTAAGAGGATGAATCAATGGATAATCAACAAACGCCACAAAAGTAGCACCATCGTAGCCTATAAACGAGTTCATCTTCTTCGAGTACTTCATGTAGCAGCTTTTTCAGTTGTTCATCTTTTTTTATCTTAAAAATGAAACTTATCCAGAGTCTAGTCTTCTCCATATTTCTTTACGGTGCAGAAACATGGACTCTGAAAGCGCATGATCGCAGACGCGTGGACGCGTTTGATATGTGGTGTTGGAGGAGGATGCTCCGTATCCCGTGGACAGCGCGTGGGACCAATATATCAAGGAACTCTAAAGTGACCACTAGGCTATCAACCATCTGCCTCCAGCGATTCCTTGAGTATTTCGGGCATATAGCCATGAAACAGGGTGACAACCTGGAAAAACTTGTCATCACTGGCAAAATTGAGGGCAAGAGACCACGAGGCCGAAGCCCGATACGTTGGTCCGACCACATCCGCTCCACTCTCGACGTGAAGGTCCATGAAGCTATTCAGGTTGCCGGTGACAGATCCAGGTAACGAAACATTGTCAGGGACAAATTGATCCATGGAGGGGGTCAGGACCCTCAGCAGTGAGGAGCACGACGCGAGGAGGAGGTGTTTTGATACCAATTTGTATTTTATTGAAATAAAATAAATATTGTGTGCGTAGTACAATACCCATGTGCCTAATTAAATACAAGTCAACATGTAATTTTTTGTAACAAAATGTACGATTAAAATAGTTACCACTGTGTCAAATGAATATTTTATTCCTTAATTAAGAAACTGATTTTCAAGAATATCGTTTTATTTTGACATAACTAAATAAAAAAATAAATAAAATAGATAAATGTAAATCTTTACATCATCTTCAACGTGACAACTGAACTTGTCACTTTGAAAACTTTATTTTTGTCTGAAACAACGTGACAAATTTTCCTTATTTTTTTAAAACTATAGTTTTAACTTAATTTTGTTCCAGAAGTGTATTTCTTTTTTAATATTTCATTTCATTATTAGTTATTGTCTAATCTGTTCATACATAATAAAGCTATTTTGACAACAGTTTTAAAGTTAAGCTCATTTAAAAGTTTAAAAGTCGGTTTCTGTAAAATCCATGTTTTTGAGATGTCACACTGTCGTCGCAAGTGGGCGATATATATTTAGGATCTCGGAAACTGCTCCAACGATTTTCACGAAATTTAGTATACACGGGTTTTCGGGGGCTATAAATTGATCTAGCTAGGATTCACTTTAAGAAAATGATTATTTCACCCCGAGTTCAATAATTAAACATAAACTGAATATGTGACTGCTCCTGCCATCTATTGAGGATTGTGAGCAACCAACTGCAATCATATCCAGCAGATGGCGTTGTTCAGTAAAAATAAGCCAATAAAGATAATATTACTCTTATGATTTCTTAAAAATACTAATTAACAATAAAAAATACCGAGCGAAGCTCGGTCACCAACTGCTAGTGTACTGTAAATTTTCGAACTCATATGTGATCGCAAATTGACAGTTTCAATAAGATTTTGAAAGAAAAGAAAGAAAGAAAATTTGTTTATTCAAACCACCACCATACAATAAAAAATAGAAAAAAATTAAATAATACAATACACACCTACTTAGCTAATATGACATAGATTACATAAAGAAAATGAAAAGATACAAGACGTGCTATTGTATTCAAAACCTGCTAGTGGTGGTGAATGGGCCAAAAGCTCATTTGATTGAAACCATTGCAACAAAAGTTACATGATTGGCCTGCTGATCATCATTTTCAGTCTGAAGAAGTCCACTGCTGGACATAGGCCTCCCCTACACATTTCCAGGGAGAACGAACCTTTCCATTCACCGACTTCCCGCGATCTTAACAATGTCGTCAGTCCACCAGATGGCTAATTGTATAACAAAAAAACCGGTTGTCTGTAAAGTCGGTTTACTGACGATGTTGAACGTGACAACGTCATACAGCTGTCCACGCGGACGCATCGCTCACTCAAGTAGGAGAGAGACAGATGTCGAACGCTGTCGAACGCGGAGGCCGTGCGTGCCTCTTTGTCGCTCGTTCCGCGCTCTCGCTTGCACTTCAAGCCATAAGTGGAACGCCTCAGAACGAGGTAACGCCGTATGAGTCATGCTTTTTCGTGCTTGCAGCCGGCTTCATCGAATTATAAGACGTTGTCACGTGAAAAAAGAAGATATATTTAGCAAATACTTATAATATTGTTTCAGTAAGTGCCATAGAATTGAAGGAAGGTTTCCACCTGGATATTGAAGACTACCTGGTTGGTCTACTGCAAGTCTGCTCCGAATTGGTAGGTTTTTTATGATTTTTGGTTTCGATATTCGCTTCGGTTCGATCCCCACTGAGAACAAATATTTGTGCTCTGTCCGTGTGTCGTCTTTGCGAACCCCTATAACTTGGATGTTTTTATGAGTAAAGTGAACAGGTTTCTTCTTCTTGGTTAGCATGCTATTGGTAGCGGCACATAACTTTAGCGCTGACCGTTATTGCGCAGAAGTCAAAAATAAGGTACCTGAGGGGCTCGCGGTATGAAGGGCGGGCGTGCGTAGCGCTGATTGGCTCTCCAGTCGCACTCCGCTCTCTGTACCAATAGGACACTCTACCACTAGATCACTCACACCACGACGCATGCACAGCTATCCTCTCTGTGTGTCGCTCAGCTCAGCGCTAAAGTTATGTGCCGCTAGTTATACCATCGACCTCATCATCACTAAACAACGGTTTGCGGGATTGAGGTCAAACGCAAGCCTAGATTATGTAAAAAAAACCTCATAGAAAATAGTTGAATATTTAAAAAATAAATAATTATTTTAATAGTTAATAATGTTCTTTCAGTCTCGATTGGCAGTTAATTCTGTGACCCGCGGCGACTACAATCGACCGATGCAGATTTCCAAATTCGTGATGGAACTCAACGCTGGCTTTAGGTGAGACTACCCTCATTTCATTATTTTATAGGCTGTCTGGAAGAGGTTTATTTTTAAGTGAATAGTGGTAGTTTAGTTGTGGGTTTAATAAATAATTAGGAAAATCCACACAACACTATCTAGCCCCAAACTAAGCAGAGCTTGTACAAGACAAAAAAAAAGGATTTAGGTACTATTTATCAGCTATCTGGTAGCTGAAATAATACCTAAATACTTTTTTTTTGTAAATACATACATTGAATACCGTAAAACCCAGACAGAGAACAAACATCTATGTTCACCACACAAATATTTGTTATCGGTGAGGATCGAACCCACACCCGCCACTGCAGAAGGCAAAGCAACTACAAACTGAGCAGTCCTGCAGTATGGCGTAAACCTATAGAAAAGAAAGAAAGAAGAAAGAAAATATAATTTATTTTGGACACACAACACACATAAACACAGCACAAACAGAGTACTTAACAAAAAGAGAGAAAATAGAATAGTAGGCAGAACAAAGAGTAAATACAAATAAATGGAGCACAAATCCGTCTGTCTGTGCGCGTGTCCTTATACTGATCGCCATCGCAGATTGCTAAGATGTGTGCAACGTTTAACACGTCTTAATTTAAACATATTTTCCAGATTACTAAACTTAAAGAACGACCACCTCCGCAAAAGGTTCGACGCTCTCAAATACGACGTCAAGAAGATAGAGGAGGTCGTTTATGACCTGTCCATCAGAGGTATGCTGCCACGGCCTAATGGCGAGGCAGCGGAGGCTAACTAGAATCTGTTTATTATTTTATGGTGTTCACTTTTATTGACCTCTTAACCATGTGGCCAGACACCTGGGGTCTTATTAATAATCCTAGCGTAGCGTTGGACTAGTTGATCCGTGTTTTGTCTCTTGCATTGACATGCAATTGTCAACTCGAACAAATGTGACAAAACACGCTTTAACTACTCCAGCGTTGCGCCAGGACTATTAATAACACCCCTTGAGTTTATTTGGTAGTCCAATCTGTTGTCTAAATTTATTGACCTCGGATCCTCGGAACCATGTGGCCAGAAGAGTCGAAGCCTGGTTGGTATGCCAATGTTTATATGTAAATTAGTGACGTAGATTTGTGACCTAAAGGACCTGAACCTGAAGAACTCAACTGGAGAAGTTTAGTTGATTCTTTAATTTTTGAACAAAATATGCCAAGGGTTTAGTAGAATAGCTTTTTAACCTATGTATCTTAATCATCATATATTTTATGCGTAATAATTCTGTCTCTCAAAGCTTCACGAGCAAATGAGCTCCAGGTGTTCTCTGATAGGAACCGAGCCGTAATTAGTTGCCTGTTCTAGGCTTGGTCGCGTGGAACTAGCACCTAGACTCACCTAGCTTTAAGTTTAAGACGTTTCAAAGTGATTCTTTTAATAATATTGAATTAAATTGTATTGTGTCTGAGTTTGATCAGGTAAATAAAATCAATGAATGAAATAATGTTCGGTTATAATAAAACCTCAAACACTTGCGAATTAAAAAAAAATAAGAGTTTCAACTCAACTGCTGTCAATAGATAATTAAGAGTTTGTGTGTCACTAATGTATCCCTAAACATTGACATAGCAAACCCTGGTTGCACAACCAGGTTCTTAGGTATCTAGCCACATGGTTACGAGGTAAACTGATTTTGTATTGTTGTTGATTATATTATTGTAATGACAAACTAAGCAAAATAGTTTAAACATGTCTTGTGTATATTTGAATGTTCGTAATTTCTACACTGAAGTTCACTGGGTATATTAACTTATGTCCCTGTGGGTATACTAATTTACCTACTCATGTTTTCTATGCCCACAGCAAAGAATTTGATATTCTCTGAGCTAAGTCAAGCTCAAATGATCCTTGCAATTAAAAAAATACTTGGAATTGGAATTTAATTTGTATGATAACATTTTATCTACATTTCTGTCTGAAAACTATAAAACAAATATGTAATTAGAAAAATATAGGTTTTATATGATTTAACTTAACAAATACTGATTTTATTTAAACAGTGTACCCAAATAGCCTCTATTGGTCAATTTGTATAATGCCCCAAAAGTTAAGAGCTGAGCGGGATTTGAACCCGTGACCTATTGGAATATGATTGTTATTTAGTCTGTGGTAAACCCTGAACGTAGAATGAGTTGAATCTTGCTTCACTCGTTCTTCCGTGTGTGAAACCGCGATGGCGGTTAGCTTTTGTCTGGAGTAGTAAATATGAAAATGTAAAACTTTCTAAAGTATAATAAACGTTTTATCCAACTTGATTATGGACTATTCCTCAATTTACAATAGGTTATGGGCCCAGGCGTCCATTTAGTCAGTTAGATGAACAAAGATTAGCGTTAGGAAGTTGTAGGGACACGACACGCGCCGCCATCAGCAAGGCAGGCTTGGAAAGAAAAATTAAATTAAAAGTCCGTGAAGAAATAAAATAAAAGAGATGGCAGAACAATTATTAAAGATTCCACAATTGGAGATGGGAAATTTTGCGAACTGGTTGTTCCGCATTGAGATGGCACTCGATGAAAAAGATTGTAAAGAAGTGATGCAACAAAAGAAAGAGCTATCCGAAAGTGAGAAGAAAAAAGACGCGAAGGCCAGAAATGTAATCATACAGGCACTACCAGACAAACATCTAGAATACGTGAGAAAAGCGAGCACAGCTTTTGAGATGATAGAAAATTTGAGAAGTATTTTTGAAAGAAAAAGCACTTTATGTAGTCTTTACTTGAAAAGACAATTATCCAATTTAAAATGCAGGAAAAGTGACAGCTTGGAAACCCATTTTAATAGCTTCGATAAAATAATAAGAGAAATAGACGTTGATGGCAAAATGGAAGAAAAAGATAAGGTTTGTCATCTTCTCATGAGTGTAGAAGAAGCATTTAAAACAACTGTAACAGCACTGGAAGCAACGAACTCAGAGCTCACTGTAGAATTTGTGAAATGTAAATTGTTGGATGCAGAGTTAAAAGAAAAGAATGAAAAACAGAGGCCCACATCATCTACCCACAAAGAGTATGTATTTAATAGCAATTCAATAAAATGCTACAGCTGCGGAGAGCCTAATCATTTTGCAAGAAATTGTCCTCGTAACACTCAAACAAGCTACAACCAAAATCAGAGAGGTAGAGGAAATTACAGAGGAAATCAGAGAGGTAGAGGAAATCAAAGAGGTAGAGGAATTCAAAGAGGTTATTACAGAGGAAATAACAGAGGTACAAATGTTGATGGAAATAATGCAAATGTCGGAGAAGAGGTAATGTTTATTGCTGCACAAGCACAATCAGCAGCGTGTAACACAGAGAATGAAATTGAGTTTGTGATTGATTCAGGAGCGTCACACCATATGATTAGCAAACAATATGAAGAATTTATGACAGACATACAAGAAATACCTGAGATGAAAATACAAATGGCAAATGGCAGTGTGATCACAGCCAACACAAAAGGTACAATTTATGGGAGAACTATTGAAGGAACTAAAATTAATATAAAAGAATGTTTAATACTGGAAAAACTTTCACACAACCTGATTTCAGTAACTAAACTTAATGAGAAAGGTATAACGGTTAAATTCCAAAATAAAGAGGCAATAATAACCTATAGATACACACAAGTTAAAGGGGTTAATAATGGAAAATTGTTTGTACTTAAATTAAATACAATTAATTTAGAAGAGGGCCTACTCACAAGTAACAACGATAAGAATTTATGGCATAGAAGACTGGGTCATTTAAACTATGGAGGTATGAGAATACTCGGCTTACCACTATCAAATGAGCGTTGTACAATATGCATGGAAGCCAAAGGAACTCGCTGTCCATTTACACCAACTCAACAACCAAGATCAAGGAAGATAGGAGAACTGATATACTGTGACATCGGTGGACCAATAACACCAATAACAATGGATGATGAAAGGTACTATCTGACAATAATAGATGATTATTCACATTTTACTGAAGTGTACTTACTCAAAACCAAGGATGAAGCGAAGTATCATATAATGAAATATGTAAACAGAATGAAAAACGAAGGAATAAATGTTATAAAGTTAAGAACAGATAGAGGTGGCGAATTCGTGAATGAAGAATTAAAAAGGTTCTATGAAGAAAATGGTATAAAGCAAGAAACCACTTGTAGCTACACACCACAACAAAATTCTGTATGTGAAAGGATGAATCGTACACTAGCTGATAAAGTAAGAGCTATGTTGTTAGAAACAAATTTACCAAAATATTTGTGGGGAGAAGCGATAAGAGCGGCTGCATACATTATTAACAGATCACCCACGAGAGCACTCCAAGGGGATACACCAGCAAATGTAAGGTATGGAAAGAACCAATTAGAACGTATAAGAGTTTTTGGATCAAAGGCATGGTGCATGATATTCCCGAAGCCAAACAAATTAGAACCAAGAGCAAAACCTATGATTATGGTCGGATACGGTGGATCAGGATACAAACTATGGGATCCTAAAACAAATGACATTATAGAGTCCAGGGACGTCCGTTTCGATGAATCAAACTATAAATATGAAGACGAAAGAAATGTTTTTATACAATTAAACGGAGAAGAAAGCTCAGTACCAAAGGAAGAACTAGATAAAAATGAAAGATCAGACACAGAAGACAAGAATGAAATGACAAGTGATGAATATGAAAGCCCAGAAGAAGAAGAGAAATATACAAATACAAAGAGACAAATAAAATTACCAAAAAGGTTTGATGATTATGATTTGTCAAATATAGCCTATGCGTTACATGCAGAAGATCCTACTAGCTATAAAGAAGCAATCGAGCAAGGAGAATGGTCAGATGCTATAGAGAAAGAACTAGAAGCACACAGAAAGCTAGGAACATGGGAAGAATGTGTCTTACCAAAAGGTCACAAGGCAATTGACACAAGATGGGTATTTCGAACAAAATCAGATAATACAAAGAAAGCTAGACTGGTTGCCAAAGGATTTCAAGAAGAAACAGTCCAAAATGTCTATGCACCGGTAGCCAGAATGACCACTGTAAGATTGTTGATAAATAAAGCAGTCCAAGAAAACTTACCTATTAAACAACTAGACATACCAACTGCATTTCTGAATGGAGAGTTAAAGACGGATGTATACATCAAGCACCCAGAGGGAATAGATAGAAAAGAAGGAAAAGTACTAAAGTTAAAAAAGGCATTGTATGGTTTGAAGGAATCTCCACGATGTTGGAATGAGAGATTGAATGATTTTCTAACCAAAAATGGATTTACTCAGTCTCAGAGTGATTTTTGTCTGTACACATCAAGCAATGTATACATACTTATATATGTGGACGATATCCTAATCGTTGGAAATAACTGTACAATCATAAAGAAATTACAAGATGAGTTTTTAGCAAAAGATCTTGGAAATATTATGAAGTTTCTAGGATTGGAGATAACATATACAGATCAAGGATTGGAAATAAAACAAACACAAATAATAGACAAAATTTTAATAAAATTCAACATGAAAGAATGTAAAGGCATAAATACACCAATGGAAGTTGGAATGAATATAAATGAAAAAGAAGAAATATTAACCAACATTCCTTACAGAGAACTTGTCGGATCACTTATGTACTTAGCCACAATAAGCAGGCCAGATATTGCATATGCAACCGGATTTCTGAGCAGATATATGCATTGTCCGACATCAACACTATGGAAAGCTGCAAAGAGAATCCTAAGATATCTGAAACAAACAAAAAAAAAAGGATTAGTATACAAAAGACAACCACATAATCACCTTAACAGTTTTTCAGATGCTGATTGGGGAGGAATAAGAGATGATCGCAAAAGTATCAGCGGAGTTGCCATATTCCACTGTGGCAATCTTGTAAGTTGGAGCTCGAAGAAGCAGTCGACTGTTGCACTTTCAACAGCTGAATCAGAGTATGTAGCAGCAGCACAAACTGTAAGTGAAATAGTGTTTATAAGAGGAGTGTTAAAAGACTTAAATTGTGATAAAGACTTATGTTGTTCTTTGCTAATAGATAACCAAAGTGCTATAAAAATGATAGAAAGTTACGAAAATAGTAAGAGAACCAAACACATAGATATAAAAGTACATTTTATTAAAGATATTGTAAACAAAGGCTTGGTAACAGTAAAATATGTAACTTCAAATGAAAACAGAGCTGATATACTTACCAAATCTTTACCAAGGATCAGACATGACTATTTATGTAAACTTCTAGGTTTTTATTGAATGAATAGTTAGCTTACTTAAACATTTTTGTGAAACATGTAAAGATAATGTTTAATTTCGTGGTATTTTGAGATAATTGCGGTTGATTTATCTCACAGGATACAGCGAAGTAATTAGTTAGTATTATAATATTTAGTTTTGTTGCTAATTTGTCTAAATTTTGAGAGAATGTAAGATAATACGATGTTGCTAATTACAGTAAATTTGGAAATTGTTTTGTTTACATTTTGTTAGGACTAAAGTTGTCAATGTCATAAGATAGAACTGTCAAAGTCATGTTGAATAGTTGTAATGTCACATGGTTGTCATTATTAGGGTTGCCAGGTTATAGATAAAAAAAATATTGTAAGGAACAAGTTCAAGATTATTTTTGTAATTTGAATTATTTAAAAAAAAATAGAACTTGAACTTGAGCCGGGGTATTGGAATATGATTGTTATTTAGTCTGTGGTAAACCCTGAACGTAGAATGAGTTGAATCTTGCTTCACTCGTTCTTCCGTGTGTGAAACCGCGATGGCGGTTAGCTTTTGTCTGGAGTAGTAAATATGAAAATGTAAAACTTTCTAAAGTATAATAAACGTTTTATCCAACTTGATTATGGACTATTCCTCAATTTACAATATGACCTTCCTTGGTACGAGGCTGCGTTAACCGCTACGCCATCGGATCCTAATATAAACACTCGACGAATAACTCCTATGGACTCTTCTCTCGCCTCTTTAACTTTTGTGACATTATCAAGACCTTTGTGATTTTCCTAAGTGTAGTAAGAACTATAAAATCAAAAACAAATAATTGGTCAATTGCCTAAAAATGCTATGTAGAAGTTTATATTGTAATAAGCTAATTTTTAAATCTACAGATAAATTGATCCATCATTTATAAAGATAATAATATATCCATCTCTTTTTTATGCTCGTCAAAAAAAAGGACTGTCATTTTTAATTGACGAATAGCCTTATTCTGTAGATGAAAAAATCTGCCCTTACTCTAGTTTATTCTTAAGACTGCACTAATTTTATGTTAAGTTAATTTTGTTGCATACATTATTTCTTTAAGAAATACATTTTTTGGTAAGACATAAAAGTACACATACATAAGTGTTTTTATTTTGAATTGCCTAGATCCAGTTTTAGTTATAGTACTTTTTAGGGTTCCGTAGCCAAATGGCAAAAACGGAACCCTTATAGATTCGTCATGTCTGTCTGTCTGTCTGTCTGTCTGTCCGGCCGTGTCACAGCCATTTTTCTCCGAAACCATAAGAGCTAGACTGATGAAACTTGGTGAGTAGATGTATTCTGTAAACCGCATTAAGGTTTTTACACAAAAATAGAAAAAAAACTATAAATTTTGGGGGTCCCCATACTTGAAACTGAAACTCAAAATTTTTTTTTTCATCGAACCCATACGTGTGGGGTATCTATGGATAGGTCTTCAAAAATGATGTTGAGGTTTCTAACATTGTTTTTTTCTAAACTGAATAGTTTGCGCGAGAGACACTTCCAAAGTGGAAAAAAGTTGGTCCCCCCCCCCCCCCCTCTAACTTCTAAAATAAGAGCATGATAAAACTAAAAAAAATATATGTTGTACATTACTATGCAAACTTCCAACGATATTTGGTTTGAACGAGATCTAGTCAGTAGTTTTTTTTTATACGTCATAAATCGTAAACCGCAATTTACCTTTCGACGAACTACAAAAACCTTTATTTATTATGTTATTTGATGCTACGGAACCCTTCATGGGCGAGTCCGACTCGCACTTGGCTGCTTTTTTAACAAGTGATGAACCACCTGACATTGAACGGTTTCTGCTACCTAACTATTATATTAGCTCACTTTATTTGCCGGCTGTGCACGTTGGGCAAAGAGACAGAGACCAGAAATTCACAAATGCTGTAGAATACTGATATCTACGTTCTCAGAATAATTAATTGAGCTCTTAACCCTGTGGCCAGAGAAATTGAATTGTATGCCACAATATCTAGTTTAGTGACGCAGATAGGTATAGGTATATAGATAGTGCAATTCACGAAGACGCGCCCCTCGCGGGGTGCGGGGAGTTTGCTCCGAGCGGCAGTCGCGAACCGTAGTCTATTCATTGTAGTGTGCGTGTGCACTCATAGGTAATTAGTGTGTACCGATAACACTCAAACATTGACGGAAGCTTGCACACATATACTATAAACGGTTAAGGAGGAATAGTGGGGCGCGCCTTCGTGGATTGCACTATCTATACTCCAATCTGCCTGTTTGCTGTGTCGGTGACCTTGGCTTCAATTTTCCTAGCCACTGGGTTAAGAGCGCATCGTGCGTAAATTTGAGATTAAAAAAAAAAATCATAACTAAATAACTAACGCTAATGAAAATCGTATGTCAGCGTTAAATAGAATCTCATGTTAAATAGTATATTTTTTTAACACACTTAGATTTTTTTTTTTAAATCTCAAATTTACGCACGATGCGCTCTTAAGAGGTTATTCTACTATTTCATTATTAATGGTTGATGACTTTGGTTCTTCTTACTATTTCTATTGATATAATAAAACACAGTTCGTAACTGAATCAACTTTTATTCAAAAACCTTAAAACCAGCTTCAATTCGCTGTTTTAATTATCACAAAAAACAGACTTCAACTATTTTAATAGTCTTACAAAGTCCGCACCAAAAATACGAATAGAAAAAAACTTAATTCACTATCACTTAAGAAGCATAGGGGCTCAATTCTAGACCAGTGACTTTTTTGTCACAGTGATATATCACAAGAACTGTCAGTTTCTTTAGAGAATTTGACAGTTCTTGTGATATATATCTACCGTGACAAAAAAGTCACTGGTCTAGAATTGAGCCCCAAGCGGCTGACATAAGATGTATACAATTCTTAAATTTGCAGTTAGCGGCACATAAATGCATTGGACATAGTTTTCTCCTACATTTCTTCCTACAGAAAGAACGATCCATCCACCGACTTTCGGCGCAAAAGACTTTACTCCGAACCGCTTCGGTCCACCTTAGTGAAAATGCTCCTTTAACAATAGGTAATTTAAATAACAAAAATGAACTTATTAAACAAAACAGCTTTTTCTAGCATCACTATGCATCAGATTTAAAAACCTTATCTCTCTTTTATAGCTAGCCTTTCTATATCTATACTTTGATTATAGATAGTGCAATCCACGAAGACGCGCCCCACTATTCGTCCTAACCGTTTATAGTAATGTGTGCAAGCTTCCGTCAATGTTTGAGTGTTATCGGTACACACTAATTACCTATGAGTGCACACGCACACTACAATGAATAGACTACGGTTCGCGACTGCCGCTCGGAGCAAACTCCCCGCAACCGCGAGGGGCGCGTCTTCGTGAATTGCACTATCTATACAATATTTAAAGCCTGAAGGCTTATGGCTAAAGGTTCATGGCGATCTATGAAACGCTATCAAATATCGCTGACATATTTGACAGCATTTTACTGATCGCTATCGCCATCGCGCTACATGTGCGCAGAGATGCAATTCTAGCCACACAAATCACTCAAACGATGGTCGAATTTTGCGTAAGCAAAAGCGTGTTGGCTGCTCTGTGGTCGAATTCGAAATGAGTTGTCAATTGTTGTTTGAAAAATTTAAAAATGAAACGTGGTTTCAGCAATCACTCGATCGAGCCGTGTTGCCGGAATAATAGAAAAAAAAGTCGTTTAGACCGTAGCCTACTATATTTATAATATTTATGCGTCTTTTAAAAAGATCACAATAAAAAAAAAATCACGCATATAACATCTTAGAGCTGATATTCTTGTCACTGTCACTTTTACGTCAACAAAAAGAGACGGCACAAGACCTAGCACATATTCATAGTGGAACATTCATTGACACATGAATATGAGGGTAGATTTTACATTAAGCTCTACTCTAACTAACTAAACTTTACTCTAAGTAACAGTTAAGTAAAGGTACTCATTTAATTTTCTTTGTAAGCTCAGCTTACAAATACCATTTTTAATCACAAAAATATGGCACTAAAATATACTCCCAAAACACGAAAAAGTATTTTCAATATCATCGTGCTATTTCTTACAAAATCGTACAAAAAATATAGTTAAATTATGAGATACAAGTAATTTTTGAAAAACATACTTTTTACACGCTAACATAATATAAATAAGAGATCATGAATATAACTTTTCCTTCCTTTTCCTTCCCCAATCAATATTGATATGACGTTATTGACAGTGCAAACTGTCAAATGATGCCAAATGAGATGTTTCATTAATGTATAGTCCGCGCTAGGTCTGTGTACACCAATCATAAATACAGCTTATCAATATAGTATTCAGCTAAAATTGATATTTTTCTTTAATTTAACTTCGTTTACTTGTACATAGAGATTTTATTGACCAACGAGAGCAACACAACGTACCAAAGTCATGGCCAACGTGACACGGACATAACGTGAAGTACTAGAAATGTCATTTTGACAACTGACGCTCAATTAGCATGACTCTTGACGTTATCAGTCACAGCGGTAAAACTGTCATGGCGGCGCCTTTTTGTATTCACCACTACAAAAAAATCAACCAATAATGAACATTATTGTACAACGTACTTGTTTAGACATTTGTGAATTTAGTGTTTTTGTAGTTATCTTAATTTTTAACCGCATTTTTTTGTGAGTACATAGACCTAGCGCGTTAAGAAACATCTCTTTCAGCTGATATTTTAGTTTTTATCTTAATTATTACTGAGTACATAATCTTTCAATTAAAGGGTTGGTGTAATCTTAGTCCCATAAAATGCTAAATTTAGCTTGGTCTATCCCAGCGTATAACGTAAAGTTTTCTTTTACTAAAAACTCAAAGGAACTGTCATCAATTTCTAGATGTATTACAAGGGAATTACTAACTTTCTCCAAACTAAGCACCTTCCAGTCTTTGGTAAATACATTCTTGTTGTACATTTCAAGTCTATTCAGTATTTTATCAATACTTTCATCAATAAAACTAAAGATTCTGACGCTCAATTTATGACATGTTTTTTCACTTTCTTCGACAGAAATTTGTAAATGCAAGGATTGTGTTAAACTGTCAATAAAATTGATAGTTTGTTCAGTATGGCAAGTGTATACAAGCGCGCCATTTTGGATTCCGTGACATTCGAGTAATGGGAACTCTTTTGTGTAGTCTATGGAATTGAGGATCGATTTTTGAATTTCGCCCGCCATTTCGGTCGTTATTTCACTTTGAGGGTAGTTTTTTGGCGTGATGCTGATTCTTTTAACTGGTTCTGTGTTTTTAAACTTTTTGTATTGCCGATAAGGCTTGTTGGGGCTAGAACATGATCTTTTACCCAGAACTATATCAGTTATTTTTTGATCTAAGCTTCCTTTTGGTCTCTCGAGTTTTTTTTCACATATCTGTAGAAAAATACTGTCTTTCAGCTCAGTCAAAGTTTTTTTAACATCCTGTGTACATTCTATTCTACTAATACAACCGTCAATAATAGATTTTAACCCGTTAATATTGAAGTATTGAACTCGGGTCTTTATTGCTGTGCCATCTACATTTTGTGTTCCTTCCTTATTGCTCTCGCTGCCTTGTCTATGACCATCTTTTTCTTTCTCTTGCTCTTCTATCTTGACTGGCTCAGTTGTGGTAGTTTTAACAGTAGCGTTTGTTTCTATAATTATTTCCTTAGCTTTGGCTAATTTTACATCTGGCGTACGGTCATTATGAACACAGCATAAGCAATCACCAAAAATATCAATGTCATCCTCAGTTAATACATTTTGGCAGGTTCTGACTACATTTTGACAGGTCACGGGTAAAATTTCAATTTGGCTGTCCAAGGCTGCATTTTGGCTGGTCGTGGGTAAAATTTGACTGCTTTGACTGGTCGAGGCTGCATTTTGGCTGGTCATGGGTGCAATTTGACTGGTCATGTCTGCATTTTGGCTGGTCATGGGTGCGTTTTGGTTGATCATGGGTAAATCTTGACTGCTTTGACTGGTCATAGCTGCATTTTGGCTGGCCATGAGTGCACTTTGACTGTCAATAGTTGGATTTTGGCTGCCCACAGCTGGACGTTGGTTGAACGCAGATGAATTTAAGCCACTAGATGGACCTTGGTCATTGAACAAGCATTTTTCGACAAACACATCATTTGTTCTATTTTCCTTACATTCGTCTTTTGTCTTGTCATCTTGGAAGTTTTCTTGACCATTTTTACCGTCAATGCTTGTAATTTGACTGTCAATAGCTGTATTTTGGTTATCTAGTGTGACATTGTCTTTATTTGTGTAAGAAGTGCGTTCCTTTTCTTTATTTTCATCTTTAGACTTTTCACGGTCAGTGTAGTATTTGGTGAACATATTATTTGTAGTGCTATCTTTGGTTGTAGTAGTTTTTTGTAGAAGTTTGTTGATAGAAATCATAGAATGAACACGCGGCTGACATAAGATGTATACAATTCTTAAATTTGCAGTTAGCGGCACATAAATGCATTGGACATAGTTTTCTCCTACATTTCTTCCTACAGAAAGAACGATCCATCCACCGACTTTCGGCGCAAAAGACTTTACTCCGAACCGCTTCGGTCCACCTTAGTGAAAATGCTCCTTTAACAATAGGTAATTTAAATAACAAAAATGAACTTATTAAACAAAACAGCTTTTTCTAGCATCACTATGCATCAGATTTAAAAACCTTATCTCTCTTTTATAGCTAGCCTTTCTATATCTATACTTTGATTATAGATAGTGCAATCCACGAAGACGCGCCCCACTATTCGTCCTAACCGTTTATAGTAATGTGTGCAAGCTTCCGTCAATGTTTGAGTGTTATCGGTACACACTAATTACCTATGAGTGCACACGCACACTACAATGAATAGACTACGGTTCGCGACTGCCGCTCGGAGCAAACTCCCCGCAACCGCGAGGGGCGCGTCTTCGTGAATTGCACTATCTATACAATATTTAAAGCCTGAAGGCTTATGGCTAAAGGTTCATGGCGATCTATGAAACGCTATCAAATATCGCTGACATATTTGACAGCATTTTACTGATCGCTATCGCCATCGCGCTACATGTGCGCAGAGATGCAATTCTAGCCACACAAATCACTCAAACGATGGTCGAATTTTGCGTAAGCAAAAGCGTGTTGGCTGCTCTGTGGTCGAATTCGAAATGAGTTGTCAATTGTTGTTTGAAAAATTTAAAAATGAAACGTGGTTTCAGCAATCACTCGATCGAGCCGTGTTGCCGGAATAATAGAAAAAAAAGTCGTTTAGACCGTAGCCTACTATATTTATAATATTTATGCGTCTTTTAAAAAGATCACAATAAAAAAAAAATCACGCATATAACATCTTAGAGCTGATATTCTTGTCACTGTCACTTTTACGTCAACAAAAAGAGACGGCACAAGACCTAGCACATATTCATAGTGGAACATTCATTGACACATGAATATGAGGGTAGATTTTACATTAAGCTCTACTCTAACTAACTAAACTTTACTCTAAGTAACAGTTAAGTAAAGGTACTCATTTAATTTTCTTTGTAAGCTCAGCTTACAAATACCATTTTTAATCACAAAAATATGGCACTAAAATATACTCCCAAAACACGAAAAAGTATTTTCAATATCATCGTGCTATTTCTTACAAAATCGTACAAAAAATATAGTTAAATTATGAGATACAAGTAATTTTTGAAAAACATACTTTTTACACGCTAACATAATATAAATAAGAGATCATGAATATAACTTTTCCTTCCTTTTCCTTCCCCAATCAATATTGATATGACGTTATTGACAGTGCAAACTGTCAAATGATGCCAAATGAGATGTTTCATTAATGTATAGTCCGCGCTAGGTCTGTGTACACCAATCATAAATACAGCTTATCAATATAGTATTCAGCTAAAATTGATATTTTTCTTTAATTTAACTTCGTTTACTTGTACATAGAGATTTTATTGACCAACGAGAGCAACACAACGTACCAAAGTCATGGCCAACGTGACACGGACATAACGTGAAGTACTAGAAATGTCATTTTGACAACTGACGCTCAATTAGCATGACTCTTGACGTTATCAGTCACAGCGGTAAAACTGTCATGGCGGCGCCTTTTTGTATTCACCACTACAAAAAAATCAACCAATAATGAACATTATTGTACAACGTACTTGTTTAGACATTTGTGAATTTAGTGTTTTTGTAGTTATCTTAATTTTTAACCGCATTTTTTTGTGAGTACATAGACCTAGCGCGTTAAGAAACATCTCTTTCAGCTGATATTTTAGTTTTTATCTTAATTATTACTGAGTACATAATCTTTCAATTAAAGGGTTGGTGTAATCTTAGTCCCATAAAATGCTAAATTTAGCTTGGTCTATCCCAGCGTATAACGTAAAGTTTTCTTTTACTAAAAACTCAAAGGAACTGTCATCAATTTCTAGATGTATTACAAGGGAATTACTAACTTTCTCCAAACTAAGCACCTTCCAGTCTTTGGTAAATACATTCTTGTTGTACATTTCAAGTCTATTCAGTATTTTATCAATACTTTCATCAATAAAACTAAAGATTCTGACGCTCAATTTATGACATGTTTTTTCACTTTCTTCGACAGAAATTTGTAAATGCAAGGATTGTGTTAAACTGTCAATAAAATTGATAGTTTGTTCAGTATGGCAAGTGTATACAAGCGCGCCATTTTGGATTCCGTGACATTCGAGTAATGGGAACTCTTTTGTGTAGTCTATGGAATTGAGGATCGATTTTTGAATTTCGCCCGCCATTTCGGTCGTTATTTCACTTTGAGGGTAGTTTTTTGGCGTGATGCTGATTCTTTTAACTGGTTCTGTGTTTTTAAACTTTTTGTATTGCCGATAAGGCTTGTTGGGGCTAGAACATGATCTTTTACCCAGAACTATATCAGTTATTTTTTGATCTAAGCTTCCTTTTGGTCTCTCGAGTTTTTTTTCACATATCTGTAGAAAAATACTGTCTTTCAGCTCAGTCAAAGTTTTTTTAACATCCTGTGTACATTCTATTCTACTAATACAACCGTCAATAATAGATTTTAACCCGTTAATATTGAAGTATTGAACTCGGGTCTTTATTGCTGTGCCATCTACATTTTGTGTTCCTTCCTTATTGCTCTCGCTGCCTTGTCTATGACCATCTTTTTCTTTCTCTTGCTCTTCTATCTTGACTGGCTCAGTTGTGGTAGTTTTAACAGTAGCGTTTGTTTCTATAATTATTTCCTTAGCTTTGGCTAATTTTACATCTGGCGTACGGTCATTATGAACACAGCATAAGCAATCACCAAAAATATCAATGTCATCCTCAGTTAATACATTTTGGCAGGTTCTGACTACATTTTGACAGGTCACGGGTAAAATTTCAATTTGGCTGTCCAAGGCTGCATTTTGGCTGGTCGTGGGTAAAATTTGACTGCTTTGACTGGTCGAGGCTGCATTTTGGCTGGTCATGGGTGCAATTTGACTGGTCATGTCTGCATTTTGGCTGGTCATGGGTGCGTTTTGGTTGATCATGGGTAAATCTTGACTGCTTTGACTGGTCATAGCTGCATTTTGGCTGGCCATGAGTGCACTTTGACTGTCAATAGTTGGATTTTGGCTGCCCACAGCTGGACGTTGGTTGGACGCAGATGAATTTAAGCCACTAGATGGACCTTGGTCATTGAACAAGCATTTTTCGACAAACACATCATTTGTTCTATTTTCCTTACATTCGTCTTTTGTCTTGTCATCTTGGAAGTTTTCTTGACCATTTTTACCGTCAATGCTTGTAATTTGACTGTCAATAGCTGTATTTTGGTTATCTAGTGTGACATTGTCTTTATTTGTGTAAGAAGTGCGTTCCTTTTCTTTATTTTCATCTTTAGACTTTTCACGGTCAGTGTAGTATTTGGTGAACATATTATTTGTAGTGCTATCTTTGGTTGTAGTAGTTTTTTGTAGAAGTTTGTTGATAGAAATCATAGAATGAACACTTAGCATGTCGGATGTGTCTGCAACAAATAAAAAAATAATCAACAAGAAACTTATGAAAATAAATACTTATTAAATAAATATTGTAAATATTAGTTTCATAAGTTTTTATTTCTGTGTGGTATTAAAAAATTGTATATTTTTTAAAATAAATACATTTAATTGATGTGAACTCCACATAACTCTATCTAGCCCCAAACTAAGCAGAGTTGACTATACAGATAGCTGATATACATTTTTTCTGTAAATACATTCTTAGAATACAGTATAACACCCAGACAGAGCAAACATCTTTGTTTACCACACAAATATTTGTTCTCGGTGGGGATCGAACCCACGACCTACGGCGCAGAAGGCAGAGCTACTACCAACTGAGTTGAGAGGCCAGTCGTCAAATAGAAAACGTCCATTTATGTTAGAGCAAGAAAGTACTACCACAGCTGCTAGAAAATAATATATGGATAAATTGAGGTACCTGATATAGATTTTTCATAATATGGTGAGATGACATGATGCGCGTAAAATATTTTATGTAGCCGAATGCACTTATAAATAGGTATATCACCGGCACCACTGTAAACAAAAACATAAATAAATAATAATTATAAGTTTAAAAAACTAGAGAAACGGACTTCATTGCCAAACGGCTAAACCGATTTTAATGAAATTTGTTTGGGACAATGTGGACGTAAGAATAACCTTCTAAATAAAAAAATAACTTTTTAAATCGGTTCATAAATGACGGAGGCATGCAGTTAAAAACATTAAAAAAATATTTAAAAAAAATGGCAACACCGATTTTAATAAAATTAAAATGGGACCAATCTGGAAGCAGTACCTTTCAGATAAAAAAATATTTTTTCAAATCGGCTCACAAATGACGAAGTTATGCGGTAACAAACATAAAAAAAAAAATACCACCGAATTGAGAACCTCCTCCTTTTTGATTGGAAGACGGTTAAAAAACAATAAAGTAGAGTCAAAACAAATAAATATTGTGAACAATACACACAACACTAGCCCCAAATGAAGCAGAGCTTGTACTATGGAAACCAGATAGTTGATATAACACTTATATATTTTTTTTTGTAAATATATACTTAGAATACAATATGATAGAGTCTGTTCAGAAAGAGAGCCGTCGTGGGATTGGAGGGCGCTGCTGTGCTTAATTACCTTTTTTGTTTAGTGTGCAATACAATAGCGTGTCTGTTGCGTTTTGATCCTATCACATCTAGTGTACTATTCCGTTATTTAATTTGTATGATGCAAAATGCTGACAGAAAGAAAGGGATGAGCTGCCATATAAAAATCGAAACGTTAGTTCACAATTTGGCCACGCGACGGCTCTCTTTCTGAACAGACTCTAGTACTTTTTAAACTTTAGCGATCATAACATAACATATTAAAATGATAACACGGGTATTTATCGCGTATAAATAAGGTCATATGCGCGATAAATACCCGTGTATAGAATTTAACACCCAGACAAAGCCTGCGCACACCTAGGTCGGCGATAGCGATCAAGGATCGCTGTAAAATATCGCTGTCAAATTTCACTGATCGCCTTCGCCAGCGACCTAGGTGTGCGCAGGCCTACAGAGTACAAACATCTGCGTTCTTCTCTTCTTATTTAAGAGCAACGCTCTTTTCGGCGTAATGTATGCATTTTTCTCCAGGTATTTCTTTTGAGGGCAACCTCCTTGACCTCCTTATACGACATGACGGCGATCTTTGCTTTTATTTGTCTCATGTAGCTTATCCTTGGTCTTCCTCTTCCTCTCTTCCTTCTATCCTTCGATGATATTTTTGCTGCGTTCACCACACAAATATTTGTTCTCAGTGGGTATCGAACCCACGACCTACTTCGCAGAAAGCTACTACCAACTGAGCTGAGAAGTCAATTGAATGTGTTTTAACTTACTTAGCCCCCGGGAAGTCCACATGCAAATCAAAGCCTCGCATAGTCGCTACAATCTCGTCAAAAACCCCCTTCATTTTATCAGAACTAGCTCTCGTTCTAGAATTTAGTCGTTTTATAACATCCTGTATGTAGGACATTTGTTTAAGTGCCATAATACCTCTTAGTTTTATCTCTTGGGACACCTTTTTTGGGGCTGGATTCTGAAAAAAAAAGATTCATTTTTATTTATTTTTTAATGTAACTAGCTGATGGAACAAGCATATGGCCCACCTGATGTTAGGTGGTAACCATTGCCTATAACAAAGCCTAGCCTTGTAGGACACGCACATCAGCAACGTGCCCTAACTACAATGCGTCCATCAACTTGAGGCATACAGATGTTCAGCCTCACGTGCCAGTAATGTCACCCACACCCTTCAAACCGAAACACAGCGATGCTGCTTCACGGCAGGAATAGGCATGGTGGTAGTACGCACCCACACGAGACACACAAAAAGATCTATTACTACTTCTTCACCTGTCATCACCATGTTTTTGAGCACTGGTGGTCTAGTGGTAGTGGCCCCGCCTTCCGATCCGAAGGTCGTGGGTTCAAATCCACTCGTGTACCAATGAGTTATTTTGTCGAAAAATTTATGTGCACTATGCCAGTACTCTCAAAACGGTGAAGGAAAACATCGTGAGGAAACCGGCGTGTTGTAGAACCTAAAAAAGTTCGAGCAACACGTGTCAAGGGTCACGCAAAAAGGGCCCGCCAGCGGCCTACTTGCGGAAAAACCTGCCCGCACATCAAGTGCGTATGATAAAACTTGCCGAACCTGTCATCACCACGTCATTACTAACCTTCTCTTTATCGACGGGTGTCTTACAGAATCCCAAGATCTGTGCCATGACATATTCCTTAAAAGCGTTATCATCAACTATAATGCACTCTTCGTTCATAGTTGTTTTATGGGATTTGGGACCATTTTCAACATTGATGATATCAAACCAGTACTTCCTTTCATGCTCCGGAGGATGGTAGATATCTTTTGACAGTACAAATAGTATAGTTCTGAAAACAAAACAAAGAAAAATTATTTTCATCCCACCAGCTCTGAAAGTGTGTTTTTGCTGTTTAATTTCTGACTGGAAAAGCCGTTTTTATCCGCTAGAGGATAAAGTAAATTTGAATTTAGAATATCGTGTTCAATATGTTTGTGAATACACAACCTATTTACTTCTACCTCCGTGCAGAACTTATCATACAACCTTTTTTATTTTGTTAAAAACTCGCACTCGTAACCTTCTTGGTGCATTTGTGAATTCAAAACACCATTAAACCTATTTACTTCTACCTGCATGGTGCCGAATTTATCATACAACCTTTTTAAATTTGTTAATAACTCATACTCGGAATCTTCTTGGTGTGTTACTTTTAGTCGCGCCATGTTCTTTTTTGCATTTAGTCATTTCCTCGCTGAGGTGGGATGAAAAGTTACGTGTTGCTCTCGAGTGCAAAGATTTTTCACCTTGTGCTCTTTTGATTCCTTCGCCAACGCTTAGGATTCTAACTTTTAAACCACTCGCTACGCTCGTGGTTAAACTTTAGAATCCTGCGCTTGCTCAGTCACCAAAATTGAGCACGCGGTTAAAAAGTAGCTATGCACTCTTTTATAACAAATAACTATTATTCAACGTAACATAACAGAACGGAACATTCACAAACATAATACTAAAATATGCTGAAAAAAATAAAAAATACAAACACAAATCAAACTCTCAAACGGTGAAGGAAAACATCGCGAGAAAACCGGAATATCGTAGAACCTCATTCATTCATTCATTTTCTTGACATTTCCTTGTAAATTTCAATATTGCATGCCTAGACATAAGCAGAATACATTGTAATTTATATTTATAAAAGAAAGTCGTGTTAGTTACACTATTTATAACTCAAGAACGGCGGAACCGATTTGGCAGAAAATTAGTGGGGAGGTAGCTTAGAACCGAAAAAGCATCGGGAACGGGGTGTTACGGGACTTACGGGAACGGGCGAGCGAAGCCGCGGGCGGCCACTAGTTTATAATAAAACCTTTTATAATTTAACATCTTTTCGACATGTAGTTCAAGCAATAAATATAATCTGAATCTTTACCCGAAGTCGGAGTTTTGCATCCACATTTCGTTACCAAATGTTGTTTTCGTTTCGCCTATTTGTCTCTTTCTATGGTATGGAGAAAATATGAGACGGCAATGAGACGGCAAAAATACGTTACGTAGATAGAGTTGTTGTCTCATCTTTTCTCCAAACAATAGACAGAGACAAATAGGCGAAACGAAAACAACATTTGGTAACGAAATGTTGTAAATGCACTGGGACTTCGGGTACTGAACCTAAAAAGTTCGAAAATATGTGTCAAGTGTATGAAAGGAGACTCTTTGAGGCACAATTAAAATCCTTTCACCACACTTGGCTCGAAAGAACCAGTGATACGATAAGAAGAAGGATGAACTTACTTTCCCGAAACTCCATAGCACGCAGTAATTATAAAATCAGTCTTCTCCATGCACTCCATAATTCTGGGTAAAATAGGAGAATCCGGCAAATCAATATTCGTAGTTCTACTGTTGACTGCTGACAATATTAGCCTGAAAGACAAAAAAAAATATAAAATAACAACAAAACAAAACCATAATAACATTTTTTACAATTTTTGTCTGTCTGGCTGTTTGTTCCGGCTAATCTCTGCAATGGCTGGACCGATTTTGACGGAACTTATATTGGCTGACGACTATAAGGAGATATAACGATTATAAGGAGTAACTTATGCTACTTTTATTTTAGAAAAAATATTTTATTTTAGAAAAAAGCGGCCAAGTGCGAGTCGGACTCGCCCATGAAGGGTTACGTAGCATCAAATAACATAAATAAAAGTTCTTGTAGTTCGTCGAAAGGTAAATTGCGGTTTACGATTTATGACGTATAAAAAAAAAACTACTTACTCTCTAAATATACCGGTCAAACGAAATATCGGTGAAAATTTGCCTAATAATGTACACATCATATATTTTTTTTAGTTATAACATTCTCTTATTTTAGAAGTTACAAGGGGGGGACACATTTTACCACTTTGGAAGTGTCTCTCGCGCAAACTAATCAGTTTATAAAAAAACGATATTAGAAACCTCAACATTATTTTTGAAGACCTATTCATAGATACCCCACACTTATGGGTTCGATGATAAAAAAAATTTTGAATTTCAGTTTCAAGTTTGTTTTTTTTCTATTTTTGTAAAAAATCTTAATGCGGTTCACAGAATAAATCTACTCGCTAAGTTTCATCAGTCTAGCTCTTACGGTTTCGGAGAAAAATGGCTGTGACATACGGACGGACAGACAGACAGACATGACGAATCTATAAGGGTTCCGTTTTTGTCATTTGGCTACGGAACCCTAAAAACGGTAGGAACCGAGCCGTAGTTTGTTGCCTGTTCTTCTAGGCTTAGTCTCGTGGAACTGGCACCTAGACTCACTTAGCTTTAAGACGTTTCAAAGCGATTCTTGTAATTGAACTGAATAAAGAGAATTTTCATTTAGTTTTGTTTTGATAATATGATAAAAATAAATTAAAATACCTGACAAATTTCCAAGCCTTTTTGCTATAATTAGATGGTGTTACAAGTTCCAAGGCATTTGTGTCTGTTTTTGCTGTCATTACTAATTCTTCTATAGCAGAGAGAATGTAACTTTTCATGACATTGATAGGCGGGCTGTTCGGTGTGATGCGACGACTTATAATAAGTGGTAATATAGAAGTAACTTCTCGTATTTTTTGTTGCTTAGGAGTTGGTTTAACACAGCCTAGGCCAGCGCGTTTTCCCTGTAAAAAAAAAAGAAATGTGTGTGTCAGCTCCGACGCACGACTGGAGTTTACTCCAGAGTGAGAGAAAGCATTATAAAGTATAGGCAAAGTAAGGGTACACACACACTACCCACGATCTAGCACTGCTCACACCAAATTAGAAAGTTGCGCACCAAAAACGTAACGAGGTCATTCGTTCAGTAGATTTTACTCTTCACATTTTTCTCATACCAGGCGCCTTTTATAAAAAAACCGATTCTTAAGGAGTAAACTCCAAAAAGAGAGTTTAACAATAAGTTAAAGTGGAAGCTGTTAGTGTTGTTTTTCGATATCGAGAAAAAAGTGAGAGTGGAACCCATAGCAGCAACCAATAAAAGAGTGCGAAAGAGGTTAGATCGATTTGTCTGCCAATAACATTTCTTTACTCGTGGACTTCAGTTCAACCGTGATCATGGTGCATGCAACTGTGCCGAAATATCGGAAGTTAAAACTCACAAAATTTAATCATGGTAAATATCCCGTTGTTAAGACCAAGACTCTCAGAATCGACTTATTTTTGATTCAACATTAAACAATCAAATATTATTTGTTTTGATCTGATAAAAATATATGTTGTAGTTTAATAAATATTCTTGATTATTCTATGGTTCAAAACACGATATTGTCAACTTTGCTCGATCAAAAAAAATCGCGAAAACTCCCTATTTCGCGAATTTTTGATCGTTTTTTTAAGTCGTACTTGAAGTAGACCCAACGTTTACTCCCGAAAAACATGTCAAAAAATAGGCAATGAAATTACGAAGAATATTCTACGGTTCATTTTTCTCAAAACAGTTTTTTATTGTTTTAACAAGATATTACATAATAATGCGGCCCGCGCGCTTCGTTTCAGTAGCCGGCCAGGCGTCTTTGAGGTAGGACCTGTGTCGCTGTTGCTAGCTCGCTACGTTCCCCGCAAAATATACGATAAATTATTATTGTTGTTTGCCGTCACAGTATAAAATTGTAACAGTAAGTACAATTAACTTTGTTTTACGGAAATATAAGTAAGCAACACAACACAATTTATTTTATTTTACCACTCACTCATTGACATGATTGTTCTCCTTGATGGTGGAGGGGAAGGTATGGTTTTTTTTATGGAAACGTGTAGAGGGGGTAAAGGTGACTTGGGGAAAATTCGGACTTTTTGAGATTTGTCCCCCCTTAACCCCCCCCCCTCAGGGGGGCTCTGCAACCGAGAGGTCCTGCATATTTTTTTAATGGGGAACGTAAAAAGGGTCACGAGTGATTTCGATTGTATAAAAAATTTTGCCCCCCTTGCCCCCCAGGACTCCCCCTTTTGAGAGTGCTACCGGATGCCGTCGAGATAGAGGGCTATCGATTGGGGTTTCGTATAGAGGGTTTTTTCCTAAATTGAAAGAACAAAAAAAACTTCCCCCCTCCTACCACTTTTTTTTCCCCCCCTTTCGTATCTTCCAAGCGGAGTGACTTGCGAGACTTTTTTTTTTTGGGTCATGTAGGGAAGGTGAGATTGTTTTGAAAGCAAAATAAATTTTGCCCCCTTCCCCCCTTTAGACCCCTTTATTATTTAAAAAACCTAAAAATGGCCTATTTTTGACCTTTTATTTTCGTGCGGAGCATTGCGGCGAGCGAAGCGAGCCGCCATGCGACCACGGGGAACAGCGCGGCGAGCGAAGCGAGCCGTGCTGTGACCCCCCCGGAATTTGCCCCCCCGGAACTCCCCCCTCAGGGGGGCTCTGCAACGGAGAGGTCCTGCATAATTTTTTAATGGGCAACGTAAAGAGGGTCTAGAGTGATTTTGATTGTACAAAAAATTTTGCCCCCCTTGCCCCCCAGGACCCCCCCTTTTGAGAGTGCTACCGGATGCCGTCGAGATAGGAAGGTTTCGATTGGGGTTTCGTATAGAGGGTTTCTTCCTGAATTGAAGGAACAAATAAAACTTCCCCCCTCCTACCCCTTTTTTTCCCCCCCCTTTCGTATCTTCCAAGCGGAGTGACTTGTGAGACTTTTTTTTTTGGGTCATGTAGGGAAGGTGAGATTGTTTTGAAAGCAAAATAAATTTTGCCCCCTTCCCCCCTTTAGACCCCTTTATTATTTAAAAAACCTAAAAATGGTCTATTTTTGACCTTTTATTTTCGTGCGGAGCATTGCGGCGAGCGAAGCGAGCCCCCATGCGACCACGGGGAACAGCGCGGCGAGCGAAGCGAGCCGTGCTGTGACCCCCCCGGAATTTGCCCCCCCGGAACTCCCCCCTCAGGGGGGCTCTGCAACGGAGAGGTCCTGCATATTTTTTTAATAGGCAACGTAAAGAGGGTCTAGAGTGATTTTGATTGTACAAAAAATTTTGCCCCCCTTGCCCCCCAGGACCCCCCCTTTTGAGAGTGCTACCGGATGCCGTCGAGATAGGAAGGTTTCGATTGGGGTTTCGTAAAGAGGGTTTCTTCCTGAATTGATGGAACAAAAAAAACTTCCCCCCTCCTATCCCTTTTTTCCCCCCCCCTTTCGTATCTTCCAAGCGGAGTGACTTGCGAGACTTTTTTTTTTTGGATCATGTAGGGAAGGTGAGATTATTTTGAAAGCAAAATAAATTTTGCCCCCCTCCCCCCTTCAGACCCCTTTATTATTAAAAAAACCTAAAAATGCCCTATTTTTGACCATTTATTTTCGAGTGGAGCATTGCGGCGAGCGAAGCGAGCCGCTATGCGACCATGGTGTAGAAAGAGAAGAAGCTCATGGTGTAGAAAATGAAAAGCAAGCGCTACAACCATGTGGACTTTTCATAGATAAACAATACCCATTTATTGGGGCTACACCCGACGGTTTAGTTGACCACGATAAAATTATAGAAGTAAAGTGTCCAATAACGGCATTTAAGACCGGAATAGAAACTGCTATAAAAGAAAACAAAATACAAATATATAAATATGACAAAAAAAACAGCACGCGAATCATTAATAAAAGGAGCAATTGGTATTACCAAGTGCAGGGTCAACCCCATGTTACCGAGAGAAACCAATGCGTTTTTGGAATTTGGTCCGGCGAAAATCATCCACTCATAATCGAATACATTCCTAGAGATGACGAATTTTGGAAGGTGGAAATAGAAAAAAAAGTTATTGATTTTTACATGAAATGCCTTTTGCCAGAGATTGTAGACCCGCGACAAATTCGCGGTATGCCAATACGTGATATAATTTTAAAAGAAAATGACGAAAATAATGACGTACCTATGCAGCCAGGTCCAAGTAAGCAATTGGATATAATTCAAAGTCCAATCCAACCTCGTGGTCAGTTTGGTCCATGCAAACCTAGGCAGCTACAATTTGATGAATTTTAGTAGGTAGGTATACCTACCTACCTACTAAAATTCATCAAATATACCTACCTACTAAAATTCATCAAATTGTAGAAATGTACAATTTCGTAAACTTTGTGCATCTATGGGTACCCCCATAGATGCACAAAGCCCCCATATTTTTTTTCGCAAATCTATGTTATTTCAAAGAAATAGTTGAAGCTAAATAATAATAAAGTCATTTAGAAAATATATTTTTTATTTAATACCCACTATCTTTGTTATTTAAATTTAAATTTTACATCGCGGACTAATTAGACTTTTTAAACTTCTAATCGTTGTAATGAGTTTCCAACCTCCTTGCTGAATAAAACGTTAGAATTTAGTTCAATAACCTCCTTGCAGTTAGAAATAGCTTTAGAAAGTTGGAACATGGTTGAATAAAATAGAACTTGTTTTTTTATAATTTGACAGCTGTCAGTAGAAAGCGATTCTCTCTAGGGCTGAAAGTATTACTTTCAATTAGGCCCCTCAGGCAACTTCAGACCTACTTTCCGAGTATGTGCAATGAAAAAGTGATATGTGCCATACGAAATAAAAATATTTTTTATATAATATAGTATAAAAATAACATTTTCAAAATTTACGTATTGTAGGCAGAAGTATGTGTCGTTTTACAAAATAAATATAATTGTTACTTGTACTAGTTGTATTTTTTACCTCTATGTTCTCGTTGCTGGATCGAATAGTTGTATGTGCCACACGAAACCAAAGTACTTTTTAGTTGGACTAATTCTATTTTTTTTTATTACTTAGCTTTGTGACTGTACCTATATCTACACACAATAATTATGTAACAAAAATACTGGTAATATGTTATCAATACTATCTACAATACTACCTAACTGAAGTTAGTAAGTAAATATCATACCTAACTACTGCTTGGTTTTCTATACTGTGGCACTAAGTTATCGTACGCGGTCAGTGGCGCACGGCCTGCCGGGCGCGTAAATAATTACGTCGCGCGCTTAGCATGGGGGGGCTGAGGTAGCGCTAAATGCCTACTGCGCTCGAATATCCTGGCCTTAAAAAAATAGTGTTAAAAAACCATCATAGTTTCTAAAGTTATAAGTTAAAGTGTATTATTTTTTGTACCAACTACTTGGCCTTCCGATCCGAAGGCCGTGGGTTCAAATCCAGTCGTGTACCAAAGAGTTTTTCTTTCGAAAAATGTATGTGCACTATACCGGTACTCTCAAAACGGTGAAGGAAAACATCGTGAGGAAACCGGCGTGTCGTAGAACCTAAAAAAGTTCGAGCAACACGTGTCAAGGGTCACGCAAAAAGGGCCCACCAGCGGCCTACTTGCGGAAAAACCTGCCGCACATCAAGTGCGCATGATAAAAATACAGATGCATACAGATGTACAGCCTCACGTGCCAGTAATGTCACCAGCACCCACACCCTTCAAACCTGTACACAGCGATGTTGCTTCACGGCAGCAATAGGCATGGTGGTAGTACGCACCCCCACGAGACACACACAAACAGCTCTACTACTACTAAAGATAGTGCAATTCACGAAGACGCGCCCCTCGCGGGGTGCGAGGAGTTTGCTCCGAGCGGCAGTCGCGAACCGTAGTCTATTCATTGTAGTGTGCGTGTGCACTCATAGGTAATTAGTGTGTACCGATAACACTCACACATTGACGGAAGCTTGCACACATATACTATAAACGGTTAGGAGGAATAGTGGGGCGCGCCTTCGTGGATTGCACTATCTATAAGTATGTACTCACCAAGTCTAAGTTCAGCGCTAGAGGCTCCATGATACCTTCCCCTCGGGCTCCTAGGGCTCCGCCTTCCCAACCCATGTTACGCATCATTCTATAACAATACAAATTCATTTATAACAGACTTAAATTATGGTAAAATTATAATATAACAAAATATTGTGGACAATCTGGCCTCAGCTCAGTTGGCAGTAGCTCTGCCTTCTGCGCCGTATGTCGTGGGTTCGATCCCCACCGAGAACAAATAGTGTGGTGAATGTTGGTGTTTGTTCACTGTCTCAGTGTTATATTGTATTCTATGTATGTATTTACAAAAATAAAGTATTTAAGTATTATATCAGCAATCTGGTTCCCATAGTACAAGCTCTGCTTAATTTGAGGCTACATTGGGTGGATTGTCCAAAATTATATTTATTTATTTAAACTTCCCAATAGGAAGCTTATTACGCATTTCTATAAATAAATGGTTATGTCTATAATAAAAAAAAACTTACTTAAGACCACGTTCGCTGACTAAGGGCTGACTTAACGCCTCGATCAACTTCGCCTTGGCCGTGGAGGCGCTCTTAGGGCGAGCGCTGACGTCATCGCGGGGCTTCCCCGGCAGTGACGTCACACTGGCCGCCTTCGGAATGGTCGCCGGCAGTGAAGTGGCACTGGACGCTTTTGGAATGCTTTGTGGAACATGAAAGAAAAACCTTTTTATTTAATTATGTAACAGGATCGAACAGAAGTAATAAAATGTGAAAGAATACGTAGTGATGAGAGTAGAGAAAGGTATGCTAAGATGGTTTGGACATGTAGAGAGAATGGATGAAAGGAGATTAACAAAACAATTGCATCAGGCGAGTGTGAATGGAACTGCTGGAAGGGGAAGACCTAGGCGCATGTATCTCGATCAGATCGCAGACGTTTTAGAGAAAGGCCAGGTTAGGAGTACCCTAAACCGTCGAGCATGTATGAAGAATGTTATGAGAGTGAATGAAGCGAAAGAAGTGTGTCAGGATCGTAGCAAGTGGAAATCCGTGATCTCTGCCTATCGCCATGGGAAAGAGGCGTGATTTTATGTATGTATCTGTCGTACAGAAGAACGGTATTATTTGACACTAACTTTCGCGTTTATAATATTAGTAGGAGTCAGTATGTCGTCGGTCCATCGGGTGGGCGTTAAACGTTAAAAAAATAGCAAATACCTTTTATCACGAGCAATCGGATTTAGAGGAGTTCCATCTTCATTTCCAACTCTATTCAGCTCTGCATTATTTCCTAACTCTCTCATTCTTCTACTCTGGCTCGGAATATCAGTCTTATTCTCATTAGTTTTAGGTTGAGATTTCTCTGGCATTGTATCACTGACAGAGTTTTCTTTATTTTCACCTCTATTTTGCTCAGCATTTTTATTTTCTAACTCTCTCATTCTCCTGCTCTGTGTCGGAATATCTGTTTTAATGCTATTGGTTTTGGGTTTAGATTTCTCTGGCAATATCTGATTTTTATTTGAAGGTTCTTCCTTCTGTGAGGGTAGTAAAGGGTAGCAGGGAGATTTTATAAATGATGCATCTCTGAAAATAATAAATAGTTGATATAGACAGCCCCAACATCAGGTGGGATAGTTGCGTGTAAATCTGTTATTAATTTAAATAGTAGCGGTAAAGATAAAAAACGACTATAAAGCTATTATTTCAACAATTCATGTAACACTATCCAGCCCCAAACTAAGCACAACTTATAGTATTGGAAATTGGGAACCAGATAGGTGATAATGTACTTTTTTGTAAATAAATAAATATTGTGGACAATCCACACAACACTATCTAGCCCCAAATTAAGCAGAGCTTGTACTATAAGAACCACATAGCTGATATAATATTATACATTTTTTTGTAAACACATACTTAGAATACAATATAACACCCAGACAGAAAACAAACATCTGTGATCAAATGCTTGTTTTCGTTGGGGATCGAACCCACGCCCTCCAGCAGCACATCCTACAAACTAAGCTGTAAGAACTATCAAATCACATATACCTGGTTCCATTCTTCGTGAGTTTCCCAACCTTCAAAGATACCACGAATCTGTCATTCTGGCCCACAGTCTCTCCAATCTCCTTCAATATCCTCTGGACATCCTCAGGAAAGGTCCCCATAACCTCTTTCTTCGTCATCATCCTCCATTTTATCAAGAAGTCCTTCTGTGAGGGTGTGATAGCCGGGAGTAACAAGCTACCTTGAGCAGAGTCTTCTAAAAACTCTTTCAGTTGGTTCAAAGTATTTTTTATCCAACTTTGGGGAATATCTTGAATGAAGTCAGGGGTTTTGATTTTTGGTAAGTTTGAATTACTGAAAAAAATCGGTTGTAAGTCGGTTTACTGACGATAGTTGAACGTGACAACGTCATACAGCTGTCCACGCGGACGCATCGCTCACTCAAGTAGGAGAGAGACAGATGTCGAACGCTGCCGAACGCGGAGGCCGTGCGTGCCTCTTTGTCGCTCGTTCCGCGCTCTCGCTTGCACTTCAAGCCTTCGGAACGCCTCAGATCGAGGTAACGCCACATGAGTCATGTTTTTCGTGCGTGCAGCCGGCTCCATCGAATTATAAGACGTTGTCACGTCAAAAAATGTGACAAGTACCTTATTGGTTCATCCTCTAATTCCAAAGCTGAGTTCTGCTGCTTCTTCTTGACATATTGCTTCACAAAGGTCAATGTACTGAAAAACAATATAAATTATTTATTTAGTATTAGTAGAGCTCTTTGTGTGTGTCTCGTGGGGGTGCGTACTACCACCATGCCTATTCCTGCCGTGAAGCAACATCGCTGTGTACAGGTTTGAAGGGTGTGGGTGCCGGTGACATTACTGGCACGTGAGGCTGAACATCTGTATGCCTCAAGTTGATGGACGCAGGGCAGTGCATCGTAGGGCACGTGACGTGCGTGACCTACGAGGCAATACATTGTTATAGGCGATGGTTACCACCTATACCCAATATATATTGTTGTTCCATCAGCTAATTACATAATAATAAAAAAGGGTTTTCAATTTTGTTACATAATTGGGCGGTCACGGGGCCGCCCAAGAAAACGTTGGCGGGAAGATATTGACACCTTTGAAAGGAGATGGTGTGAGGAAGATAAAGTGGAAGTTTTTTTATTGTAAACACTAAATTAATATTATTTTTTTTACTATCCGATCCAATAGAATGGAACTTATATACCTACATAAATTCGGAGGAGGGCGTTGATGTCTGCGACACAGTTTTTTAACTTCTGCAGACGTCATCTTTTTCCATATATTTATGATATACAAACTGGTTTTTTGTTCATAATAAAAGCATTATTATTATTAATGACTAATACTTTCGACGAGGAAAGAGCCCTAATAGGAGTTGTTGAGAACAGGAGAGGAAAGATGATTTGCCATCTTGTACGACATGACAGCTTTATCAGAAATATTATCGAAGGAAAGGTAGAAGGAAAGAGAGGAAGAGGAAGACCAAGGATAAGCTACATGAGCCAAATAAAAGCAAAGATCGCCGTCATGTCGTATAAGGAGGTCAAGGAGGTTGCCCTCAAAAGAAATACCTGGAGGAAAATGCATACATTACGCCGACAAGAGCGTTGCTCTTAAATAAGAAGAAGAAGACTAATACATTGGGCCTTTGTCCAGCAGTGAAACAAAATAAGTTAAATAAAAAATTAAAATAATGACTTGTTTTTATATTCACTTCACTCACCTGTTGGTCGGAGAAGCAGTCTTAGATTCAACTTTAAACTTCCCGGCGTACAAGTCTACCATTGTCCTAAGCTCGTCTAACGCCATCTGTCCCGGTATACTGAACATTCTGTTCAACAAATATAAACATTTGTTGTATTTGTTATATTTTGTAATGATAATAACTTAATAACTTTATTGCGAACAAAGGTGTGGATACAAATGTCAGGGTTTTGTGTAAGATCTTCCATATTCAACTAATAATAGCATGCAATATTCAACAACAAAATACATAAAACTAATAATTATAAGTTTAAAAAACTTGAGAAACCGACTTCATTGCCAAACGGCTAAACCGATTTTAATGAAATTTGTTTGGGACAATCTGGACGTATAAATAACCTTCCAAATAAAAAAATAATTTTCTAAATCGGTTCATAAATGATGGAGGCATGCATGTATTACAAACATTTAAAAAAATTGTTTAAAAAAATGGCAACACCGATTTTAATAAAATTAAAATGGGACCAATCTGGAAGCAGTACCTTTCATATAAAAAAATATTTTTTCAAATCGGCTCACAGATGACGAAGTTATGCGGTAACAAACATAAAAAAAAAAAAAAAAAATACAACCGAATTGAGAACCTCCTCCTTTTTGATTGGAAGTCGGTTAAACAAACTGGCCTCTCAACTCAGTTGGTCTACGTTCACCAAACTTGCTCTAGGGATCGAACCCACGACCTACGGCGCAGAAGGCAGAGCTACTACCAACTGAGCTGAGAGGCCAGTCAAGATGATGTCTTTATTTTTTTATTTTATGTATTATGTGTGCTGAAGTAGCAAATAAATGCCTGTCCTATGTCTATAGGCATAGACATTTATTTGAAAGAAAGAAATTATGAAGAATGTGTGTGTTTATTTTGGGGGACATTTTGTATGTTAGATATTCAGTAAAATAAAAATAAGTAATAAAATAGTGTATATTATGAACATTTTTGTATGTTAGACATTCAGTAAAATAAAATTAAGTAATTAAATAGTGTATATGAACAATAATAAGTGTGTCGGTAAGTAAAGTGTTAATATGAAAGCGAAGTAAGTTTGTGAAGGAGTTGATCTATAATCAGTAGTTTTCCTTTATTTTTTTTTTTAATTATAGATAGATAGATAGAAAATTCTTTATTGCACAAATTACAAAGTACTGTACACAGGCGAACTTAATGCTAGATAGCATTATCTACCAGCTTACCTTTGGGTACTAAGGAGATAGGTTGGGTAGTGCACATAATTATAAGATGAGGGCTTAGGTAAATTGATTTTTTTTTATCAAACAAAAATCCTTTACTAAGTAGTACTTAGAAACGCGGTTATTTACAAGCACTAAAGATAGTTTCTCGTTACCTTATAACCTCAACGCGTTTGATCACTTCCTCCCAGCGCAGTAAAAACTCCAATTCTTCCCGCTCAAGATCTCGAAAGAGTAATGTTTCCTCTTGTCCGGAGAAGAAGTCTATAAGTGAGGTTATGGCGAAACGCGCGAATCTACCGTCAATTTTACTGATATTACTGATGAGTGACCGAGTTTTTTGGTTTGGAGATTTGATTGGTATGTCCAATAAAAAGGTTGCTCCAACGACTTTCCTGAAAGAGATAACGCGTCAGTCTCACAGCTCTGTCAATGAGTTTTTCTGTCGAAAAATGTATGTGCACTATGCCAGTACTATCAAAACGGTGAAGAAAAACATCGTGAGGAAACCCGCGGCTTAGTCAGCTCCGCACGTATTGACCATGTCTTTCCTGTGGATTAGGCCGACTAAGCTGTCAGTCAGGATGGTATAGGTGCTGGGCAAGCCTAATCCATCTAAAACCCTGTTCCAGGCACTATAGCGTCCCGTAAGTAGGGGCATGAGTAATCACCAGTTGCCCCTGACGCTATATAAATCATCCACAATAGATGCAAGGGCCTGCTACTCTTACTAAGCACTCTTAATTCAGATTTAGACTAAAGGCGTTTTTTTCAACCAAAATGTCTTACCGTATTTCAATAAAATCTTCCCCATCTGAATCCTCTCTATTTTCAGTATTCACTTTTTCTATAGAAATTGTATTCAACTGATTATTATTCACTTCTTTACTTCCCTCTTTGTGTTTCAAAAACATTGGATCCATCTTTTCTAACGAATTTTGTGTATTCACTTTTTCTGCGGACTTAGAATTTGCTTGCGGTTCATTCAATTTCATAGTTAGTGTATTCACTTTGGCTGTGGGCATTGAATTCAGTGGTATATTGTTATTCACTTCAGCTATTTTCTTATTCACTTTTTGTTCAGGCAGTGAATTAGGGCCTTCCGGTTTATATGTCCATTTCTTTTCCAAATATACAGATCTGTAAACAAGTAATCATCATCAGTTTAAAAAATCCTTTCACCACACTCGCATCGCAAAAACTTGTGACACGTGTGTGTGTCTGGCATTTTTATCTAGCCCCAAATTAAGCAGAGCTTGTACTATGAGAACTAGATAGCTGATATAATACTCAAATACATTTTTTTTGTAAATACACACTTAGAACATATAACATCCAGACAGAGAACAAACGTCTGTGTTCACAACACTAATATTTGTTCTCGGTGGGGATCGAACCCACGACCTACGGCGCAGAAGGCAGAGCTACTACCAGAGCTGAGAGGCTAGACATTCTGCATTATTCTGTAACGAATTTATTCTATACTTAAAAAAAAGGACTATGACACCTCAGCTATCTGGTTCCCGTAGTACAAGCTCTGCTTAGTTTGGGGCTGGATGTTGTATGGAATTTCCACAATATGTGTTTAGGTAAATACATATTGTGCTTAATTCTACAAATTGTAGTACTATTTATAATCGAATATTGAATGGATGGCATTTTTATAATGTCCCAAAAGTTAAGAGCCAAGCAGGATTTGAACCCGCGTCCGTCCCCTTGGTACGGGGCTGCGCTGACCGCTGCGCCATCGGATCCTAATCACACTCGACGAATAACTCTTAGGGACTCTTAGGGACTCTTGGGGGCTCTTAACTTATGGGACATTATAAAAATATATTTGTGATTTCCTATACACTATAAAATCAATAAAATAGAATAATACTTGTTGTTCCGACCCCACCTAGTGGGATAAGGGCAAGTTCGGCAAGTGATGTGCGGGCAGGTTTTTTCCGCAAGTAGGCCGCTGGTGGGCCCTTTTTGCGTGACCCTTGACACGTGTTGCTCGAACTTTTTTAGATTCTACAACACGCCGGTTTCCTCACGATGTTTTCCTTCACCGTTTTGAGAGTACTGGCATAGTGCACTTATTTTCGACAGAAAAACTCATTGGTCCACGACTGGATTTGAACCCACGACCTTCGGATCGGAAGGCGAGGCCACTACCACTAGACCACCAGTGCTCCGTGGGATAAGGGCAGGAAAAAGAGGAAAATACCTTTGAGTTCTAGATATTTTCTCCATGGTTGTGCGTACTATGAATTTGCCACAAGCTAATCCAATCTGCTCCTTAATCTCACCCAATATCTTTTGCACCTCCTTGAATAAAAATATAAAATAGATCACTTTGAAACGTCTTAAAGCTAGGTGAGTCTAGGTGCCAGTTCCATGCGACCAAGCCGACGCAAGAACAGGCAACAAACTACGGCTTGGTTCCTACCGTTTTTAAACAGACTTCAAATAAAAAAGCGGCCAAGTGCGAGTCGGACTCGCCCATGAAGGGTTCCGTAGCAGTAAGTAATATAACATAGAGTTCTAGTAGTTCGTCGAAAGGTAAATTGCGGTTTACGATTTATGACGTCTAAAAAAAAACTACTGACTAGAGGTAGATCTCGTTCAAACCAAATATCGTTGAAAGTTTCCATAGTAATGTACAACATATATTTTTTTTAGCTTTATCAGTCACTTATTTTAGAAGTTAGAGGGGGGGGACCAACTTTTTTCCACTTTGGAAGTGTCTCTCGCGCAAACTATTCAGTTTAGAAAAAAACAATATTAGAAACGTCAACACCATTTTTGAAGACCTATCCATAGATACCCCACACGTATGGCTTTGATGGAAAAAAAAATTTTTAGTTTCAGTTTCAAGTATGGGGACCCCCAAAATTTATAGTTTTTTTTCTATTTTTGTGTAAAAATCTTAATGAGGTTCACAGAATACATCTTCTTGCCAAGTTTCATCAGTCTAGCTTTTACGGTTTCGGAGAAAAATGACTGTGACATACGGACGGACAGACAGACAGACATGACGAATCTATAAGGGTTCCGTTTTTGCCATTTGGCTACGGAACCCTAAAAAGGAGGTTCTCAATTCGGTTGTATCATCTTTTTTAATGTTTGTTATCAAAGAAATTCGTAATTTATGAGCTGTTTTGAAAAAAAATTGATTTGAAAGGATTAGAAATTTCATCATAATCGGTTTAGCAGTTTGGCCATGAAGTATAAATAAATAAATAATGCGGACAATCCACACAACACTACCTAGCCCCAAACTAAGCAGAGCTTGTACTATGGGAACCAGATAGCTGATATAATACTTAAATACATACTTTTTTTTGTAAATACATACATAGAATACAATATAACACCCAGACAGAGAACAAATATCTGTGTTCACCACACAAATATTTGTTCTCGGTGGGGATCGAACCCACGCCCTCCAGCGCAGAAGGCAGAGCTACTACCAACTGAGCTGTGAAGGCAGTATGTTTCTAAAGTTTTTAAATGTATTTTTTGTAATTATACTTTGTTATATTTAAAAATGAATCCCTATTTCCCTTGGGCACACCATCGAGCGTGAAGGGCTTGGCTGAAAATTGGTGGGGAGGTAGCTTCGAACCAGGAGAAATCAAAACCAAAAGTGTATTTATTCAGTAGAATCGCAAGGATCACTTTGCGACAGACATAAGATACTTTTTAACCGACTTCCAATAAATAAATTATAGTTTAAAAAACTAAAAAAAAAACGCTTTTATAACTAATTGAACTAAAAAGTTAAAAATAAAACTGTAATAATCAATTGAAAATTTATATTATTGTACAAAAGCGTGGGGTGCTTTTTATAATAACTTCAGATCAGATATACCTAATAAACTATTGATTAAATATTTACAACAATCAAAATCAAGCCCCCCACGCTTTTTGTACAATAATATAAATTTTCAATTGATTATTACAGTTTTATTTTTAACTTTTTAGTTCAATTAGTTATAAAAGCGTTTTTTTTTTAGTTTTTTAAACTATAATTTATTTTTAACTTTTTAGTTTCTTTTTTTTTCATATTATTGCATTGTCATCGACCTTTGACAGGTGTGCAAAGTTTGGATAAAATCTGATCGTTCTAAGTAGGTTTTTTTTTATTTTTTTTATTTCTTTTCATTTTTTTATATTTTTTAACCGACTTCCAATCAAAAAGGAGGAGGTTCTCAATTCGGTTGTATGTTTTTTTATGTTTGTTACCGCATAACTTCGTCATTTGTGAGCCGATTTGAAAAATTATTGTTTTATCTGAAAGGTACTGCTTCCAGATTGGTCCCATTTTAATTTTATTAAAATCGGTGTTGCCATTTTTTTTTAAATAATTTTTTCAATGTTTGTAACTGCATGCCTCCGTCATTTATGAACCGATTTAGAAAATTATTTTTTTATTTGGAAGGTTATTCTTACGTCCAGATTGTCCCAAACAAATTTCATTAAAATCGGTTTAGCCGTTTGACAATGAAGTCGGTTTCTCAAGTTTTTTAAACTTAAATTATTTTTCATATTATTGCATTGTCATCGACCTTTGACAGGTGTGCAAAGTTTGAATCAAATCTGATGGTTCAAAGTATGACAAAATCGAGCTCAAAGAGGTCGGTTACATACATACATACATACATACATACATACATACATACATACATACAGGTGAAGCTAATAAAAGCGTTATAAAAAGGAGGAGGTTCTCAATTCGGTTGTATTTTTTTTTTTTTTTTTTTATGTTTGTTACTGTTTAACTTCGTAATTTGTGAGCCGATTTGAAAAAATATTTTTTTATCTAAAAGGTACTTCCACATTGGTCCCATTTTAATTTTATTAAAATCGGTGTTGCCATTTTTTTTTAAATATTTTTTTTAATGTTTGTAACTGCATGTCTCCGTCATTTATGAACCGATTTAGAAAATTATTTTTTTATTTGGAAGGTTATTCTTACGCCCAGATTGTCCCAAACAAATTTCATTAAAATCGGTTTAGTCGTTTGGCAATGAAGTCGGTTTCTCTAGTTTTTTAAACTTATAATTATTATCCCGAAAAAGTTAACGGGAACGAGGCGAGGGAAGCCGCGGGCGGCCGCTAGTACATATATAGATAGCATGCGAGGCTTTGCGCTGTGCATCGAAGGGCACGTTCTTAACGTGCGTGACCTTTAAGGTAATGCCTTACCTTAGGAAAATAGGTGGCAGTTTCCGGTTTAAGAAATATCTTCCAATTCGTTAGAAATTGTTCTTCTTTAAAACTGACATTCTCAAATATCAAGCTCTCTGTATTATCCACAATGAAGTCCTTGATCACTAGAAATGCTTGCGTTCTAAATACTTCTGGAACATACTTTATCAGTTTTTGTATGTGCTTGAGTTTGTTTGGTCCTTCTGAACTGGTTGTTGAACTGTTTGAGTCTCTGTGAACAGAAAATTAATATTAATGTTAGAATAATTATAAGTTTAAAAAACTAGAGAAAGCGACTTCATTGCCAAACGGCTAAACCCATTTTAATAAAATTTGTTTGGGACAATCTGGACGTATAACCTTCCAAATAAACAAATAATTTTCTAAATCGGTTCATAAATGACGGAGGCATGCAGTTACAAACATTAAAAGAATATTTTAAAAAAAATGGCAACACCGATTTTAATTAAATAAAAATGGGACCAATCTGGAAGCAGTACCTTTCAGATAAAAAAATAAATTTTCAAATCGGCTCACAAATGACAATGTTATGCGGTAACAAACATAAAAAAAAAAATACAACCCAATTGAGAACCTCCTCTTTTTTGATTGGAAGTCGGTTAAAAAATACAGCCCTCAGGTATTTGTGCAACGGATATCCTTTTACAACCCGATATCCGGCCGGATGGTAAGTACCTAGTATCCGCTCGGACACAATTTACTATCCCGATCTCTAAAGGCGTCTTATAACTCGATAGAGCCAGCTGCACGCACGAAAAAACATGACTCATGCGACGTTACCTCACTCTAAGGCTTGAAGTGCAAGCGAGAGCGCGGCACGAGCGACAAAGAGGCACGCACGGCTTCCGCGTTCGGCAGCGTTCGACATCTGTCTCTCTCCTACTTGAGTGAGCGATGCGTCCGCGTGGACAGCTGTATGACGTTGGCACGTTCAACTATCGTCAGTAAACAAACTTTACAGACAACCGATTTTTTTAACTGTCTGGTATCCGGCCCAATAGTAAACAGTATCCGTTCAGATATCGCATTGCTTGTAAACACTCACAGATCTTTTTCTATTTTGTTCTTGCTTTGCTTCGGAATTTTCTCGAAAACAAGTCGCCTGAAAAAAAAACAGTTATTCGTAAAAACTTGGTTATTATGTAGAAGCACTAAGGGCCGCTATAACGGATATCAAATCAACCGATCAAATATATTGTAAATCTCAAATGTTGTTTCTCTCAACCAAAAATTTCACATACCAACTGTCAAATATATTATCGGTTGATTAGTTATCCGTGAAGTCGACCCTAAAGGGTTAAAATTTAAAACAAGTACGTAACTTACTTCATATCGACGCTGGTTGGTACGCCATCATTCAGTTTAAATTCGTATTTCAAGCTGAATATCTTAAGAGCCTCGGCCAATGGATCAAATAATCCTTTGGAACAAGGCCCTGTGTCCTTTCCATTACTTGCAGTCATGCATTGTGTGATCATGTGTTTTACAAACTCAGCCTGTATAAAATAAATATAGATGCAACGGATATCCGGATGCTATTCGGTATCCAGTATATACAGCCGTTTTTTGCTATCCGGAATCCGGCCGAATATATGGATAATTCGGATATCCGGACAGATACCGGGTAGCAAAATGTCTAGCTGATAAAAACTTATTCATCATTATACACCACTATTTTGTAACTACCAAAAAAAAAATAGGGTAATGAAGTAGGGGTAGAACATTATGAATGTGCAATCAGAATTTTTAGTTTCGATAAAATGACAAAGTTATAAAATTTTCAGAAATCCTGCATAAAATTATGGACACATTAGTTACGTAGTACTAGATAGAAAAAAAATTACGCTGTTCGGTTCCGCATGGTATTTAGCGTTTATGAATGAAATTCATAAACAAAAAAAAAGAAATCATTTCTCAATATTCGACTAAAATTATTAAGTTTAGATGGATGGATGTTTGTTACTCAATAATGCCAGAACAGCTCATAGTAAAAGTGCAAAGTGTGTTGTATTACGAACACAATAACAAAGTGTCGTCATCATAAATAGAGACAGTAAAAAAAGTGTTAGTGGACACATTCTTAGTTGTAGTTTACTTTAGAAATTAAGATAGATAGATAGAAAATTCTTTATTGCACAAAATTAAAAATTACTGTACAGAGGCGAACAGGTAGGTAGGTAGGTAGGTAGGAACAGGTGTTGCAATGAAAAATTACTTATTAGCCGGAATTTGGGTAGATTGTAATATTATTAGAGTAGGTTATAAAACATAGCGTACCTACACTAATTCTAAAAAAAATTTATAATATTAGTGGGATAGTGGGATGACAATAATACCTGTTCAGTGCTCATGTCCGGGTATTGCAGGACAAGGCGGGAATCATCCTTCGCAAACTTAAGTGTAGCGTTCAAGCTGCTAGTTATAAAACTCGACATCACAGTGTTAGTGGTAACTTCGGTCGTACTGACGCTAGCATTTGTAGTGATGGCTCTAAAAAACAACATTTTAATTTTTACTTCTTTGTGTCATGTTACTAGTTCCTTAAAACTATAGATAGTGCAATTCACGAAGACGCGCCCCTCGCGGGGTGCGGAGAGTTTGCTCCGAGCGGCAGTCGCGAACCGTAGTCTATTCATTGTAGTGTGCGTGTGCACTCATAGGTAATTAGTGTGTACCGATAACACGCAAACATTGACGGAAGCTTGCACACATCCTTATTAATATTATAAATGCGTTTGTAACTCTGTCTGTCTGTCTGTCTTCCTGTCTGGCTTTCACGCCAAAACTACTGAACCGATTGAAATGAAATTTGGTACACAGATAGTTGAGGGCCTGAGGAAGGACATAGGCTACTTTTTATTGCGAAAAAAGGGTTGTAAGGGGTTGAAAATAGGGGTTGAAAGTTGTATGGAAGTATCGTCATTTTTAGAGCTAGAAACTTAAAACCTATTTTTTAGTCTGTTGATTTGATATAAAAAATATGACATTCAAAGTTTGTGCTGGGAGGGTAGAGGGAGGGGAGTACAGGGGGCAGTGTGGAGGGGAAGTGCGGGGGGAGTGTGGAGGGGAGTACAGGGGGAAGTGTGGAGGGGAGTACAGGGGGAGTGTGGAGGGGAGTACAGGGGGGAGTGTGGAGGGGAGGAGCGAGGGGGGATGCGGGGGGAGTACAAGGGGAGTGTGGAGGGGAGGTGCGGGGGGAGTGTGGAGGGGAGTACAGGGGGAGTGTGTAGGGGAGGTGCTGGGGGAGTGTGGAGGGGAGTACAAGGGGAGTGTGGAGGGGAGGTGCGGGGGGAGTGTGGAGGGGAGTACAGGGGTGAGTGTGGAGGGGAGGTGCGGGGGGAGTACAGGGGGATTGTGGAGGGGAGCCTGGGGGGAGTGCGGGGGGAATGTGGGGGGGTGTTGAGGAGAGTGGGGGGAGTGTGGGGGGAGTTCGGAGAGGAATGCGGGGGGGATTAAAGTGTGGCGTAGTACGACGCCATATGTCTAAGTTTAGTAAGAGGGCAGACGACTGTGTCACGTGCACGCGAATATGACGTTGTTATTTAATTACTGTTTTCTTCCGCTGCAAATTAAAAATGCTACCCATAGACACTATACCACGCGGACGAAGTCGCGGGCACAGCTAGTATACTATAAACGGTTAGGAGGAACAGTGGGGCGCGCCTTCGTGGATTGCACTATCTATAGTTGGCAAATTGGCAATTTTTATCATCCACACTTGATGTGCGGGCTGGTTATTCCGCAAGTAGGCCGCTGGTGGGCCCTTTTTGCGTGACCCTTGACACGTGTTGGTCGAACTTTTTTTAGGTTCTACGACACGCCGGTTTCCTCACGATGTTTTCCTTCACCGTTTTGAGAGTACTGGCATAGTGCACATAAAATTTTCGTCAGAAAAACTCATTGGTACACTGGATTTGAACCCACGACCTTCGGGTCGGAAGGCAGGGCCGCTACCACTAGACCACCAGTGCTCTCCCTTAAAACTAGTGTGGTTTAAGGTTTTTAAGGGCGCCTCGAAGAGTGCTCTGTTTTCTGTAGGCTGTGGGTCCCTACTAACACTTCTTACTACTACTATGAGAACAAATATTTGTGTTGTGAACACAGATGTTTGTTCTCTGTCTGGGTGTTATATTGTATTCTAAGTAAGTATTTACAAAAAAATGTTTATAAGTATTATATCAGATATCTGGGGGCTAATTCTCGATCTCGATCATTTTGCAATTTTATTTTATTGCTTTTTTTCGAAGAGAGAATGGATGATTTCCTTGAGTAATTCATCAACGACCTCTTCGTAAAAGCCTCGACAGCTACGATTTACGGAAAACGTACAAAAAGTGCGGGGTTGTGAAAAGAAGCAATAAAATAAAATTGCAAAATGATCGAGATCGGCCCGAGAATTAGCCCCCTGGTCCATAGTACAACATCTGCTTGTTTTGAAGCTAAATAGTGTTGTGTGGATTGTCCTCAATATTGTATTTATATTTATTTTAAGTGTTTTTGTACTTACTTGGGTTTTCTCAGCTGTTTCAGTCTTGAGGGCACTGGAGTTTTCTTGTAAACCAACACTCTGTAAGAAGCACTCTTATCAATTTACTAATTCGTATTTTTGTTTTGAATAAACTCAAAATGTACAGAACTAATTTCAAAAATTCATTCTTTTTTAGAACAAAATTCATTATTTTTAATCCTAGCTATGCAAATTGACTGGCCTCTAGCTCAGTTGGTAGTAGCTCTGCCTTCTGCGCCGTAGGTCGTGGGTTCGATCCCCACCGAGAACAAATATTTGTGTGGTTAACATAAATGTTTGTTCTCTGTCTGGGTGTTATATTGTATTCTAAGTATGTATTTACAAAAAAAAAATGTATTCAAGTATTATATCAGCTATCCGGTTCCCATATTACAAGCTCTGCTTAGTTTGGGGCTGGGTAGTGTTGTGTGCATTGTCCACAATATTTATTTATTTACTTACTAGCTGTCACCCGCGACTTCGTCCGCGTGGTTAGTATAAAGTCATAGTTTGAGTTCGTTTAAAAGAAACTATTTTATGGTGGAAAGCGGACAACTATTGATATGTTTTCACTGTTTTTTGCGTATTTTTTGAGAGTTATTTTTCGTGAATTTGCCTTAGTGGCTAAGTTGGGTTATGTATGCGTTGGTTTTACATGACCAAGTGCTGGTTACCTTAGTTTTGAGTTTGCATTGAAAACTATATAAAGTGTGTTCGAAAGATGGTAAATGCTGTTGTAGCCGATTTTCTTCAGCTGTGTTTAGTTTTGGTATGATAGGTGCTTCCCGCGATTTTGTCTTAGTGGTTATCATGGGGTTTTTTGTAAACCTTTGTGTGTATTTAAACCTGGTGACAGATGCTGCGGTAGCTGAAAATTTTTTAATGTTTTTTTTTGCGTATTTTGTAAAGCTCGTTTTCTAGATTTGTTTTAGTGGCTAATTTGGGCTATCGTATTCGTTGGTGTATGATCGAATCTGGTTTTTTTAGTTTGACATGATCAAATGCAAGTTACCATAGTTTTGAGCTTGTACTTTAGAGTGTATTTGAATTTGAAGGCGAGTTCTGTTGTAGCTGTTTTTTTTTCAGCGGTGTTTAGTTTAAGTATGATAGATGATTCCCGCAATTTTGTCTTGGTGGTTATCATCGGTTTTTTTGTAAACCTTTGTGTGTATTCAAACCTGGTGACACATGCTGCGTTAGCAGAATTTTTTAAATGTTTTTTTTGCGTATTTTGTAAAGCTCTTTTTCGTGATTTTGTTTTAGTGGCTAATTTGGGCTATCGTATTGGTTGGTGTATAATTGAATCTTGTTTTTTTAGTTTGACATGATCAAATGCAAGTTACCATCGTTTTGAGCTTGTACTTTAGAGTGTATTTGAATTTGAAGGTGAGTGCTGTTGTAGCCGTTTTTTTTCAGCGGTGTTTAGTTTAAGTATGATAGATGATTCCCGCAATTTTGTCTTGGTGGTTATCATCGGTTTTTTTGTAAACATTTGTGTGTATTAAAACCTGGTGACAAATGCTGCGGTAGCAGAAATTTTTTTAATGTTTATTTTTGCGTATTTTGTAAAGCTATTTTTTGTGATTTTATGTTATATTAGTGGCTAATTATGTGCATTTCTCCAGCTTCCTCATATGGAAATTGCGAATTCTGAAAACGCCAACATTTAAAGCATAATTGGAGCAATCATTGATTTGAAGGAAAATTTAGCAGCAAAAAAAACAACGACTCTATGAGACTTTATAGGTGTGTTAGCTGGAGAGCGGCTCCACAGCTTCCTCATTCAGTGTGGGCAAACGGCTAACGATAGAGCTATATAGTAAACGCCAAATTTTAGAGCATAATTAGAGCACCCGGCATAAAAAAAATCAAGTCTCTAGCTCAAAAACTCTTTGAGTTAGAAGACTATAACAACGTGTTTGCTGGGAAGCCATTTCTCCAGCTAACACATGTGGATCTCAGAAATGGCTATAGCTAGAAAGTTGCTTGATATCTCCAAATTTAGAGCAAAAAATATCATGGATGCTCCAAATATTTCAAGTGTCTAGGTTCAAAACTCACCGAGTTAGAAGCTTTGATGACTGTGTTAGCTGGAGACACGTTTGTCTGGCACGCACATGCTACATCTGAGGATCTACAATAGCTACAGATTCGGTTGACGTGTCCAAACCGAGCTATGAATTAGAGCACTTGGCTCCAAAATTTTGGACTCTCTAGGACAAGTAGTTTCCTAGTAATCAACAAAAGAACATTTTGCCGCCAGAATTTTCAAATATTATGTTCGCACCCGTAAAAATGCGGCGTTGCCGCTCTGAAAGTATGGTATCAGCGTAGGAATTTGAACGTTAGTCGGATGGAGTTGTGTGTTGCCCGTGCCTGGTAAATAGTTACCCTAGGATTCATGTCTTAAACACTCATAACGTAGCTCAAGAAGCGGAATATAGGTTAAAATGAAACAAAAAAACACCAAAGAAAAGTTTTATAATGGTTAGTTTAAGTTTAAATATGTATTTATTAAGAAACCTGACTTCAGATTTTTTATTTTTAGTTTTAAATATCATGAAATTATATCTCTTACCCCCGAATACTGAAACGCAACTTAGATTTAAGCACGTCTCAAGCGACGAATATTTGACAGATTTTCATTGAAAACTGTCAAATATTCGTCGCTTGAGACGTGCTTAAATCTAAGTTGCGTTTCAGTATTCGGGGGTAAGTCTCTCAACTAACCAACAATGTTTTCAAATCATGAGTTACCTACTCTTGTCACACTAGGTGTAAATGGCATCGTGCGAAACTATCATTGTGTCTGTGAGTACGTACATAACTAGCGAGCTGCAGTAAATACTCACGGGAAAGCGAAAGGAAATATTATAAATATAATAATTATGAAGAAAAGTGGGGGGGCTCTATTCCTAAAACGTTTTATTTTTTTTCTTCAAAAGTTGTTAACGTAGATACCTATTGTTCTAAAGGTTTTTAATCAAAAAATGAAGCTGCCATCTTTGATTCAAAAAACAATGTCGAATTCACAATTAGAGCCCTCAAAAACCTATAAAACGATGCCCATATCCATTTTTTAAGAAAAAAAATGAAGCAGCCATCTTGGATTCAAAAAATAATGTCGAATTCACAATCAGAGCCCCCAAAAACCTATTAAACGATATCCATATCCATTTTTTGAGAAAAAAAATGTAGCAGCCATTTTGGATTCAAAAAATAATGTCAAATTCACAATCAGAGCCCCCAAAAACCTATTAAACGATACCCATACCCATTTTTAAGGAAAAAAATGAAGCCGCCATCTTGGATTCAAAAAATAATGTCGAATTTGTAATCCGAGCCCCCAAAAACCTATTAAACGATACCCATATCAATATATTGTGAAAAAAATTAAGCTGCCATCTTGGATTGAAAAAATATTGTCGAATTCACAATCAGAGCCCCCAAAAACCTATTAAACGATACCCATATCCATTTTTTGAGAAAAAAATGAAGCCACCATCTTGGATTCAAAAAATTAATGTTGAATTCACAATCAGAGCCCCCAAAAACCTATTAAACGATACCCATATCCATTTTTTGAGAAAAAAATGAAGCCACCATCTTGGATTCAAAAATTAATGTTGAATTCACAATCAGAGCCCCCAAAAACCTATTAAACGATACCTAAATATCCATTATTTAAGAAAAAAAATGAAGCCACCATCTTGAATTCAAAAATGAATGTCAAATTCACAATTAGAGCCCTAAAAACCTTTAGAACAATAGGTATCTACGTTAACAACTTTTGAAGAAAAAAAATAAAACGTTTTAGGAATAGAGCCCCCCCACTTTTCTTCATAATTATTATATTTATAATATTTCCTTTCGCTTTCCCGTGAGTATTTACTGCAGCTCGCTAGTTATGTACGTACTCACAGACACAATGATAGTTTCGCACGATGCCATTTACACCTAGTGTGACAAGAGTAGGTAACTCATGATTTGAAAACATTGTTGGTTAGTTGAGAGACTTACCCCCGAATACTGAAACGCAACTTAGATTTAAGCACGTCTCAAGCGACGAATATTTGACAGTTTTCAATGAAAATCTGTCAAATATTCGTATATTAGATACCTATTGTTCTAAAGGTTTTTAGGGCTCTAATTGTGAATTTGACATTCATTTTTGAATTCAAGATGGTGGCTTCATTTTTTTTCTTAAATAATGGATATTTAGGTATCGTTTAATAGGTTTTTGGGGGCTCTGATTGTGAATTCAACATTAATTTTTGAATCCAAGATGGTGGCTTCATTTTTTTCTCAAAAAATGGATATGGGTATCGTTTAATAGGTTTTTGGGGGCTCTGATTGTGAATTCAACATTAATTTTTGAATCCAAGATGGTGGCTTCATTTTTTTCTCAAAAAATGGATATGGGTATCGTTTAATAGGTTTTTGGGGCTCTGATTGTGAATTTGACATTATTTTTTGAATCCAAAATGGCTGCTACATTTTTTTCCTTAAGAAATAGGTATGGGTATCGTTTAATAGGTTTTTGGGGGCTCTGATTGTGAATTCGACAATATTTTTTCAATCCAAGATGGCAGCTTAATTTTTTTCACAATATATTGATATGGGTATCGTTTAATAGGTTTTTGGGGGCTCGGATTACAAATTCGACATTATTTTTTGAATCCAAGATGGCGGCTTCATTTTTTTCCTTAAAAATGGGTATGGGTATCGTTTAATAGGTTTTTGGGGGCTCTGATTGTGAATTTGACATTATTTTTTGAATCCAAAATGGCTGCTACATTTTTTTTCTCAAAAAATGGATATGGATATCGTTTAATAGGTTTTTGGGGGCTCTGATTGTGAATTCGACATTATTTTTTGAATCCAAGATGGCTGCTTCATTTTTTTTCTTAAAAAATGGATATGGGCATCGTTTTATAGGTTTTTGAGGGCTCTAATTGTGAATTCGACATTGTTTTTTGAATCAAAGATGGCAGCTTCATTTTTTTTCTAAAAAAATGGTTAAGGGTATCATTTAATAGGTTTTTGGGGGCTCGAATTATAAATTCGACATTATTTTTTGAATCCAAGATGGCAGCTTCATTTTTTTTCTTAAAAAATGGGTATGGGTATCGTTTAATAGGTTTTTGGGGGCTCTGATTGTGAATTCGACATTGTTTTTTGAATCCAAAATGGCTGCTTCATTTTTTTTCTCAAAAAATGGATATGGATATCGTTTAATAGGTTTTTGGGGGCTCTGATTGTGAATTCGACATTATTTTTTGAATCCAAGATGGCTGCTTCATTTTTTTTCTTAAAAAATGGATATGGGCATCGTTTTATAGGTTTTTGAGGGCTCTAATTGTGAATTCGACATTGTTTTTTGAATCAAAGATGGCAGCTTCATTTTTTTTCTAAAAAAATGGTTAAGGGTATCATTTAATAGGTTTTTGGGGGCTCGAATTATAAATTCGACATTATTTTTTGAATCCAAGATGGCAGCTTCATTTTTTTTCTTAAAAAATGGGTATGGGTATCGTTTAATAGGTTTTTGGGGGCTCTGATTGTGAATTCGACATTGTTTTTTGAATCCAAAATGGCTGCTTCATTTTTTTTCTCAAAAAATGGATATGGGTATCGTTTAATAGGTTTTTGAGGGCTCTGATTGTGAATTTGACATTATTGTTTGAATCCAAGATGGCTGCTCCATTTTTTTTCTCAAAAAATGGATATGGGTATCGTTTAATAGGTTTTTGAGGGCTCTGACTGTGAATTCGACATTGTTTTTTGAATCAAAGATGGCAGCTTCATTTTTTTTCTTAAAAAATGGTTATGAATATCGTTTAATAGGTTTTTGGGGGCTCTGATTGTGAATTCGACATTATTTTTTGAATCCAAGATGTGGGCTTCATTTTTTTTTTCTTAAAAAATGGATATAGATATCATTTATATCTTATAGTCTTATAATTCAATAGAGCCGAATGCACGCAATGCAAACGAGAGCGTGGAAAGAGTGCCAAAGAAGCACAATCGGCCTCAGCGTTCGGCAGCGTTCGACATCTGTTTCTCCTTTTTGAGTGAGCGATGCGTTTGCGTGGACAGCTGTATGACGTTGTCTCCATCCAACCATCGTCAGTAAACCAACTATACAGAAAACCGTTTTTTTAAGAAAAAAAATGTAGCCGCCATGTTGGATTAAAAAATTAATGTCGAATTCACAATCAGAGCCCCCAAAAACATATTGAACGATACCCATATCCATTTTTTGAGAAAAAAAATGATGCCGCCATCTTGGATACAAAAAATAATGTCGAATTCACAATCAGAGCCATTTAAAACCTATTAAACGATACCCATATCCATTTTTTAAGAAAAAAAATTAAGCCACCATCTTAGATTCAAAAAATATTGTCGAATTCACAACCAGAGCCCCCAAAAACCTATTAAACGATACCCATATCCATTTTTTGAGAAAAAAATTAAGCCGCCATCTTGGATACAAAAAATAATGTCGAATTCACAATCAGAGCCCCCAAAAACCTTTTAAACGATACCCATATCCATTTTTTTAGAAAAAAAATGAAGCTGCCATCTTGGAGTCAAAAAATAATGTCGAATTCACAACCAGAGCCCCCAAAAACCTATTAAACGATACTAATATCCATTTTTTGGGAAAAATAATGAAGCCGCCATCTTGGATTCAAAAAAGAATGTCGAATTCACAATTGTAGCCCCCAAAAACCTATTAAACGATACCCATATCAATTTTTTGAGAAAAAAAATGAAGCAGCCATTTTGGATTCAAAAAATAATGTCGTATTCACAATCAGAGCCCCCAAAAACCTATTAAACGATACCCATATCCATTTTTTTAGAAAAGAAATGAAGCTGCCATCTTGGAGTCAAAAAATAATGTCGAATTCACAACCAGAGCCCCCAAAAACCTATTAAACGATACTAATATCCATTTTTTGGGAAAAATAATGAAGCCGCCATCTTGGATTCAAAAAATAATGTCGAATTCACAATTGTAGCCCCCAAAAACCTATTAAACGATACCCATATCAATTTTTTGAGAAAAAAAATGAAGCAGCCATTTTGGATTCAAAAAATAATGTCGTATTCACAATCAGAGCCCCCAAAAACCTATTAAACGATACCCATATCCATTTTTTAAGGAAAAAAATGAAGCCACCATCTTGGATTCAAAAAATATTGTCGAATTCACAACCAGAGCCCCCAAAAACCTATTAAACGATACCCATATCCATTTTTTTGAGAAAAAAATGAAGCCGCCATCTTGGATACAGAAAATAATGTCAAATTCACAATCAGAGCCCCCGAAAACCTTTTAAACGATACCCATATCCATTTTGAAGGAAAAAAATGAAGCCGCCATCTTGGATTCAAAAAAGAATGTCGAATTCATTATTAGAGCCCTCAAAAACTTATTAAACGATACCCATAATCAATTTTTTGAGAAAAAAAATGAAGCAGCCATTTTGGATTCAAAAAATAATGTCGTATTCATTATCAGAGCCCCCAAAAACCTATTAAACGATACCCATATCCATTTTTTTAGAAAAAAAATGAAGCTGCCATCTTGGAGTCAAAAAATAATGTCGAATTCACAACCAGAGCCCCCAAAAACCTATTAAACGATACTAATATCCATTTTTTGGGAAAAAAAATGAAGCCGCCATCTAGGATTCAAAAAATAATGTCGAATTCACAATTGTAGCCCCCAAAAACCTATTAACCTTTAAGTACCGACGTGCTATTTGAGTAACATAAGTACCGACGTGAGGTCTGACAGTCCACCCTAGCTTAATGTTAAATATTACATTGAATTTCTAGCATTTCTCCATAAATTTTGTTCCTACGTGATGTCTATACATCTGTGTTTATTAAATGAAGTCAAACTAGAAATGTTTCAACATTCATTATTAATTATGAGCATATAAATCACAAACGAAAGATTTTTCATTGAAATATATGGTGTTTTACTAAAACCACATAAACTATAATTAAACTTAGGAAAAGTTCTAAAAAATACTTTTTCCTTATAAATAAAACCCATTTTAAACTATCGTCATCATTAAAGCTGGCATAAACAGCCGGTATCTATAATATTACAAGCCATCTAAATCGGTATCTAAGGCGTTACAAACAGCCTTTGCAGATGAGCTGTTCCATTAACGGCAGTGCTTGATTTCTTGCTCTTGGACTCTTGACAGTAATCATAACACAGAATCCGAAGAGGAGGTATCAGAAAACAATGAAATTACTGAGTCAATAACTTCAGAGCCTGATTAGCAGCCATCTTCTAACCATCTCGCCAAAATTTCTTCATGCTGGCTATTATAGGGTCGTGTTGAATATTATCTTGTTACAGAACCACTATTATTGTCATTTAACCTTGCCCGTAGTGCCTGAAAACCCTGGTTGGTTCATTAGACCAAAAAAGCAATATAAAATGAGAAATGAAGAAGTCCAAAAAAGTTACATAAGTACCGATGAGTGGTCTCACAGTCCACGCGCGATCTTATAATAGCCATAACTTATCGATATCGTGTGCACCAACACTGCCACTCTCCATGAACACTCCTGGGCGACTGCTGGAGGGGTAGATAGAAGCGCAGGGTAATACAACTACGCTAAACTAGATAACTCGGAATTGCGAACGGTCAAAGTGTCTGTCAGACCACACGTCGGTACTTAAAGGATAAACGATACCCATATCAATTTTTTGAGAAAAAAAAGGAAACAGCCATATTGGATTCAAAAAATAATGTCGAATTCACAACCAGAGCCCCCAAAAACCTATTAAACGATACTAATATCCATTTTTTGAGAAAAAAAATGAAGCCGCCATCTTGGATTCAAAAAATAATGTCGAATTCACAATTAGAGCCCCCAAAAACCTATTAAACGATACCCATATCCATTTTTTAAGAAAAAAAAATGAAGCCGCCATCTTGGATTCAAAAATTATTGTCGAATTCACAACCAGAGCCCCCAAAAACCTATTAAACGATACCCATATCCATTTTTTAAGAAAAAAAATGAAGCCGCCATCTTGGATTCAAAAACTTATGTCCAATTCACAATATAGGAATATAGTTGAAAATGAAACAAAAAACCCCAAAAAGTGCTTTTTCTTCTTCCTGCCCTTACCCACCAGGTGGGGTCGGCACAACATGGTGAGATGCCCCCCCTATCACTTGCCATCTGGTGAGATGGCAAGTGATAGGGGGCAAGTGTGCGTGAGTACTTACACAACTAGCAAGCCGCAGTAAATACCTATTTTCCGTCCGCCTGGTTTACTCGATACGCTCATAAAAACCTGACTGAATACAGTAAAACACAGAGAACAGACGGCTAACAACAGGCAGAGTAGGTAGAATCATCAACACTGGCCTAGCAGGTACCTATTTACAGAACCAAATAAAGTTTTTTTTCTAAGAATACCTAAAAGACACGCATTACTAAAGAAACTATAAAACGAACAAGAACGGGCAACACACAATTCTCATATAGATAGAGAGAAAGCTCCCAACCTAACAAAAAGAGAAAATATGAGTTTGAGGTTTCAGAAATCAAAACCGCTAAGCGCATACGAAAATGACTCGTATCGCGATCTAAAATAAACCGAATAACGTTCAAATTCCTACGCTGATACCAAACTTTCAGAGCGGCAACGCCGCATTTTTACGGGTGCGAACATACATTTGAAAATTCTGGCGGCAAAATGTTCTTTTGTTCATTACTAGGAAACTACTTGTCCTAGAGAGTCCAAAATTTTGGAGCCGAGTGCTCTAATTCATAGCTCGGTTTGGACACGTCAACCGAATCTGTAGCTATTGTAGATCCTCAGATGTAGCATGTGCGTGCCAGACAAACGTGTCTCCAGCTAACACAGTCATCAAAGCTTCTAACTCGGTGAGTTTTGAACCTAGACACTTGAAATATTTGGAGCATCCATGATATTTTTTGCTCTAAATTTGGAGATATCAAGCAACTTTCTAGCTATAGCCATTCCTGAGATCCACATGTGTTAGCTGGAGAAATGGCTTCCCAGCAAACACGTTGTTATAGTCTTCTAACTCAAAGAGTTTTCGAGCTAGAGACTTGATTTTTTTTATGCCGGGTGCTCTAATTATGCTCTAAAATTTGGCGTTTACTATATAGCTCTATCGTTAGCCGTTTGCCCACACTGAATGAGGAAGCTGTGGAGCCGCTCTCCAGCTAACACACCTATAAAGTCTCATAGAGTCGTTGTTTTTTTTGCTGCTAAATTTTCCTTCAAATCAATGATTGCTCCAATTATGCTTTAAATGTTGGCGTTTTCAGAATTCGCAATTTCCATATGAGGAAGCTGGAGACATGCACATGGCTAATTTGGGATTTCGTATGCATGTTGGTGTATAATCGAATTTGAATTTTTAATTTGACATGACCAACTGCTGGTTACCATAGTTTTGAGCATGTACTTTAGAGTGTCTTTGAATTTGAAGGCGAGTGCTGTTGTAGCCGATTTCTTTCAGAGGTGTTTAGTTTAAGTATGATAGATAATTCCCGCAATTTTGTCTAAGTGGTTATCTTTGGTTTTATTGTAAACCTTTGTGTGTATTCAAACCTGGTAACAGATGCTGCGGTAGCTGAAATTTTTTTTTTTTTTTCTTTTGCGTATTTTGTAAAGCTCGTTTTCGTGATTTGTTTTAGTGGCTAATTTGGGCTATCGTATTCGTTGGTGTATGATCGAATCTGGTTATTTTAGTTTGACATGATCAAATGCAAGTTACCATAGTTTTGAGCTTGTACTTTAGAGTGTATTTGAATTTGAAGGCGAGTTCTGTTGTAGCTGTTTTTTTTCAGCGGTGTTTAGTTTAAGTATGATAGATGATTCCCGCAATTTTGTCTTGGTGGTTATCATCGGTTTTTTTGTAAACCTTTGTGTGTATTCAAACCTGGTGACAGATGCTGCGGTAGCTGAAAATTTTTTAATGTTTTTTTTGCGTATTTTGTAAAGCTAGTTTTCGTGATTTGTTTTAGTGGCTAATTTGGGCTATCGTATTCGTTGGTGTATGATCGAATCTGGTTTTTTTAGTTTGACATGATCAAATGCAAGTTACCATAGTTTTGAGCTTGTACTTTAGAGTGTATTTGAATTTGAAGGTGAGTGCTGTTGTAGCCGTTTTTTTTCAGCGGTGTTTAGTTTAAGTATGATAGATGATTCCCGCAATTTTGTCTTGGTGGTTATCATCGGTTTTTTTGTAAACATTTGTGTGTATTAAAACCTGGTGACAAATGCTGCGGTAGCTGAAAATTTTTTAATGTTTATTTTTGCGTATTTTGTAAAGCTATTTTTTGTGATTTTATGTTATATTAGTGGCTAATTTGGGATTTCGTATGCATGTTGGTGTATAATCGAATTTGAATTTTTAATTTGACATGACCAACTGCTGGTTACCATAGTTTTGAGCATGTACTTTAGAGTTTATTTGAATTTGAAGGCGAGTGCTGTTGTAGCCGATTTTTTTCAGCGGTGTTTAGCTTAAGTATGATAGATGATTCCCGCAATTTTGTCTAAGTGATTATCATTGTTTTTTTTGTAAACCTTTGTGTGTATTCAAACCTGGTGACAGATGCTGCGGTAGCTGAAATTTTTTTAATGTTTTTTTTTGCGTATTTTGTAAAGCTAGTTTTCGTGATTTGTTTTAGTGGCTAATTTGGGCTATCGTATTCGTTGGTGTATGATCGAATCTGGTTTTTTTAGTTTGACATGATCAAATGCAAGTTACCATAGTTTTGAGCTTGTACTTTAGAGTGTATTTGAATTTGAAGGCGAGTGCTGTTGTAGCCGATTTTTTTCAGCGATGTTTAGCTTAAGTATGATAGATGATTCCCGCAATTTTGTCTAAGTGATTATCATTGTTTTTTTTTGTAAACCTTTGTGTGTATTCAAACCTGGTGACAGATGCTGCGGTAGCTGAAAATTTTTTAATGGTTTTTTTTTGCGTATTTTGTAAAGCAATTTTTTGTGATTTTATGTTGTATTAGTGGCTAATTTAGGGTTTCGTATGCGTGTTGGTGTATAATCGAATCAGATTTTTTTAATTTGACATGACCAGCTGGTTACCATAGTTTTGAGCATGTTCTTTAGCCATTTTTTGAAGCGGTGCGGTGTTTAGTTTCGGTATGATAGGTGTTTTCCGCGATTTTGTCTTAGTGGTTACGGTGGGGTTTATGTAAACTTTTGTGTGTATTCAAATTTGGTAACAGAAGCTGCGGTAGTAGATTTTTTTTTACTGTTTTTTTGCGTATTTTGTAAAGCAATTTTTTGTGATTTTTCTTTAAACTATTTTTCCCTTTTTTCTTCTTTTAGGGAAATAATTTTCCTATTTTCTTTCTTAGTGCACCTTTGCTCTATAAGAGGAACACATCTTCCAAATTTCATGCTTCTAGGACTAACGGTTTAGGCTGTGCGTTGATTGTCAGTCAGTCAGTGAGTCAGTCAGTCAGTCAGTCAGTCAGTAACGAAAGAGTTTTATATATTTAGATAATGCACCCCATCGCGAGATGTCAGTGCAAATGTTTTTTTATGTTCTACAATACGTCGGTTTCCTCAGGATGCTTTCCTTTTCTGTTTGAGAGTACTGGCATAGTGCACATAAATTTTTTGACAGTGAAACTCATTGGTACACGACTGGATTTGAGCCCACTTATTAACATTATCCTGTGTGTGGGGAAGGTACTTACTTCTTGGAAGACTCATCAACCTCAAATGCATAGGTCAGTGTGTACATTAGATTTTTTGTCTCAAGTTCTGTGACTATTTTAGCCGCCTGACTTTTGCAGTCATCATCCAGCATTCCGTTCTTTAAATAGTCAGCATCTTCAGCTATATTCACCATAACATCTTCCATAGCCATGGTGAGGCCGGAGAAAGCTTGGGATTTGGCATTGCTGATCAGAAAAGTGTATATCCGCTCCAGGTATATGGAAAGATGGTTTGCAGTCATGTCCATTTTAGTTTCTTTCGTTTCGCGCCATAAAACCGCTACTATTTGCTGTGTCTGAAATTATTGCAGTTCACATTAAAATTGGTGTCAAACAGGTTCTCAGTGTTTTCAACAAATTAAAAAAAATTGCGATTATGAGCGAAGTTGAAAACCGCGAGAGATACTATGGATTTCTTATTCTTAGCAAGGCGCCTAACTTAGGCGCGAAGGGTCTTATGTTTGTGTCATGCTTTTGATCTTAGGCGGCCTAAGATCAAAAGCATGACACAAACATAAGACCCTTCGCGGGCAACGCACAAACCAAAACAGAAATAACACATGACCTTATCTTTGTCTTACCTAGACCTAGAAAAGAAGAAAATATGTAGGTACTATGACAATATAAACAATCTCACTCAACAACGCTCGCCGCTCGGTAGTCGGCACTCAAACTAATCTGTAGCCATTCAATCAAATCAACTAATTCAAAAATTACTAACCAGGGAAACCAGCGGCTGCCCGAAGTGCTGACTTCGAATTTTACCTTAGTATATTTGTGAACAGAAATAGAAAGTAAAATAAAATAACTGCTGTTGTTTTTGTCGTCTTTTTCTTCTTTTTTTCATCTTCTTCAGCTTCAACCTTCAACAGCATCTTCAACTTCTTTTTCTGGCCGCTGCTGTCACTGAATGTCAGTTTCTAAATAATCAATATTTTTAACTAAAAAAAAAACTTTATTAGACTTTGACATAAAGTAGACTACCTGTCGAAATGACAGTGACGGACATACAACGGAAAAATAAAGGAAGTGACTATTTGTACGGGTGCTGGATGAATAAATTATATTTATTCGTACGGATATTATTCAAACTCGGGGCACCCCGACTTAAGTCACAAAAGTAACAGTAGGTTGTTAGGTTTTTTTTTTTTTATACCTATTTAATTTCAAGAATGGTGCATGTAAGTGCAGAGAGGACCCCTCCCCCGTCCCTCCTCCTCCCTAACAATACTAAAGCCAACCCAAATTTTAACTTTACTACGCCTTTTATGCGACTGTAAAGTGTTTTAAAAATCCAGATTCAAACTTGGGGCACTCCGACTTAAGTCACAAAAGTAACAGTAGGTTGTTAGGTTTTTTTTTTTAATTTCAAGAATGGTCCCCCCCCCCTTCCCCCGCAGTACCCGTATTAATAATTATAAATTGTTCGTACAGTACCTGTATTAATAGACTCAGCCAAAAATAAACGAAGAAGAGAGGAAGAGATTTGATTGAAATTGTAAAAAATGGCCGGCGGCGAGGTCGATCTAGCGCAAACCGCTGCTCCAGGTGGTGATACTATCTTTGGAAAGATATTGCGAAAGGAAATACCAGCTACTTTCGTCTATGAAGATGACCAGGTAATTATATTTCCAAACGAATTGTCTCAAAAGCTGTACGGGCCAGTGACGTTTTGGAATCAATCAGCTGTTCGCAACTTTACGTATTTATTTGTAGGTCATATTAGTCGCAGTAGCCAAAAAAGAAGAAGTGAAGTGAAGTATTTGTAGGTCTTTTGTCTTTTCAGTGTGTAGCCTTCAATGATGTGAGCCCTCAAGCGCCAACTCACATCCTGGTCATCCCTAGGAAGCCAATAGCACAGCTTTCCAAAGCTGAAGATGATGATGAACAATTACTTGGTATGTGCGTTGTATTATTTTACTTACCCATCTGACAGCCTTTATTCTTCTACTATAGGTTAAATACCTCTGCCAAACTTATGGTGCAATAGGATCTGAAGTGAGTGCTTTGGTTTGTGCGAAATGGCTAATAATTACCAGAAATTTTACCAACGACTAAGTTTAGTGGTTAAAGTTAGTTATTAGCTTGTAAGATATTTTTTGTACAGTAGATGTTTATTAGTTGTTTTTTAATATCCAAACACTTAGATAACACTTTGTATTAAATATCTGTAATGTTATTTTTTAAGAGAATAAATTGAATTTGAATTGAAATTGAAAGTTTAAATCCACAGTAGTGGGTGTACTGTCATTCTATAATTCTGTATTTGATTAAGAGAGCTCCCAATATTTCACTATTTTTATGAAACAACGGGATATTTACCATGTTTTTGTTTTTAATTTTAATCATGGTAAATATCCCGTCGTTTCATAAAAATAGTGTTAAAAACCATGATACTCCCAATATTTGTTAGGTATGATAGGTAATTCTGCTATTATTACTATTATCATATTGTAATTGTTTTCAGGTCACCTTCTTGTGGTAGCCCGGAAGGTGGCAGCCCAGCAAGGGTTGGACAAGACAGGCTTCCGCCTAGTCATCAACGACGGCAAGAACGGAGCTCAGAGTGTCTACCACCTACATATTCATATCCTTGGTGGTCGCCAGCTGCAGTGGCCTCCGGGATAATAAGTTTTAATAAATTTAATTTCTGCATTTATTGAGTTTTGTTTTTCCAAAAAGTTTGATCAAGATGTTCATACTTATTGCTAATATTATCCTGTTTGAGAGTCCTGTGTGTGGAAGTCCTTCTGAGTGGTAGCGGCCCCGCCTTTTGATCCTATGGTCGTGGGTTCAAACCCAGTCGTGTACCAATAAGTTTTTTTTTTACGATAAATGTATGTGCCGTATCCCAGTTCTCTCAAAACGGTGAAGGAAAACATCTTGAGGAAACCGGCGGGTGTAGGAAACCTAAAAAAGTTCGAGCAACACGTGCCAAGTGCCACGCCAAAAGGGCCCGCCAGCGGCCTACTTGCGGAAACCAGTCCGCACCCCAAGTGCGGAAATAAATGAATATGAATTGCGCCTACTATTCTGTTGATACCTAGTGGAGTGTAGGAAAAAACATTGAAAATAATAAAAAAAATATCTAGTTGATACAGTTTTAGAGCCAACATGCTACAAAAATGTACCCTTAGTCCGAGTTTTACACGATCAGTTTTTACTATTACATCGCATATTATGTGTCTCTTTCTCTTTTGTATGGAGAACTAATGATGAAACAACTCGCTTCGATCGTTTCGTAAAGTAACAATACGTTACAGACTACGGGTAGGTACTGTCACGATTTTATCACTAAAAATATTTGGCGGGTTTTCGTGCGGACTTAAAAAAAAAGGAAACACGGGCGAGCATTGCAACCACAGATTGCAGAAAAGAGCAGAAAGGTGATGATGTAGTAGGTACCGTTTTTGGGCACCGCTGTTGCCTGTCCCATTTTTACGGTTTTATTTAAAATACCTATCACCAAAAATTTGGCATTACTTAAAGGCTCTTAGGTCCTGGCCACGGTGCTAATAGTGAAGACTGGAGAGAACATACAAAGAGATCTTAGGCCTTTGTCCGACCGCCGGCGAGCAAGCGATTGGTAAGTATCAAATATTTTTCCGCTCAACAAACGAACAAGTTTTTTAACACAATTTGTCGTCATTTATTTCCCCTAATACATCTGCAACTCTACAGCCTGCTTCCAGGACCTGAAGGCCACAGCATATGATGCAAAGCCCTCTCAAAAACATGCAAGGAGTTGAACCTCATGGTTCTATGGTTCTCGTCTACCATCACGTGGTAACCAGTGCTGTTCATGCCTTTTGCTTCGGCTACGTTTCTTGCAGTGAGGAGTAGGTGGCCTGGAATTCACAAAAGATCTTAGATAACAGAACATTACAGTTTAAATTCTCAGGCACGGTAGACATCGCCTGTAATATCTTGGTTAGTAGGTGGTTCTTCAGCGACAAAATAGGCTTCTTTCGTACACTTTGACTATTTTTTCAGGTTATGCAGCTTTCCTCACTAATGTTTTCCATTAAATTCATTTTGAGAGTATTTGAGTACCTACTCTGCGTAGGTTTTATCTATTGAGGGCCAAACAGGTGTTGAACGTACGTTTTTGTGGCAATGCCGACACGTAACTAGAATAAACGTATACAAATATGGAAAGACCAAAAGCGATCCTAGCCGACACAACTTCATGCTTTGAAAACTGCAAACTGCCTGCAGTGTCAAAAAATTTAGGCCTACGCTGCTAAGCCGCTCTATTTACGTTCTAGCACATAACTTACCTAACAGTTTCTCATCACTTATAGTGGCGTCTGCCAGCCTTGTCAAAGCTCTCTTGGGGACCACCTTAAAGTGGATCGGAGCCTGTCTATCCTCGTTCACTTCTAGCACCACGCACTGGAACACAAAAATTGGGTTACGGTTATAAATTGACCACGAGTAGACTAATAATCCCGAGTAATAAAGTTTAGGTAGATTAGTTACTTATAGGTTTTTTTATACAACTAACTGATGAAACAAGCATACGGCCCGTCTGATGTAAGGTACCATCGCCCATAACAACGCATTGCCATAGGTCACACTCGTCAAGAACGTGCCCTGCGATGCACTGTCCCGCGTCCATCAACTTGAGGTATACAGATGTTCAACCTCAAGTGTCAGTAACTTTCCCGGCACACACACCCATCAAACCGAATCTAGAAACTGCAGACAGACACTGCAGAAATAAGCATGGTGGTAGTACGCACCCGGACGAGCCCTTCACAAAGAGCTTTACTACTACTAAGTACTCTTCTGCGTGACCTGCTTGGCAATGCTTTGTTACAGGTTTGTTGCCACTTACATCAGGTGCGTCTTAGTTAAGCTTGAGCTATCAGCATTACCCTTGTATAAGAAAGAGCACTGGTGGTCTAGTGGTAGTGGCCCCGTCTTCCGATCCGAAGGTCGTGGGTTCAAATCCACTCGTGTACCAATGCGTTTTTCTGTCCAAAAATGTATGTGCACTATGCCAGTACTCTCAAAACGGTGAAGGAAAACATCGTGAGGAAACCGGCGTGTTGTAGAACCTAAAAAAGTTCGAGCAACACGTGTCAAGGGTCTATTTTATTTTATTTTATTTTATTTATTAACAAAATCCACAGCTCTTAAGGTTTAAATAACATATCTTACAATATAACTTACAGCCAATAATGGGTCACGCAAAAAGGGCCCGCCAGCGGCCTACTTGCGGAAAAACCTGCCCGCACCTCAAGTGCGCATGATAAACTTGCCGAAATTGCCGATTACCCTAGTATAGTAGAAGTAACTAACACATACCTCATCATCTTGATACAAGAACTCTCCTCTCAATTCGTTGCCTCCAAACTCCATGTTAACTCGTTCTACCGCTGTCATGTCAACGCTTCAGCCTGCCCTTAGTCTTTGTTGAATAGTAACTCAACTATTATGAATTCTGACTCACTTTGGTGTTCGACCTACTATTTTTATTCGTTGAACTAAGTTAACTTCGAAGTTTGACTGTGTGGAACTTGTTTTAAAATCGCGTTTAGTTTAAACCAAAATATTTAGTCATTACACTTACGTATTCAATACACTTCACTACACCCACACTTATGTTTTCCACTGTTTCTGCATACGATCCTTATACCAACTCTTCTATTCTGATTATTTTAGTTTAGTTCAATCACTTTGGATTTATGAAAAGATAAAACGATTAGTCATAATGTTTTGGGTTTATAAAATTTATCTTTTGTCATTTACAAATTCAGCGTAAAGTGTGTTACTTATGCTGGGTACCTACCGATAAGTTATCTTTCTGATTAGGTATATCTTCCTACCTACTTTACTAATAATGAAGCAATACTAGCCTTTGTTCTTTAGAAATAAATAAATAAATTTTAATACAGAAAAAAGAAAATTGATGACAAATGAATGTCCATATTTGTAGCAAAAACCTGCCGACAGGTTTTATAACTCCATACAACATAATATACCTACACGCCGCAACTTACAAAAGTAATTAGTTTAAATGCCAAAGTATTCGCAATCATATCAATGAGATTAGGAATAAGAATGTACTTCCAAACATTTTGAAATTTACTGGGCCAATTTTCCAATCTACTGATAAAATCCGTCAGATAAAAATATAACCATCTCTTTTTACGGCTTGTCAAAAACGATTCAATTTTCATTCATTCAAGGAAAAGCGTTCAAAGAAATAATAAAAAAAGCTTAAATACCTACCCAGTCATCTAAGTTCCATGCAGCTTTGAATAATTAGGGGCAAGATGCCAATGGGAAACGAAAAACAAACACCTTTGTAAACAAAAACATTTTTAATTTAATATTAATACACAACACGTGCTAATTACAATGCATTTAGAATTTACAAAATCACAGTCTCATACAGCTTATGATGTCATCAAAATAACAAAAATTATGAACCACTTCAACTATACTAATGCCACGATAGTTCTTAAAACGCCCGCTAGAGGCGCTTATCGACTCTTCACGAAACCGACTCGGAAAAGCTCGCTTACTCAAACATCGGTGAGCATAACTTAGACTTGGGTAATTAACAGTGGGGTACTGGTGAAGTAGCTAAAACAATTACCACCCCGCAGGGTTTGTAATGTCAGTATAATAATTTGAAGTACATTTACAACTGTTGTAAAACTAAAACACAAAGTAACATAGTATATTTTAACTAACACAACTTTTAATTAATTATTCCCACTTTTATCATCAGGGGTAGTCAGACGCAAGTCCACTTGAGAAACCGACTTCATGGTCAAATTGCTGAACCAATTTTGGTGAAATGTCTATGGGACCAATCTGGAAGTATTATTTAAAAGATAAAAAAATCCAATCCGGTCATAAATAACAAACATAATAAAAATACAACCGAATTAAGAAACTCCTTTCTTATTTGAAGTCTGTTAAAAACAAACACATAACATAAGTAAAGTCAAACGACGGAATGATAGATTCACATAGAAATATTATTATAATACAAAAAGCTTATAAATAGAGGGTTGAGTCCATTATTTCCCTTTCTTTTTTAAATCGGGCGTCTCACAGATATGCCATATAGAGGGAAAGTGCCTTGAATATTGTTAATGGAACTTTACTGAAAAAAGACATTAATTGAATTTAAAAAACAATTTAAACTGCATTCAGAATATTTCTTGGTGTTGTTGGTGTCTATGGGCAATGGTGACCGCTTACCATCAAGTGGGCACTAAGCTCGTTAGTCTATCTTATACATAAAAAAAAAAAAAAAATCAAGCAATCGAACACGTTACACGAGAAAAACAATCAACTTGTAGATTTATCATACCGATCGAAAGGCTTTATAATATTTTTTGCTAACATAGTGTCAGAAATAAAAGGAAGACTATGAATTTTAACATTTTTTATACAAAATTACTAAATTATTTATCCAATGCTCCATTTTTTATAAAATGAATATAAATGCAGTTAAACTTGTTTTTAAATTCAAAGAAAGTCTTCTTTCGGTAAAATGTTCTATCTACAATATTCAAGGTACCTACTTTTTTTTCCTTCCAATTGGCATATCCGTGGGACGCCCTATACAGGGTGTAATCGTTAAGTGTGCACAGGCGATTATTCCGTAACTATTGCAGATATCAAAAAACTTTAAACTGATATCGAAAGTACTTTACCTAATGAGTAAAATGACATTAATAACTTTTTAAAAATAAAACGAGAAATATCCAAAAAAATTACATTAATCACTCCCATACATTTAGTATGAGATAGTAGAAAGGTTTTAGTTTCCTTATTTTAAGTGGAATAGTACCTACTCATTTTACCCTTGTCATTTTATAATTATGTACGATATGAAGGTATTAATGAATTTCAAGTAGATACACGTGTAGATTAATTATCTTATCACTTCAAATTTATAATAAACCTTGTTTCAATATTGTATTGATTTGAACTAGCTGAAAAGCAACATACTAAATAAAAACAAAAAGAAAGATACTCTTTGGTGTTCGTTCTAAATTCAAATTCTTTATCGCGGGTTCTCGTTCCCGCCAATTTATTGTATTTTTCAATTTGAAAAACCTTTCTACTATCTCATACTAAATGTATGGGAGTGATTAATGTAATTTTTTTGGATATTTCTCGTTTTATTTTTAAAAAGTTATAAATGTCATTTTACTCATTAGGTAAAGTACTTTCGATATCAGTTTAAAGTTTTTTGATATCTGCAATAGTTACGGAATAATCGCCTGTGCACACTTAACGATTACACCCTGTATACATAATTATATGTAATACATAGATCATTTTATTCTACTAAAATCTCATCATAATACAATGTGAAATAATATAGGTACCTATAAGCCCGAAAGATAAATTTTGCTATTCACTTGTAGCTACACTGATATTTTAAATTTAGTTTTGTAAAAGGACCATACAAAGTGTTAGTGCCGAACAATCTCTAAGAGTTATTCGTCGAGTGTGATTAGGATCTGATGGCGCAGCGGTCAGCGCAGCCCCGTACCAAGGGGAAGGCCGCAGGTTCAAATCCCGCTCGGATCTTAACTTTTGGGACATCATAAAAATCTTTGTCATACAAAAAACGGTAGGAAACAAACCGTAGTTTGTTGCCTGTTCTTCTAGGCTTGGTCGCGTGGAACTGGCACCTAGACTCATCTAGCTTTAAGACGTTTCAAAGTGATCCTTGTGATACATTTCATACATACAACAAACAACACGTTGAGATTGCAATATTAAAAAAAACAGCCTCATTAATTTATACTCCCGACACTCATGTAAGATTTTTAAGACATACTCAGAGACTTGTCCAGACATAACATACACAATTAAAAAAATACTTAAAGTAGTATAGATAGTGCAATCCACGAAGGCGCGCCCCACTATTCCTCCTAACCGTTTATAGTATATATGTGCAAGCTTCCGTCAATGTTGAGTGTTATCGGTACACACTAATTACCTATGAGTGCACACGCACACTACAATGAATAGACTACGGTTCGCGACTGCCGCTCGGAGCAAACTCCCCGCACCCCGCGAGGGGCGCGTCTTCGTGAATTGCACTATCTATAGGCAACAAATATTGCACATCGGCTAATATCGGCTTCATAGATCGTAGTGTACGTTAGAAAGAGATAGCACTCTGCGAAGTCGAAAAGCCGATGTGCAATATTTGTTGCCCACAACCATTATTATACGAGTATATGAACATTTGCAAACATCGCCGCTGCTATAAAAGGTTTAACAAAATATTGGTACACAAAATATACAGATATTAATTTAAAATTATATTTCAAAATATTTGTTTTTTTTGGTAAAACGCACAGTACACGCCCCTAATTAGGGGTCATTGTCAGTCAAGGGTTTATTGTGTAAATTACCCCGTAAGAGACCCCAACTTTAAGTCCATTGGGTAGTATTCTTTTAGATCACTTGTCAATCAAATTATCACTGCAAAATTACCCCCAAGTCAGGGGTCAAATTGTCACTGCAAAAGGTCAAATTGTCACTGCATAATTACACCAAGTTAGTGTTTAGAATGTCACTGCATCATTATCCCCAAGTCAGGGTTCACATTGTCACTGCAAAAGGTCAAATTGTCACTGCATGATTACCCCAAGTTAGGGGTCAAATTGTCACTGCATACTCCAAGTTAGGGGTCAAATTGTCACTGCGTAATTAACCCCAGTTAGGTGTTAAATTGTCACAGCATGATTAACGGAAGTTAGTTTCAAATTGTCATATCATAATTACCCCTAGGTTAGGGGTCAAATTGTCACTGCGTCATTACCCCAGTTAGGGGTCGAAATTGTTATTGCGTTCACTGTAACTGTGTTTGATATTTTGCACCCCAACAGGGGTTAAATTTCGATTATTACACACCCTTCAAGGGGCACTATTGATATTATGTTAGTTTATTCTTGGTTAACTGTAGACATTTCATAAAATATTGCACTATTTTTCACTAGACTACCAACGAAAGGGGTGTTCACTGCCAAATTACCCCCACGAGGGGTCGTATTTAGTCCATTCGTAGTTAGGGGCTAGGTACACCCTTCTCCCGCTCACGTAACACGTCACTACCCCTCGATATGCTGTCCTTGGGACACCGCTCTGAAATAAATAAAAAATAACTTTATTATCTTCTAGCACCTGCCCGCGGCTCCGCTCGCCCGCTCCCGTTTTTTCGGGATACGACTTTCTTTTATGTATATACTAGCGGGCGCCCGCAGTTTTACTCGCCCCATTCCCGTAACTTTTTTGGGATGAAAGTATTCTATGTCCGTCTCCTGGTTCTAAGCTACCTCCACCACCAATTTTTAGCCAAATCGCTTCAGCCGTTCAAGAGTTATAAATAGTGTAACTAACTTAAATAGGCATGGTAGTACGCACCCGGACGAGAAACACAGAAATGAAAATGAATTTATTTGCAACACATCAAAAAAAATACAGTGAAAACATTCATATTAATGACATAATAAATATAGATAGTGCAATTCACGAAGACGCGCCCCTCGCGGGGTGCGGGGAGTTTGCTCCGAGCGGCAGTCGCGAACCGTAGTCTATTCATTGTAGTGTGCGTGTGCACTCATAGGTAATTAGTGTGTACCGATAACACTCAAACATTGACGGAAGCTTGCACACATATACTATAAACGGTTAGGAGGAATGGTGGGGCGCGCCTTCGTGGATTGCACTATCTATACACACCTAAAAACTAAACATAGGAACAACAAAATAATTCAAACAGAGAGCTCTACAACTTACCCTAAAGTCGTCCATAAGTCCTAATTTCTTAGCGTTTCGTCTGTACGTCCCGGCGTCTATATACCCCACTTTAGCATCGTTGACGCCGCTGGACAAAGCTTCAGAGACTGTCATCTCGGGCAGGGAAGATAGGGTGAGGGCCAGGTCTTCATCGTAATTCTCCTGAAATACAAGGTAACAGGGTGTTATATTGTATTATAAGTGTTGACTGGCCTCTAGCTCAGTTGGTAGTAGCTCTGCCTTCTGCGCCATAGGTCGTGGGTTCGATCCCCACCGAGAACAAATATTTGTGTGGTGAACAAAAATGTTTGTTCTCTGTCTGGGTGTATATTGTATTCTAAGTATGTATTTACAAAAAAAAAATGTATTCAAGTATTATATCAGCTATCTGGTTCCCATATTACAAGCTCTGCTTAGTTTGGGGCTGGGTAGTGTTGTGTGAATTGTCCACAATATTTATTTATTTATTATTATAAGTATGTATTTACAAAAAAGGTAGCTATAGTCTGTTCAGAAAGAGAACCGTCGTGGGATTGGAGGGCGCTGCTGTGCTTAATCACCTTTTTAGGGTTCCGTAGCCAAATGGCAAAAACGGAACCCTTATAGATTCGTCATGTCTGTCTGTCTGTCTGTCTGTCTGTCTGTCTGTCTGTCCGGCCGTGTCACAGCCATTTTTCTCCGAAACCATAAAAGCTAGACTGATGAAACTTGGTGAGTAGATGTATTCTGTAAACCGCATTAAGGTTTTTACACAAAAATAGAAAAAAAACTATAAATTTTGGGGGTCCCCATACTTGAAACTGAAACTCAAAAATTTTTTTTTCATCGAACCCATACGTGTGGGGTATCTATAGATAGGTCTTCAAAAATGATGTTGAGGTTTCTAATATAGTTTTTTTCTAAAACTATAAATTTAGGGGGCCCATACTTGAAACTGAAACTCAAAAAAATTTTTTTCATCGAACTCAAACGTGTGGGGTATCTATAGATAGGTCTTCAAAAATGATGTTGAAGTTTCTAAAATCGTTTTTTTCTAAACTGAATAGTTTGCGTGAGAGACACTTCCAAAGTGGAAAAAAGTTGGTCCCCCCCCCTCTAACTTCTAAAATAAGAGCATGATAAAACTAAAAAAAATATATGTTGTACATTACTATGCAAACTTCCAACGATTTTTGGTTTGAACGAGATCTAGTCAGTAGTTTTTTTTTTATACGTCATAAATCGTAAAACGCAATTTACCTTTCGACGAACTACAAAAACCTTTATATTATGTTATTTGATGCTACGGAACCCTTCATGGGCGAGTCCGACTCGCACTTGGCTGCTTTTTTGTTTAGTGGACAATACAATAGCGCGTCTGTTGCGTTTTGATCCTATCACAACTAGAGTACTATTCCTTTATTTAATTTTTATGATGCAAAATTCTGACAGAAAGAAAGGGATGAGCTGCCATATAAAAATCGAAACGTTAGTTCTCAATTTGGCCACGACGGCTCTCTTTCTGAACAGACTCTAGATAGATAACTCTTTATTGATTACAATGACACACAAGGAAAGTAGGCTATAGTTTTAGCTTAAAAATCACACACATCTATGTCACAGTAATACAATGGGCGGCCTTATCGCTAGCAGCGATCTCTACCAGGCAACCTTGCAAAAGTATTTAATATTTAAAAGCTTGTACACAAGGATACGCATCAGACTATACACTGCTAGCTCTTATGTCCTTACAGTAAGCGTCATTTTTCTTTGTTTTTAGGTAACTTGAGCTGTATCCCACTGTACTATCTGGCTCCCATAGAACAAGCTCTGCTCAATTTAGGGCTAGATAGTGTTGTGTGGATTGGCCACAATATAATTTAAAACCTCTTTTTTTATTATTTCAGAAATAAAATGATTTTTCAAATCGGCTCATAAATGACGAAGTTATGCTATAACAAACATTAAAAAAATACCACCGAATTGAGATCCTCCTCCTTTTTTATTTGAAGTCGGTTAAATATGAGTAAGGGTAAAAAGCAAACACCAAAAAAAAGAAAGTAAAATGCAGTGGTCGAGCAATATCTTACCTTTAGCAAATAACTTAGATCAAGCTTCGTAAACTCAACGTACTCCATATTTAGTTGTATATTCCTTAGATGCTTGTCAAAGAACAATCCTTTGCTAACACCAACCTGAAATAAAATATTAAAAATATCTATAATTATAAAAGAAAGTCGTGTTAGTTACACTATTTATAACTCAAGAACGGCGGAAGCGGAACCCATTTGGCAGAAAATTTATGGGGAGGTAGCTTAGAGCCGGGAGAAGGGCATAGGATACTTTTTATCCCGAAAAAGCAACGGGAACGGGGTGTTACGGGAACGGGCGAGCGATGCCGCGGGCGGCCTCTAGTTATTAATATATAATATAATATAATATAATATAATATGGATGGAAAGACCTCAGAATCGTTCTTCCTGGAAATGTGTAGGGGAGACCTATGTCCAGCAGTGGACTTCTTCAGGCTGATGATGATGACCACTTAACATCAGGTGGGCCATATGCTTGTTCCATCAGCTAGTTGTATAAAAATATATCTTTCTATATGGGAAGGCTTTTGTTCAATAGATGACTTCTTCTATTTGACATAGACATAGACATTTATTTATTTACTACATAAGCACACAAAATCAGTAAAATACAAGGACACTAACAGAAGAAAGATACAAACAATACATTGATACTGGAGAAGTGATTTGATGATATAGGTAGCGGCACATAACTTTAGCGTTGACCGATATTGCTCAGAAGTCAAATACAAGGTACCTGAGGGGCTAGCGGTATGAAGGGCGGGCGTGCGTAGCGCTGATTGGCTCTCCAGTCGCACTCCACTCTCTGTACCAATAGGACACTCTGCACACATTCACACATCCAGTGTGCGCGACATGGCACACTACGACGCATGAGCAGCTATCCCCTCCGCGTATCGCTCAGCGCTAAAGTTATGTGCCGCTAGTTATACTGTTGGGGTCTTATTAATAATCCTGGCGTAGCGTTGGACTAGTTGATCCATGTTTTGTCTCTTGCATTGACATGCAATTGTCAACTCGAACAAATGTGACAAAACACGATTTAACTACTCCAGCGTTGCGCCAGGTTTATTAATAACACCCTTGAAGTATTACCTTTCCGAAGGAGTACGTTCTAGATATTTCTGGTCTGATGCAAGCCTTATTCTTCACATTTTCAGGATTTCGGAGCCAGTCGTCAAAAAACCTGAAAATCATACTTATATTATGAAACACACAAACCGATATGAATCCGAGTCAATACTCAATACATTTAGTACTTTTTAAACTTTCGCGATCATAAAACATATTTATACAATTAACGGCATTACCACAAAAGGATGGTGCGTGAAACGATTGAGATTAAGAAATATCCTAATTTCAATCGCGAAGACGATTTCAGACTTTCTTTATCGTGGAATCCCATCATTGGAAGGTGTATGCGTCGCGATACCTTACCACAGTGCGTAGATACTGTCAGTGTTGTGTGTCGTAGTGCGTGCACGGACATTATGGACAAAGAAGATCAAGTGAGGGTAGTTAGTGATGCTGCCTCCACTTTTCAACGACGGTAGCACTCATGTCAATGCTCCAGTCAGCCCGCGACCACGGTTATTGCAACATAGACGAAACGTCGGGAAAATAAATAAAATAAGGTAATATACGCGATAAAAACGTAGGTACTTGTGTAGCCGTATACTCAATGTTCTTCTCTTTCTGTGGTTTCATTTTCTTTAAAAGCTGTGTTTTTTGAGCCAAATAAAAAAGTTATCTATCTATCTTTACAGTTTCTATAGAGATTGAAAGCGCTGGTGGCCTAGTGGTAACGGCCCTGCCTGCGATCCTAAGGTCGTGGGTTCAAATCCAGTCGAGTTTTTCTGCCCAAAAATGTATGTACACTATGCCAGTGCTCTCAAACGGTGAAGGAAAAAATCGTGAGGAAACCAGCGTATCGTAGAACCTAAAGAGCTCGAAAATATGTGTCAAGTGCTCGAAAGGCGCACGTTAAATCCTTTCACCACACTTGGTTCGAAAGAATCAGTGACACGATGAGAAGAGAAGAAGTTTCTTTAAAAGCTGTGTTTTTTGAGCCAAATAAAAAAGTTATCTATCTATCTATCTAGTTTGAAACTTACGCAGGTGGCCAGTTAGGTTCCAGGTCTCGCCAGATCTTCTTCCTCATCATCCAGCCGAGTCCGGGGAAGAAGTCTGTTCTATGGAGCAGGTCTGGTCTGGACGAGTCTATCACCTCCTTCTTACCGTTGTCGTTCCATGCTGATATACACCTGGAAAATTCATTAAATTACTTGTACATTCATCTTTTTCTTCTTTTTCTTTGGCACAACAAGTTTCTTCATTCTAATACATCTATACTAATATCTATATCTATACTAATATTATAAAGAGGAAAGATTTGTACCTATTTTTGTATGTTTGTAATGAATAGGCTCAAAAAGTACTGGGCCGATTTAAAAAATTCTTTCACCAATAGAATGCTACATTCTTCCAAGTTGACATAGGCTACATTACATTTTGAAAAAAATTAGGGATCCTTGGTAAAATTTGAACAATGTAACCGAAGGTGTAGAAAAATGAGTCCTAAAATATCTTTCGTCGAATGCGCTGCCGAAACTATTAGCGATAGAACAAAATAATGTACAACAATATTGTCTACCCCGTGCGAAGCCGGGACGGGCTGCTAGTATTTTATAAAATTAAAAATATTTTTTTTTTCAAACATTTGTGTGGTGAATTTTGATGTTTGTTCTGTCTGGGTGTTACATTGTATTCACAAATCAAATCAAAAGTGTATTTATTCAGTTGGATTGCAAGAATCACTTTGAAACGTCTTAAAGCTAGGTGAGTTCTAGGTGCCAGTTCCAGAGTTCCGTCTAAAAGGTAGGTGCCAGTCAAAAGTAGGCGCCATTATAAGTATGCATTTAAAAAAAAAATATAAGTACTATATCAGCTATCTGGTTCCCATTGGGGACGAGATAAAGCTGTTATAATACTTAAACGAGCCGGTATGACCGAGCTTCGCTCGGGGTTAAAAAAAATAGTATTATTATTCGCCAATAGATGTCAGGAAGAGTCGTATCTTTATTGGCTTATTTTTAATTAACAACGCCATCTGCTAGAATAGCTTGCAGTTAGTTGCTCACAATCGCCAATAGATGGCAGGAACAGTCGTATATTGAGTTTATGTTTGATTATTGCAAAACACCAACTTGGTGTTTTGCAATATCACCAAAATCGATCTAACTAGGATTCATTTTTAGAAAATGAATCCTAGTTAGATCGATTTATCGCCCCCGAAACCCTCTGTATACTTAATTTCATGAAAATCGTTGGTGCAGTTTCCGAGATCCTAAATATATATATACAAGATTTTCTCGTTTAAAGGTATACTAGCAGTTGGTGCCCGAGCTTCGCTCGGTATTTTTTTTTGGTAAACTGTTGTTGTGAATTATATTTAAATACGAATTACTTACTTAATGATTAAATATTAATATTTTTCGATCTTACCGACATAATAATAAACTCCACTACTCGTCAATAGATGGCGTTCTCTGTCTCACTAACTCATGACTTAATCAACAGATGGCGCTAGGAGTTATGATTTTAGGATAAAGTTGATTATTTACTTTACGATTAGGGGGACATTTTCTAAAAATGAAACCTAGCTAGATCGTTTTGTCGTCCCCAAAAACCCCTGTGTATACTTAATTACATGAAAATTGTTGGCTCAGTTTCTGAGATCCTAAATATATATATATATACACTAGCAGTTGGTGCCCGAGCTTCGCTCGGTATTTTTTTTTGGTAAAATTATAATAATAAACTCATAAAAGTTAAAGTTGTTAGTTTATAATAATAAACTCCACTACTCGTCAATAGATGGCGTTCTCTGTCCCACTAACTCATGACTTAATCAAAAGATGGCGCTAGGAGTTATGATTTTATGATAAAGTTGATTATTTACTTTACGACATTTCTAAACATTTTCTAAAAATGAATCCTAGCTAGATCGTTTTATCGTCCCCGAAAACCCCTGTACACTTAATTTCATGAAAATTGTTGGCTCAGTTTCCGAGATCCTAAATATATATATATATATATATACAAGATTTTCTCGTTTAAAGGTATAAGATAATAAGATACTTTTACTTCTAATCTTTCAAATTTAAGCTCATAAGAGTGTTCTAAGTTATTTTTTCTAATTGTGTCGCACTTACCATAAGCTAGGATCTTTATATAGAAGAGGATACGTCCCGAGGAAATACTCGAAGAAATCTGGCGAGATGTCCAAATCATCTGAAAAATATTGCATTAAATAAATAAAAACACCAGGGTTAAAGATTTCACACTATTTATCACTATATTATAAAACTATTGGATTTGACCTGCAGCGAAGCGTTAAAGAACATTCTAGAACGTTTAGGAGCGTTCCATTTTAACATTTTGACAAATCTAGAATTTATAGAAAAGTCCTTAGGTGAAAAGGATGGACAGATAATGATTTTATGAACAGAGAATCAAATAATAGTGCCTAATGAATTAATTAATGGTTCATTCGGAATGCGAGTGAAAGATGCCGAATGAAAATATCCAGCATCGTTGGATCGGTTCATTAATGAATTCATTCGGCACTATTCTTTCATTCGGTGTTCATGCGTTTCATTTCGAGTGAAAGGTGCCGAATGAAAGGCATAAATGAACAAAAAATGAATCGTCTGATATCACATTATGGATGCTAATTGGCTCGCTCGCTTAGCTCCACTCACCTTCAACGATAATCACAGCATCATGCCCCAAACTCCCCAAGACATGGTTAAGCGCGAATTTGTAATGTCTAGCTATTTTATAATACCCTCTGAATTTGACTTTGACTTTTGGCAGATGTATCTCTGAAAGGTCTGGTTGGGAGACTACAGATATTGTGGGGTCTTCGTCTACGAATGATTTTATAACGTTGTAGGTCGCATTGTGTGCGCAATCCTGAAAACGAAACATATTATTATTAAAAGTAGTAAAATCATGCGATTTTTCGTGTGACATCTATACTAAGGCTACGCTCACTTTGGATACGAATTACATCGTACGTAAACGTATGAACACTGTTCGTACGAATTGAGTGCGCACACTGAATACGTTTTTCTCCGTCAAATAGACAGAGTACCGGTGTTAGCGCATACGTTATTGATGATGAACGCACGAACTTGCAATAAAATCCCAACAAGTTCGCATTGATTTCGGACGTCGGACGTGCACGTACGTATACGTTAACTCGCGCGCAGTGTGAGCGCTTTCATAGTACTCAGAAGGTCGAGAATGTTCGTGCGTGTTCGTACGTTTCTGCACGAATGGAATTCGTACGAAAACGTATCCAAAGTGACCCGACGTCTGTCGGGTCCGCTAGTAGATTAAAAAGAGGAAAAATCATTTATTGTTATTATACTGTGCCGATTTCAAAAATTCTTTCACCATTGGAAAGCTACATTCACCCTGAGTAACATAAGCTAATTGGCAATTATCATCATCCGCACTTGATGTGCGGGCTGGTTTTTCCGCAAGTAGGCCGCTGGCGGGCCCTTTTTGCGTGATCCTTGACACGTGTTGCTCGAACTTTTTTAGGTTCTACGACACGTCGGTTTCCTCACGATGTTTCCTTCACCGTTTGAGAGCACTGGCATAGTGCACATAATTTATTCGACGGAAAAACTCATTGGTACACGACTGGATTTGAACCCACGACCTTCGGGTCGGAAGGCGGGGCCGCTACGAATAGACCACCAGTGCTCTCTAACATAGGCTATAATTATGTGTTTAAAAAATAAAAATGTCCACCCGTGCGAAGCCGGGACAGGCCGCTATCAAAAAATGTGGATAAGACTGTAGAACTGACCTGGCTAACTATAATAGGGAACATCTCCTTGTTAGGTCGAAACTTGACCAAGTTATCCAGACATCGTTTGACTGTCACCCTGTCACATGCTATCAGGAGAACTGGCAGGACTAGGGTAGCAGGATCTGGAAAAATAACTTTGGAAAATAAGTAAATTGAGGAAGGCCTTTAGACACTAATTTGGTTTTGGGAATAGGACATCACTATTGAAGCCGGGCAACGAGACACATCACTAGTCGGGGATAAAAAATGGCGTCGTAAATTCGTAATGCGTAGATTCCGACGTACTTTGTGAAATATCTATCAATAAAACATTTATTTATTTATCATGTTTATGTATGTATAATAAAAAGGCGAGAATTTGTTATAATATGGACTGTAATTGATTTTATAATAATTTTTACATTTGAGCACACACCGAAGAGCAAAAAGGTTAGCGTGAAACCGGAAAGAACTATTTGACATCTGTCACATTATAGTTGCCATCTACAAAGTTTTATGTTTGGAAATATTTCTTAACATAGTTGGGCCGGGGCCGGTGAATATCATAAAAATTATATAAATGCAATTTTTACAAACAATAAACATATTTTAACTACTGAATTTACTTTTATTTTATTATTGAGTTTACCATTAAAGCTTTTTAACATTCTGTATTTATAAATATTTTGTATGACAGTTACATTGTTATCTGTTTTATGGCTTAAATGTGAACATAAAGATTTTCTTATTTAGTATTTTAACTAAGTCTATATCTTAGGAAACAAATAGGACACAAAATTTAATTAAGTGGTAATGGACACAATTTTCTAAGAGATCTTGTATACAATTTATTGTTGGCCATTTTAATATGGGCCACCCTGACCTGACCATCTGGTCCAGGGACTATTTCATCTATTCTTGCCATTGGCCATGATAGGGGTGCAGTGTTATCACTGCGTACAATGACAAGATCACCTTTTTTTAGATTAGGGAGGACCTGTTTCCACTTGGGTCTGCTCTGCAGTTGAGTGAGATAGTCCCTTGACCAGACAGCCCAAAAGTCTTGTTTAATTTTTGACAACAAATTCCAAAATCGAAGTCTGTTCATTGGAACATTTGAGTGATCTACCTCTGGAAAGCTAGTCATAGCTGCACCTATCAAAAAATGACCAGGTGTAAGATATTGGAAATTAGACACATCTGAACTGAATGGTAAGAGAGGCCTTGAATTTAAAACTGCTTCTATTTCTACTATAACAGTGTAAAGAGCCTCAAAAGTAAGAGCAATATTGCCTACTATTCTTTTAAAATGAAACTTTAGACTCTTAACACCTGCCTCCCATAGTCCACCAAACTCAGGGGAGTAGCTAGGTATAAATTTGAATTTTACATATTTAGGTACACAATAGTTTTGAATTTCATCAACATGTTTCTTAGAATTAAACAAATCATACAATTTATTTAGTTCATTTTCAGCACCTTTAAAGGTCTTGGCGTTGTCACAAAATATGGTGACAGGCATTCCACGCCGGGCGATAAATCTTTTGAGGCATGCCAAAAATGCTTCTGTGGTGAGGTCGCTAACTAACTCCATGTGGATGGCCTTTGTTGCAAAGCATACAAACAAGGCTATATAACTTTTTGTTATGAGAGGTCTCCTGATTCTTGATACCTTTAAATTGAAAGGTCCACAGAAGTCTACGCCTACTATATGAAATGGTCTTACAGCAGTCAATCTCTCCTCAGGTAGAGAACCCATGAGCTGCATAGCAGCTGCAGCCTTCAGTCGCGCGCATTTAATGCAACGGTTGACAACCTTCTTCACCTCACCAATGGCACTAATGATCCAAAATCTTTGAGAAAGAGAACCTATGACATGTTTTGCACCAGCATGTAATAGGCGCAAGTGCTCTTTGTGTATTATAATATTAGTGATGTGACAGTTTTTTGGCAAAATAACAGGGTGCTTCTTTTCATAGGGAATGTCTGAAGCATTCTGAAGACGACCGCCTAGGCGAACCAAACCATTATTATCGATGAACGGGTGCAAGCTGGACAAGCCTGATTTTATTGGAGAGCTATTTTTGAGCAAACTTATCTCATTTGAAAAATGACATTCCTGAGTACAGCGCATTATAACCAAAAGTGCATTATGGAGCTCTTTTGGAGCTAGAATACCAACTAACCTCTCATTTTTGTTATCAGAATTATTGCGAAAACGCAAGATATAGGCCACAATTCTTTGTAACCTATTGATGTCGGAGAACCTTTCAAAAAAGCTTTTAAAAAATGCTTTTTTATGACCAAATGAAGAACTATCATCAATATTGCATGAGTTTACAACTGGATCAGCATGATCATCATCATCATCAAGAGGAATGGGTAACTTGGCTTCAGTAGAAGAGTGCTTGTATTCTACACTTGAAAGATCCTTTGGACCATGCCACCAAAGCTTGTTAGACTGCAACTTCTGTGGATCACAACCTCTGGATAATAGGTCAGCTGGGTTCTCAGCTGTGCAGACATAATGCCAACTGACACCTTTAGTCAGCTCTCTGATCTGATTGACACGCTTGGTTACATAAGGATTTGACTTTATACTAGTTGTTTTTATCCAAGCTAATACAATTTGTGAATCACTGTATAAAAATGATTTCAGTGGAATTCTATCTTTTAAAACCTTATTGACTCTACATGTAAGCTCTGAAAGGAGCAGAGCACTATTCAATTCAAGTTTTGGGATTGTTATGGATTTGTTCAATGGAGCAACCCGTGATTTGGAACACAAAAGGTTTACAAGGACCGTTCCATCCACATTAAATACCCTCAGATATACACAACAGCCTAATGCTTTGAAGGAAGCATCAGCATATCCTACTAGCTCTACATCGATTTTGCCAGCAGAATTAACACATCTTGGAATATTGATGGTACCCATTGATTTTAAATTGTCTAAGAATTTTTCCCAGAAGTAGAGCTGTTCATGGGGCATTATAGAGTCCCAGTCAATTTTTATTGACCACAATTTTTGCATGAAAAGCTTTGCTGTGACTATAATTGGACCTATCAATCCCAAGGGATCAAACATTTTTCCAATAAAACTTAACACCTTTCTTTTAGTGTTAACATCATTTTTCTCAACCAAAGGGGCTGTAAAACTAAGCTGATCTAGCAAAATATCACATTTCAGACCTAGTGTTTTAACAATATTATTTTTGTTTATATCAAGTTTCTCAAAATATTTGACTTCTTTTGGCAGATCATCAAGAATTTGGGGACTGTTGGAACACCATTTATGAAGAACAAAACTACCCTTTTCCATAAGCTCAATTAATTGGCCTTTAAGCTGCTGAAGTTCCTCCAGACTATCCGATCCAACTATCACATCATCAACATATGTGCTTGTGCGCATGGCTTTGGCTGCAAGAGGGTATGAAACACCATATCTATTGGCCAGTTCAATTAAGCACCGTGTTGCTAAGAAGGTTGAAGCTTTTAAACCGTAGGTGACAGTCTGCAATTGTATACAGCTAATGGGTTTTTGAGAGCTTTCACGCCAAAGTATATTTTGAAGGCTGGTTTGGTCAGCATTTATGCCTACAGATCTAAACATCTTCTGAATGTCACAAATTAACGTGTAGATAAACGTTCTCCATAGAATAAGTATATCAAGAAGTTCGCTTTGGACCACTGGACCATTCAACATGACATCATTCAGTGAAACCCCTGATCTAGATTTCATGCTACCATCAAAGACCACCCGCAACTTGGTAGTCAAGCTTTCCTCATTAAAAACTGCATGATGAGCCAAAAAGTAGTTAGACCCATCTAGGACGTTATAGTTTCCAATGTCAACAATTTTAGCATGGCCCAATTCTAAATATTCATCAATGAACCTTTTATATTTTTCTAAATACAATGCATTCTTTTTAAATTTTCTCTCCAGTGTCAAAAATCTTTGGAGGGCTACTGAGAAAGAGTCCCCAAGCTGCAACTCTGCTTTCTTGGCCATTAATGGCATTTTGACAACAAACCTTTTGTCTTGAAGTTGCACTGACTCATTAAAGCAACTCTCAGCTTTTTCAAATTCTATGGAATTTTGCTTAGTTACAGCTTGAGGTATACTCTCAGATAGCCAAAACTGTTCCATCACCTCCTCTAATTTATTGTTATTACAGATGGCAAGATTGACCACACTACTTACACAACCATTACTATTTACAGTGCTTTGAGGAATATTACCAGCAACTGTGTAGCCAAACAAAGTATTTTGTAATACAGGGCCATTCTGAATTTTTACCTGCCCATTCAGCAAAATATTGAAATATATTTCAGCACTTAAAAGTATTGATATGACATCAGTAACATTAAATTTATCATCTGCCAAGCAGATGTTTTTAGGTATCTTCAGCTTTGATATATCAAAGGAATGCTGAGGTAGGTGGGATGTGATGGAATCTACAACATTGCATTTAACATTCAACCTCACATCATTCACTGGAGAGTGTATGATTAAATCAACACATGTATTTATTTTTTGATTTTTGTTTCCAATTCCTACTACATTGCTAGTTTGGAATCTGGTTTTTAGGCCTAACTTTTCTACAAGCTCTGTTGTCACAAAAGAAACTTGGCTTGCGGAATCAAGAAGCCCTCTGACAAAAATATGAGACCCGTGTCGGTCAATAAGTTTAACCCGTATAGTAGGCAATAAAACATTCACTGAAGCATCATGTGAATGCAAGCTAACTGATCGTTCAGTAGCTGGAATGCTGTCTTCATGCAGGAGAGTATTGTGGCCCGCTCTACAGACTTTGCAAGTAAAATTAAATCTACACTTACCGGTGTGACTTTTTAAGCACATAGTGCACAACTTTTTATTTTCAACAAATTTGGTACGGTCTTCTATAGGAGCCGTTTTAAAACGAGGGCATACATGCATAGCATGGTCTGACCCATCGCAGTACAAACATTTGTAGGTACTTTTATTTTTAGTGACAACATTGCTCACTTTGTTTACAACTAATGACTTTTTAGTTTCGGAACTATCCTCAAGCGCCATAGCACGCTTCTCTAAAAACGCCATGAAATCTTCCATTGTTGGAAGCGCTTCTAAATTTCTATCAAGTTGATAGGCCCTACACGTATACTGATCTAACTTCTTTGTTAAAAGAGTGATTAAAAGCATATCCCAATTTTGAATGGGCTGGTCCAAGTTCTTCAACGCATGTAATTGTTGCTGCAGTTGGGATAGGAATGTTCTGATAGCGGTTGCAGTACCCTTCTGCATAGAGGGTAATTCTAGAATGACATTGATGTGATTTGAAATTAACCTTGCTTTGTTGTCAAAGCGCTTCTCCAATAACAGCAGAGCTTCTTTATATGACTGGTTGACAAGAGGCAGATTGATGATGACAGCCAGAGCATCTTCTGTTAAAAACTTTCTTAAGTAAAAGAGCTTTTGCACATCAGACAATGACCTGTTGTTGTCAATAACCGCCATAAACAAATCAAAGAATGGCTTGAATTTAGTGAAGTCCTTCCCGTCAAAGCAGGGTATATCAATGGTTGGTAATTTACACGTTGAAACACTGTGACATTCTGAGACCGATTTTTTACCTATTTGTTTTAAAGAGGCATTAATTTTAGCTAACACTGAATAGTATTGTTCTTCTAATGGACCAACCTGCTCACAGTCGTTTTCATCTATACTTAGGATGTCCAATTGTACCGCTTCATAGCTTTTGAGCGCCGTGATGAGCTTCTCTTTGCGCGCCTCCAGGATATCCACGGTAGCAGACGCAAAACTTATGGGGTCGTTCACAAAAGTCTCAATACGCGTGATTGTAGCCTTGCACTGGCCACGCAGAAGCCGGTGTTTACGCAAAGCTTCCTTGGACTCCGCCATGGTGGAACGTATGTAGGACGTATTATTCTACGATTTATAACACTCCGCGCACTTATACAATTAGGCCGCACTTTGTTTTGTAGAACACCGACGAACTTTGCACTGTTATTGTTATTGACTGAAGATTGAACGAATGACGATGACGTATTAATGAATTTGACCGCAGTTTGAATTTTGGCACAAAATGACACCTGACAGATGCCTGACAGCCTTGAAGTTGAAGTCCTGAAGTTCGTGCTAATTGAGCTTGGTCTATGGATGGTACCAACTCAATCTCACCAACGAACTGAATGAACACTGCTCCGGGCGGCGATCTGCGTCCACGCAGATCTGACAACCAAACGACTCAAACGTGACTCAAATGACGAAAAACAAAATGGTCTCCCTTTCTGAGAGAATTATGAAAATATGCCGGTGTCAGCAAAAAATGCAATCATTGCTTGCAATCCACTTTTCACAGCAAATTTCTTCTTATTTTTAATGCTTTCTGTGCGTAAGCAGGAACTATTGTGTCTTCTTGTCGTTTTGTAGCGAGAAGTTGTAAATTTCTCACAAAAACTTCCACGGCCGGCACTCGAACGATGGCTCCGAGAACACGTTTTGTGGCGATTTATGCACAAAAACACGACCCGCACAACACACACAGGTTTCGAAGGACCACAACGCCTATGTATAATAAAAAGGCGAGAATTTGTTATAATATGGACTGTAATTGATTTTATAATAATTTTTACATTTGAGCACACACCGAAGAGCAAAAAGGTTAGCGTGAAACCGGAAAGAACTATTTGACATCTGTCACATTATAGTTGCCATCTACAAAGTTTTATGTTTGGAAATATTTCTTAACAATGTACATGCAATAACTGACAAAAAACAGATTAATTAATAACATCTGTAAATCCACCCACTTTTACCCAATGGTCGCACTATCCACCCATTTGCCATTCGTCACTAAAATAACATGCAAACATCCACCCATTTTTGAGCTGACTCAAACCTGACTAAGTCATGGGTTTCTTCTTAATGTTTTCCTTAACCGTTTTCGAGCCCAAGCATTGTATATTCATTACTTTTCCGAACAGAAAAATCCATAGGTGACAGGACAAAGAGAACAAACATCTGTGTTCACCACACAAATATTTGTTTTGGTGGGTATAGGTAGCGGCACATAACTTTAGCGCTGACCGTTATTGCGCAGAAGTCAAAAATAAGGTACCTGAGGGGGGCTAGCGGGATGAAGGGCGGGCGTGCGTAGCGCTCATTGGCTCTCCAGTCGCACTCCGCTCTCTGTACCAATAGGACACTCTGCACACATCCACACATCCAGTGTGCGCACACTACGACGCATGTGCAGCTATCCCCTCCGCGTATCACTCAGCGCTAAAGTTATGTGCCGCTAGTTATACCTACACTGACAGGAGACAGAACAAACATCTGCGTTCACCACACAAATATTTGTTCTCGGTGGGGATCGAACCCACGACCTACGGCTCAGAAGGCAGAGCTACTACCAAATGAGCTGAGAGGCCAGTCTATAGTAATATTTAACAATGATTGTGTTGTAAGCAGGTTAAGTACACACAGGCATTGTGTATGTGTACTTCCACTTAGCGATTTGGGTATAATATAAAGTTCGATGAACTTAACATTCAGTTTATAAAAAATAAATGCTGTTTTATGTACCTACTTTCGGCAAATTTTGGCAAATTTTTATAATCCGCACCTGATGTGCGGGCTGGTTTTTTCGCAAGTAGGCCGCTGGCGGGCCCTTTTTGCGTGACCCTTGACACGTGTTGCTCGAACTTTTTTAGATTCTACAACACGCCAGTTTTTTTACGATGTTTAACTTCACCGTTTTGAGAGTACTGGCATAGTGCACATAAATTTTTCGACAGCAAAACTCATTGGTACACGAGTGGATTTGAACCCACGACCTTCGGATCAGAAGGCGGGGCCGCTACCACTAGATCACCAGTGCTCTCTTGCAAAACCCTTACAGGCTAAATTTTTTATTGATTCTTTAACTATTTCCAAGATCTGACATTGTTAAATTTACATACATAATAAGGCAATAAATATACTGAATATAGGTAAATATCATTAATTTATAAACAATATTCTGATATGTAAATGTTCCTTGACCTTTTTTGACACAACAATTGTCAAGAATAAGATTATACAGAACTAATTTAAGAACATGTGTATGTAAATGGAGAGAAGGAAGGGTAGCCTTTGCCTTGCAGTGGGACACAAGTTCGGTAAGTTTATCATGCGCACTTGATGTGCGGGCTGGTTTTTCCGCAAGTAGGCCGCTGGCGGGCTTTTTTTGCGTGACCCTTGAAATTGTGATGCTCGAACTTTTTTAGATTCTACGACACGCCGGTTTCCTCACGATGTTTTCCTTCACCGTTTTGAGAGTACTGGCATAGTGCACATAAATTTTTCGACAGCAAAACTCATTGGTACACGAGTGGATTTGAACCCACGACCTTCGGATCAGAAGGCCGCTACTACTAGATCACCAGTGCTCTCTTGCAACACCCTTACAGGGTAAATTATTTATTAATTCTTTAACTATTTCCAAGATCTGACATTGTGAAATTTACATTCATAATAAGGCAATAAATATACTGAATATAGGTAGGTAATATCATTAATTTATAAACAATATTCTGATAGGTAGATGTTCCTTGACCTCTTTATGTCAATTGTCAAGGATAAGATTATACCGCACTAATTTAAGAACTGTATGTGTATGTAAATGGAGAGAAGGAAGGGTGGCCTTTGCCCTGCAGTGGGACACAAGTTCGGCAAGTTTATCATGCGCACTTGATGTGCGGGCAGGTTTTTCTGCAAGTAGGCCGCTGGTGGGCCCTTTTTGCGTGACCCTTGACACGTGTTGCTCGAACTTTTTTAGGTTCTACAACCGATTCCTCACGATGTTTTCCTTCACCGTTTTAAGAGTACTGGCATAGTGCACATAAATTTTTCGACAGAAAAACTCTGGTACACGAGTGGATATCATCTATTGGTACCCACGACCTTCGGATCGGAAGGCGGGGCCACTACAACTAGACCACCAGTGCTCTCTGGTGGTCTAGTGGGTGGTAGCAGGTCATCGCAATGGGACACAACAGGCTCTTAATAATTAACAGAGCACTTAAAGTGAAAACCCCAAAATAATAAATCAATATAAGTATTTTTTATCTTGATGCCTCAGGTATTGCAGGCATCCATAAGCTACAGTAACCGCTTCCCATCAGGTGGGCCTTATGCTTGTTTGTCTACTTTAATGTATAAAAATCTTTTTCTTATCGTGTCACTGATTCTTTCGAACCAAGTGTGGTGAAAGGATTTTAAGTGCGCCTCTAAGAGGCTCCTTTAGGGGACCTGGAGTCTTTGTTAAGCATCGAGGCCGGCCACCGGGTGGTTTTAGTGAGTCGACGAGTTTGTCACCCTCACACTACCTTGCCGCATCCCTTAAATGCGGTAAGGTGTCTGATAGCAGATTTCCCCCGACAACAAAAAAAAAAAAGGTATCTGATGTGTCAAAAGCTATGAGGAGCTTGAATTTTTTACCAGGTATGTTCACACATAGGAAGCCTTAAATCTTATCTGCTCAACTTTAGCTCTTTCAGTCTTCCAAATATTCCATAGGTGGAATATTATACCTTACAGTGCTATGTAAACATGTTTGTTTGGAACATCAACAAGTGGGTAGAATGAACAAAGTTACCTGGCATCACAATCTTCTCTTCTTCTTCATCATCAGCGTCAGTTTTCTTCAAATGCTTCTTCACTGTCTCCAGCAATTTGCTGCTGTCAGCAACCTGCTTGCTTACTTGCTGTTGGAGCTTTTCTATCCTATTCTCGATCTCCACCACATTATTCTTTACTGTAGCCACTCTAGGCACCTCTATTAGTGATGAGTAAGTCACGATAAGCCACAAAAAGGCCGCAACACCACCGATAATGAAAACTTTTTTCAAATTCAGGCGCATTTTGTTAACTATCTATAAAATTTTACACAGGTCAAGTATCCAAGTATTGACTGCTTTAAATGATAGATGAATATAATCTCCGTGATGGTTTATCACGTCCATGGTCCACAAGAATCCAATACGTCAACACATTTCATGTTAAAATACATAATCCAAATAAACATTGTAATTTTGCGGTTGATGTTTTGTTTACGAGTTCCGAAAACAGTTGTAGGAAGAATTACAGAACGCTGAAGAGTGGTATTTTACAGCAGTTTTTGTAACAGTGTAAATGTTTTATTTTAGTTACAACAAACCGATTTTAATTGATTTTTTTAGGACACGTCAGGAACTTCAGGAAATTATAATACAACTTCTTCATTTTTTTTTTTTGAATGGCCTCTTGTTTGACAATTGACATTGACATGATGATAGTTTCATGACATGACATTACATATAGAGTTACCATAACCATCACTAAAAGATCACTAAGATAAAGGGTTACCATACCATACTATTACTGGACTACAGGCACCCGGATTCATCAGACAAAAAGCAGATCAAAATGAGCTTTCTCAACAGAGTTCATATTCTCGTAAGCTTAACCTGACCTAGACCTACCACCTAGACTCACCTCCTAGCTATGAGACGTTATCAAAGTGATCCTTGCGATTCTACTGACTAAATACCTACACTTTTTACTTTGTTTTTCTTTTTATATGTTGATAATTTTCAGTCGGAGAATCGATGTAACCTTTTAACAATTTATGAAAACTTTACCGTAAGTGCATGGACCTACGGTATTTTTTTCTAGTTACAGTTTTATTTTGTTCATTTAGCCTAGTCTGCCTACCTTACCTAGCCTCTTGATAAAAAAAAAAATCGGTTGTCTGTAAAGTCGGTTTACTGACGATAGTTGAACGTGATAACGTCATAAGAAAATACTCGCGGACTCGAGGACTCGCGGACTCGGACTCGGACTCGGACTCGGACTCGGACTCGGACTCGGACTCGGACTCGGACTCGGACTCGGACTCGGACTCGGACTCGGACTCGGACTCGGACTCGGACTCGGACTCGGACTCGGACTCGGACTCGGACTCGGACTCGGACTCGGACTCGGACTCGGACTCGGACTCGGACTCCTAGGTACCTACTTGTTGAAGTGTACCTAACCTACCTACCTAAGTGTTATTAACTCCGTTAAGCTATAAGCGTTTTGTGGTAAGTAGTACTTTACCACAAAACTAAAGACTTAGGTAGTAAGTTGTAGTAGGTACTTACTAAGTACTACATACCAACTACCTAAGTCTTTAGCCTTTTGTAAAACATTGAGTTGAGCAAAACTGGATACCTACCTACTACCTATTAAAATTTCTATGGTAAAAGCAGAGTTTTTACTCGCAATAAATGTTTTTGTAATTAAAAATGAACTAATAAAGCGATAGGTATGATGCAAGACTTTCCGCCCTAACACGTGTAAATTATCGATACCACGCAAAACTAGAAGTAGGAAAAAATAAAAGTTCAAATTTCAAACACAAATGGCGCATACCGAAGCTATTTGAAAGCAATTAACGAAAGTTTTGAATACCAAACGCAATAATGCGGAAATTGGATAAGAACTTGTCAAATTATTTACGAGTTTGGGGTTCCGCTGACGACGCACCTAAACCATTCATACCTTCATCTTTTAAATAAACCATTGAAGAAAATAAATAGTAAACTTAGTGGTGTCAACGAAAAGTTTTGTGGACACCACAAAGTTTTTATTAAGTTTGCATAAAAGTTTTAAATATAAATGATGTTTAATATAAGATATATTAATCATATTTAAAGTAATCTATCTCATTCCTAATTAATATACTCAATTAATATTTGCGGACAAAATTTGAGTGTTTATTTTATTTAGGATTTAGGACTTTTACATTTTTAATTTAATTCTGAGGTTAACAAAAAGGTTGAATACACTCTAAGGCCCGTATTCTGAAACAGCGCTTGAGTCTGAGTCGAGCCTCAAGCATAGATTTTTGACACTTTTCAATGGAGAACTGTCATAAAATCTGTGCTTGAGGCTCGACTCAGACTCGAGCACTGTTTCGGAATACGGGCCTAAGTATTCTAGTTTCTTTTATTTTCAATAAGTAACAAAACTAATAACAAAATGTCACATGCAGAACCAACCGGTTTTCACAGTCCCAAAAAATATTTTAAGGCAACTTAAAGCCTATAATGAAAAAGTACCTAAGTGAAAAAAACAAGCGCCGGCGCAAGATTATTATAATTATAACAAAATATGCCCGTTATTCAAAAGGGCACCGTTGTTTTTGTCGTGTTATTTATTGCTGGAGATCCGTAGGTGACTAAACGAATGGAGGGTCTTCTACATTTATTATAACTACGTAGGAAGAAATAAGAAACATAAGAATAAATAAATAATTTATGTGTAGGTACATGCATGAAAATAAATAAGTATAAACTACCTAATAAATTAAATGGCAATCATTCCTAAACATGATTAGAGGTGTAGGGATTTTTTTACCCATTACCTATAACAGTAAAACTTTTTTGACTGCCTTCCCAGCTCAGTTGGTAGTAGCTCTGCCTTCTGCGCTGGAGGGCGTGGGTTCGATCCCCACCGAGAACAATTTTTGTGTTGTGAACACAGATGTTTGTTCTCTGTCTGGGTGTTATACCTCTATTGTATTCTATGTATGTATTTACAAAAAAAAGTATTTAAGTATTATATCAGCTACCTGGTTCCCATAGTACAAGCTCTGCTTAGTTTGGGGCTAGATAGTGTTGTCCGCATTATTTAAAAAAAAAAAAAAAAAAACTCAATTAACGCTACACAACAATACACACAATAATAATGGTATAAGTATAGGTATCATAAGAAAAGTTCAATTAAAGTTACTTTTCAATGAATCAGATTGTAAAAAAATGTGATATTATGCTAATAGGTATCTACGCATTTGAAAACACATTTTTTACAACACACAGGTACTACCTACCAACCAACCTACAAACTAATTTATCATCGCAATAACTTCATTAATATACTCAAAAAAAACTTTACATGGTAATTGCAGAGTAAAGCACAAATTGGGATACCTACTTTAGTTAACCCACCGAATATTAGAATTGTAAAACTTACCTAAATATCTAGTAACGTCGATAAAATATAAACTTGAACATGTACCCAGTAATCGGTATTTATGAGCACCGAATAAGTTGTAATATCCAGCCACAAAATCCTCTAATTAGCCCGTCTCCAATCCCATCTGACGCTCCCAATTAAACCAACTAACTAAATAATTATCACGATTAATGCGCGCGCGCATATATCACCATACTCCTTAAATAAATCCTAATTTGATAAAGAAGACAAGCATCCGTTCATTGGCACGCCCACTAAGACCTCATTGGTGGATCTCTAATTATAGTCCCCGACGGAGCTATTTGCATCGTTTAGCTGTTCAAAAAGTGATATCAACCTTAGCAGAACTCTACAAGAATCAAAATTGAAGAAGCAATCCTGAAGAAAATTGTCATCCAGAAAGACGCCCATTAGTCGAAGCTGTTCATCTTCATTTCAGCCACGTCTCTGGCACACGTGATAAATCCAGCAGCCAAACGAATTTAGACTGTATTTCTCAATAAAGAGGGTTGATGGATAGCTCGCGCTGGCGTGACCGTTAATATGTTCTTCAGAAGAGGTAGTTAACATTCTCATCCCGACGTTTCAGCGGGCCAATTGACAAAAACGCATCAGTAGAGGTTCGAATAGCCTAAATTACTACACGGTGCAGTTCAAAATAATCCTCAGCCTCGCTCAGTTCAGACGTTATCCACGATGGATATTGAGGAACAGACTGAAAAACCTGGAAGAAGTGAAGTCAAACTCCCGTTTTCAATTGAAAATTTGCTTGCGGATAAAGTAGGAACAAGAACTCAAAGTGAAGTGTTTCGTGAGTTCGACGATGAAGCCAGTGATAGCTCTGAACCAGTTGATGTGGAAGGGTCTACCGCAGATGCGCAGGATTATATTGAAGTGAAAAACGACTATCAGCAACCAGGTACTTTCCTAAGTTACATACTAATAAACAATACTGAAACTACCATGATTTTTAACACTATTTTTATGAACAACGGGATATTTACCATATAACCCGGGATCATGGTGCATGCAACTGTTCCGAAATAACGGGAGTCAAATCTTACAAAATTAAATCATGGTAAATATCCCGTTGCTTATAAAAATACTATTGAATTATTTAGTCAGGCTTTGCATGTAGGTAATTTGTAATAGGAATTAGGTCTTCTTCCTGCGAGTATCATCCTTGTTCGGCATTACAAACGTGTCTATTTCTTCCGTTCTTCCCTATCATGCATGTCCTTATATCACTCTATCATCCTCAGTACTGTCTCCACATCCACCTATTATCATTCCCAACTAGAATATGCACGCATTTCCACCCACATCATCCACTTACATCACACAAACACCAGTCACGTCACACACCCTATCTACACTCATACACACACACACCGACACCCAACACAATACTACACACCCTTTCACTACACACTCACGCACACATCACATTTTTTTATATTTAGCTGCAGATACCTATTGTTATTTGTTTGATTGTAACTTTTAAGTAATCAGCGGAGTGGGGTCCTGGTGTCCTGTAGCACAGGTTTAACTAAAACCTATTTCAGGCACCAGTCTCTCGCAAAACAGGTCTACTTATGTAAGGTCAACTACAATAAGGCTAGGTACTTATATTAATATTATTATACCTTACATGTACATTAATCTTAGACTTTATGAGAGAAAATAAATGCATTTTATTATTATTATTATAGTACTCGCTGGCTAGATCAACGCGCGGGCGACTTCTAAATCTGACAACGGGCCGAAAAATGCAAATAAATAGCTTAAAATAAGTACGAAAAAAATATTAATAGGTATTGGTTTTAGAAAAATCTTTCATGGTACTATCATCTTAAACATATAGGTATTAATATTCTATTCAGGAGAACGTTAGCAAAAAATGGGATAAACTTTTATAGATTTTGGAAGATGAACCTAACCATCCTAAAGTAATTTTTTTAAAAAGACTACTTACCTAAAAGTCTACTAGTAGGTTTTATAAGTATAGGTACTTTATACCTAGGTAGGCAGAATTTGATTGTTTTGTACTTTAACGATATAATTTAGGTACAATTTATACATTTTTTAAATGCATTTTTATGTTGTTATTGTATTTTATGTATTATGTGACTGTTTTTATTTCTTGTTTTTAGATTAAAGTACCGATAAATTAAGTACCTACCTCATTTGACATGCCTGAATTTTTTATCATAATCATGTACTAGAAATGTTGAAAATTTGAGCTATTGGTTAAAAATCCGTTCAAATTCAAATCAATAAACTAATTAGATTTTATGGAATCATCTTGCATTTTCAATCACTTCGGCATTTAATTTCGAGTTTGCATCTTGCTAATGGCGGCTATTTGCTCAGGCACAATCTAGTGGCCAGAATCATCCATCAACAACATCCTCTTTAATCTTAGACAATTGATATAAATGGTCTAAGCCTTCAATACGATGCTGTGGAGTCCGAGGTGCCGTACTAACAGTACACCCGGTGCCAGTTCTTGAAAATGGTTGTGAATTGCTCTATTTGGATCACTCTATCATTACGGATAGGACTCATCATCTTTGGTGCCCTTATCCCACGCTGCATGGGGTCGGCACAACAGGTTTTCTTCTTCCACTCACCTCCAGGTCAAGATTCAAGATTCAATAAGCGTTTATTCAATACGATACAAGAATCACTTTGAAACGTCTTAAAGCTAGGTGAGTCTATGTGCCAGTTCCACGCGACCAAGCCTAGAAGAACAGGCAACAAACTACGGCTCGGTTCCTACCGTTTTTAGGGTTCCGTAGCCAAATGGCAAAAACGGAAACCTTATAGATTCGTCATGTCTGTCTGTCTGTCTGTCCGTCCGTATGTCACAGCCATTTTTCTCCGAAACCGTAAGAGCTAGACTGATGAAACTTGGCGAATAGATGTATTCTGTGAACCGCATTAAGATTTTAACATAAAAATAAAAATAAAACTATAAATTTCGGGGGTCCCCATACTTGAAACTGAAACTCAAAAATTTTTTTTTCATCGAACCCATACGTGTGGGGTATCTATGAATAGGTCTTCAAAAATGATGTTGAGGTTTCTAATATAGTTTTTTTCTAAACTGAATAGTTTGCGCGAGAGACACTTCCAAAGTGGAAAAAAGTTGGTCCCCCCCCCTCTAACTTCTAAAAAAAATATATGTTGTACATTACTATGTGAACTTTTAACGATTTTTGGTTTGAACGAGATCTAGTCAGTAGTTTTTTTTTTATACGTCATAAACCGTAAGCCGCAATTTACCTTTCAACGAACTACAAGAACCTTATTATGTTACATCAAGTAACATAATATAAAGGTTCTTGTACGGAACCCTTCATGGGCGAGTCCGACTCGCACTTGGCTGCTTTTTTTATATGATCCTTTTACAAATCAAAAATAGTCTAAAATAATAACAGTGAAGTTCCAGTGTGGTGCCACTTCACTTAGTCAGACGTATGCAATGCAATAATACAAAAGCAAAAGTTTCAAAGACAGCACACGCTACGCTTCAAAGTTATAGTAAAGTATCTAGGTAGGTACTATAAAAATAAGATACGAAATAGTAGGTACAGACATTTGCAAATTGACATGCTAGCTTTCTATGGGTAGAGTGACCGGGACATCGGGCCACGCAGTTTTATCATTCATAAAGCTATCTAGAGTATAGTACGCTTTCTTTATTAAATTACTCTTATTATAGGCATTAAACTTCCGAATAGGAAGCTTAGTTGCATTTTCCGGAAGTTTATTGTAGAAGCGTACAGTGTTCCCCATAAAAGACCCATTTACCTTCTGTAGACGAAATTTGGGAATATAAAGTTTATTTTTATTTCTAGTGTTAATATTATGTGAATCACAATTTCTCTCATGGTATATATGGTATCATTCGTCAGCTCACTTTTTTCCTGCTCATGTGATCCTTGACGCAGTCCATCCATGTTTTCTTTGGTTTACCTCGTCACCTAGAAATCGTGGAGTCTTGATTCCACGATTGCTGTCCCGATAGTCGTTTCGGCGATCGGCCTAAAAGCGAAGAGCTATCGACTAACATTATTATTTTGGTTTTGAAAATAATCATACCAATAAACGGTATGTTTATTATATATTATATTGTAAAATAAACATAAAAAATAAGAAATAAAATAAAATAAACCTAAATTATAATCATGTAGGTACCACTCTCAGACAAGTTGAAAAATGCCCGTTTAAAAAATGAAACATCTTAGGTCCATTATTAATAAATACCTTAGATAATAACGTAAAAATAAAATCTGAGGTTTTTTTCGTAAGTCCACCCTTTAAATAAAGCATGGGTTCTTAAACTATGTGCAGCCACGGACCACTTTCAGAATTTTCAAAATGCCACGGACCACTGGAACTGGCACCTAGACTCACTCACCTAGCTTTAAGACGTTACAAAGTGATCCTGGAGTTAATATACTGAAAAAGACATCCTTAAGATTTTTATAATGTCCCAAAAGTTAAGAGCCGAGTGGGATTTGGTTTGTTTTTGAGAACAAACGAGCTTCTATTGGTCAAAGAGTTTTTGAAATCGGCCAATTAGTTTTTGAGTTTATTCGTGACATATACAAACCATTTCTTTTTACAACATAAGTATAGATGTGTAGAAGATCCGAAATATCAAGTAGGTACAGCTTGATATTCACGACTCAGTATTTAACTCCTCTGGACTCCGAATACCATCGTTTTTAAATTTATTTCTGGATTCAGATTCAGATATTTATTACTTGAAATACAAGTCGAAAAGATGTTGAATTATAATAGGTAATGTACAATGTATTCTGCTTATGTCTAGGCATGCAATATAGAGATTGACAAGGTGATGTCATGAAAATATATAAATTATTAAATAAAATTAAAAATACTTACTTATAATAATTAAGGCAAAAAATAAAAATAACACTTTTGTACCAAAAGATCCTAATAAAGTTTTTTTTTATATTTGAACACAGCGATCTGCAATAACACTGCCAAAATTGTTATCGCGGTGTAGGTACTATACCTGTTTTGCTTGCTTAGTCTTATCTTAAATTTACTTGCTAGCGGCCGGCCGCAGCTTTTAACAGAAAACAAAGTGTCTTACAGACAGACAGAAGGATAATTTGGGTATTCTACTAATATTATAAATGGTAAACATACGATGTTTGTGGCTCAATTACTCTCTGAGTACCTACTAGACTGATTTCAATGAAACGAAGAATGAATATAGTTAATAACCTGGATTAGGATAAAGGCTACTTATTATTCCGACACATATTGAGCACGGGAACGGGTGGAGGCAAAGCCGCGGGCCATCGCTAGCTTCCCAATAGATCTGGAACTGGCGCTTCGAGCGCGTCAATCAACCGACTAGATGACAGATTGATTAATTGTTGGTAATCACTCTGCTGAAATAGACTGCGATGACGCAGCGTCCGCTCAGAATAAGGATGCCAGGCGATTTAAACGTTGGAAAGGTATGGCTTCCGGCTTGGACCACAAGCTACCGGATTCAAAAACGGTAAAAAAACCGTTTGCGATACCTAGCTTAAAGTTACTCACCTTTAAGATAGTGGCTTACCTGCCGTAACAGGTACGATAACTTCCAGTGCGAATGGTGATTGTAATTTGGACATGCTACACCCCTAGATCAGATAATAATATAATAATTATATACATACTTAGGACGAATGAACAAAATAAGAAACGAGTTCATCAGAGGAAGTTTGAAAGTAGCGCCAGTAACGGAGAAAATGAGAAGTAATCGGCTGGCGTGGTATGGACATGTTATGAGGAGGGAAGAAGGTCATGTGACGAAAAGAGTGTTAGGCATGAATGTTGATGGATATAAAAGTAGAGGTAGGCCTAAGAAAAGATGGATGGATTGTGTGAAAGATGATATGTTCAAGAAAGGAGTGAGTACTGAGATGGCGAGTGATAGGGGAGAATGGAGGAAAAAGACATGTTGTGCCGACCCCACCTAGTGGGATAAGGGCAGGAAGAAGAAGACATACTTAGGACGATACGGTGTTGGTAGAAAAAAATGATAACAAAAAACTAAATTTGTGTACACCTATAGCTAAGAACCAAATATTCGATTTAATCCAAATAATATCCGTTATACATTCCCCTATTCGCAAACGGTTCGTTGCAATAGCCATCTTACACTGCCAGCATTGCTAAGCATTTACTTTCGTACTCACTAAATCAAATCAAGCTCAATCATGTAGAAAATAAATTGATTAGCGTCCAAAACCATTCTATGATCCGCTAGACGAAAACAAGTGACAAAACATGCATTTAAACCACTTTGACAGCGTAAAGCAATTAATGTCAATTTATCGTCACTTGTCAACGAGCGATGTCTTTGTTTCGCGGCACTGTGCGCTTGCCAAACTATGCAGTGTCAAAAAATGTTAATTAGCTCTTTAATGCCTGGCAATAAAGGAGAAACTCCAACCAACCGATGATTTTTTTACGGCAAATCCAAATTGGTTTTCAGCGTTGACGCAGTCGACCGCGCTCGAGATTCTCCCATCCGCTGTCTGGTAATAGAATTTTACAGCTTTTTAATGAGCTCCGACCACTTACTAAATTTCACTCGCAAGACGTTTCTTTTCATGTTTATCCCCCTTTTTTTCTAACCGGTGAATAATTACGGAGCAGAAAGATTTAGCTAACGAGACTTGGGACGCGAGGAGATTTATCTTTTCGTAACAAATTTAGAAAATGAGACATCAGTGCACGTTTAATGGATGCCAGTGTGTGTACCTACAGTCAAATCGTTTTATTTGTTTGTGTGCACACAGCGTCAGGAAACCAATTGAAACGGCTAATTTGAGTCACGATGGTCGGGACGGAGCGGTAGAGTCGGGGACAGTTTATCGTTGTTGGCAAATCGTAAATAATTTAAATTTTACGATATATTTTCCTCAATGGCTCGTTATTAAGAGTTATTGCTCGAAAATACTTTGATTTTTTGCAAGTTTTTATTTACTTTTAACCTCGCTCACAATAGTCACAATGCAAATAATGTTAATATTAGCGGTTTTCAGTTTTTTGTGCAATTATATAAGTTTTGAAACTAATTTTTTTTAGCAACGGGGGAGATGGTATATATCCCGTTGCTCATAACAATAAATAAATAAATAAATAATAAATAAATATTGTGGACAATTCACATAACACTAACCAGCCCCAAACTAAGCAGAGCTTGTAATATGGGAACCAGATAGCTGTTATAATACTTGAATACATATTTTTTTTGTAAATACATACTTAGAATACAATATAACACCCAGACAGAGAACAAACATTTATGTTCACCACACAAATATTTGTCCTCGGTGGGGATCGAACCCACGACCTACGGCGCAGAAGGCAGAGCTACTACCAACTGAGCTAGAGGCCAGTCAAATAGTTTGTACATTGTCCGGTAGCGCTGTAAGAATAGACGATAAGCAGCATTTAGTCAAGAAAACAAAAAACCTTTGTACAACCATACCTATTTGCACACCTAACCAAAATATCTTCATATTTTCTTAGGTAAAGTTACACAACAAAACAATGTTCAAAGAGTTATCTAAGTACCTACGCAACAGTGTTAGGTGCCTACCTACCGTCTAAGTTTCACATACTTATAAATGTCTAGGGTAAATAATTACCGATCAAGGCATCCTCCAGCCGTTAGAAAAGCGCATCTTCTAAGTTTTATTTATTTTATTCTAAACAATTTTCCACTCAAGACCTCTTGGTATCTATCTATTCCAGATTATTTTCGTTATCTACAGGTAATTTATATATTTATGAATCAAATTGCCATCAAGAATATCTTAATTGGCGCTAAAAATAAGCTGTGAAATCATGGCGTGAGATCAAATGGGCCGAGAAGGCGCGAAGAGAAGTTTTTTATGTTTTTTATAATTGCTCGTATTTCAGAAGGAAACGTTGGCTCGCCTTTCGTTGATTTATCGAGGCGTTAATAACGGTTGAACTTTGAGCCGAACGTGTCGTCTAGTTTTAAATTACTGATTACTGTTAAACTGAAAATATTTACCGTAAACACAAGGCAACTGTGCAGTTTAGAACACCTTGACGCTGAGCGCCAGTATCAAAAAACAAAGGTTAAAATAAATTATAATTGCACCTATACAACGTGTATCAAAATATGTGTACTATCCTGAAGGGGGGTGAATTTCCACCCCCCGGGGAACAACTTTTGTTCAACGACTTTACGAACTTCGATTGGTATCTCTGAAAAAAACTGCAACGAAGTTTCAACATGAACAGCTGACTTTATACAAAGTGACAACCCTAAACTCAGCTACAGAGGTAGTAGGTAGTAGTAGTAGAACTACAGGGGTAGCAGGTCAAGGGGTCAAGGGGTTACAAGGATAGGGTTGTCAATTTATTTAGGCATTATGAAATTAAATATTTTTGTATGGGAAACTGAAAATAGGAATTTTTAATTATCTCCCCCCCACAACTGATCACCATTGTGGTCTGAAACCCCCCACCTTCGCATAGTACACATATTTAGATACACCTTGTATAACTCATCTGGCCAGCTGTATCCTGTGGTAGGGCATTTAAGACGAAGTTCGGTTTTGAGTTATATTCGCTCTAATTTGAATAGTAATTAAACTTCGTAGTAAAGTTCGCCATCGATGTATACGTCGCGTGGGACATCATCATCATTTACCGTAGAAACATAATTATCCAACGCTACAAAGTTATTGTAACGGTTATTCGTATGCGTTAAAAAGTTAAATAATTTCGTTCCTGATTTTGTTCCAATTGGTATAAAAGCAAGAAATAAATTATTCATTCAAGCATGTTTGCAATCATGTAAATTCTCCAACAATAATTTAAAAAACTTTTCCATCACTGTAGGCCTCTACAGCGGCCGTGGTTGAATCGGGTTCGCAGTCGATTGATGGACTTCTAACTATCTTACACACGGAAGATTGCATATCCATGCAATGTGCTGGGAGCATGTCTAGATATTCCTCCTTATTTTGTGTGTTTTTTTTCTAGGATCATCAATATCGCGCGGCAAACGAGCTCGGACAGCATTCAGCGCGCAACAGATCAAGAGCTTGGAGGCAGAGTTCGAGAAGAACCGGTACCTGTCTGTGGCAGCACGAGGCAGGCTGGCTAGACAGCTGAGACTCACAGAAACACAGGTGAGCCGAGAAAAAAAAAACGTTGGAGAGATCACACACATTGAACTACCTACTCATCTTTTATATACCTACTTAAAAATTCAAAGAAAAAAATTATTACTGGCTGAAATTAAACGCTGATTTGTTTAAAATGTGATTGGCACTGCCGTGCACGCACAGCAAACAGCTGCCGCGCTTTTAGCTAAATCCGGTGTCTTGTGGTCCGCTACTATTTTTTTTTACGCAAAATGGGTGATCGATATTTTGTATACCGTAGCCTTACCGTAAACTAAATTAGGTAATGTAAAATGATTGCAAACTGATATACCACTTTCTTTTACAGATAAAAATCTGGTTTCAAAATCGAAGAACAAAATGGAAACGAAAATACACCAACGACGTCGAGCTTTTAGCACAGCAATACTACAGCAGTCTCGGGATTGTCGCCCCGAGACCGATGTTTGTAGGTGATAGACTTTGGGTCTTCAACTACCCCAATCGACCCCCTCAATCACAATGGATGAAATCAATCAACAACATCACGAACCCGAATCCCCAAATGGACAGAAACCTGTTCCGGGTACCGAAACCGGACGTACCGTTTATGATTCCTCCCACATTTCCGAACGAAAGATTTCTACTTGACCGGAACTTGCAAAATGTCAAGTTGCCTGCGCAAAGATTACCGCGGGAAGTTTTTAACAATATGGCGTCGGCTCATAGGAATTTAGATGTGTATAAAAATAATATTTTGAACCACAGCACCCCTCAGGAGACCAGTGTTGATCATTTGAGAAGATTGGAAGAGAATTTTAGTATTTAGTTTACATAATTATGGTGTTTATTTTATGTTTGTTTATTCCGCGTCAAAGTATTAAAGTTATGGCGAGGCTATTTCTTTTTTATTACCCATATTATTTTCCCAATAAGTCTCTCGCCTTGAAGTAAGTCTAAATACACAAATATTAGAATAGGCTTGATCGCGGGGAACTGGCATACTTACGTTTGATCCAAATGAATAAAACGATTTGAATATGGGGACAGTACTATACAAAACCAGTAGTGTGTGACAGAGTAGTAAGTTATCATCATCAGCCTGAAGAAGTCCACCGCTAGATATATTATGCCTTTCTAGGAAAAACAATTCTGAGCCCTCTCCATCCAACGTCTTTTCGCGATCTTTACAATGTCGCCGGTCTCGGCACAACAGGGGCCTAATTCTCTGGCCGATCTCGATCATTTTGCAATTTTATTTTATTGCTTCTTTTCACAACCCCGCATTTTTTACCGTTTTCCATATATCGTAGCTGTCGAGGCTTTTACGATGAGGTCGTTGATGAATTACTCAAGGAAATCTGCCATTCTCTCTTCGAAAAGAAGCAATAAAATAAAATTGCAAAATGATCGAGATATGCCTGAGAATTAGGCCCCAGGTTTTCGTTCTCCACTCTATTCTATTAGCCGTCATTTCAGCAGTCACTCCTTTCTTACCCATGTTCATCCTTCACACAATCCATCCATCTTTTTTTGGCCTACCTCTACTTCTTACCCATCTATATTCATTCCTAGCACTCTTCTTGTCGCATATCTTCTGGGTTGAAATGATAAAATAATACAACAGCATGGGTTTAAATACATAATTTATTACTATGGTACATGTGTTTCGAATGATGCCAAGATACATAAAACAAAAAAAATAACAATCAAAAGTCCTTTTTTCAGTAACAGTTCATTTCTAACCAGTAACACTTTTACATATTTTTTTGTCTGCGAACCACGCTTGAACGCGAACAAAGATGGATCCCTGCTTCTTGAATTAATTATAAATATATTTACCAAAACGCCTTAACCTTCAACACGCAACATACAACATCAATATTTTCATTTATATATAAACGTAAAAATTAACTCTCATTCATTTACTTTTCATTTTTTCATCATAGACAGTTGCCATTCTTTGCTTTTTTTTTTTTTACAAAATACAACGGAATCAAAAAAAATGCCAGAGAATATTTAAGGTTAAAATGCAAAATTATTTCAAGCAATAGTTTATTGTTTTTAAGTATTTGTCAGTGCTTCAAATGGTAGGAGTCAAAATCTTTTGTCTGCCTGGCCACTGATCTACCAAGCAGTGGCCAAAGAGCCAGTGGCTTATGCTCAAAAACATTCGATAAACGCCACTGAGATATAGGATGTCAAATCTCGGGTAAAATGAGATTAACTCTGTATGGTGGGGTCACCACACAGTGTTATACACAAGCAATTACAGTATCTCGCGACAGGTAAACGATAAGCGTAAAAAAAATAATCATAGCTGTCATTCTGTGCAATGTCTGTGACACATTTTTATACGTAGTCTAAAATCTCAATTCAATTTTCTCGAAAGTTTTCCAGCTTAGGCCATAAAGACAAAAATCCTAGCACATTTGTAGCATATTATAGCTTCTTACCAATTATATTTTCTAAAATGAATAAAATCGATTTAGGAACCAGCAACTGTCAATGCCGCCGCATATTACAAATTTGACGGAGAAAATGGCGGTAAACCTGGAATACTACAGAGCGCGAGCAACAACTAAGTCTAGCCTTAAAAAAACGTAGGCACTTTCATTTGCAATGTTTATTCTTTATTTTATTGTCTGTGTAAGCACTGGGGCTGCTCGAAAACGTATGATATAAAAATCGAATGCCGCTAGGAGATATGATAGATTTTCACTCGAGATATGACGTCATCTCTCCCAACAGCATATCGATCGTTTCGAGCACACGGCCTTTGCGACTTTTCATACGCTATTATTACATAATTAAATGAATTTCATTCTAGATTTCTCACTACTTGCCAACACTTTGATATCCAGAAAAAAAACAGACTAAGATCTCCACAGGTCTTTTAAAACTAAGTTTCCAACTCAAGAATGTCTAAGGAAGGTAGCCAGAAATATTTCCAGTGAAGGTAGTTATAAATAAACCAGTAGTAAGGTAGAGTAGAATAACAGCGTATGAATAATCGCAGTGCTTACACTAGCCATTAATCTATAACAAAAACGCAAACAAAGAAATACAGTACTGTCAATTCCAAACGTCAGTTTGACAGTTCCTTGACCACTACTTTTTGTAGAGTCTGTACAATTTTTGGTGAGAATAAAAAGAAAAGAAATATTTTTTTTTTAATAAATCGGTTAGTCGTGACTTTGGCTTCGATACACAAGTTTTTGACACATTTGAGTGATGATTTTAGTTCACATAGTTCAATTTCTTTGTTTACATTTTTATTTAAAAAATCACGACTCGCGCCACTAACGAATCTGAAATAGCGGCGCTAATAATTAATTAATTAATACAATATTGTTGACAATACGTAATAACGCCGCCAAAATGTATTTCTAAGGCGCGAGTGGTTTTTAAGGCCTGTATTCAGAAACCGTGCTTAAGCCTGAGTCGAGCCCCAAGCATAGATTTTTGACATTTTTCAATGGGGAACTGTCAAGAAATCTATGCTTGAGACTGTTTGAGGCTCGACTCGGACTCAAGCACTGTTTTGGAATACGGGCCAGTCTCTAAAACTAGCTCATAATGCGCGTAGAATAACTTACGGAAACACTGATATCTCAACATTTTGCTCAACGGGACTTCCCCATATTGGTAGACTACTATTATTGCTTGATAACACTAGTTACTAGTCTAAATGGAAGAACGTAGTCTTTAAACACATCGCTATTCCAGACTTTTCGCGATGTTTAGTGCAGTTTATTGAGCATAGACAACTAATTTCAACCAATCAGCTTCAAATCTTCTTTCAAGGCTTGCTGCCGATTTTGGTTGGAATCAGAGTTGTCTATGGTCATGAGCATGACATTATACAAACATCAAGAATTACAATTAAATAATATTTTGTGTATTTTGTAAATTTTGAAATTGGTTGATAAATTCACTCACTTTTTCAGCATTTGCCCTGTAAATGCAACACTACCCCAAAAGCTACAAACTGTATACTGTACCTCAGTAGTCCAACACGTCCCGTTTAAACAAAATGTTTATAGTTTAGTTTTAGTTTTAGCACTGATAGTTCTGTTATGTTATGTATATTTTTACTCAAGGCTAATCTTACGAGTCCGTATCCACACATCACTTTCTGCATTCCACACAGCATGGAGTTACCTGAAAATGAGGAAACATTTTTTGAGGGGTTTGACAATAAATACACAAGATCCAAATTAGTCTTCTGGCACTGATCCAAATCAAACGGAAGCGTCCCCAAGACGCTGGCGGCATTGCCACGCTGAATAGCAATGCTTATACGCTGCGCCAGATACCCACCAGGCCTTGGGTCACGCGTCGCTACGATCAGACGCCTAGTACTAGTTATCTGGCTAGTTGCGGTCTTGCAAAGTTGTGAATCTATTCCAGAGTGCGGTGGAACGCCTACGGCGTTCAGTGCGACGATCACCTAGGGTGTCGGTGTGTCAACGTTCATCACACAAATATTATATTATGCTCTCAGTGGGGATTGAACTCGCAGCTACGGCGTAGAAGGCAAAGCCACTACCAACTGAAATGAAACTCACTTCTTTTCGTAAAATAGGCTGTAATAATTACTCCACGTTACACTTTAATATTTAACAAACTGATATACATAAAGACTACGCTTTTAAGTTGTATTCCGAACTCGTGCCAACGACCGACTGAATACAATAATTCGCTCCTACCATCGTGAACCGTCTATCCCCCCTACTTCACCAACCAACGTCAAGGGAGGGGTTTAGTCAGTGTTGCCAACGGCATTTTCTATGAAGTTGACAGACTATTTTACAAACAAATATGACAAGTGTCATCAAATATCATAATAGTAATTTCTATTAAACCATTAAAATTAGAACCATTATTGAAATTCATCACACAACTGAGCTGTAACGCTTGATGACAGAGCGTGTGAATTAGTGTTACCTGGCTAGCTGTCGTCCTGCAGCGTAGTGAACCGGTTCCCGAGCGCGAGCAACTACATTTGCGGCAACCCCTTACCCAGACAGAACAACCATTTAAAACCATTTTTGTTCATCACACAAATGTTCAAATATTTTTGTCGTCGGTGAGGTTAGAACTCGCGGCTACGGCGCAGAAAGCGCATCTACTACCAACTGAGCTACGACGCTTTGTGACAGAGCGTGTGAATTAGTGTGTTACCTGGCTAGCTGTCGTCCTGCAGCGTAGTGAACCGGTTCCCGAGCGCGAGCGGCTGGCGCTGCGCGCGCGCGGGCGCCGCCCCCTGCGCCGCGCCCGCGCCGCCCGCCGTGCTCCAGCCGCCGCCGCGCTTGCCGCCCGCGCCCAGCACGGGGAAGTAGTCGTCGTTGTGGATGTCGGGGAGGTGCTTCTGTTGATACAAACTCTAAATTAATAAAAGCTAATTAGAAGTACAGTTGTTTTAAACATTAATGTATTTATAATCGACAAATCCTTCGAATATGGGCCACATAAACTAAATACAAAAATAACTTTATTGACATAAAACATGGTACAGTCTATATGATTGAATCCATAGGTTCCCGAACTAGTAAAACTGTGTTTCAGGAACCAGAAAACCGGAAACTGACGGGACAACCACTATATTTATATAAACAAGAAATTGTTCAAAGAAATTGATTCGATGCCGAAGTGCCGCCTTCAACTGAACAGCGCCATCTAGTTAAAGTGTGTAATACTCACCGCACCAAGGGGAAGTGCCTCCAACTTTACACGAGCAGACATCGTTTCATACACACGTGTTTGGCGTGCCGATTTTAAGCGGCGGCAAGGTGCAGAAGGCTAAACTGAACCTCCGACTCCACCTGGAATACACTATGTGGTACTCACGGGCTGCGCTCTCCTCACGGGCTCCACACCTCACGCGGCCGCACCTCCTCCACCACGGGGGGAGGGGGCGGACCAACCTCCGACTCCACCTGGAATACACTATGTAGTACTCACGGGCTGCGCTCTCCTCACGGGCTCCACACCTCACGCGGCCGCACCTCCTCCACCACGGGGGGAGGGGGCGGAGCAACCTCCGACTCCACCTGGAATACACTATGTAGTACTCACGGGCTGCGCTCTCCTCACGGGCTCCACACCTCACGCGGCCGCACCTCCTCCACCACGGGGGGAGGGGGCGGGGCTACCTCCGACTCCACCTGGAATACACTATGTGGTACTCACGGGCTGCGCTCTCCTCACGGGCTCCACACCTCACGCGGCCGCACCTCCTCCACCGCGGGGGGAGGGGGCGGACCAACCTCCGACTCCACCTGGAATACACTATGTAGTACTCACGGGCTGCGCTCTCCTCACGGGCTCCACACCTCACGCGGCCGCACCTCCTCCACCACGGGGGGAGGGGGCGGAGCAACCTCCGACTCCACCTGGAATACACTATGTAGTACTCACGGGCTGCGCTCTCCTCACGGGCTCCACACCTCACGCGGCCGCACCTCCTCCACCACGGGGGGAGGGGGCGGGGCTACCTCCGACTCCACCTGGAATACACTATGTGGTACTCACGGGCTGCGCTCTCCTCACGGGCTCCACACCTCACGCGGCCGCACCTCCTCCACCGCGGGGGGAGGGGGCGGACCAACCTCCGACTCCACCTGGAATACACTATGTAGTACTCACGGGCTGCGCTCTCCTCACGGGCTCCACACCTCACGCGGCCGCACCTCCTCCACCACGGGGGGAGGGGGCGGAGCAACCTCCGACTCCACCTGGAATACACTATGTAGTACTCACGGGCTGCGCTCTCCTCACGGGCTCCACACCTCACGCGGCCGCACCTCCTCCACCACGGGGGGAGGGGGCGGAGCAACCTCCGACTCCACCTGGAATACACTATGTAGTACTCACGGGCTGCGCTCTCCTCACGGGCTCCACACCTCACGCGGCCGCACCTCCTCCACCACGGGGGGAGGGGGCGGAGCAACCTCCGACTCCACCTGGAATACACTATGTGGTACTCACGGGCTGCGCTCTCCTCACGGGCTCGGGCATGGCGCGCGCTCGCACGGGCGGCACGTACACGGAGGGCTTCACCTCACGCGGCCGCACCTCCTCCACCACGGGGGGAGGGGGCGGAGCAACCTCCGACTCCACCTGGAATACATTATGGTCATAAGATTTATTATGAAAAGTGTAGCCAAAATACATGAGCATATGCTCCATTCTCCATACAAATTCAACAGCTTCTTCGAGAGTTGTAAAGCGAAAAATGCCTTGCAGCAGCGCAAGAATTACTTTCCGAACAAGCAACAATATAAAATATAGAAATACTTTCTTAACATCTTCCTTCCTTCCTTTATATTTAAAATAGTGGAAATGTAAAACTGGCAACATCGGCCATGGCCATACAAACGGGCCATGATCGGTATTCTACTGTATTCAGTAATCTTTGGTGCATAAAAAAACTAATTGAAAAAATAAAACTGTAATAATCAATTGAAAAATTTATATTATTGTACAAAAAAGCGTGGGGTTTACTGGGGTAATTTTTTACTTTTTAGTTTTTTTTTCATATTAATCTTGCATTGTCATCGACTTTTGACAGGTGTGCAAAGTTTGAATCAAATCTGATCGTTCAAAGTAGGACAAAATCGAGCTCAAAAGGGTTGGTTACATACAAACATACAGGTTAAGCTAATAAAAGCGTTATAATTAAAATTAACACTATTAATTCAATAAAGTAGAACTCACAGGTTTGTTCCAAGGTCCTTTCCCCTTGCTGTTGTCAGGCGCGGAATCCTCTGATGCAGAATCCCGGCCCTGTTCCTCCGCATTTTTACCGCCCTGCAGCACCTGGATCTTAAGGCCGGTGTAGTCCTTCACCGTTTCTTCGTACTCCTTCCATTCTTCTTCGGCATCCTGGAAAACAGAAGGAAGACAATTAAGCCGAGCGTCTAAATGTCCGCATCGTAGGCATCGGCAAGTTCGGCAAGTATATCATGCGCACTTGATGTGCGGGCTGGTTTTTCCGCAAGTAGGCCGCTGGTGGGCCCTATTTGCGTGACCCTTGACACGTGTTGCTCGAACTTTTTTAGGTTCTTCAACACGCCGGTTTCCTCACAATGTTTTCCTTCACCGTTTTGAGAGTACTGGCATAGTGCACATAAATTTTTCGATAGAAAAACTCATTGGTGCACAAGTGGATTTGAACCCACGACCTTCGGATCGGAAGGCGGGGTCACTACCACTAGACCACCAGTGCTCTCTCGTAGGCATTAAATGCATGAAACTGAGAGTATAATATACTAGTGGCCGCCCGCGGCTTTGCTAGCCCTGATCTCATCACTCACATCCATTCTCCGTTATAATCACACTAAGATTATAAAAGTGACAGTATGTAAGGATGGATGTTTGTTATAGATAGTGCAATCCACAAAGGCGCGCCCCACTATTCCTCCTAACCGTTTATAGTATATGTGTGCAAGCTTCCGTCAATGTTTGAGTGTTATCGGTACACACTAATTACCTATGAGTGCACACGCACACTACAATGAATAGACTACGGTTCGCGACTGCCGCTCGGAGCAAACTCCTCGCACCCCGCGATCCCCTCAACCGAAAATTGGCGGGGCGCGTCTTCGTGAATTGCACTATATTGTACTCAATAACTCTAAAACGACTGAACGGATTTGGATGAAATTTGGCACAGATATAAATTATGGTCTGGAATAGCACATAAAGCTACTTTTAATCCAGAAAAATAAACAGGAACGGGGCGTAAAGGGAACGGGGCGAGCAATGCCCCAGGCAGCCACTAGTATTTTTATAAATTGTAGCCTTTGTGTTATCTGATGCATAAGCTACTTTTAATTTTTATTATAAAGTTTCATTAAAATCCATCTAGTAGTTTTTATGTGAAAGACCTGAATGGCGCTCTGCCATTCATGATGGCGTAAAAGTTTTTGAAGAGGCTCGCCTCGCAAGCCTTGACGAAAAGCGGCTGTTGAGCAAGGCCTGGCCAAAACGAGTCTACAACTATACATTGAATAGTGCTGGTCAGCTCTACTGTTTGCCTTGCGCCAGAGTGTTTAAAACGAAATTCGGTCTAGCGAGCCATATAAGGGCCCATGATAGGGATTAGATTATGTAAAGGGTTCGCCATAATCGAACAAGATTAGGAGGACATTATTATTATTATTATATGTGAAAGAGTAACAAACATCCATCTATACTTACAAACTTTAGCTCGCCCTGTTCCTGATATTTTTTCGGGATGAAACGTATGTGCTATTCCAGACTATAATCTATCTTTGTGCAGAATTCATCCAGATCCGTTCAACCATTCTGTTGTTATTAAGTAACAAACATCCACCCGTCCATTTTCTAATTCTATTTGTGTTGGGGGAATAAGTTCCGCACTGACATCCCGCGATGGGGTGTATTGTGCATTGTCCCCCCTGCTAAACCTTACCCCAGCCAGCCCAACTCCTTAAAATAGTGGAAAAGGACTTTGGGTTGGTGGCAGCAATGAGGTACATCCGTCCATACTAACTTTTACATTTATAATTATACATTGGAAAATCACAGTGAGTCACTGTATTTTGTAAATAGACTTATTGACTCAGAGTTGCTGTTATCTGTATTTTTTTGTTCTGAGTTTGAGTTCATTTTAGTAAGTGATCTGTTCACTTTGACTAAGGTGTTCGTGACTTCAAGTCAAATAATATTACTAGCGGCCTTTGTGGTATGGTTAAGTCCCACAAAAATTCCTTCATATTTCACTCATGTTTTTGTTTCAATGATTGAACATGAATTAGTACAAGGATCCATAATTCAAACCTCATGGGGAATCCCCAACCATAGGCAAATAATCCATCTTTAAAATGCTTACTAACCAAAGAAGTGAATAATAAATATTGTAAACAATATGTGTCAAAAAAACCAGTCTGTAAGTGGAGCAAACATAACATAGGTACTGTAGAATGGTGGTCTTTTTATGAATAAGCTATTATTAAAGGCAGCCAACAAGGTCCATGCATGACTTAATGCAGTAATTAAGTACCTGTCTAACCTACAGAACTTTCAGAGCCTTGACCTGTCTGACACTCCTCTTTGTCACACCTCAGCGTCAAAATGCGACGAAAGATATGACTGGACCCAAAAGGGTTTTTATTCTTACAATAAACAGCATGTTCCCCAAATTTGAAGACTGGGAACTGGCCGAACTGGGTCACAGTCGACGCAAGTCATTGAAACGATATTCGACGTGTCCAATGCAAATACAAAGGATCTAAAGTGTGGGAAATCGGCGTAAGATGATTTGACAAGTTGAATGTCCGAGACAGCTGAGCGGGTTTCGACATGTTGGAGGCGTAAACTCACCCCCTGGCGAGTCGGTTCCTCTCCCTCCTGCACCGGCCGTTCCTTTTTCGGCCTCACTTCAGGTTTCTGCTTAGGTTCATCCAATTTCTTCGCCATTTCATCGGCAGTGGTAAACTTCTTGACCGCCTTCGACTTTTTGCGGTCTTTCTTCGCGAAGAAATCGTCTAAATCGGCCATTTTCTATTTTTATATATAAACTACAGTATATTTTGCACCGGTTGGGATAATTACAGTAATATTAGAACGTATTAAAACGGGGGAAATAGGCCCCCAAAAAGTGAAACGACTTCTAGCAAGCGTGGCCGACTGTTTCTTTTTTTTTTAAATGGCAGATTTTAGTGTTGCTATCACTGATAACGTGTCAATGAAAAAGCTACCATTACAGTGCACAAAATGCAATCGAACATGGCAATTTTTTACTTAGCCGACTTGAATAAAGAGGAAGATTTCTGTGCAACAAAATGTTGATCATTTTATTACTTACGTGCTATGCTATCAGTAAAGTAGGAAGGAATTCATGTTAATCAGAAGTATATCAGTTCTTCACTACTACATTATCTAACACTAATAAACAGCCCAAGTCTCTGTGGTTAGCCTCATTGGGTGAGTAGGTACCTACGAAACCGCTACCATTTCAGAGTGACGGTTCACAGTCGCGATTGAAACGCCTTCGCAAGTACAGTGGCCGCTTATCAGCCCCACTCAGGTATCGACGTAAGCCGATAATATCCTTATCTAATCTACCTCCGCCCACCAGTCAGTCCAGAAAAAGGAATAAAAATGTTGGGTCCTGTGGCTAGAATTTCAAATCAAATCGCCAGAAATGTGATGAAGACTCCGGTGAGGAACGGGTCCCATGGAGGCATTCCTGGAGAGGTGAGTTTTTTATTATTATTACGTAACAGCTTTGGTTTAAAAGAAGGCGAAGATAGACAGGTACATAGGTATCGATATCGTCCTACTCAAGTACACCAATTTTATTTGGGATCCACGTGGATTATATTCAGAGTTTTACTACCAGAATTTACTGGTCTAAGACTGCCAGTTAATAAAAATCAATTTGTGTTCAATACGGTCAATAGAACCAATAAGATCAAATAGATAGGAACCTCCTTAGGTACGTTGGTATACACCTATGTAGATGCATTATCTAGATTCATAAATTAGGCAAGTCGCAATAATAAAATTAACTTTCCTACGAATATCACCAGCATAAGTCCCAGACCCACACCACTTCAGGAAAAAAACATATTAAAACTATAAGGGTGTTATTAATAATACTGGCGTAACGCTAGAGTAGTTAAAATCGTGTTTTGTCACATTTGTTCGAGTTGACAATTGCATGTCAATGCAAGAGACAAAACACGGATCAACCAGTCCAACGCTACGCTAGGATTATTAATAAGACCCTATAGGTACATACTTGATACAAATAAGGAAAAACTATGTTCGTTTATCACCAACTTATTTGCCTACGTTTTATGACGTAGAAGTAGTTATTTACGACTGTATGTGGATGGAATGTCCAAGCCTTACATTCACGATGTTTACCAAACATGAAACCAAACACAATAGTATGACAACTGTTTAAATACGAGTAGGAGTAACATCATTTTATGCAAAAAAACTCTGTCTGGCTCTGACTTTGAGTCTGCGTGAGTACTCACTAGTGTATTACCTATACTGTGTGTGTGACGTTTCGACGTTGGTTTTATTTAGCCAACACTCACACAGACCCAAAACCAGAGCCAGACAGAGCTTGTGGCAGACTTGTAGGTCGAGTCAAGGAGAGGTCGACCTTCAAACAAGGGTGAAACAATAAAATAGGGCGGGATTGGGGTGCGCGATGACTTCATTACTTCAATAAAAGTGTTGACGAGAGCTTTCAAAGGAAAAACACGCACGTTCTAAATGTTTTCTTATTCTTCTTATCCTGTCACCGATTCTTTTTTAAACCAGTGTGATGAAAGGATTTTAAGCGCGCCTCTTTTCGTGCAATCGTCACATGTTTTTTTTTATGTTTTCTGAATATTACCAAACTAAGTTTTAAAGTATGAGCGAGGTTTGCCAATAGCAAAGGAAGTCGATATAGCATGCAAACCTACTAAATAAGTATATCTAAGTACCTACATCGGAATCTTAGTTAAAAAACTATTATAATAACCAAACGTTGGTTCTAATCCCACTCGGCTTTTAACCTTCGGGCATTTTATAATATTTCTTTATCAAACTTGGCTCAAAACAGAAGTAAGAGTAAGAACTCTTATAAATCTGATTTTCTGAATAGGTTTTCATAAATCATCGGGTAAAAACATTCTAGATTAAGTCTCCTTTTAAATTTAAACGAAAAAACCAAGTAATTAATGCAAAATTGGTTAATCCGTTCGGCAAGTTTTATCATCCGCACTTGATGTGGTTTTTCCGCAAGTAGGCCGCTGGTGGGCCCTTTTTGCGTGACCCTTACGTGTTGCTCGAACTTTTTTAGGTTCCTTCTTCAACACGCCGGTTTCCTCACGATGTTTTCCTTCACCGTTTTGAGAGTACTGGCATAGTGCACATACATTTTTTCGACAGAAAAACTCATTGGTACACGAGTGGATTTGAGTGGACCTTCGGATCGGAAGGCGCGGTCACTAGACCACCAGTGCTCTCTGGTTAATCCGTTTGGAAGATACGATGCACAGACCAAATACGTACCTAGGTACTTCTGTATTTACTACAAACGAAACCTAACATAGCACCTACGTAAACAGCAACACCCCTCTGTTTGCGTCGTGAATTATAAATGCTGGAAAACCTCTGCTATTTAGGGCGTGGCAAACGTTTTTGTGGTCAGGAGTTTTCATATTACTGTTTACAACTCCTTACTGACAGAGATGTGTACGCCTGTAGGTATCTTGATAGACCACAAGGTCTTCAGCAAGCCTAGTACCCCAGTGTGGGCTAAGTCAAGCTTCGAATGAATATTGATCGATTCCTAGTATCCTGTTTGGGCTAAGTCAAGCTTCGAATGTTGGTAACTAGGTACCTCTGATGACTGTGAGGTTATAAAATATTTGACCTATTTATTTAGTTACTTGAGCTGAAGCATTCTTGCAGGTGAAGATTGTGGGCTCAAATCTCAGTCATAACTTTTGTATTATTCAACAATCACAGATAAGGAATGAGTATATCAGGGGAAGTCTGAAAGTAGCACCAGTGACAGAAAAATTGAGGAGCAACAGGCTGGCGTGGTATGGGTATGTCATGAGGAGGGATGAAAGTCATGTGACTAGGCGAGTGATGAGTATGAATGTGGATGGATGTTTGGGTAGAGGTAGGCCAAAGAAAAGATGGATGGACAGTGTGAAGGATGATATGGATAAGAAGGAAGTGAATACAGAGATGACGGCTGATAGAGGAGAATGGAAGAGAAGAACATGTTGTGCCGACCCCGCATAAAGTGGGATAAGAAGAAGAAGAAGAAGAACAATCACAGATAAATCTGGTGTTGCAGTCCGTGGTCCAACTTTCCATCAGGTTTTAACTAGTCCAACGTTTTTGGTTTAAAATAATAACCTAGTTTTCAATTATTAACAAGATTGTATGTCTATGTCTAATTGCTTGTTCTCCGTGTTCCAGAACCTTCCATTTGACATCTACAACCGTAAGCGTCTGACGTTCCACTTCTTCTGGTTCTTTGCTACTGGCTTTGGCGCACCATTCGTCGTGTTATGGCACCAGATGAGGAAGAATGCCAACTCTTAGACAAGTATGTAGTTCAAAAAGCGTACAAACCATGTTGGTTAGATACAGGTTTCTTCAGTTACGATAGGATTAATAGTAGTAGAGCTCTTTGCGTGTGGCTCGATGAGAAGTACCTACTACCAACATGCCTATTTTTGCCGTGAAGGTGAAATTACTGGCACTTGAGGCTGAACATCTGTGTTTCGGTAACGTGCCCTACGACGAGGCCATGTTTTTTGTTTAATATGCGATGGTTACTACTTAAATTCAGGTGGGCCATTATGCTTGTTCCATCAGTAAGTAGTATAAACAAGAAGTTCACTTCTGGTGATTGGTCTCTCATAAACATTTACAGGAAGAACGGTTCTGAGCCGTCTCCATCCAACAAATTCAATCCTAACATTGTACTATCGGTGGGCGTCCTACTTTTCATCTTCCGGTTCGTGGTCGCCATTCGAGAACCTTTATTCCCCAACGGTTATGTTCTTCGAGCTATATGACCAGCCCATTGCCACTTCAACTTACTAATTCTACAAGCTATGCTGGCCGGTATCTAATTAAATAATACATATTCATGTCAGGCCTCAGGCTCGGACCATGGCCACAGAAGAATTAGTAGTAAGTACTACACTCTGGTTATTTCGACATGATTAAGGCCTCTTCACTAATTTCCGTGGATACTGTTAAAAGTGGTTAATAGGAACACACCAGCCGGGTTCTTCTTATCGTGTCACTGATTCTTTCGAACCAAGTGTGGTGAAAGGATTTTAAGTGCGCCTCAAACAGGCTCCTTTCGTGCACTTGACACATATTTTCGAACTTTTTAGGTTCTACGATAATTATGCCGGTTTCTTCACGATGTTTTCCTTCACCGTTTGAGAGCACTGGCATAGTGTACATAATTTTTTTCGACAGAAAATCTCATTCTCTCTCTCTCTCACACGACTGGATTTGAACCCACGACCTTAGGATCAGAAGGCGGGGCCGCTACCACTAGACCACCAGCGCTCTGGCCAGGTTACCAGCCGGGTTATTGTGTAATTCTGTTGCAATCAACAGTTTGATAGTATCAAATAAATAATACTAACAAGGAACAGGGATCACGCATAATTTTTCGACCGCTGTTTATATAAATAAATATTATGGACAATCCACACAACACTATCTAGCTCCGAATGAGTTTTTACTATGGGATCCATATAGCTGATAATTATATGTATGTGTTTGTGTTATGTGTGTTGTATGTGTATGTATTTGTATGGATGTATGTTTGTATATACTTTTTTCTATACTCTTGCTACGTGGCTAATCAGGCATTGCCTACCTATTT